>CM076186.1:45471431-46671431 GCA_038277355.1 Encarsia formosa | reverse complement strand
TCGGAAGAAGGAGAATGAAGTGAAACGCCGATAAGCGGACAGCAGCACACAAGGGGACGGCACTTAGCTGCTCTCCCACTGAAAATAAAACTCTTTGGTAAACTGAAATTTTGAAACTTCAAAAATTAAAATTTTGGAGATTTTTTTGAAAAATTCAAGTTGAAAGATAGATAAAATTGAAAAATTGAAGGTTTTGAAAATTAGAATTTTGTTGTACTCTTGAAAAATTAAAATAGAAAAATCGACAGATCTTAGGATTGAAATCGAAACTTTCGGCTATTAAAATTCGAAAATTGAATTCTTGAAAATTTAAATGAGCAAAAAATTTTTTGTAAATTAAAATTTATGTTAATTAATTTCCCTTGAAAATTAAAACCTATTCTAAAATTAAAATCAACAACCTTGATTGAGCTTAAAAACGGAAATTGAGAAAATTACCAAATTTTGAAAAATTAAAATTGAAAATTGAAATAATTGAAAATTGGAAAATTTAATATTAACAATTTAAAAATTGAAATTGAGTTTAAACACTGAAAATTAACACCCTTGAAAAATTGAAGTTTGACCTCGAGAGTTAAAATTCAAAAATAAAATTCAAAAGTTGCAATTTGGAAAACTTGAGTCTTGAGCACTAAATAATCGTAAAAATTAACCATTCAAATAGAATGTTGAACTTAAAGAAATTAAAATTTAGAAGGAAATTGGGATACTATTAATTGACCTTAACTTTGTAAAAATATTTTTTTTTTTTAATTTTAATTCTTAGCTTTGAACTCCTTTCCTACCACAGGAATTCGAGTGACATCCGTGATTTTGCAACGCAACGTTGCAATGCCACTGCTGACACGGCGTCACGTATGGCGAGAACGAGGTCAAGAATTTATTCCAATAATTCTTAATTGAGAAATTTCTTAATTATTTCGAACTAAATAATTACCTAAGCCGTTTAAAATTAAATCTAAATTAACGAAATGGGGCCTACTTTAGCTTCTTAACCTACAAGACGGTGGGCAAACACCGTCTTGGCAAAATTGCGACAACGAAACGATTAAAATTTTACTAACTTTAATTATACTTTACTAATAAGATTAAAATTAGAGCTATTTTTTTTTTTTTTTTTTACCTTGCTATTCCCCCGGGAGACCTGAACCACGCGTCTCTGCTACCAATTTTTGTTAAGTGTGTTCGACACTTAACGTTCTTCCTGATTCTAACAGCCCGGACGGAAGATTTTACCGGGGATCGCGGTCCCACTTGTTTGTAGACGGGAGGAAAAGTGAGAATAAATTACGGGGTGGCGCGGAATAGAGCTACAAGGTCTAATTCTAATACTATACTTTAAATACTAAAACCTTATCGGAAGTTGACAGTGCAATCGCTGGAGCTTTGCTGCAAGGAGGTTGATCGTCAAACAAAACACGCAGTTTAACTCGAACAATTATTTATTGGGTTTTAATTACACTAATTACTTAGGTACACTGTTATTACACAATTATCAACGATACGATCTAAAACTTAATCACTAATGATAATTTATACACGATTCTCCGACAAAGGAGTACACGTTCAGCTTAAAAGATATCCTAATTACGACTGCCAACGCTACTGCAGTCTTGCCCGGGAGTTGCCTCACTGGCAAGAATGCAGCGCGTGCATTTTTCTTTTGTCATCGACCCATTTCACTTACATTTATAATACTGTATGTGCATTATACATATAAGTAGAATATGTCACATAACAGTTTTTAAGATTGGCTCTTTCACGCGCGACTCACGTTGCTTTCGCGTTTTTAATTCAATTCTCTGCTTTTTTGAAATAAAAACTAATCACATTACTTTTTATTCATTTTAAGTTTTGATGTTTATTATTTATCATATTTTACGATTAAAATAGCAATCGTTACAATTAACGCTGTTATTTATATAAGTACATTCATATAAATAATCACAAAAAAGCTGAAACTATTAAAATTCTAACAACTAAACAAAAATATTTAACTCAAAGCTGAAAATATATGTAACTACCTAATAATAAAATGAACACATCTGTGTCTGGCAACTCAACAACGATTTGATTATGTTTAATATTATTTTGAGCACATAGTACATGAAAAATCAAGCGAGTGTCAGCATCTAAATGATAGCATTTGAAAACAGGATTAATTGTACAAGTACCATTCATGGTGATCATGAATGAACTCTCTCGTGGTTCCAATCCACCGGCTAAATACATTTTTTTATCTTAATTTCTAAATCTCAAGTTAAGAGTAAGTAAGTTGTCTCGAATATATGTACATAAAAATTTAGCTCAATTTGTTTTATTTTTGTTATTCGATAATACTAACTTTAGATCTTTTAAAGATCTGTTTCTAGTTATGTCAAAAGTTTTACTGTTTTTGCCGTACCTACGGTTTCTTTCTTCTTCTTTTGGATTCGGCGACTCATCATCGTACCTGTCAAATACGAAATCCACTTCATTAGCCTGATCCAGACGCTTCAAAATTCTTTTGAGAACTGTGTTTCCTAAACTATTAAAATCTGTAAATGATTTTGAAACAAGTGCTTGTAGCTCAGCCATTCCATCAATAATAATTACACTTAGTTCTCCTGTCAAGAGTGATTGAGTTGTAATGTATTCTTGAACTTCTTTTTCAATAAAATGTAATAAATCTGATTTTTCAGTGGTTCTTTTAGAACCATCAGGTTTGAAAAGAGAACAAGGTACTGCTGTTAGAGGATAATTAAAATTAACTGTAAATCAACATCCTTGTGACTCGACAACTGAAAACCGCTGAAGCCCTTTGAAAAACGAACTAAGGGGATACCATTTTTTTAATGAGCTTTCCATTAATCTTGATTAAGGTTTTTTTCTTAGTCTCTCTGAAAGTTTTTAAATCAGTTTTTGAAATAGGGTCAAAAAATCCTATTACTTTTCCGGTTAGATTTTCAACACTGCTATCAAGCCGTTTTGACACAAACTCAGAAACTTTTTGTAAGCCGATACACTTAACGTTAAGTAAAAATTCTTGTACCTCGGGTGGAGCTACAAGTCCACTGCTTATGTCAACAAGCACATCGTTTCTAATTGATGCATAAATGGATCTGACATGGGATTTTTAATGTAATCTAAAATCATTTGAAAATTTTTTTCGTCTTTTGAAATATCTGAATCACGTTTTCCCTCATGTTCAAATTCAGCATCGTCTAAATTAGAACAATTACTTCTGTTTAGCATGGATGAAGAATAAAGGCCTAACAAATTTCTTGTTTTCTTTATTTATTTTTTTTTTTTTTAATCTTTATTTATAGTCGTCATATTTATGCTACATTTTAAGCTGATAGTCCAACGTAAGACAGTTGAATCTTTCATAGTTAGGCCTATGATGCCAATAGCAATTACCTTCTCGTTCTGCCCTGCTCAATAATAAAATCAATTGCAGCAATTGCAAGCATTCATCCCAAAACTTAAATGTTGGAGATTCGGAGCGTCTGAGGTTTCGAAATTCGTTAAATAACGTTACTAAAACTTTTTCAGAATCTTTAATCAATTTATTTAAGGTATCTTTAAAGCAAGTTGTTTGCTTATATTCAGACAAAAATTTGAATATAAAACTGTTGAAATGTGTGAGATACCGAACACAATAACAAGAGTATGTGTGTGAGCCGAGCGAGCTCAAGCCTGCGAGATGCGCAAGGTGCGTGCACGTGCTTACTACTCTGTTGCTGTTGCTTGTCGGGAACGCATGTTGTGGGCATTCAGTGTATTTATAAGTTTACCTTATTAAATAATTATATATAAAATAAACCAACACTTATTATTCATGATCCACTAAACCCTCTATTCCAACAAAAACTTTGAAATTTCTCAATTCTGGCTCATTTTTTTCCGCTAACAACTCAAAAAAGTTTTCGCACATTAAATAAAGTAAAGCTACATAGCACAGTGTTAAAGCTCTCATCATTCGAAGAAACTATTTTCTCTCGAGCAACTAATCAACTGATTTTGAAGCGTACACTCCGGACTCAACGAGCATGTCACATAAGCCACAATCTCCATTTAATATTCCAACGCAAGAAATCGTTGTACAGCTTGTGTGGAAAGAGCCCATTCGAAGATGGGTATTTAGAAATTCTTTTTTACGAGCAAATTTTATTTGTTGAGCAAGTGCATACAGTTGTTGATCAAACGTATGAAAGTTGTAATTTTGACCACAAGCACTCGCTAGTTGTAGACCTTTTTTAAGCGTCGTGTAGACTGTGCTCAAATCACTTGGCTTAGCATTAATTGCCGGAAGATACTGTACTTTTGTAGAATCGTTCTTCTTATCAGCAAAATGAGTATTAAAAGCTACCCAAAAAGGAATAACTAGTTTTTACCAGACGTGGACATCTCAGGGTTCGAAAAAATTCCTCTTGATACATTTCTTAGAAGCATCCAAGTCAGATCAATCAAATTGAAATCATCTAGTTGACTAATAGGGTTGGCAACTGGTACTTTAAAAATATATATTTTTTAAAGTACTCGATTTTTAATGAATTTTAACAGTTTTTTTTAGAATTTTTAAATCAAAATGAGCAAGAAGAAAATTAACAAACGTTTTTAAAACTACGGGTTGATGACGTCATTAACCCAAAATTCCATTAAAAGTATATCTATATAAATTGAAATTTAAAAAAATTTAAACACTTGTAGTTCTTTTAATTTTAGTTTTTTTTTTGAAAAAGAAAAAATACGTGTCGATTATTTTTCGATATTTTAACTAAATAAGCAAAAAAATATTATAAATTTCAAAAAGTTGCCAACCATATTATATTTATTAATGCCTCTGAAGCATTTACAAATTTAGGTGGATTGGGCCAAGCCAAAGGTTTATTATAAAGCAAAGTATCAAGTGAAGAGTTATTTTTATTGGGAAGAGCTTGATCCGAGCTTTGTTTCTGAATTCTTTCTACACAAGTACTTTCATCGATTTTTTGAATTTAAAATAAAGATCTCGATATTGCATGATAAGTATTTTTACCATCAATTGTTACGGTATTTATGTCCACATTATCGTCACCTTCTTGAATTAATCCACCGCCTTCATTGCGGTGTATGATTCCAGAGGGGACATAAATATTTGAATTTTTTTCTAGCTCTTTCTCAGCTGTGGTTATAAGAAAATACCGGAGGTCATCTTTTGTGCAACAAAAACCATGAGAATTTAAAATATTGATCAAAAACTTTTTGCCAAACTTATGATGTAATAATTACGTTAACCTAAGTTGAAACGGAGGAATCACAGAATTATGACGACTTCTTCTCGAACATTAAATTATATTTTCTGAAATACTGAGAGTACGACGAACAGTTTTTTGATCAGTCACTAAATGACCTTCAGAAAATAAACGCATAAAAAACACAAAGATAACCAATCAAATGTAAGTGAAAGCAAAATACGATTCCTTTTAGAGGGTGAGTCGTTTTCAGGGTCATCGTTTCGACGTTTTGGCATGTCAGATTTTTAAGTTCCTAATTAAAAAATTATTGATTAAAATTGATTAAATTCTAGTAAAAATTATAGTCAGTAGCTTATACATACTTCGATTAACTTAATTTTCTAAATAATACTATAGTATACACCAAATAGACTTGGTCTATTTTAAAGGGATTCAATCTTATGTAAGTCTACTGTTCAGAATAGATCAAAGTATTTAATTTTTTCTATAGATTCTCTTTTTGTATTAAATATATTGTTTATGTGTGTGCTTACGAAGCCTTTTGTTATTTATTCTAGCATAATTGGAACAATCACTAAAAAATCTTGCCTTACCGAATACACTTTCGCGGTTGCAAATGCAATGATTTAACAAAAAAAAAAAAAAAAACTTAGTAATATACTAGTATTAGCGCAAATTAACACAGAATTAAAACTCAAAACTTTCCACTAGCTTCAAAAATATCAGAACAATAAATGAACAAGTAGCTGCTACCCAGCCGAAAAAAATGCTCATAAATGTGAGCAGAAATATGAAGAAAAATATGAACAGAAATATGTTCACATTTCTGGTGATATAATTGGAACAATATTTGTGCTCATATTTTTGCTCATATTTTTGCTCATACTACTGCTCATATTTTTTGGGTATGTAAGATTAAAAAAAATGTATTTTAATAATAAATTTTGACTTGAAAATTTAGAAAGTTAAAATTAAATGCTTAAATGTATAATTCAGAAATGTTTTATTTTCTATGACTTTGTTTGTAGGTAAATGAAAAATAATACAAATTTAGCTGTAAATAAATTTTAAGTGAAAAATATGTACGTATTATGCAGTTTTATTAATGTCATCCGGCTTATAATTTAGGCATCTACACTGCACATACAGTAAAGACTCCAAAACTCGATAACTTTTCAATTTGATCATAGAATCATTAGTGCAACTCATCTTACATTAAACCTGTGAAAAGAAAAAACTGGAGTAACTTTGCCACTTATAATTCAGACCATTCAGACCAATGAGATCTTGGATAAATTGTCATCATGCAAAAGTTTCAAAATTTTTTATGCATATACCAATTTTTACCTTTATTAATACAAAAAAAAAAAAAAAAATCTAATATGAGGAGCTTCTGTGAAGAACATTGTGCAACTCCGAAAATTCCTGTTTCGACTAGCACAGGCGGTTGGTCCATGAGGCGGCAGAGCGTGCAGGATGCAGCAGGGAGGAAAGAGAGGGTATGATCTGCAGACTGTACGTCTGTACGGCGAGAAGTATCCCCTCTCTTTCTTCCCTGCTGCATCCTGCACGCTCTGCCGCCTCATGGACCAACCGCCTGTGCTAGTCGAAACAGGAATTTTCGGAGTTGCACAATGTTCTTCACAGAAGCTCCTTATATTAGATTTTTTTTTTTTTTTTTTTTTTTTTGTATTAATAAAGGTAAAAATTGGTATATGCATAAAAAATTTTGAAACTTTTGCATGATGACAATTTATCCAAGATCTCATTGGTCTGAATGGTCTGAATTATAAGTGGCAAAGTTACTCCAGTTTTTTCTTTTCACAGGTTTAATGTAAGATGAGTTGCACTAATGATTCTATGATCAAATTGAAAAGTTATCGAGTTTTGGAGTCTTTACTGTATGTGCAGTGTAGATGCCTAAATTATAAGCCGGATGACATTAATAAAACTGCATAATATGTACATATTTTTCACTTAAAATTTATTTACAGCTAAATTTGTATTATTTTTCATTTACCTACAAACAAAGTCATAGAAAATGAAACATTTCTGAATTATACATTTAAGCATTTAATTTTAGTTTTCTAAATTTTCAAGTCAAAATTTATTATTAAAATACATTTTTTCAATCTTACATACTCAAAAAATATGAGCAGTAGTATGAGCAAAAATATGAGCACAAATATTGTTCCAATTATATCACCAGAAATGTGAACATATTTCTGTTCATATTTTTCTTCATATTTCTGCTCACATTTATGAGCATTTTTTTTTGGCTATAGCTAAGCCGGATAAGGTCATACTGCCGCAGGCTCTAAAATCAAAATTTCAACCGTTATCCCCTCCTTTTCTCGGCATCACATTGAGCACGTGGTCCCTACTCTCAAAGAAAATAAAATTCTTAAATTCAATTAAGAAAAGTGAGAAGAGATTTCAGCTATGAAATATATATATTCTGCTTTAATGGTTTTTAATTCATTGGTGCAGTGATTACTAATATTAATTTTTTTGTTACAGTTTTTGAATTAAAATTTTCGAGAATTAATAAGTTTTTTCAAATGATAATTGTGATAAGTAAGCTTTGATGAGTTCATTGTTTAAAATAAACTACACAATAAAAAAAAAAGCTGTTGTTTTTTTTTTTTTTTTTTTTTTTTTTGTTTAAATAAAGTTTTAATTATTTATTTATTCAATTTGAAAATATAACAATCGTTATCCTCGAAAGACGCTATATCAAATTTGAAAAAAAAACATCCCAATAGATGTCCTAGAAGTAAAGTTATTGGCAATTTTCCAGCGAACGTTGATTTTAAACTTTCGAGTTCGGTTTTCGAGACGGCTTGGCAAGCTGCAACCCGGCCGTTGTCCAGGGACCGGAAAGAGAGTTTATAAATTTTCATCGAATTTTTGAAACAATAACCGATGATAAAAATAAATTTTTCTTGAAACGTATTGATACTATATACTGTAAACTATCCGTCAGTATTTTTTTTTTGCTCGGAACCTTTTATTGCTCTTATAAACAATCGTTCGATTTCAAATGTTGTTGTGCCTATAACTTCACTCAAAAGCCTCGTAGCATCACGGGGTTTGGAAAAAAATGAGCGTCAAAGCAAATACTCTTGATGTCTATTAATAGTTAATAATAAAAATTTATAATTTCAAAGTTATTCTATTTGTTTAAAAGGTCAAAATGTATCGATTTTTTGTTTAGATTCAAAAAGTTGTTTAAATTTAAAAATTTATGAATTAAACTATTGCACTAGCTAGTTAAACACGTTAACTTTGTGGGAAAAATATTTGCACCCATGGAAAGTCCGTTTTTTCAATACTAAATTGTTGTAAACATTAAGGTTTACATCGGGAGGGCCCTTATTAACAAATTAATTGTTGCAAAACTATCGAACCGATTTTAATAAAATTTGGTGTGGGTATTTATCACAGATTTAAGTATACAAAACTGCAATTACTTTTATTCCAACTCATTTTTTTTATTTATAATAATTTTTTTAAAATCTACTTAATTTTTAATATTTTTTTTTGTTTATTTACTTGTAAAAGCCACAAATTTAGTTAAACAATATTTTGAAAAGCACTATCGGTTAGGAAATTTTGTAAGGAACAAACGTATATCTAAAACTTTTTTCAATAAATTGCTTAGTTTTCGAGTAATTTCACTTCAAAGGAGAAAAAATGCACGATTTTTCGGTCATTTTTTTTTATTTTGTTTATAACTCAATTTGCCCATGTTTTTCGGTGGCTGCAACGTTAAATATCAAATCGAGGGACTATAATCAGACGATTAAAGCAATAATCTTGATGTGCTCTCTCACTCCCACATTTTGATCCGTTTCATGTTAATTCGACTCAGCGTTTGAAGGTGTGTTAAATTTAACGAAAATAGATGCAACGTACAGATATGTGTGATTTATAAGCATGAATGTGTTCTTAAAAAGTAAAACTTACTTGTTTTATTACTTTTTTTTCTTCTATACTAATTTAAACACGTGATTAAAAAAGTAAATTGAAATAGAAAATTTCTTTATTTTTTTGTTTTTAATTTATTTTATTATTAAAAAAATTAATATTCAGATATTTTTGCATAGGGTATTTTTACGTTAGGATAATTTTACGTCCGGATATTTTTACGTCAGACATTTTTACGTGGAACCAATCTCAATCTATCACACATCAAAGAATCAAATAATTTACAAAACACATCATACTTAGAGATAGGGCGATAATTATTCACATCAGTCACATCACCAGATTTATGTAAGGGGGTTATATAACTGAGTTTTCACTGATCAGGAAAAACACCACTCTTCAGAGAAAGATTAAAAATGTCTTTAAGAAACATGTTGATAGATACATAGTATCAAACCAACATGGTTTTTTTAAAGGTAGATCCGCATCATCAAATTTATGTAATTATGTAGATTTTATCGTGAATGAATTGAATGAAGGTCACACGGTTGACTCTGTTTACACCGATTTTAGAAAGGCTTTTGATACTGTAAATATATCTTTATTACTTAAAAAGTTGGAAGGGTACGGTATAGAAGGCGCGATATTGAGATGGTTTGAATCCGCATTGACTGGTAGATTTCAAAGAGTAAAACTTAACGTTTTTTATCTAAATCAATAAATGTTAGCTTTGGAGTTGGTCAAGGGTCACATTTGAGTCCAATTTTGTTCTTGATTTTTATTAATGATACAGGCTCTTGCATAAATTATTCCGAATATCTTCTTTTTGAAGATTTTTAAGACAATATTTAGTTTACAGGATAGAGTCTATTTGCAGATTGATTTAGTTACCGGTGTAAGTGCAATGGCCTCTATCTTAATATCAAGTAAATGTAATAGTATGTCTTTTTGCCAGACGAAACTTGACTGTCCAGGATATGTGATTGATAGTATGGTTATCGGTAATGTCTCTGAGATTAAAGACCTTGGTGTGATCATTGACTCAAAGCTCACTTTTAATCCGCATGTGAACTATGTTAAAACGTTGGCCGTGAGAAAACTTAATTTTGTTAAAAGATTTTCTAGGAATTTTAGAAAGTTAAATACTATTAGATCTCTTTATTATTCTTTCATTTACCCGGCACTAACTTATTGTTCTGTTGTATAAAGAGACCACATCTACAGTATCAAATCAAACAGCTTGAGAGTGTGAAATACTTGTTTTTTAGATTTGTAGCTTTTAAGATAGGAAAACCTATGCGGTTTATTGATCACAATTATACTGATATTAGATTAAGTTTAATTATACCAAATATAAATTCTGCCATGGAAAGGTATGATACATTTTCTTGTATAAATTATTGAATGACGTTATTGATTGTGCTGAATTGAGGGAAAAATTTATATTTTTAGAAACAAAGAAAGAATTGAGATCAAATAGACTTTTTATTGTACCTTTAATTCTAAATAATATTCTTGCAATCAAATCTGCATTCAATGTCGATAAGACTAAGTATTGTCGGTAATAAATATTCCTCGTTGATTGATTTATCAAATTCTTCTATTTATAGTATACAGAGAATATCTAGAGATATATTATCACTAGGGGGGGTACCCCCCTGCTCGTTTCGCTGGCCAACCCCCCAGAATTTTATGCTTGAATCTACACTTGTACCTACACTTATACACATACCCTTGTGACTACCTTTGTACCTACTGTGATACATATCATTGTTTCCACTCTTATAGCTTGTGACTACACCTGCACCTTATTTTGTGCCTACCTCTGTTCTTACCTTTTATCTCATTCCAAACCCTTGTAACTACCCTTGTTCTTACCGTTGCACTTACTGCTTTTTATAACTAAGCTCTTCCCCAGGAATATGCTCATGTTTATATATCTGTTTCTATCATGGTGTTAACTGTAGTTTGAATTTTTTTCATGCTTTTATCGCGTCTTGCAATCATCGGTCATGCGCACGGCGGCCGGCCAGCGAGTTCAGAGTCCTAACCTTAAAATTTTATGTCAGCTTAAAATTCTGTATTTTTTAATAGTATTAATATGTAAAAGTTGGGGTTCCAGAAAATTTTTTAAAATACGGAATTTTAAGCTGACAAAAAATTTTGGACTCTGAACTCGCTGTCCGGTCGCCGTGCGCATGACCGATGATTGCAGGACGCGGGACGCAGGACGCAGGATTTCCCGCATCTCGCAAGTTCGTGCCATCGCCTTAAGACTACTTTGTTCTTATCGTTGATCATACTTTCATTTCTATCCTTAGTTAAACATCTGTTTCTATGCTTTTACTAGTCTGGTCGCTGGTAAGGTTTTCGTGAGATTTTTTCCACCACGGATAAATAAGGGTTTTTTTAACAAATATTGATACGCTGATCACGAAAATCTAAGTAAAAAAGCATAAAAATGAAGCGTTTAAAAGTTAACAACAATTAAACTTTTCAGCTATGGGCCTACGGGGCGGCTATACTGATCAGCTGTCAGCTGCGACTGCTGCGCATGCGCCATGCTGTACAATAACGCGAACTCCGCAGTGGCAAAGTATAATTGTTGTTAACTTTTAAACGCTTTTTTTTTATGCTTTTTAACTTAGATTTTCGTGATCAGCACATCAATATTAGTTAAAAAAACCTTTATTTATCCATGGTGGAAAAAATCTCACGAAAACCTTACCAGCGACCAGACTATACCGACTTATTTTCGTCTTTGTATTTATTAACCTTCCCTGCTTCATAACCTTGCTACTATCCACGTTTCTTGAGTTTTTTTTCCAACTCTCTTTACTACGTCTGTTGACTTTTTCTTCTTCCTACATATGTTAATGATCTTGTGCTTACACCTTTTTTTTTACTTAAGCTTATAACCCTGAACCTTCTACACATGCATTTGTTTCTACATCTGTTTCTACTCCTATGCTAACTCTAGTTTTTTATTTTTTTTTATTTAAATTTTTAACACTGCATCTGGCCTTGTGCATAATCTTTTTTTATCCTGTTGCACTTACTATTGTAAATAACCTTATAACAAACCTTGTTCATAATATTATTTCAAACTTGATAACTACTCTGGTAACTACATTGTATTTACTCCCGTACCTAGACTTGTCATTACGTTTGTAACTTTGAACCTACGGTTATATGTACATTTTTGCTTAATATTGTTCCTATCTCTTTCACATGAATCTACTTGCTTTAATTTTGGTGTTTGCTGTTGTTTTTTCTTTTTTTCATGCTTTGGTCTCTAACTCTGAATCTTTGTTCTCATCTTTGTAAAAACTATCTTTTCTATTGTTCTTCTCAAATTTTTTTGTAATTACAATCGTGAAACTACCTGAACAGAAGGCTAATGGGGAGCGACCGAGGCCCTCTGAAGGGCGCCCTCGAAGGCCCGAGTTAGGATTGTAACGGGGCATTAAATAGGCGCAAGTTAGTGCCTCGCTCGATCACGCTTAGTCGGGTGTGCATTATACGTAAGAGTGTGTACAAATAAAATGCGAGGAAATGTAGTAATAATTTTTTATGTGAGCCTTTTGTTAATTGAAATGAGCTCAAAAATAGATCGTAAACAACAACTAACAAAAAGAAGAGTGAAAAATCACCGGGAATATACTAAAAGTAAAAAATTAAAACTTGAAGCCGATGAGTTTTTAGCAGGTAAACAGATTGTTAGGTTAAGTTTTGAGTCAATTTTATTTTAAAAAATTTGTATTACATGATATACGTGTATATTTTACAGGTACAAACGGTTCTTCTAAAACTGTCGATTCACTTTGTGAGTCTACACAAGAGTGGAAAGTTGAAAATGTGTCTGTTATTGAAAATCGTGATAATTACAGTGAAATAAAATGTGGTTTAATAGATAAATCAGTATTGAGGCAGGACGAGCAGTGCTGTAATGATAGTCAAGAGTTTGATTGGAATAGATTTTCTGAAAATGAAGATGACAATAGTGAAGCTTGTAGTGATGTAGACAATAATCAGGAAACTTTTGAATCATGGACTAATCAAGAAAGTTCAATAGTCACAAACATTAGAAAGTGGGCTGCTGAGAATCATGTAGTTGAACAGTGTTTAAGTGATTTACTCAAAATTTTAAAACCTTTCTTCCCTGAACTGCCCTTAAGCTCTAAAACTTTATTAAAAAAAAAAACGGTCCCTTGAAATATAAAGTCATTGAACTTAAGAATGGTACAGAGTATGTTTATTTTGGAATTGCTGAGAATTTAAAAAGAATTGTGAATCCAAAAATACATGCTGACAATGATGACTTACTTATTCAGTTCAACTTTGATGGATTACCCTTGTTCAGATCATCTTCAAAACAGTTCTGGCCAATATTAGGAAAGATTTTTTTTCGACCAGACATATATAAGCCTTTTACAATTGCTACTTGGTGTGGTACTGGAAAACCAGAATGTGTTGATCAGTTTTTAGAAAAATTCATTGAAGAGTTTAATAATTTATCTCAAACAGGAATAGTTCTTGAAGGCAAAAAATTAAATATCAGATATCATTGCCTGGTATGCGATAAGCCAGCAAGATCTTTAATAAAAGGTACAAAAGCTCACACAGCTTTCTTTGCATGCGAGCGATGCATCACAAAAGGAGAGAGTCATAATCGTACTACAGTATATCCAAGTGCAGATTCTCCTCTAAGAAGAGATGATAGTTTTAGAAAACAAGATCAAACAGAACATCACAAGTACACTTCACCTCTTCTGTCATTGAAACCACCAATTAACATGATAAAGGGTATAGCCGGGTAAGATAGTCGAATCGGCCCCCAGCGCGAACCCCTACAATATATATATCATTCGAAAGGGCATGAAAAAAGAAAATTTTTGGCGCGAACCAGAATTTTGTATACCCACTACTGCGCATGCGCGGTCCAAAATAGTGATTTTTCAACTTTGATTTTTATCTCGAAATCTAAGAGGGTTAGAAAAACGCGGTTTGCGGCAAAATTTTGTTTACAAAAAATGTAGTTCAATCATATTTTTTTAAATCATTTTTGGCGCCAAATTCAAATTGTTAAGGCTGTTTTTCGAATTTTTTTCCCTAAAAAATGCGATTAAAAAAAAACGGTGATACATACCTCTCTGGAAAAGAAATATGTCATGTATTTTAAGAAAAAATAGCTTTATAAATTTTTTCAAAATTTTTGAAGTGGTGGAAGACACTTTTTAGGCCAAATTATTGAAATTTTTTATCTAAATCGCCACCTAGCGGCTGCATACTGCGTTAAAATATAACAACATTTATATCGCTGAACTACATTTTTTGTAAACAAAATTTTGCCGCAAACCGCGTTTTTCTAGCCCTCTTAGATTTCGAGATAAAAATTATAGTTGAAAAATCACTATTTCGACCCGCGCAAGCGCAGTTTAGGGAATAAAAAATTGCGGTTTGCGCCAAAAGCTTCCTTTTTTCAAGACCTTTCAAATGATATATATATTGTAGGGGTTTCTGCATAAAAAAATTTTGCCTACCTGACCTAGATTGAAAATAACTAATTTATACAATTTTTTAGTGATGGACATGGTTGAACTGATCTCGTTAGAGGTATTAAATAGAGATATCCAGCTGGAAAGCAACAGAGTTCAGGTTCTTCTTATTATATTGTGGACCTTATGTATTAAAAGATATATTACCTGAAGATCATTACAAACACTTTTTACTTCTATTTATTGGATTTAGAATTTTGTGCAGTCCTCAACTGTTTGATAAACATCAGACTCAAGCTAGAAGTTACCTGATAAAATTTGTTGAATTGTGTCCAAAACTGTATGGAGAAAGTTCCGAAGTATTTAATGTTCATAATTTAATACACATTGCAGATGATGTTAAAAATTTGAATTGTAACCTAAATGAAATTTCTGCATTTTCCTTTGAGAGTGCCCTTGGAAAAATAAAAAAAAGCTTAAAAAGCGGGTACAAACCTATCAAGCAGTTTTCAAGAAAAATGGTGTTGGAGTTTGAATACAATATACACAAAGCTGAACTGCCAGATATCTTGAAAATTTTTAAATCTTGTAAAAGGAATAGCTCTGATAATAGTATCAAAATTCAAAAAATTCAATATAATGGTTATGACATAAGTATCAAGTCTCCAAATAATTTTGTACTTTCACATGATAATTCAATTATTGAAATTGATAGCATAGTAGGTAAATCATCACAAAAATTGAGTCTTGCTGATGTTACACTTCATGGTAAAAAATGGAATATAAAAAGAAACGCTATTATTTATCCTAAATATGCATCAGAGTTGCTAAAAACTTTTGAAATAGAAAAAATTAAAGATGCAAAAAAAGAGTCTTTCACTCTAGCCAGCATATCCACTAAATTGGTCCTGTTGAAGATTTTTGAGCTGCCAGAAGATAAAAAGAAAACATTTGTTTTACCTTTACTACATTGAGCTAGAAACGTTCATCATAACAAACATTACAAAGAGTATTAGTGTTATTCTAAAATTAAAAAACTTTTTGCATAAATTGTTTATTTCTGTTTATTGGAAGCTATCAAACATTCTGTATTAAATTATATACATTATATACAAAAACTTAAATTCAAGAATATATTTCTCAACCTCCATTATTATATTTAAACTAATCTAAAATTAATATAAAAAGTTTAAAAACAAAAAAATTTATTCCTTACAAGAAATCTATGAAACTAAAAGTTTGAAAAAAAACAAGTGATCTAAAATTACTATAACTAATTTTGCTCAACTGCATTAAATTTTTTTTTGTTTTTTTATGAATTGGCTAAAATAATTCATTGATTTTGAAATTGTTTGCTTTATAGACTCATGATTAAAATTAAATTATTGTTAAAAAAAATTTTTAATCTTAAAAATTAGGTTTGTCTCTAATAAACTATATAATTAAATCCGCAATTTTCTTCATTGATATTTTAATATAATTTTCATTTTGAAATTTTAAATCATCAAAGGACTCAAAAAAGATCTTAAAACAATTATAGGTACAGCACTAGCAGAAGCAGTACACACATACACAAACGCGCGCGTGTGTATATGCCTTTAATTTATTCAGTATGCATTTTTCAGTTGTTTTTTGGGCGGTATTGTTTACGACCACATTTACGGGCGTTGCTGTTTTCGGAAATTTTTAAGAAGTAGTCGTGAATCAGGACTAATCTTTAGTTGCTCAAGCACTGTAAGTTCAACTTTAAACTTTAAACAAAACTTCAAAAGTGAAATATTAATAAATCTGAAAAAAAAAATTTCAATTACATTTCTTTCAAAATGACTTACAAATTAGATTAATAAACATTAGTCATTTTCATTAAATAACATAATCATCTTAGTATTAAAATAGACAGATCAAATGTAAATTCTTTCCTTTAATAATTAATTTCAGATGGCTTCTGAAGAAAACAAATATCAAATTGTTTTGATCAGTGCAGCCAAAAAACACCCTCTGAACAATGTGCACAAAGTAGTTCCAACTGCTTATGTATCATTAAAAAAGGGACAACATTATGTGATGTACTGCCCACCACCATATACAGATACTGAAGATGAAAAAGCTCACATTGATGACATGATCAAAAATATTGCAATGCCTGTACCAGAAAGCTGGAAAACATTTAAGTGTGCACCAATTGATTATGCAGGTATTATTTGTTGTAATAATAGAAACTTTTTTGTTAATTAGTTCAATTTTATAAAACATTTACTTAATTTTAAAAAATTTCTTTTTATTGTTTCAGAATGCTACATAGATGCTGTTTTAAAACTTGAAAAAATAATTAAAACCTCCAACAGTAAAACAACAACAAAAAGAGCAGCCAAAAGGAAGCCTCAGAAATTAGATAAGACTAAAAATGTTTAAAATTTTAAATTTTCTCATCAAAAACTAGATGATGAACTTTTTGAAGTGGATCCTTTATTAGAAGATGATCCATCACTTTTAACTTCAGTCAAAAAAAATTGTGTATCTATAAGTGTAGAAGTAGAAAAGGAAGACAAGAACGATATGGAAGAAAAAGATCATGATGCAGATGAGGAAAAGAATGATGGAAAAGATAAAAATGATTGGGATACAAATGAAGAAGATGAAAAAAATGAGCAGGCAGAATTGCTACTTGTAGGTGCTGATGTTCATGCTGACACTTCTCCTTCGGAGACCATAGTTTCTGTGAGTGTTGAAGATACTCATCTACAAGATCTTACAATTGATAGTAAGAACAATGATAGTGTAATTGGAGACAACAATTCAGTAACAAAATCTCCCCCGCTTTCATTTCAGATTAAAACTCCTTCTGAAATAAATAATTCCAGTTTGATTAGTACAAATAAAAGTGTTCAAAGACAGTGTCTAGATATAACTGAAGATATTGTTTTTTTGAATAAAACAGATCTTGAAGTCATGTTTAAAGAATGTTTTGATCAAGTCAAGTCGGAGATCACAATGTTTAAAAAAGATGTGGATGGAAAACTGAACAAGATTGCAAAAAAAGTTATTGATTTAACTAGCACAGTTATTTCAACCAAGCCCACATCTGAGCAGAAGAACTCTGTTACTCTTCATGATATTATTTCAAAACACAACTTGAATTTGCCGTTCAGTTTATTCCAGGAGTTTGTTGATTTTGATAACTCATTACGAAATACATCGGATATTTTCAAGGATCTTTATTTACATTTTTACTCATCGGTTGATTTTAACAAAGATTTACTCGAAACTTTAAATATTTGGTTTCAAGCTTTTTTTACATACGATGAATTACACTATTCAAAGACAACAAGATTCGAAACTATTGTTTAAATCAACTAAATTTTACGTGTGCTTGAGAGAAGCTTTGTTAAAAAAAGCTGTAAATCAAGGTGGTCAAACTTCACTGTTAGATGAAAAAAAAATAAAATCCATATTTGGAATTATAATAAGCAACTACTCGAAAGACTGGAATGGAGGGCGACACAAACGACTTTCTATTAAAGACAATCGACCTGCATTGGAACGAAGAAGCAACTCGTCCTCCGATAACTAATTATACTTTTTGTGGATGTAAATTGTTTTTATTTGAATTTTCTTCAGTATTTTTTTAATTGTCTAAGATAAAATAGTAAAATATTATAAAGTATTGAATATAAGTATTTTGAAAAATGTAAATAAAAAGTATTTGTAAAATACTTTCCTAAAGTTTTAGGTTTAATGTAAACTTCTACAATCATTTTTTTTTAAATATATGTAGTATGTAGTAAAAAAATATTAAAATATTAAAATTTTTTCAAACATTTTTTAGCTTAGTGTATTCAACTTATAATGTAGAAAATATGTACAAATTTTTTCTTATTTGATTTTAATTTGTAAAAAACATTTTTTACTCTTTCGACTAATTAAAATTAGTTGGGTCTACTTTTAATACTCACTGCAAAATTATGAAACTTTTCTTATAAGGTATCAGTGGAAACACTTATAAACAATTACATTTTTAAATAATTTATTTTAACTAGCAATATGAACAAATAAGTGAAAAATATTTTGTGAATTACTAATTACAATCATGATTAATATCAATGATGATGATTAATATCCAAAAATTGATTTAAATATTTAACTCATTTTCAATATCCAAATTAAATTAACTAAATTTTTATTTGTTCATTGTATACATTAAAATAAACCGTCTCTTTATTTATTTTTAGAATTACATACTATAAATGCGATACAATTATTGGAGTCAACTGCCTTACGCTAACCTCCAAAATACAAATCATGATCTACATACATATGTACACGTCTCTTACGGAGCCCTCGCTCGCGCCTTGTTCATGCCCCGTTACATTTCTAGCGAGGGCCTTATTACGTTCATTAGGTATCGAAAAAGGCCCTCGCTATCGCCTAGAGAAACTTTCTGTTCGGGTAATCATCTTCATACAATTTTGCCCACACAGTTCTTTAACTTTTTTGACAAATATTTCCTACATCCTTTTACATTTGTTATCAATATTTTTTCTACCTAGGTTTCTCCCAATTAACCTATCCTAATTAATATTGAAGTTTTCCTTACGACACCAGTTTCCAGCCATGTGCAGCCTCTTTTACTTTGTTTTTATTTTCATACTTCAATTTGTAACTTTGAACGTATGTTGTTCTTTTTTTTTTTTTTTTCTCAACATCTAACCCTGAAACTATCATCTTTTATACTATTGTTTTCGATCCTGTACAAGCCTTTGTAGGTAAACACTTATCCACTTTTGAATCTACCCATGTACCTACCCTCTTGCCAAACCTTGAAGTTCTCTAAGCGAAGCGCACGCGCAATTGTATTTTATAATCTAAAACAAATTTTGTCGAAGCTTCATCTAAATTAATCTACAATAAGTTATATATACTCTTTACCTTTGCGCAACGTTAAGAGTTCATATTCATTTAAACTTTTGTGGTTATAGATTCATTGGTTTGGTTTCAGTTTGTACACTAATAATTATAATTTTCATGATTTTAATCACATAATTTCGAACACTTGATTACATAATTATTTTTTTATCAAATCTATTCTCAAGATGTTTGAATTGAATTGTAATATAAAAATTAAAAATTAAAATTCAAATTTTAAATTTTGTTCTTCAACCAATCACACTACGAATAAAATGCTGACATTCTTTTTGGGTTCTCTCTTTTATTT
This sequence comes from Encarsia formosa, assembly GCA_038277355.1. NCBI lineage: Eukaryota > Metazoa > Arthropoda > Insecta > Hymenoptera > Aphelinidae > Encarsia > Encarsia formosa. The sequence continues at coordinate 46,651,572 of CM076186.1, read as the reverse complement.
TAGGATATGAGTTAATTTTTTTAATGTTTCGTAGATACTTTTTAAATTTCTATAGTTACATAGCAGATAACTTGTATCAAAAATTGGCGGTGTGGGTAGAAACTGATAACATATATCAAAAATGGGGGCGTGAGTAAAAAAAAAGGGCATGTGGGGGGGGGGGGGGCTGATTAGAAAAGGGTGTGATTTATAAGCACGGAAAAAAAAGCAAACGCACTGGAAATTTTAGGTCAAATTCACGGGAAAAAAGACATTTGCACGAAAAAATAAGTGATCAAACGGGAAAGAAAATAAATGCACGGGAAGAAAATACTTGAGCGGAAGTTAAATGTATTAAACGGGAAAAAAATATTTATAGAACAGGAGTAGAATTAACATTGCACGGAAAAAAAATGTATTAAACGGCAATAGAATTGATCTCACACGGGAAAAAGAATTGAGAGTAAAACTCAACAAAAATCAAGCAAAAATTTTTTTTATTGAACATTATACAACTGTAATTGAAATTAACGATATTCATCATAAAAGATGAAGCATTAGTAAAGCTTTTTTTTTGTAGATCAGGTCGTAGGTCGCATCTGTTGTGCACTAATCTCATGAATTTCCTGGCCAATGCTAACAATCTAAGCGTTGATAAAATTATTTTCAAATCCTGTTCTTTTGAATCAAAAGATTCTGCAAAAATGTGGAAATCAACCACGAATGGTACATCTTCATCATCCGGAACTTGAGTGCGCTCATTGCACCAAGCTCTAGGATGTGTGGCCAATACGGAAGGAGTGCCTTTATCACTTCGAATTGTTCTAAGAAATACAACAAGTTCTTCTTTTGCAGGTTCTATCATCTGATTTTTACGAATGAGATTTAGTAGTGCATTGGGCTTTGTAATACCATCTGCATATTTCTCTTTTACAAAAGCCTTAAATTCTGATGATAAGCCTCGTGTAGAATCAATATTTTTATGTTCGTGCTCCTCTTCTGTTTCGTACAAGGACACGCAAGTATCCGAAGAATATACTGTGGTATCGAAGAATATATATTGATATAGTAGGTACAAGCACGCTGGACACTCAGACACTCTATAAATTTCCTTTGTGCACCGCTCAACTCGTTTTCCTTCTGCCACCATTTTCGTTGAAGATATTTTCCAAACTTCTTTTAACTTTACAGTACTTCCTGCCTCTGTTGCTGATGGGTATTTGTGACGTAAAAGCGACACTCGTGTTGGTCGCCTGCATATTTTTTTAGTCTGCTGGATCACTTCAGATGAATTTTCTTCTTCAGGTGAGTCCTCAGAAGTTTCAAAATACGTTCGCTAACCAGTCATCTTTTGGCTCTTTGCTTTACTCGTCGACTGAGGCGACACTGTGAGTTGAACTGAGCTCAATAATAAAATGGGTGGAGAGATGCTTAGTGAAAGAGCACGTGGTCTTTTGTTTCTAGGCTTGATAGGTAAACACGTTTTAATTAAACCGTGCAAAAGTATTTATTTTCCCGTGCAAAAGTATTTTTCTGTGCGACCCACATCCCGTGCAAATGATTTTATTTCCCGTGCATTTTAATACTTCCCATGCGAAAATTATAGGAAAAATTAAAACACATAGAAATAAGCATATTTCGGTACACTTTTACGGTTAGTTAAGCACTTTTTTTGGAGGGCATGGGAAGAGCGTGGGAGAAGAGTAGGGGAGGGTACCCCCTGCTCGCTCTGCTCACCAACCCCCCTCCCCCCAGATTTTTATGCTAGTGCTTACCATTATGTCTACAATTGTGGCTACCCTCGTAGCTACTATTGTTTTGTGCTTTTGTAGTTATCCTTGTATTTACTCTTGTGCATATCTTTGTTTTTATGTTTGTTAAACTCGTGTACATATTCTCGTAACTCCATGACTACCACTGTACCTACTCACGTGCATACAATAACTCATATCCTTGTACTTAGCCAGTAGTACAAAACTCTTTTCGACAGATTTTCAGCAATTTTTTGCGAATTTCATTAAGAAATTGGAGTTAAAACTAATGCACCGATTTTTATAAAACATTGAATGGGAGAATGAGAGAACAGAGATGTATAAATTCTGGTAGTATAACTATTGTTTTTATACTTGTGCCTACCTTATACTTGTTAGTACTGTTGAACCTTCGATAGATGCACTGGTTTCTTTCCCTATAACTTCCCTTTTTTCTACTTAATTATTTTAAGAGTTTTTTGAAAAGTGAAGAACATGACTATGATGAACTTTGTGAAAAAATAAAAAGTGATGAATTTAAACTGAAATTGGAGCATAGAAATTTTTTGAGACAAATTTGGTTAAAAAATACAAAAAAGGTATTGAAGTTGAAAATTGAAGTATATTCTGAAATTGAAAGAAAAAATTTAGAAAAATCGGCAGCAAAAGGTGATGACTATACCATACCAGTGTTTGATGGTAATAATTTCACAGCATGGAAATTTAGATCCAGTAATTAAAGAAAGAACAGATGAAAACGAGCAGGCCCGGAAAAAGATGGAGTCTAGAGCAAAAACATTTTTGATCAGTGCAATTTCAAATAAACAATTAGAACATATTTATGAGTGTGAAACACCAAGAGAGATAATGAATAAATGAGAAGGTATGCGCTTAAACAAATCCACAGCTTTGCAAATAATTAAGAGAAATAAATTAGAAAAAGTTCAATTGAAAAATTTTGATAAAATTGAAGATTTTTTCGTTGAATTTGAAAAGGCGTGCAATTAATTTTAATCAATGAATTTTACCTTCAAGTTATAGTTATATTGGTGATTTATTAGACTTAGTGCCTAAAGAACGAAGAAGTATTGATTTAATCAAATCAAAAATAAAAGAAAAGAATTTAAACTATAATGAAAGTGGCAAGAAAAATGCAAGTACTTTTAATACTACAGTGAGAGGTAAATGTTACAATTGTGGAAAATTTGGACATTACAAAAATCAATGCTGGGAAAACCAGCAAAACAATGAAGAACGAGCGCAGCCAGAATAAAGCTGAGAAGCTCAAAATCAACGAGGTCAACGAACTTTTCAACGTGGCAACTACAGAGGAGCCAACGGCCGAGGTTGCGGTCGAAGCAGAGGCTCGGGACAACAGCATGGTGGACATCACGAAGCAGAGTCGTCAACAAGCGAGCAGCAAGGCAGAAATTCTGGAGCAGTCTGGGCGACGGAGGTAAACAAAGTGAATGTAAACAAGGTAAATAGAAGTGATTATGAAAATTCGAATGCAATTGAGTGGTTGTTACATAGCGGTTGTTCAGATCATATTATTAATCATGATAAATTATTTTGCAAATTTATCAATTTAAAACATCCAGTAAATGTTAAATTACCAAATGGTCAAAATTTAAAAGCAACAAAATTAGGTACAGTTAAAATGTATTTTAAAACATATAGTTATGAAATTGAGGTTGAATTAAGAAATGTTTATTTTGTTGGAGGAATTAGAAAAAGTTTATTGAGTGTTGCAAAAATAGCTAAGAATAATACGGTAGTGAATGAAGGTGATTTTGCAAAAATTTATGATCAGTTTAGAAATTTAACAGCTGTTGCTGAGAATCTAAAGGGTTTATACATAATGAAAAGTTTCATTTATGAAAATAAAAATGATGATGATATTTATGCAAACGTAACTAAATTAACTGATAAAGAAAAATAGCATAGGGCCTTAGGGCATGTCAACTTTCAATATTTAAACAGATTAGTCAGAGATAAATTATTAGATGGTTTACCAGAAAAATTAGAGAGTAATATTATGCAGTGCGCAAACTGTATTCAAAGTAAAATGGCTAACGTTCCGTTTGATAATGAGAGAACTGAAACTACGGAAATTTTGGAACTTATTCATACTGATTTAAATAGACCACACAGAACGGTTGGTTATTGTGGTGAAAAATATTTTCTGACATTTATTGATGATTACAGCAAATGTGCTAAAATTTATTGTATTAAAAGTAAAGCCGAGACGGCAGGATGTTTTATCGAGTACGTAAATTTAGTAGAAAACCAATTTAGAAAAGGAATTAAAAAATTTCGTTGTGATAACGGTACTGAATATTTGAATCGTGAAATCTATAATTTTATAAAATATAAAGGAATTGAATTATCACCTTGTCCAGCATACGTTCATGAGTTAAACGGTGTCGCGGAAAGATATAATAGATCGGCTGTGGATATAGGTAGATGTCTAGCCAGAGAAGCTAAAATTGATCACAGGTATTGGCCTGAAATTATAAAAACAGTCTCTTACTTAAAAAACCGAACGATAGCCAGAACGCAAGAAAAGAAAACACCTTTTGAAATATTTATTGGTAAGAAACCTAATGTAAAACGCTTAAAAATTTATGGCAGTAAAGTTTTTGTTAGAACGCCAGAGGTTTTAAGAAAAGGTTAATGGGACGACAAGGCTAATATAGGAATTTTAGGAGGTTATAATAGCGATAGTTATAGAGTTTTGATCAACGGTAAAATTATTAATGCAAGACATGTAAAAGTTATTGAGAATGAGACCGAATTAATTTGTTTAGAAAGAAAGCAAGATGAGAAGAATGAATTTGTGAATTTGAGATGTGATGATGAATCAATTAATGAGAATGAAAGCGTCAATAAAAATGATAATGAGAATGAAAGCGAAACTGAGAACGAGATTGAAAATGAGTATGTGAATGATGAGAATGAAAATGAAAATTTTGTAGAAAAAAGAACTTCGAATCGAAATCGAAAACCTGTCCAAAGGTACGGTAATCCGGTAACACATTTTATTTATGTAAATTTTATTGATGCGAATACTCGAATACTCCGAGTACTTTTGAGGAGGCGTTAAATTCACGCGACGCGAAATTTTGGCGTGAAGCGATGGACTCAGAAATGAAGAGTCATGCAAAAAATGAGACATGGACGGTTATTGATAGACCGAAAGATAAACCAGTACTTGATGTTAAACGGGTTTATAGAAAGAAAAATGATAATACTTCTAAAGCTATTTAGCTTCTTAGGGGTTTTCAACAGAAAGAATGTTTAGAAAATGTTTATTCGCCTGTCGGTAAAATGCAATTTTTGAAAATTCTATTAAGTTACAGTTGTGCAAATAATTTATTTGTTGAGCAAATGGAGGTTGAGACAGTATTTTTAAATGGCAACATAAAATCTGAAGTTTACATTCATGAACCTAAAGGTTATGAAACTGGTAAAAATAAGTTTTGTAAACTATTAAAAGCTCTTTACAGTTTGCGAGAAAGCTCTAGAACTAGGTACGAATGCTGTAATGATTTTATTGAAAAGTTAGGATTTGAAAGAAGTAATTATGACTATTGTTTGTATGTGAATAACAAAGGCAAAGATCCAATATATATTTTAGTTTTTGTCGATGATTTGTTGATTGTTTGCAAAAATCTTGATAACATCAGGGAGATTAAAGCTAGTTTGATGCAAAAATTTGTTATGAAAGATTTGGGCAAAATCAAGAGTTATATTGGTATTGATATAGATTATAGTAAAGATAGGAAATTCATGACTTTAATTAAAACAAAATATATTGAATCTTTGGCTGAAAAATATGATCTAGAAAATGCGAAATCGTATGAAACTCCAATGGAGAGTAATTTGAAATTAGGTCAAGCGAGAGAGATTGACGAAAGAATAAAATATCGTAATTTGATTGGAGAACTTTTATATATTAGTGCAGGTACTAGACCTGATATAGCTTATAGTGTAAATTATTTAAGCAGATTTCAGAGTTGTTATGATAAAACACGTTTTAAATATGCTATGCGAATTTTAAAATATCTATTTAAAACGAAAGATTTAAAATTAACATATAATGATAAGAATGTAAATAAAGTAAAATTAGATTGAATGGTTGATTCAGATTTTGCAGGTGATAATATAGATAGAAAATCAACAACTGGTTTTGTAATTAGACTTTTTGGAAATTTGATTTATTGGAAAACGCGAAAACAGAATACGGTGACAAAATGTTCAACTTTTGCTGAATACACTGCTTTATCGGAAGCAGTAACTGAAATTTTATTTCTAAAAAATTTGTTAAATGAATCGTTTAATTTGAAGATAGAAAAACCGATAAAAATTTATGAAGATAATTCTGGTGCGGTAGCAATGGCAAAGTACGGTAATTTTGCAAAAAATTCAAAGCACACCGAAGTGCAATATCATTTTGTTAATGAGAATTATGAAAATGGCGTGATTGATATTGTAAAGATAGATTCTAAATTTAATTTGGCTGATTTATTTACTAAGAGTTTAGATAAAACAAAATCTGTTAAAATTAGAAATGCGTTCAGATTGATTCGAGATAATTAGATTATAAAATGAGTTTGTAAAAATATTGTGTTGATAACTAAAGGAGGCGTGTTGAAATGTGTGAGTTACCGAACACAATAACAAGAGTGTGTGTGTGAGCTGAGCGAGCTCAAGCCTGCGAGATGCGCAAGGTGCGTGCGCGTACTACTCTGTTGCTGTTGCTTGTCGGGAACGCATGTTGTGAACATGCAGTGTATTGTATTAGTTTACCTTATTAAATAATTACATATAAAATAAACCAACACTTATTATTCATGATCCACTAAATTCTCTATTCCAACAGGTAAGTCAGGAGATGACAAAATCTACCGATCAGCATTACTCTAATTTCGGCGCTTGGCGTGATCACACGTGTGTCAGAGAGCAAATATACAATTTACTTTTTTGTGTTGTTAGATAACTTTATCAAAGTGCGTATGATAAAATTATCAGTGAGAAGTTGGGTAAATTTTCCTGTGATGCAGTTGTCATTGGATCGGAGCGGGGAAGACAATAACGTCTCATGGAGAGTCAGCGTGCGGCCTAGGAAGGCATTGTCGCCTTGTGTTAAGCCATTCGGGTAGTCGTAATGATTATAATTATTGTTACATCAAGCGAAGGTGCACCTGCTAAAAAAGTAAGTCCGCGTAGCGGTTAATCATTGAATGTTGTAATAAAGATTTAATTAGTAACAAATGAATAAAAAGTCAATGTAATTTTCATCCAAATTTTAATAATTTTTCCCTAAATCTTTACAGTTATTATTATTTTTTTTTAACACAAGACTTAAGACTATAATTCTGGCTAATCGGTGGTTCAAAGACGCGCACCGGGAAAATACGCAAACAAATTATCAAACCCCAAACGAAAATTCTACGGCTGAAAAGAAACTCCCACCAATTACCAAACCCCTAAACTTATTGACTTACAATATTAATTCCCCGAAACTGAAGACTTGACGCAGACTTCCACTACACCGTTGACGATGACGACTCAAGACTGGACGCAGACTTCCACGACACCGTTGACGATGACGACTCAGGACTGGACGCAGACTTCCACGACACCGTTGACGATGACGATTCAGGACTGGATGCAGACTTCTTTCTTCGTTTTATTTATTTTTTTTTTAACTCTCTTTTAAACTTTTATTTGTAACTAACAAACTCTCTCTTTACTTTTTACCACAAAATTAACGAGCTAACTCTCTCAAGCAACAAGCGAATAATAATCTCAACAGCAACGTAAACAAACCGTACCAACGGCAAAAAACGACGATCGTCCCGGCGATCGGATTCGCGGCTACATTTACTATTTGGACAACTTCGCGCGCCTCTCTCTCTCATTCATGCGCACACTCATACTCATAGAAACTACATAACTATCGCTGCAATTCTATCGCAATCTTATTCTTTTTCTTTCTTCTTTTTCCTCTCTTGGCTAATAATTCCAACTCCTGGCTGAAACTTGTTTCTTGGCTGACCCCTCGTGAAATTTTGAAAATAAAAGTAAAACAAGAATAATTACTCTCACATTATTAAATTAAATTAAATTGAAAACAAAGGAGAGACTTCCTATTTTATTCTTATTCCCAAAACCACATTACAAACCCCTCCCCTAGACCGAGATATTTCCCTGAAATATCTCGTCTATCTGATCTCTCTCCTTTATTTTCTATTTAAAAAAAAAAATTAAATTGACTTACAACCTTTTCTTGTTCTTGTCTTCTTCCCATAGCTTCACAACCAGACTTCTATTTCTCCTTCCCGTAAACAGCCTCCAGAATCCTCTTTCTTGTTTCATCATCCACCCCTCTCAACTCTTGCAGTAATCGAATTGCCCTTGACTCACGTTCAACCACTCCAAGCCGACCGTTTTGATTCTGACTGTGACCTGCCTGAAGACTTTGACTAAACTGGACGTTTTGATTTTGACTGTGACCTGACTGACGATTTTGACTAATGTGGACATCTCGATTTTGATTGTGACCTGCCTGAAGACTTTGACTAAACTGGACGTTTTGATTTTGACTGTGACCTGACTGACGATTTTGACTACCCAATCTTGCAAAAACGTTAAGCGAACGCTGACTAGATTGACTAAATTGACTTTGATTTGACTGATAACCTCCGCTTGACTGATAACTACCTGGTTGATTAGTGTTTAAACTTTGCGAGGCCAAATAAGCCTTCCTACACCTCTCGCAGGTATTTATTACCCGGTTCACCCGACCACAATTGGTACAATAAATACCAGCTTTGGGTTTTGGACAAACTAAAGCCGAGTGGCCAAATTCCCAACAATTAAAACAGGATCGAGGGGGTGGGTCTAATAATGGGTTCGTTCGGATTTTCTCGACATTTTGGTACCGAACCCCCCGATTTTAACTTTAAGCTCGTGACTCTTTTGTTGACCAGCAGAATTATTTTCTGACTGGGGTAGAACTTCGGGTACAGATGATCGAGTTGTTCTTACCAGATTGTGAGGTCCGAAAGTTGGCGAGGGTGACCTTGAGGGCAAATTCGATGAATGAAAATCGTCTATCATTATTTGACGCCGACCTTGACGTTTTTTCTTTCTCCTCACCCCCCCCCCCTACCTCCTGACCACTGCTAAGAGTGGCTGAAGCAACCGAAGCGACTTCTTCCCCCCTTGACATGGCCGACGCGACCCGGGCTTCCTCCCCCCTTGACATGACCGACGCGACCCGAACTTCTCCCCCCCTTGACATGGCTGACGCGACTCTAACCTCTCCCTCCCTTGACATGGCTGACGCGACTCGAATCTCTCCCTCCCTTGACATGGCCGACGCGACTTGAACCTCTCCCTCCCTTGACATGGCTGACGCGACTCGAATCTCTCCCTCCCTTGACATGGCCGACGCGACTTGAACCTCTCCCTCCCTTGACATGGCTGACGCGACTTGAACCTCTCCCTCCCTTGACATGGCTGACGCGACTCGAACCTCTTCCCTCCTTGACGGAATTAAGTTCAGATAAGATTCCACTTCCGGACCATTATCCCAATCTTCTTCTCCATCCACCACCATGACTCCATCCACCTCCGTTTCAGTAACTGATGATGAAGAAGGGACCTTTCTCATCGGACTTACACTCATTATTTGTTGGTTTTTCTTCTTCTTTTCCATAGCATGAAGCAACTTTTCTCTCAATTCTTCCTCGGTCTCCTCCAACACTTCCAAGACTCCATTCGTTCCCGTTCTAGTGATTTCTTCGATGGAACGAATCACCGCTGATGTGGAGGAGTTGGTACTCATTACCTCGTCATTGTCGCAACCACACAATCCTCCTGATCTTCTTCCCAATTTCTCGGCTGATTCACCCTCATCCTTCGTGAACTGGTTTCCAAAATTTCACCAATTACTCCACTCGATCCCACTTCTTCACCCGACTGTTGCAACAAAACCCCTCCTGGCTGAAAATTCGACTGATTTGATTCCTCCTGAATTGAAGTTTCCATATTGAACAACCAGTTAACCTTAAACGAACAAAATTTCCAAATTAAAAAAAAAATTATTATCTTCAAATTATTTAATTCTAGGAGGAATAAATCGTTTCAAATCTGACACATGTACCTTCTGATTTTTCTTTTCTGATTCTTTTTTTCCTAATATATAAACCTCAGGTGATTTAACCTCAATGATTTCGTATGGACCATCAAACTTAGGAGCTAACTTGGCTGAAAATTTTTTTTTAGCATCTGACAAAACATGCACTTTTCTCATTACTTTATCCCCAACCTGAAACACTATTTCTTTCCTACCCTTGTTATAGTTATTAGCCTGTCTTACCCTTGCCTTTTCAATATGTTTAACCACCAAATCCCTTAAGAAGTTTAACCTTTTCAATCTATCTTTCCACAACTCAAAATCAATTTTCATTACTGGCTTATCTCCCTCTACCTCACGTCTTAAGCTTTTTACAGGTCTAGGATTTCTACCAAAATTTAAAAAAGCTGGACTAACCCTTGTAGTAGATTGAATTGCAGTATTTACTGCATGTCTAAATTCGTGCACATGAATATCCCACTCCCTATGATCGTTCTGGACAAACGCAGATATCATCGGTTTTAAAGTTCTATTCGTACGTTCCGTCGGATTCGATTGTGCATGGTACGGTGGTATAAAAACTTGTTTAACCCCATAAATTTCCAAAACTTCCGCAAATAATTTATTATCAAATTCTGTACCGTTATCTGTTACTATGTAATTTGGAATTTCCCACCTGAATAGAACTAACTCTTCAAAGGCTCGAGCAACTGTCTTAGCATTGGCTTTTCTCAATGGTTTAACTTCAATCCATCGAGTAAATAAGTCCTGAAAGACAATCAAATACTTATTTTGACTCTTACTCGGCGGAAACTCCATCAAATCCATTGAAACCACTACCCAAGGCATTTTAACTATCCAACTACCCATTAAACCCTGTTTCCCTGTCTTACACGATTTGAATCTCTGACACGAATCACACGACTCAACATAGGCAACCACATCATGATACATTCCCCGCCAGTAATATTCCCGAGCTAACCTGTCGTAAGTTTTTTCTATCCCAAAATGACCGGCTGAAGGTATACAATGAGCATCATACAAAACTCTTTCTTTCAAATCCGCGGGTATCACTAATTTCCAACTTTCTTCCCTAAAAGTAACTGGATCTAGCAATTGATTATTTTTATGTCTGTACAGTTTATCATTTTCAATCTTCCATAAAGGAAACTTTTCCGGCTTATTTTCTATGTCCGACCATAATTTTAAGTAACTTTTATCTTTTATTTCACTACACGCGGCTAATTCTTCATAATCCCCTGCAAACATTTTTGACAACGCGTCCGGAAGATGATTTAAAGCCCCCTTACGATATTCAATCTCAAAATCCCACTGTTGTAATTCCAACGCCCACCTGGCTAACCTATTAGTCGGATTTTTCAAATTTCTTAACCACAATAATGCTGAATGATCAGTTACAACTTTAAATTTATATCCCTCGACGTACGGTCTGAATTTCTTAATTGACCAAACCACCGCATAACATTCTTTCTCCGTAATAGTCCAATTTCTCTGAGACGTACTTAAGGTCTGACTAATATAAACAATAGGGTGTTCTTGTCCCTCATCATCCTCCTGAGTTAACACACCCCCAACCGCCCCAAAACTCGCGTCACACTGTACCTTAAATAATCTAGAAAAATCAGGTCTGGCTAATACGGAAGGTGAGGTTAAAGCTTTGATGAAGAAATCAAAAGCTTCCTGTTGTTCTTGCCCCCAACTCCAAGGCTGATTTTTTTTTAATAATCGATTTAAAGGAATAGCCTTCTCGGCTGAATTTTTTATAAATCTAGAATACCAACCCAAAGAACCCAGAAAACTTCTTAACTCATCTTTATTCTTTGGGGGTCTAGCTTTTAATAAAGGTGCTATTCTATCTGGATCTGGCCTGAGTCCATCCTTATCCAACAAGAACCCCAAATAAGTCACACTACTACAACAGAAATGACACTTATCCTTGTTTACCTTTAACCCAGCCCCAACCAATTTTTCTAAAACGAATTTTAACCATTTAAGATGAGTTTCGAAATCTTCTGTAACTATTATTATGTCATCCAAATAAACAAAAATTATCGGCGCATATTTACCAAAAAGTTTATTAATCAATCTCTGAAATGTTCGCGGAGCATTAGTTAAACCAAACGGCATAAAATTGAAATGCCACAAACCAAAATTAGATATTGAAAAAGCCGTATAACGTTTACTAGATTTTTCCATCGGAATTTGAAAGTAAGCTTGCCTTAAATCAATGGTAGTAATAAAATGCGCGTTTCTTAACCTGTCTAAAATTGAATCCATATTCGGAATTGGATGCTCGTCTTTCTTAGTTATTTTATTAATATCTCTAAAATCAATACAGAATCTATACGTCCCGTCTGGCTTACGTACCATCACTGGGGCACTACTATAATCACTGGCTGAATCTTCAATTATTCCCTCCCTTTTTAAACGATCCACCTCCTCCATCATTAACTCTTCCATTCGCGGGGAAATACGTCTCGGCTTATGTCGAATAGGAATTGAACTAATTAACTCAATATGATGTTCAGTCAAATCTGTCGCTCCCGGCTTATCAGAGACCTTAGATAAAATACTCTCCACTAACTTTTCCACCCTAATTTTGTTTTCTGAACCCAATTCCGAAAGGGCGGCGCATTCAGCATTCAGAATTACTTCCTCATTCTCACTTTTACCTGAAAATCTTCGCCAATCTTTCTCCTGAATACGCCATAAGCCCCTACCTAACCTCACATCTACATCAAATGCTATACAAAAATCCATTCCCAAAATCACATCATAATCTAGATTTGCAACAGTTCGAAATAATACCGGCTTAATTATTCCCTCCACCTCTAATAAAATTTTCAAAATCCCATAAGTTCGACTGATTACCCCCGTTGCTGTTCTCATGACTGAATCACACGGCTTCAACCATCCCTTAAATTTCTCAATTACCTTTGGACCCACTAATGAAATAGTTGCTCCCGGATCTAATAATGTCTGAAATTTTAACCCTCCTAAAATTAAGGTTAGAAAATTTCTATTATCGACACTAAACCCCGCTAAAACCTCTCCCTTTGTCTTAACCCTTTCATTTAGTTCATTCTTCATTTTACATTTGATTTCATAATTAAATCCCTCTGTCTTACCTTCCCCATCTTTCACAATATCCTTAATAAAATCCAACATCTCACTTTTTCCTTTAACCTTACTTATATCATTGCCTTCACCAATAATCTCATTTCCTAACTTACTACTATCACCTTCAATTTTATTACCCTTCCTATCATCACTTAACTTTTGATCAGCAGTTTTTCTTATCTCATCTATATTCTTTACTCTATTCACATCAAAAATTTCATCAACCTTCCCTTTCCCTATATTATCTTCACGAGGTATCAAATTTATTTTTTTATTACTTTCCGTATTACCTTCACCATTGTCTTTTTAATCTATCGAAAAATCTCCTAACCTTCTCTTCCTCTCTTCTATATCTAACTTTCCTAGAAAATTAATAGGATTAGTTGACCAATAATTTTCCGTAAATCTCAAGTTTTCTTTCTTTCCCGAATCTAACCTATTTCCCTCCAATTCCTCAATCCCTTCAAACTCCTTTCCTTTAACTTTAAAAATCTCTCTCGACTTTTCATTCTCAAAATGCTTCTCTTTAAAGACTTCCTCCTCTAACTTCTTATCATTAATTTCAATCGACTTCTTAGGATTTACTTCTCTAACCTCTAATTTCTCGAATACCTTCATACTTTTAGTTTTCAAATTTTTTTCTTTACTTTCTATCCGACTTTTATTCTCAACGTGGGGAACAAAATTTTCTTTTAATTCTGGACCCCACGCTGTTCGTTTCCCAAGAATCTACCGAAAATTGGAGCACAATCAGGACACGACTTAGCGAAAACCCCCGTTTTGCCACACATAAAACAAAATCCCTTTCCTTTATTAGAGCTATCCCCCGTTTGATTAAAATTATTTCCTGACCAATTACGTTTACCCATTGACTGATTCACATTATTCTCTGGCTGATTACCCTGACCCAAAAATTTAGGACACCATTTAGAAATATGACCCTTCTCCTGACAAGAGAAACATACCAAATCAGGTGGAGAATTAGGACAATATTTCCTCGAGTGACCTTTCGACCCACACCAACCGCAAATCTTATCCGGACATTCCGAAGCTCGATGTCCTACGGACTGACAATGATAACAGGCCCTATAAAAAATTTTCTCTTCATTATTTTCGACTTTATCCAATTGGGGAGGCAACGCAGAATTCATGGAAAAATTTTGCTGAAATTTCGGTTTAACACCTAAATTAGGGTTAACTTGATCAATTCGACTTATATTATTAAACTGATTCTTACTTAGATTAAAATTAGGATTAATTTGATTTAAAGAACCTTGATTAATAGCACTAACCTCACCTTGCGAGAAATCTTTATCTTTAACCTCACTTATCTCCACCACCGATTTTTTTTTTTTAACTTCTTTCCTGTCCGATTTCCTATTTTTAAGTTTCTCTGACTGAATTTTAGCCGTTAATTCATTCTCATTTTCATGTAAGGCTGCAACATGATTCTTAGAATTAATCCCATAAAAAGCCGCTCCCTTAACCCTCATTTTCTCTACTGAAGGAGGTGGAACATATCTCACATCTAACTCCAATTGCCTCTCCCACGCTCGACCATAATCTTCAATATCTTCAAGAGATATAATTAATTTATCCATCATCGCTCGGCGATAACTCGGCAACAGATTACGGAAAACTCGATTTACCAAATATTTATTTGAAGGAGGTTTACTAAATTTGGATACTAATAATCTTACACAACAAAGATAATTAGTTATCTTTTCATTCTTAGCTTGTGATCTTAATCTTAACTCATCTAACAGATCTTCCTCATCATATTCCCCCACAAAATGATTTTTAAATTTCTGTTCAAAATTCGACCAATTTCTAACTTCATCCCGTATTGTTCTGAACCAACGACTGGCCCCGCGACTGAACACACTTGGTAATGCCCCTATCAACCCTTTATCACTTATACAACAACTCTTTTTACAATCAATTAATTGTTCCAACAATTCTTCCGGATCTTCATGTTTATCTTCCCCCGAAAATTTTATACCCCACGACTTTAAAAATTTTACCGCCTGCATCGTATCATTACTCAACTGAACCCTGTCTGGATTATTAAAATTTTTGTCAAACATACTCTCCTTTCTATCTTCCCTACCTTCCGGCTGATATTCTCGATTGTCTTCACTTGACAAATACTCCTGCCCGTTTTCTAAATTCCTACCAGTAACTCTACTTCTAACATCTCTACAATTTCTTCTACCCCCACCCATGTCAACACTATCTTCAAAAATATCAAATTTCCCTTGACCCTTATTTCCCAAAAAATCATTTTCCCTTCTACAGTCTCTTAAATTTCTCGAATCAAAATTTTCCTCTCTATCTATCATATTCCTATCAAAATTTGATACATTAAATTTTCTAATTTTTGGAAACTTTTTACGACTAACCCGTTCATCTCCCAACGAATATTTTTCATTCTTTTTTTCATTGTATGGTACAGATTTAACATTCCCCTCACGACTGACTTTTTCATTCATTTCATTTAACCTATCCATTTTGAGATCATTGTGAGTTCTAAATTTAAAAATTCCCGATTCCCCTTCAAATCTAACCTGTCTTTTCATTTCAAAACCTCTTCCTTTATTCGAACGTAACCTTAAATTCTCTTCCTACCCACTTTCCCATTCAGTTTCCAAATCTTGGCTAACCCTATTCCCAAAATTTTTAGGTGTTGATTCATTAACATTCTGTTTGGGAGTAAAGAAATTTTCATTCTCCGAATTCAAATCCTCCCCACGGTTATTTATTCTTGAGTTCAGATTTAAATTATCCCTTCCCACCCCAGGTGTTTCTCTCGTCCGACTAGTCTTTGGTGTGGTAGAAATTTCCCTATCCCGTGATTCGAAATTCCCCGTTCCCGCATTACAAACTACCCTTCTAAATTGATATTCAAACTGTTGTTCTGGCTGATTAAAATATTGACAAAATTCAGGGGCTAAACGATTTGTTTGACCCTGTACCACTACCCTTTCATCAATTAATTTTAGATTTTCAATATTATTATTTTCACGTGGAGCATGGACCTCAACTGCAACTTCCTGTCGCGAAGAAAAATTTTCGATCAAACCTGATTCACTCTCCGAGGAAGAGTTCCTTTTTTGTTGACATTGAGCAACTATCCTGGTTCGAACGCGCCCTCTTTGAGATCCTCGGTGAAATGGTCCCGGTCGAAAGTTTTCCTTCGCCTCAACAGGAATTGCATTACAGTCGTCCTCCGTATCCTCCGTTGAACTCGTTGTTGATCCCGAACCGACGTCAGCAGGATACCATGGAATAAAATCTGAATTATTTTCGTCCTGGCGTAACATAACCCTCAACAATCGATCCCTCAATATCTCCAAATTCCCTTCCCTACTACACCCATACTTTCCCAATTCCTCAAATAACTCATTATCTTTCAATTCCGAAATTTGATTTCTATAACCCCTCGCCCTCCTATTTTTATGAAGGATTTTCCTCATAATTTCCTCATGTGAATCCATATTAAAATTCCAAAATTCCAAATTAACCAACTAAAAAAAAAAAATGTTCAAGAACCAAATATCGTCCCCCACTCCTTACTCTTTTCCTATGGACACGGCACAACTCTCGGAATTCTCAAAACAAAATAACTATATGTGGCTGAATAAAATGACTGACTAAAATATTTTATCCCGACAAGAATTAACAAATAATTGAATTTTTATTATAACCCTCCTCCACAAAAATTCAAAATAATTCAACTTTTCTTCTTGCGTAACTAAAAAAATCATCCATATAATAAAATAATTCAATAGAAGTTCCCATAACAATTATGTCCCGAATAAATTTACCAACACTTTCTCTCTCTGATTTATTGGCTCAAATTACCCCAAATAACCTAATTTTTTTTTTTTTTTTTTAACCTAAAATTCTTGGCATTTTTTTTTTTTTTTTTTTTTAACCTAAAATTCTTGTCTTAAAAAAAAAAAATTCTGGCTTTTTCTAGGTTAATTTAATATGTTAAGTTTGATAATTTATTTATTAATGTCTTAATCAGTCCTGTCACGGTCGCCACGTGTAATAAAGATTTAATTAGTAACAAATGAATAAAAAGTCAATGTAATTTTCATCCAAATTTTAATAATTTTTCCCTAAATCTTTACAGTTATTTTTTTTTTTTTTTAACACAAGACTTAAGACTATAATTCTGGCTAATCGGTGGTTCAAAGACGCGCACCGGGAAAATACGCAAACAAATTATCAAACCCCAAACGAAAATTCTACGGCTGAAAAGAAACTCCCACCAATTACCAAACCCCTAAACTTATTGACTTACAATATTAATTCCCCGAAACTGAAGACTTGACGCAGACTTCCACTACACCGTTGACGATGACGACTCAAGACTGGACGCAGACTTCCACGACACCGTTGACGATGACGACTCAGGACTGGACGCAGACTTCCACGACACCGTTGACGATGACGATTCAGGACTGGATGCAGACTTCTTTCTTCGTTTTATTTATTTTTTTTTTAACTCTCTTTTAAACTTTTATTTGTAACTAACAAACTCTCTCTTTACTTTTTACCACAAAATTAACGAGCTAACTCTCTCAAGCAACAAGCGAATAATAATCTCAACAGCAACGTAAACAAACCGTACCAACGGCAAAAAACGACGATCGTCCCGGCGATCGGATTCGCGGCTACATTTACTATTTGGACAACTTCGCGCGCCTCTCTCTCTCATTCATGCGCACACTCATACTCATAGAAACTACATAACTATCGCTGCAATTCTATCGCAATCTTATTCTTTTTCTTTCTTCTTTTTCCTCTCTTGGCTAATAATTCCAACTCCTGGCTGAAACTTGTTTCTTGGCTGACCCCTCGTGAAATTTTGAAAATAAAAGTAAAACAAGAATAATTACTCTCACATTATTAAATTAAATTAAATTGAAAACAAAGGAGAGACTTCCTATTTTATTCTTATTCCCAAAACCACATTACAATGTTTGCTGAATTAAATCGTGTGATGATTAGAGTCAGAGTGTGTATGAAGTACAGTATGTACTTGGATTTTTGTCTCGAAGTCTTTGTCTGGGCTTTGGCGCGCTGCAGCTAGTAGCTGAGTGTACGTATGTGTGCATGTTGGTGTGCGCGCCGACCAGTGAATTATCGAGCGAGAAGAGAATCGCCATGATTCGATTTGTTTTGATATGTAATATCGGGCTAATAGCCGTTCTAATATTATTTGTTTGTAAACAATTCGGGTTGTAATTTGATTGTATTATTTATTAGTTTTATTTGCATTAAAATTAATTAAATTAACTGAAATCATTTAATTTATCAAACCCGTGTTCCTGCATTCGATCCAAAATTAAATTCACGCCACTACCGAAAAGAGAGCAGCCACGCCGAGTAACAGATGAATTAGTTCGCGTACGCGTCTTTCCCCCGATTACAGGTATTTGAAAAATCGACAAGTTGTCGTGTGCACTGTATGTGCATTTTGTCTACAGGCTGAGGACTGCTGACGTCGAGTCGTCGGGGGTATTCGTGAGCCAGTCACGATTATTTATAAATTAGTCCTCAGAAAAACGAGCCCTGTAACAAACATAAAAAAAATACCTACTAACTTAATATTAATTTATGATGATGATAGCCGCACGTGGGGGATAGGGGTACAGTAAAAGGCTACGCTGAGCTACGGTGTCATTGGGGGAGGGGAGGGGGTCCTCAGAAGGTCAACTTCACGTTGCTTAAAAAACAAATTTTGATAATGTTAATGTAACCAAATATTATTTTAATTAATTTACAAATCATCAAAATATTCCAAATAAAATTGAGTACAGCGAACGAAGGAATTCGGACCGTGGGTTGTACGGACTGCAAAGTACGAATTCCCCATCAGCTGATTTATAAGGAACACGGACTATGAAGTACCGTCTGTCTATCAGCTATGCTTTGCTCTATGCTCGAAAGTTTTCTACTCTCGCACAGCACGCATATCACAGTGTTTTGTTTTTATTCGTTGACACGCTGCGACAAGAAAATAGAGAGGGTGAGTTCAAGTGGGCTGCAGTTTCACATGATACACGATTAATAGCAGAAAATGTCGTCTTTATACAAAAAATTTTAAACTGCTAAAGTTGAAAAAAAATAACTGAACTACAAGTACAAAAAACCAAGAAAAAAGCAGCTTCTCTTAGTTCTTTTACTCAGCTTGTCAGTATTTAATACAATAGTAATATTTTAAAATGGCGTAGAATTTTTAAGTTCAGCTGCAATTTTAGTATAGTATAAGCTGTATATAATCACTGACACTTATTTAAGTAAACTTTTTATTTAGAAATCTTCAAAAAACAATGTAGACACTGCTAACAATTTTTTATGTACTCGTAGTGATGAAAATACACAATTAACTTCAGTGACAACGTTTTTAAACCCAGAAGAAGCGTTGTCAAATTTTGAACAAATTTCGTCTCCGCTCGATGACACTCCAATAAAAAGTATATAAAATAAGTTATTGATAAATAAATTATTAATAATATTTTTTTTGTGTGAGTTTTCTTTTGATTTATCATTATTGCATTTTTTTGTTTAAAGCAATTTCACAAAAAAGAGTGTCAAGAATTAATAAAAATAGTGGCGACAGTAAAGTTGATAACACACCTACAAGTTTTAAAACAGCTCTCCATTACCTAACTCCCCTTCAAGATTTGTTGAATACACAAATACATTTTTTTTAAGAACCAACCAGCTGCAACGATTGAAGGTCGTGACTCTGGCCTTGCTGAATCGGGTATTAAAAAAAATTAATAACCTTAGGAAGGATATAAAAAATGCTGAAAAAAGCCTGAAATCTAAGAGAAAAAAGCAAAACGATCAAAAAAAATACAGAGACACTGAACAGCAATTTTTTAAAACTCTGAAGAGTAAAAATCAAGAACTGACAAAAAATTTGCACGTAAGTCATAATTTTCTGAAAATAAATTTCACCATGAATATTAAACTGTAATTTCGTTATATATTCTTCGTTTCAAGTTGTTTTTAAGATTCGTTAAGAGCAAGGCTGATTTAGTTTAGAGATTGATCAACCCGAGTTGTTAAAAACAATTGCGAAAATCGCAATGTTTGACGGAGCAGCTGACAGTTGACTTCGATCGGAGTTAATTAGGAGTATTAAAACTCTCGACAATTTCACAAAAGAGCTCGAAAATCGTGATTTTTCAATTTCGAGAAGCGCTACTTTACTTACGTATACTTCTTAAAAATTCCAACTCGGCCGAAGGTAAAAGACATGTGGTCAAAGTTCCAGTAAAGCTCTGTAAATCTCAAACTGATGAAAGAAAGTATCATCGTGATGGGAAATTTTTCACTGCATCTATAAAGTAATTGTATGACTTTAATTTTCATTTTTTCTAACGTAAAAGTTATTACGGCGAGTTCGGGTTTTTCTTGACGAAAATCTTACTAAATTAAAATACAATTTTCAGATGAACAATGAAAACAAACAAATAAAAACACGAAACAATTTAAACGCATGAACTTCACCCCATTTTTGAAATTTTATACTCTGATTCTGAAATTTTAACCAGAAAAAAATGAATAACTAATAAAATTGGGTAAATCAGTATACAGATATATATAAAATAATAGATGTTTTCTGAAATAGATTCGTGTAATTTTTTGGAAATACCAATAATTAGTTATTTATAAATTAAGTTAAATTTTAGGTGGCTTCGTCGAGAACGAATGGTTTATTCATATTGGATGACGAATCAATTGAACACAGAGGGAACAAATACAGAAACTTACTGTGGAGTCGACACGAGAAACTTCTGTGCTTCATAAGCACGTAAATTTTCTGAGAGCGTCACGAAAAAATTGTGTTAGCTTAAGCAGAAAAAATCCTAAGCGCTGCTGTAGCCGAATCAATCAGGTGTGACCAGAGTGATTTTGACTGGCTCTCCTACAGTGGTGCTTAGGATTTTTTCTGCGTGAGGCTAACACACAATTTTTTCGTGTACCTTGATACAGAATTCTTTTGTGTTAGCTTACCACACTGAATTCCTGCATTTGTTCTCTTCGTGAATAATTTGTCAATTTTATTTTTCAAGAAAAAACATCGCTTGAATAATACATAAATGTGCTTGAATCTCGTAAAACTCGTCCGTCAAATTTTATTTGATTTTAATACTTTCAACTGTTCATATTTAAAAATATTTCAACAGAATCAGAATAAAAATTTTAAAAATGGGGCGAAGTTCATGCGTTTAAATTGTTTTGTGTTTTTATTTGTTTGTTTTCATTGTTCATCTGAAAACTGTATTTTAATTTAGTAAGAATTTGGCCACGAAAAAATCGCACTTGCCGTAATTTTTACTTTTTTTAAAGTATGTTTCTAGATTTGAGTACAGTTTTATAATTTTTTAATTTTAATTTTTCAAAGCATTTCTAAAAGCTTAAACTACAATCAAAACTTTATTTTTAACAGGTGTCAAACAGTAATTTTTTAGGCAAATTTAAATTATAATCAAGAAATAATCATCAGAAATTATACAGATTGTACTGTAATATAGTTACTGCAATTTAAACTAAACAACCAAAAATAGATCTGTTAACATAAATCTTTCACACCACTCAAGCTTTCTTTAAAATAAACTTTCAATTTCAAAACTGCACTTTATTTTAGATACATTTAAAAACACTGCACTGTATTTTTATAATACATTAAAAAAATTAATAAAAAAAAGCAATTTGATTTAAGTGATCTTAAGCACCTAGGCACAAAAAATTGTGGTCTTTTCGAAAATAAACAGATGTAAGTAAAACAGTCACAACTTCATAACCAAAAAGATGTAAACAAAAACACTAAATATTTATACACATTATCATTACACAATCACTAAAATCACTATAAATAGACAGTAAGTACTTGTGTACAGAGCTTATAATATGATTTGCTGCAGCTGTGGATTATTTAGTCTCGCAAACTTGAGTAGAGTATATAAAAGATTTTAGTATTTATTTGGACATGTTCGATTATGGGGGTCATATACGGGCGTGTGTTTCTAGGCAATGCCGCATTCTGGGATGATATAGAAGACAAGCAGAGAAATAACTCCTTCGACTTTCAACCCGAAGCCAAGTTTACGTCTGTAGGGAGTAACATGATCACTCTTTCTAATCCAATTTCATAGACCGTGTTTCCCCGAAAATAAGACCGGTCTTACTTTCTTTTTTTTGCTCCGAAAAAGGGAGGAAGCCTTATTTTCGCGGCAGGGCTTATTTTTTCAGGTAATAAATTTAGAAACACCTGTTGCAAAAAAAAAAATTTCTTATTATAATTACAAACATTTATTATTCTTTACAGTATCAATTTCTAAATGATTTTTACTCATTCACAGCATGATCACTCTTTCTAATCCAATTCCATAGATGTATCTGATAACTCTGTTCATGATGCGCGGAAGCTGAAGATTCTGTTCCTCCGAGATATCACAGTTAACAAGAGAACAGTAGTCTACAATAGGAAAAAGTAGTGACTGGATGAGATGTATGCGTAGGTTTAGGGTGGTGCTGCGTCTGAAATGGTAGAGTCTATTCATGAGGGAGTGAACTCTCTTGCAAATATACTTCAAATGCTGTTTCCAGTCCAGCTTGCTATCCAAGAACCACACTCAGACTACGTACCGATGAGACAAATGGAATAAATGACTGTCCAAAATGAAGGCAGTCAATGCCAAGCTCCAAGAATTTGTTAATATTGAAAAGAGTGCCAAATATCATCGCTTTCGTTTTTCTAACATTCAGATTCAAGCCATTTCTGGCTGCCCAATCCGCTATCAACTGTGCTACTCTACTCAGCTTCGACAAGATCTCGCTCAGATACTCGAGTCGACCGTGGGCGTAGATTTGGAGGTTATCAGCATAGATTATGTGGCGTATATCAGGGCCAATACCATTGACAATGTCCACAATAAATAAAAAGAAAAGCAGGGGGCCTAGAACCGAGCCCTGAGGTACGCCCCTATTCAGGAGACGAAAAGAGGTCTCACCTGCTGCCTCCTTTCTCAACTCTTGTGAGCGACCAGACAGATAAGATGCAATCCACTTAACAACATTGGGGAAAAACCTAGAGTTACGAGTTTCACGAGTAGGGTTGTATGGGAGACCGAGTCCAATGCTTTGCTAAAATCAAATAATAGTAGTGCTGTCACTTGTATTCCATCCATGCCCGTATGAATGTCATCTGTTAGCTTAAGAAGTGCAGTCTGGGTGCTATGACCTGACCTAAAGCCAGTCTGCTGACTATCCATAAGATCAGCCTCCACAAATGTTGAAATTTGGTCAAAGACCAGTTTTTCGAGAACTTTAGACAAGAAACAGAGAAGTGAGATCGGCCGAGAATCACCCAGAGTTGTCGTTGATGGAAGCACGAGCGATTTCTTCCATTGATCAGGAAAACTGGTTGTTGATAGTGATTGGTTGAAAATGAAACTGATGAATGGAGCTATGGTAGGTAGTGCAGATTTGATGAAACTTTGCGGTAGGCCATCAACGCCCACCACCTGTGATGTCGACCCATTGATTGCATTCACAACATCTTGTATACTTACCGATGAAAATTTAAAGCGGCCATCATCAATTCTTCTCTAGATAGACCTTACAAAAATTGAGAGAGCTCAGGAGCATCAGGATCAAAGGACACCGATGCAAAGTGAGTTTTTCTGCAGAAAACCTAGCTAGGTTGATGTTAGATTTAGGAGAGATACCCAGGTGACGCAGCTCTTTCAAGATCTATTGAGGATCATTCAGGTTCAGTTCCAATAGAAAACGAGCCTCGCTGCTTCGATCTGCTCATGAGCTAGGTCACGGGCCTGTCTATACAGGTAGAGCTCAATGTCAAGCTTCGAGCGTTTGTAACGTCTGTAGAGCCGATCTCTCTCAGTAATAAGAGAGCGGATGTAAGGAGTGAACCAAGGATGCTTATGTTCTGTACGGGTGACCGTTTTTAGTGGGGCAGCTACATCGAGAGCCACATGTAGATCGGAAATCAGACATTTTAATCTGTCACATAGAGAAGCTGTATTATCTGAGAAAATAGACCAATCACCAAGCATTCATTCAGGATTTTCGAGTCCACAGAGTTAAAGTCTCGATACGTGAAATCCTCAGTCGGAGGCTCAGGTACAGGGATGTCTAGTGTAGCTGTTATCAGGTCATGTCTATTTATAAATGGGATATTGGTCTTCCAGTATTCAGTCACGTTGTCAAGAGCATCTACAAGACACAACTCTAGCCAGGTGTCTGAGTGAGCAGTATGGTGCGTGGCCCCGTATGGAATCAAAGATAAGGAATTATCAGCAATGAATGACCGGATAAACTCCGCGTCAGTGCAGTCTGTTAGCATGTCAGAGTTGAAATCACCTGAAAATACGTTTGAGACATAACCCTGCATGGCCTCTCGAAAACCAGAAACAAAGTCCGTTTGCAGTTTGAATGGAGCCTTTGGCAGTCGATAAACAATCCGTACAAAAATGGGGTGGCCCCTTTTAAATTTTACATCGCACAGTAGGTATTCCGGATAACATGGTTGGACATTTCATTTCGTAGTAGAAAAGGAGATGTGTTTAACTGAAAGCGATTTATGGATGTAAAGAGCCACTCCTCCCCCACGAGTGTTACGGTCTCGGCGAAGTAGCACGTAGTCTTCTAGCGAAACCACAGAGTCCTCGATAGTAGGGCCAAGCTTAGTCTCAGTAACAGCAAGTACATGGATCAGAGGTTTGGATAGAAGAAAGAGCTTAATTTGCTCAATGTGCGCTCTAAGCGAGTAAGCATTCAGATGACAGACGCGATACTTGTTCCCAACTACACGCAACGGGGGATGATGAGAGGAGGTTGATTGTGAGGTAGGTGAGGGTATAATATGAGTTCGCGGATGAGTGATAAATGACTAAGATGACCTGAGAACATGATTGTGATAGAAAGATGAGAATGAGATGTTACCACGAGAGAGTAGATGTAGTAGTATACCTGTTATTGTAAAAACCGGTCGAGATCCTCCTCACTCGTGATCTGCGTTGCGGCGTCTCCTTTCTTTTTTCGGGCAAAGATCTTGCCATTTCTGACAAAGGTGATAAAGCCTGAGTTGAGAAATTTTGCTTTCTGATAAACCAGACGACGTAGCTTGAAAATATCTCTGTTCAGAAACTCATTAATGTTGATAAGCGCTGGTTTGATGGATTTAGGATCCATTCCATCAGGCAGGTGTTGAGTCTGTGCTGTAGAATGCAGTTTACCCTTTTCAATTTTGCCCTGGATAACTTGCGACATTAGCGCTCGTGAGCTGAGGGTTGCAAGTATGGAGAGCGGATGAGAAGGACCGGTCTGAGTGGGGTTCATAATTTGGCCAGTGGCGACATCTTAGTTGGTATCCTTGCCAGAGTCTGACGGAGAAGGGTGTGCAACAAAGCTGCTGGTCGTTGGGTTGACTGCCTCGTTCACCGCTGGTGTTGTTGCTGACCTCAATGTACCTTTGCTCAAAAGCAGACGTGTATTCAAGATGTCTCGTGCTTCAATATCGGCATGGGCCGTTTTGAGGGCCACAAGAACAAGAGCCTTGAGGCTGGCACCGGGCGGAGCTGTCAGACCACCGATCACTTACTCCGAGGAGGTTCTGGAGACTGCAGATATGCGGTTCGTCAGTTCGGTATTCTTTTGCTCGAGGCTGAGAACTTTGTTTTAGAGTTCAGGGTTATCAACCGCAGCAGGCAGCGAGTTCAGCATTACGTCACGTCCCGCTTAGGCCGCAGCGTCTCAGCAAGGAAGCATGCATAGAAAACCGGATGCTCGAAGCTGAGATCAGATGTAGCCCGAATCCTCAGCGAAAAGAAATCAGCGCTTCGAAAATTGAAAAGTTGATAACTTTTTAATTCGAGATTGTTTCAGGACATTTTTTTTGTATAAATCAGAGAATCATCGGCTACATGTAAGACGTAATATTATGAAAGAAATAATCATCCTATATTGTTTTTTTGATGTACAACCTAACCTAAAACTATAAATCAAAGTATATAAAGGGTACTCTTTAACGGCAGTCCGTTGTAAAAAACCAACTCGCCGTCAAAGGGCTACTGCCGTTTAGGATTTTTAATTACTTTTATTTAAACTGACCTAACCATGGTGTGCCCTTAAATTTATTATTTGAACATAATTAATTTTACATTGAATTTTTTTTCAGAAATATTTTTTACGTATATAGTTTATACAAAAATATTTGCAGATCTTTAGAAGGGACTGTTAGGCCGAAGCTCAACACTCCCTTAACCTTCTCTTTTTATTTAGCAGACCGGGTAAAAGAGGGAAAAATATCGGTGGGCCATTGCTACAAGATTTTGGAAAACGACTTATGTTGCAATGCTTGAAATGAGAAATATTTTAAGATTTTTCAAAATATGACAACCAGGCCTATTTTTTGAGTGATTGAGTAGTAGAGTTGATTTTTTATTCTTTGGGATTGGCCAGCGCCACGAGAGCGAGAGAGATAGAACAAGCAGCGCGTCAGCTGTTTTTGGTGCGTAGCGCCTCAAAAGTAAATGAGAATCACTGGAGGGTTGGAACGTCCCTAATGCACTTAGAGTTCAAAGTGAAACTTCCTAATCATGATTGGGTTACAGTTCCAAGTCACATACATTTTAAACGTGTACGCTGGAATAAAAATAGAAAATGGAAAAAATGGAGATCCGGAGAACGTGTCGTATTGAGGGCCGACTTACGTTGCCGTACGCAGCGCAAAATAAAACGGTGATCCAACCAGGCTGCGAGACTCTTTCAAATTACAGCTGATTGAAAAAAAAGGATCCCGAAACTAAATTGTTAATAACGTACAAAAACTGAAATTTTTCAAAAATATTTTGCGAAATACATGCTTTTTAATTTGGTTCATATACAATTTTTTAATGCATTTAAAAACCAAAATCGATTTTTTCTTCATTTTTTTAAACAACTTGCATACACGAGCACGTGGGCATCACGGTTCACCTGATCACTAAATATTCATCATAGAAGCAGAGTCTCTATCTTTTGCACACATGCATATAGACTCTCATATTCATACTTAAAGTAAACATTAACGGAAAAAAAGTCCAAAGGCATAACTGAATTTGTTGAAGTTATTTTCATCAATCTTCCTGACAATAGCCTGTCGAAGCGTTTTAGCATACATAGCGTTCACTCCTACTAGCAGCTACCTGCATCGGAGCTCGCGCCTTTACGTCATACTCTCTTAAACTAACAGATCCATTACGAGACGCAATGATTACAGTTTTTCAACATCAAGCTCGACAGTTCTTAGAAACCAGCAATAGCAACCCTATGCAGCCTTCATCTATCGGTTCAAGCCATGACTTCGTATCTGAGCTCGTATCGGCTTTGCATCACTTTTCTTTATGGGCAAAAGTCAAAAAGTCGGCCACTTTTTCGTTGTGTCATGTCATGTAATTCCGCGGAAAAAAAGGTATTTAAAAAAAGATATGATTCTAAAAATTTGACAGCTTCTAGGGTTTGGTGAACACTAGAAGCTGTTAAATTTTTAGAATCATATCTTATTTATAAGTACCTTTTTTCAGCGGAATTACATGACATGATGTGACACAAAAGTGTCCGACTTTTTGACTTTTGCCCTTATACAGCAAGTAAAATATAATAATTTTAAAAGTTTAAGAGCTAAAATTTCTGAAGTGGGCCACTAAAAATCAACTTTTCGATTTTAAAACTTTTTTTTACACAGAAGGTTTATACGTCAAAATTTATTTCGCAAAATATTTTTGAAAAATTTCAGTTTTTGTACGTTATTAAAAATTTAGTTTCGGGATCCTTTTTTTTTTCAATCAGCTGTAACTTGAAAAAAATTGATAAAAATTTACCAAATTTTAATGGTAAGCAGAAATATGATCGAAGAACCAAAAAATATTTTCATTTTTTGAGAAAAATCTCAGTTGTTTATAAAATATTAATTTTGCAATAAACAATTTAAAATTTGAGCAACTTCTCATATGGCTAGGATCAAATGTTTTTTTCCATGTTAAACTTTAAATGCTAAACTAATAATATCTTCAATGAAAAAGTGGTCTAATTGATAAATAAAAAAGTTATGAATTTTTAAAGATTAAAAACGCATGAAAAAAGCGGCATTTGAGCCGCGCGTATATTCTAAACAAGCGCCTATCGACGTTTGGAGTATATATACAAACAGCCACGCGGCCCAAACGCCGCTTTTTCATGCGTTTTTATGAGAAGTCAACCACAACGACCTTTTTTGTTATCCACGTTGACTCAAAGTAGTCTAATAAAGGCTGCAAATAGTCTTTACTTTCTATATAATATTCAGATTGAACTGAATATCGTAAAATTGTGCTTTACTGCAAAGTTTAACGAAAAGAAAAAAATCAGTTTTCTAATTCAAACAGAAAATTCTTCATCTTCTTGCTATATTTAATACATTCAAAGACGCTGAAAAAAAAAAGATTTTTCATTTAACGCCTGATACATTATCAACAATAAGAGTAGCCTATCACATTCAGGAAAAATGTCATCAAATGTCATTGATAAGAGCTTGCTAAAAATCAACGAATAATCTAGATAGACTTAGACCAGTTTGAAATTCTCATAACTTTTTGAGCACTTTTTCATAAGTTTCTTTATCACGATGAATGGTAACCATGTAAACCAATGGAAGTAAATTATCCATATAACGATCATATATTAGGTATAGTTGATTAAACATTTTAGTAACTGAATCAAACACAGCATTGCCAAAATTTGCATTTTTTTTAGAATTTTCAGATTTTCGTACACAAATGTACAATTATTGTTCTCATTAACACCATGCAATGAAAAAGTCATCGACGACGAAACAAAGAAACTTTTTAAAAAATTACTAGAGCTATTGATAAAAGAATTAACAACACTGTAGAATCAACTTTGTTTATACCCTCGAAATGTTGTGCAATAAATATGTTCAAACAAACAACATCTTGTTCATTCTGCCTGGATCATCTAAACAAAGTCACCCTACATTATTAAAAAAGAACTAATAAAATAAATACTACGCAGCTGAAATTATTTTTACTTACAGGTGCAGAAAAATATTTCATTTTGTCATTTAACATCTTATTTTTGGTTTCCAAATGATCTCTTTCAGCTTTGAGAATAACAACTTGTTCTTTATAATCCTGTAATTTTTCGATTTGTTGTTTAAAATGAGATACTATAGCAATTTGTGAATTTAGTTGACCCTGAAAAATTTGAAATTTTTTTATTATTTCCACAGAAAAAAAGTTATTTGGAAAAACCAAAAATTTAACTATCTTATATATATATCGGTGTATAACTGCCCTCCCTCCTCCCCCCTGAATTTTCATCCAAAAATTAAGAATTTATGCGCAAGTGGTGGATAACCCCCCTTTTTTTCGAGCTATAGACGGCACAGAAGATGACATTTTGTAGGAGAGCGATGATTAAAATACTGAAAAAGATTATAACAACTAAATATATCTAATTATGAAAGTTTTGTCTCTTTATTAATTTTTAACTTGTGATACCGCTTCATTGTTGTCAAAATTTTTATTAAAGTCCTTGCTTGGTATATACCCCTAAATAATTTTTGAGGGCTTCTAGGAGGAGGGGGGGGGGGGTTCACGCCGAGATCTACGGTAATTCCCTCGAATTAAATTCCCTCAAAAGTTCTGAGCCATTTTTTATCGTCTAAAAGCTCGATGTATGATATTAAATGTCATGTACTTAAGCAAAGAGTTAACTTAACAAGTTAGTATGAAATTTTTTAATTTATTGAAACTTTAAACAAAATTTAGATGAAATTGTATAAAAATAATAAACTTATTTGATTCAACTTTTGGAACTGTTTCGAGTTAACCCGAAGTAGCACGGAGTATACTGATATATAAGTCTACAAAGGTATGTATATATGGGTGTACACCGCACTACCTTAAGTTAACTAAAAAAAGTTACAAAAATTGAATCGAATAAGTCTAATACTTTGCAACCAAAAAAGAAAATATACAACTAGTGGGGTTCCCCCCTGCTAGCTCCGCTCGCCAATCCCCTAAATTTAATATCTACATTATTATATGCAGCATCCGTATTTTTTGTCCTTCCGTCCGTCCGTCCGGGATCAACTTAAAAAAATTGATTACAACGCTCCTAAACATTGGATTCAATTCAAATTTGGTATACGGATATTATCGAAGGTGTAGATTATGAATCTTACTTCCGTTTTTTTGTTTCTATTTTTTTTTTAAATGACAAGCATTTCTATTTTATAGAGCATTTCTATTTTTAGATTTTTGTCATCAGTTTTATTTTAAAAATTTAACATGGTTCGTTAACAATACATCCGATTTTAAAAAAATTACGTATAAGTATGTTTTCAAGGGTGCTGATTACAAATATCACTTTGAATTTTTAATTTGTCTTAAATAAATTGCACTTAAATAAGGTGAAATTATAATTCTCTTCTAATATATTGGATTTGTACGAAAATTTGTTCTCGATGTCTTTTGAGGGTCAAGATTACGAATCTGATTATCAATTTTAAATTTGATGACTCTAATAAGATCTATACTCAAATAAAGTTAATTTGAAATTTTTGCCCCATACATCTGACTCGTAATAAGTTTTGTGTATTGGGATCTCTAATACTCCTCATTTTGAATATGACCGTAGATTTTTATTTTACCATGAATGAAGTTTACTTATATAAGGTAAAATTTTCCTTTGTTCTCAATCTATGTTAGAACAATCAGAAATTTCGTATACACCTGTTTTCAAGGGTGCTGATTACAAGTATCACTTTGAATTTTCAATTTGCCTCAATATTTAAGTACACTTAAATAAGGTGAAATTATAATTCACGCCTAATACATTGGATTTGTTCGAAAATTTCTATTCTTTGGCTTTTGAGGGTCCAGATTATGAATCTGACCTTGTATTTGAATCTAATGACTCTAATATATATGATTAAATAAGGTATATAATTAATTAATAGTCAATAATCAAATAAAGTTAATTTAAAATTTTTGCTCCATTAAGGAGGCTTGGCAGTTTTTTCAAAATCCAAAAGTAAGAACCCAAAAAATTCCTGTAGATTCCTTGAAGTAAGACAAACAACTTTCCTATTTAACACAACAATGGTTGTCGGACTCGTTTTCGAGAAAAAAATCAGTTTAGAATTTTTTTTTAACATGGGCTCTTATGGAAAAAAACATTTAAAAATTTGGCAAATCATCAAAATCCAACAGTTTACTATGAGTCAGGTGTCATTTTAAAGATAAAAATTTGAAGATTATTTTAAAATTATAAAAATTTAAGATTATCGGACTAATTTACAAGAAAAATAGAAAATTGCGGTACATAACCTTCAAAACATGCAATTTTTCAACGTTTTTAAAAAATTTTTATCTTAAATTTTGTTTTAATATGTTTAAAAATGATAAATAATCACTTGCTAATAAAAATAAATAAAAAAATACTTTTTTTCTTATTTTCAATTGCATGCACCCGCAACGGCCCCCTGTAGGTACGACCCCTACGCTGCCAAGCCTCCTTAATCAAACTGTAATAAGTTTTTTGTACTGGGATGTCTAAGGTTGCTCATTTTGGCTATGTATGTATCTATATTTGAATAAGCCCAGACATTTGGAAGACTTTTTTTGTTTTTTTTTCATCAGTTATATGGTTATAGAATTTTGTTTTGAAATATTTTAGATTGAATTTATACTCTAAATAAAATTTAATCTTTTACTTAATATAATAGTATAATATTTGATATTATTAAATATATTTGTATATGCGCGAGCGAGCGAGCGTTTTATGCTTGTATTATTATATACATTATTATACAATATTCTAACTAACTCATTGATATTTTTAGATCTCGAAAATTACTTTATTTAACTGGTTCATGTAATAGGTACTTTTCAAAGTGTGAAATACACGGTAGAGATGATACTTTTACATCTTGATTCTATTTCACCGCAGCGTTGGATAATAGGTGCTTTTCCGGACGCATTTTTCTCAAAGTACCATATTACATGATCTTGTTGAACCATATTACGAACTATCGCGCGTTACCTCCATCAGGGAGCAACTCTCGACGTAAATGTAACTTCACACACTTTTTGAATAACACATCATTTGTCGTTTTCAAAAATTTGTAACAACAAAATATTGTAATTACAAAGTTGTTAGAAAAAAAATTTTTTATCGTTGCATACGTAAAATATTTTGAAAAAACTACAAAGAAATAAAAATATTAATTTATTAAAAGTTTTCATGAAATTTTCAAAAATATTTAAAACTTAAACATTATGTTTTTATAAATAACCCTTACCTGGCTTACTAGCCACCACACCTCACTTATTACTAATGATCCAAACTCGTCACCACCCTTTAGCCCCTGCTAATCATACCTACCTCAATCTCCTCATAACCTAACTTTTAGGAGGATCGAACTTAAAGGCCAGAATCTTGAGGATGAAAATAAAAACGAAATTATAATATAGAGAGATGGTATGATGTACATAGTTTATAAAGATGAAGTTTCTCAAACTTTCAGGTCCTAAAAAATTTTTTTGTATCTTCTAAGGGCAAAACACTTTTGTATTTATATGTTCTGTTTGAATGAAAATTGACTGCTTTTTTTCCACTGTTTTTGCTGCCATTTGACTGGTTGTAGGATAGAGAACACAATTTTTTACTTCGTCAAATAAGTTCATTTTCGTAAATCTCCTGGCATTTCGAACCTAATCAAAATTTAACACTTAAGGTCTCATCAGAAAGCTCTTGACTCAAACTTTAAAACAAGCTTTTATTTATAAAAAAAATTCCTTCTATGGTCACAGTTATAGCTTGAGCATTTCCTTAAGTAGTAACGAGTAATTAATTTTTTTTTAAAAACGCCATTTTTGAATGATTTGTAGGTTTGATGAGAAAATTATTTAAGAGAAAAAAACTTTTGAAAATCTTGAAGTTCATTTTATAACCTATAATTTTGCTGCTCAGTGTCGCCCTTATTTGAATTTTACTTTAAAAAACGTGTCTGGTGGCTCACGGGTTATATGGGGCACACGATT
Source organism: Encarsia formosa (assembly GCA_038277355.1). NCBI lineage: Eukaryota > Metazoa > Arthropoda > Insecta > Hymenoptera > Aphelinidae > Encarsia > Encarsia formosa. The sequence continues at coordinate 46,618,411 of CM076186.1, read as the reverse complement.
TGTATCGACTTTAAAAGCTCATAACTTTGGTTCTAATATAAATTCATTAATAAAATCTTATACTATTGGAAAACTCTTGACTTCTGCTATAATTTAAAAATAATTTTCGAGGGCTTTCTTCGTTGATCAAATTGGCAAAAACGATAACCGTAATCAATTTGAAAATTTTTTATTATACTGGTTTCACAAAAACCTGAAAAAAATACTCTAAACTTAAAAACAATAATTTATTTTTACATCGTTATAGGGCTCGACCTAGACGAAAAAATCGCAGCTGAGTCTACGAATACCCTCGCCGTACGGTTGATCCTATAAGATAGGAGAAGAACGACGTACTTCCAACTTCCCACCGAAATAACTGTAAATAATAGGAAAATCGAACATGAATTTAGAATTTCCCTAATCGGATTATTTGTCCGACAAGTCAGATAGTCAGCTGGATTAGCAGTGGACGCGGGCTATAAAAATAGGAATGAGCACGGGAACACCGGTCAATGAAAATAAAGTTTTAAAGATTTCATTTCAACAAATTATTATTATTGTTATTATTATTCATTTATCTTCCGAGTACAGGGATGTAACCCTATTATACTCGTATGAGATATACATTTTTACAACTCATTAAAATATAATACTTTGACGTAATACGCAACATTGTAAGAAATTAAGAATAAAATATATAATATATATTTAATAAGAAAGTTGAAAGTTAAAACTAAATTAATAATATTTTGATATTGACAAATTCTTCTCTTCCATTTGATTTCTCTTGATGTAGTCTCTTCTCTATGGATTTTTTTGTGAGATTCATTATGCGGCTGTGATCTGGCAATTGGTTTGACGTTAATTTGTTTTGGAGTCGTTTTGTGCAATGTGTACATTAGTGTATTTCAAATTTCCTAGTTCGACACGACTATATCTCTTTTTGATAAAATATCTGGTAGAACCAAGTTTAACTGTAAGGGATTAATTGAAAATTTTGAAAGTTCGATTTTAAAACCCAGTCATCACAGTCGCGCCGGAAAAGTATGGGTTTAGGTGCTGCTTTGAAAGAATTAAGTAGTGGATTAGAGTAAAAGATCATTAGGAAATTGTTGATAAATATGGACGACTGTGTCGTAGAAGAGAGAAAATAGTGATTCGTATGAGGTGTGGAGTAATTTAGTGGTGGACGAGGTCGACGAGCTGATCGTCAAAGGTGTTTTGCTCCTGGATCGAGTTGGAATTTTCGAAAAAGATATACAGACTGACCCGTTTTAATAATACTGAAGGCTAGTGTGGTAAACAGATATTCGGGATGAGCTCTGGCTGATAGCCAATCGAAACTGATACGAAAGGCGAGGCATGACTTGATCGTGGTTTGCTAGCATGTGCAATACGGACGCATGCATTGTGAAGAGTGTGCAGTCTTGATTCCTGAATATTCTTAATAGACGTGAGCAGTAGTGCAGCATAGTCAAATAAAGGCAAAACGAGAGTTTCAACCAGTTAACTCTGATTTTTCGAGTAAGCGATTTATAAAAATGGCTTAGTAGATGTAGGGAGTAGTGAACTCTTCTGATAGTCTTATCTTGAGTATTTCACTGGAGTGTTGTTTAGAACAAGCCGAGATAATTGACTGAGGTTGACATGATAACCACCGCAGTGAAGGGTTATTATTGTGGTTTTTGTTGGATTTGAAACTAGATCATTTTCATTTGCCCAGCTTAAGACGGCTTCGGCATCTTAGAAAATCAGCCTCATTAATTCATGCAACTCGTGCCGTGAGGCATGATCGTCAATGATCCCTAGAAGGGCAGTCTGAGCGGAGTGCAGCTTCCTATACCCAGATTAATTTGGGTCAGTGATTTTATTCCTGGTCAGATAATCAGAAAGCTGCATATGAACAACACGCTCAAGTAATTTGGAAAGCTCGCAAAGTTGAGATATTGGCCGGATGTCAGACGGGGCTTGAGGGTTCAACAAAATTTAATAAACAAAAAAAATCTTAAAACTATTACAACAATTATCGTAAGTCACAATATTATAAATTAAATTAATCATGACCAATTGAGATCTAAAATCGTACAAAATCAAACACAAACAGGTGTAGTATTGTGAAACGAAGTATTGATTTTTTTTCTGATCTCAAGCTGGGCGTGCACTTAGGTACTCGGCTGCCACTGAAAGCTTACACGCTCGAAAAAAAACAAAGTGCAGGTTACCAGGTTTATAATTAAAAATGACTTTCAACCTCGCAAGCCTTATTAGTCATAGGAGCTAGTTATTAAATTTCTTAATCTATTTAACTTTCACACCATAAAGATTAAAATTCGTTTCAAGTGGAAAATGAAAAAACTCATTTTATAGAGTGATTGGCAAACTTTCATATTAATACTAGCAGGTATCCGAGTATTCGATTGCGATTCTTATGAAGAAGTGAATTTTTGTGAAGATGCATTTAATGATAATACAATTAAAAAAATATGTAGCTTTGAAATAATTTAAACTATATTTTTTATCTAATAATATAGTCTTTCTTTTAATTTTCTCGCGTTTTCGCGGTAAAAATTTTTTATTTAAAGTATAATAGGGCTTCTTGTCTCCAAATCGCTCTGGCAAAAAGTAAGTCGAATTGTTATCATTAAACGCGGAGTATAGTTTGGCTATGCTACATTCGACATAACCTATCTTTTCTCACGTTATTTGAATTTGGAATTTATTTATTTCGTTGTCGACGGTCATCAGCAGTAAGCGTACTCAAACTTCAGAACTGTCGTATTTTGTTAACTTAAGTGTAGTAAATTTTAGTTGTTAAACTAACTCTTTTTTTTTTTTTTTAAACAACATGTTTGTTCTACCACTATTCTTCACGCACGGTTCAGAAACATTCACTAGTTAGCTGAACCATACGTTATTTATTAGATAATTAATGCATGATTAATTATTTATTTAATGCGTAAGTGTCCGCGGTTTTCTCAAATTAACGAGGCACGATAAAGAGCGAGAAAGGTATTCATACACATACGGGCATGAAGGTGTGGTAAGTATTTGGAGGACTGACTGTCAGCTATCTAGCTAGTTATTCATTTAATTAGCTAATTAGCTAGTTAATTTAGTTAAAAAAATTTTAGGCAAAAATACCAGAGCAGGAAAGCCATCTGTCCCTTGAGCAAAGCGAGAAGCACGGGAGACGCGCTAGTTATTAAAATGTATCTATTTCCTTCAAAACTTATAAAGTGCCTAATACGTACAACATTCTTTTGTCGGTAATTTTTTTCCATCTCATCCAATCATGCTGAAAATAAAACCATTATTATAGCACATCAAAACGAACTTTTTCTCGTTTACTCCGTTAAATTTTATATGTTGGCTTCCAAGATATTCTTTGTACAATTTTTTTGGGTTTGGGGTACAGTTTTTTTAGAGTATGCAAAATACGCAAAAATGAACTAAAATACACTTAAAAAGTGTGACATAATTAATATAGCTTGGATCGAAATCGAAAAAGATTAAAAATTTGTTTTATGACTTTACTAATTGGTTTCTAAAAGAAAAATTTTTTGTTCTTTCAAAAATATAAAGCTTTCCGATCACTTCGGGGTTAAACGGCTCAAAAATAAAGTTTTTCGAATTATTTATGAACAGTAGTTACTTTATTGCCTTTGAATTTGTAGAATGTTTAAAAAATGAGTCACGCCTACATACTTAAAGTCATGTTAAGCATTGTACGATCTAAAATAAAATGAGCCTTAAGTAAGTAGCCCTTAAAATCACGACCTATTATTACAAGCGTTCCTCGCTATTCGCGGTAGATAGGTTCCACGAAGGTGCCGCGAATACCGAAGCATTAGTCTTACGGGAAAATGAGGGATAGGTTCCACAGGAAAAAAAATAAGGCCTTATGTACGAAAAAAAATTTTTAATCTCAAAATAATATAAGATTTCAAGTAAGATTATCTATATAAATGACTGTAAAATACTACATGACTAAATACTAAATACTAAATATTTAAATTAGTTCAAAATAATTGGTTTGTCGTGTTTGGATCTTCTCTGTAAATCATGGTATAGTTCTTCATACGGCTTGATTGCTAACTCACACTCTTGTTTTAATCTCAAGCTTCTTAACATTATGGGATCAGCATCAGAAACCTCTTCTATAAGGGTTATAAAATGAATTAAGAATTTTAGAAATTTTAGAAATTTTGAGAATCTGTTCTTCTTGGGGACATCGATCGGTTCTTCCTGATTTTCATCTGAGGGTTTTAAAATATTTTCAATTTCTTCTGCTATTAACTCTTCTTGTGGTTGAGGGTTTATTAGTTCTAAAATATCCGATCATGTAAAAACAACATCAAAAATAAGAATTTAACCAAAAATTTTAATAAAAAAATAGGGTGAAACTAGCTACTGAATCCGCGAATACGTGAATTCAACCCATGAATATCGAGGAATGATCGCATTTCGGTAACCACGAATAAACGAAACCGTGAATCCCGTGAATACCGAGTACCGCAAATAGCGAGGGACGCTGTATCTTAAAGACAAGCGCTCAAAAAGCCAACCAATAGAAGGGAAGTTCCACGATTACTAAGGTAAAAACTTACTAACGAATAAAGTTGGTTCTAAAATTTAACTATTTCATTACTCGCGTCCCGTCACACGAGGGTAGCCGTCGCCCCGGTTCTTTTGACTTTGCACTCGTTTTTTTACGGGCTGCACAAATAAAAATCGCGACTCTATTAAGTACCGTCACTTAACAAATTATGATCATCAATCAATCATATTTTTTATAATTAAAAAATGAAAAAAAATCTAGGATTTAGAAGATTTTCTTGATTTTATTTTAAAAAGTCATCTTGAATTTGGAAAAGTCAATTTTTTCAAAGTTCAAATATTATAAATAAAAAATAACAGTATCTAAGTTTAATAGTTTTGAGTTTATTCATAATCAGAATTCATTTCAATGTAAAAAATGAATACTCTACCCTGTGGAGTAACATGTACCCCATTGTCACTACTCCGCAATAAAGAACCAAATTCACCCCACCGGCGAGTAATTGTTACTTTGTAAGGTTATTAAATAATTTTAAGACCTCGAATTGTTGAAAGTACTTTTAATCATTCTAACTGATAACATAAATACCAAAATTACGTTAACTTTTTTAACAAAAAATATTTATTGGTTAACTTTTAAAATAACAACCTTCCTCTTCTTCTATCGTAAAACATCTGAACTTCCACTTGAACTTGCACACGGGGCGTCTATTGTATAACATGCTACATTTTCAGTTTGATCGAAGTGTAAGTTTGACTTTAATTTTGCCAAGAAGATGCAAACAAGCTTTAAATTAGATAAATTAATCACGTAAAAAATTAAATTATGTGCATTATGAATTAGATTCAAACAATTAATTGAAAGTTTTGACATTTTATATCTTATTAAAGAGTGCCGTAATTCGTATAAAAAATTGCAATTTTTTATAAAATCCTGTAGGTTTCTTATTTCATTTGAAAAGAATTAATTAAACTACAATTAATAAGTATTGGAAAAAAAATTTATTTTAGCATAAAAATAAAATTTATAGAAAAAAATTTAAAATATTTATTAAAATAAATATAATATTATTTATAATATTTATTTAAATTTAAATTTATTTCTTTAAAATAATTTATGAGTAAAATCACAAAAAACTAGTTTAGCATTTATTTATTAGCATTTATCAAGCCTGTTGCACAATCTTACATTTTATATTGACTAGGTCAAAGTAACTCTCAAATACTGATTTAAAACCGAGAAGAATTTTTATTAAATAATAGAAGAATTAAACTATATTAAGTATGTAATTATGATAGAAAATGGTATAAAATTTTTTTTCCTTCTTTTTTCAAACTTGGCTCAGGAAGTATAGCAATTATTGAACTGAAATCAACGAATTTTTCATTTGTCGGAAAACGACATTTAAATATTTAATTGTTTGATCTTTTTATTTTTATAGATTTTTTACATAAATTAAATTAAGCCATTAACGTTAATCAGATTTTCCGAATTCAATTAATTTCAAATTCTTCGCGCGCTAAGTGACTGACTGTGGCGCTGCGTCGCCGTCTGCTAAGAGCACAGTCAGTTCACCTCTGGTCGCCGCGTGCCACACCTGCGTAACCATGTGCCCCAAGCACCAATATATTTATTTTGTTTATTTAAACAATTGTTTTATTTGAAACTAGTGCACGACTCCTCTCCTAATCCTTATTATTTATTTTTCATGGTCCTTCGAGCCGGATATGAACCAGCGACCTATGGATATATTTCTTTAATGGTCCTTCGAGCTCGTGTTTTTAAGTCCAGATGGACGAGCCAGTAAAGGATTACGAGAAGAGATTTCGGGGTGCCGCAGGAGCACATGGTTGGGCGCCATTTGCTTCTTGGTGTTTTAGCTCGGTGTGCCGCGTGTGGCTTTTCGCGATTCACTAGTGTTTACTGAAAAATTCTTTGTTCAGTTCTGAAAAAGTGTTAAAGTGAAACAGAGGTGAACGCCAACTTAACCTTATTTTAATTTTCATTGTTACTAATTATCTGTGTGCTTGACACTGGCACTCACACCAAGTTTTTTTCTCTTGTGTTGTTTTTGCTCTAAAAAGCAGAGGTAGCTCACTTTTAAAGAGAAAACTAATAAACTATTTTGCTTTAGGTGAGGAAAAGGCAGCAGTGGGGTTATGTAGACAGCAGCAGCACACAGTTGGGTTTGGTAGGCTTATAATTAGCAACACTCTTAATGTAATCAACATTCTCACACTCACACACAAATTATAAACATCAATCATCTACTTAGATTATAAACAATACACTTTGGTTGGTTGGGTTTTAAGGTAGCACTTTCATACTTGAACACTTACTGGAGATTTCCTATAGCTGCAGTGCTTTTGCTCAAATTTCAATTTGTTTGGTAACTGTTTGATGAAATTTTGGGTAATGTATACCTTTATTACCTTCACATTAGAATTTTGTTTTGATTGTTGAATTCAATTCCCTCATTGTTGAAGGGAATTATAATGACTTAAAGCAACTACCTCCTTTGCTTGTTTTAAGTCTGTGATTTACTCGCTTGGATTAAGCGAGCCACAACTTGTATATATTTTATTTGTTTTGAGAACTTTAGTTTTAGTCAAATTTAGGTTAAAGTGTATGTTCGAATACACCTTAGAGATTAGTTTATTTTTAATTTTAAAGCTTGAAGGCATTATTCTTTCTCTTTCTCTGTGCATAAATTACTTTTAGAACTTTGGTTTATAAATAATTGAATCACCAATCTCAGTGAATTTATTTGAGTCTAGTGCGCTTGGACTATCTAAGCAATGTTTTTCATTTTGATTAATTTTCTTGCACAGTGTATATTTACTTAGCTTTAGGATTGTTCAATTAGGATAAACTGAAAGTTATAATTATTGATGATTCTTAAAATCTCCCCAGACAAACAATTTGGAGGGGATGGCTTGTCGAAGAAGCAGTTCGACAAGGCCTTTGATTGTTATTGACCATCGCTTAATAATTATACACCCTATATTAATTTTATTTAAATTAGATTATAACATTTCAATTTTTTCATTTAATTTTAAGTTGCAAAATTCCCAATTTAAATTTGTCTGATAATTTTTGTTGCCATCAGAATAGCTAAGCCTTTTGTTGTCATTATACATGGTGACTATTCTCTGTCATCGCTTTGACTCAGTGACAACACACTTTAGCTATACATTTTCTTTTGAATTGCTCTCTTGTTTTGAACTTTAATATAGTGCTTGTAAAATGGAGGCATTATATCCAGGACAACTGGAGCTGATTAGGAGGATGGGTAACTCTTATAAAAATTTTCAGAAATTGGGAAAAGTTAAGATGACAGTAACTGCTTGTCAGACTAGGCTGTCACAGTTGGAGCGTGATTTTGCTGCATTCTTGGAAAATCATACTGACATTACCCAGCTGCCTGACTTCCTAAAGCATGAATACTCTACGGCGGAAGTTTTTGACAACGGCCAAGAGATTTACTTTCAATGCGTAGGCAACTTCAAAGAGTACCTGCTCTCCTGCAATGCTCCTGCCACTTTAGATGAATCTATGGCTCCTGCCAATCAGTCTAGATCTGATGTAGGGGCTAACCTTTTAAACAACTCTTTACCAAAGATAGAGATTCCGAAATTTAGCGGTAAGCTCACGGAGTGGGCTCGTTTTCGAGACCTTTTTGTCTCACTTGTGCATAACCGTACTGACTTGACTCCTGTGATTAAATTTTATCACTTGTCCACACTACTTGAGGGCACTGCCTCCGAAAAAATTAAAAATCTAGAAATGACCACTGGGAATTATCAAATAGCTTGGACTGGCCTAACTGAGTTTTATGAAAACAAGCGAAGGTTGATTAACCACTCAGTTGGTCAGCTTTACTCAACTAAGTCTATGAAATCGGATTCTTATGCTGAGCTAAGTGCGCTATTTACCTCTACTTTTGACACCCTGGGTTTTTTGTCCTCTCTGGGGCGGTCTGTTGAGACAACCGGGGAAGATTTATTAGTATTCCTCACTGTGTCTAAATTCGACCCAGTCACGCGTCGCGAGTGGGAAAAATCGTTGGGGGACTCCACACAGGCTTCATCCCTGGAGGAACTTAAGAAGTTTTTCCGCGACCAATTGGCACTTTTGGAGTCGGTTGAGGCGAGTAGCCGGGGCATTTATTCTCAGCCTAAACCGGTTAACCCGAAAGCTCATGTTTCCACTACTTCGGAACAAAACAGCACTCCAAAGCCAAAACCTTGTGTGAACTGTGGTGAAAATCATCAACTCGTTAAATGCGTCAAATACAAAAGCTTGGCAGGCAGTGATAGGTTAACTTTGGCTAGATCCAAGGGACTTTGCTTCCTTTGTCTAGGTAATCACTCCTTTGGCAAATGCAAACTCAAAGTAGTTTGTACTCTGTGTAGAAGGAGACACCATACCTTACTGCATGATGGTATAGCTGCCAATCGACTGGTTAAGGCTGATGAACCTTCAACTCATGATTCAACTTCTGGGCCTCATCCTCAACTTCCTGGCCTAAACACTACTGCCAACGCGTTTAACCCTAGTCAGCAGACACCTCAGGCTTTTCATCACTCGATGAATACTGTTGCTCGGAATTCGTTTGTTTTGCTACCTACGGCTTGGGTAAAAGCTGAATATAATGGTAAAACCCACATGTTCAGGGCCCTCATAGATCAGGCCTCTCAGGTCTCCTTGATCACTGAAAATTGCGCTCAACGACTTGGCCTCCCTAGGCACCGCTCTGATACTTCAGTAGAGGGAGTGTCATCATTGTTTTCGGAAAAGACTCGAGGTCGAGTCACTTTGAAAGTCAGATCCCTTGTGGATACGGACTTTGTTTTTGATGTTGATGCAATGATCCTGGATAGAATTACTAATTATCGACCTCTGATCTCTTCCGAAGTGGTTACACTCCCCCACCTTTCGGCACTATCTTTAGCTGACCCAGAATTTTATAACCTCCAAACTATTGACCTTTTGTTAGGTGCCGAAGTGCACGCTAACATCGTCTTGAACGAGGTTCAAAAAGGGTCCCCAGGAGACCCAGTAGCTACTAACACTCGTCTAGGGTGGATGGTTTCAGGTCCCGCAGGTTCTTCCTCGGCTCTCAATACTAAGTCGTGTCATCTCATCGACAACACAAGCCTACTCAGGGCAGTTGAGAAATTTTGGACTCACGAGGAAATCACAACTCCTCAACCCTTGTATACTGAGGATGAAAAGGCCTGCGAGGACCACTTTATCAATACTCACTCTCGAAATGCGGAAGGCAAATACATTGTCAGGTTACCTTTTAATGAAAAGGTAATACGAGACAAGGGATTCAACCTACGTGGCTCTTTCAACAGAGCCCTAGCAGTTCTATTGTCACTTAGAAAAAAGTTCAAGGACCCAGTATTTTGTTCCAAATATTGCGACTTCGTCGCCGAATACGAGCAACTAGGTCACATGTCATTGGTCTCTCCGTTGAACGCAGTACAGAGAGACTATGCCTTTTACTTGCCGCATCACGGCGTCTTGAACTAGAAGGGAAAATTGCGTACTGTTTTCAACGGATCGGCCAGGGTGGGGGATGGTTTGTCCCTGAATGATTATTTACTTCCGGGACCAAATTTGATACCCGACTTGCGTGTTATAGTCTCAAAGTGGAGACGATACCCGTTCGTGTTCATTACGGACGTGGTCAAGATGTTCAGACAAATCATTGTCCACCCTGACGATCGACACTACCTGCTCATCCTATGGCAGCTCTATGGGGGTGAAATTCTGACTTATGCCCTTAATACAGTGACTTACGGCCTTAGATGTTCCCCTTTTCTAGCCATTAGAATCCTGCGTCAGCTAGCTCTAGATGAAGGTGCTCATTTTGCTTTAGCCGTGATACTCATCTTATACGAGAGCTATGTTGACGATGTATTGTCAGGGGGCTTCTCCATTGCAGAATGCTTACGTAAGATGCAAGAATTAGTCTCTCTGTTAAAATTGGGAGGTTTCGAATTGGGGAAATGGGCAGCTAATAACCCAGCTTTGATCGATTGGGTTGCGCCTGGCGAAAGGACTACTGAGGTCTCCGTGTTCGATGAGTTTCAGTCAACTTCAGTCCTTGGACTCGCTTGGTCCCCTGAGGGTGACTATTTCCACTTCAACATCTCGCTGGAACCTTACGATAAACTCACCAAGCGCTCAGCGCTTTCCATGATAGCTAAGCTCTTCGACCCGCTAGGTTTTCTATCCCCAGTGACTGTCAACTCAAAGGCTTTTATCAAATCACTTTGGCTTCTTAAATGTAGTTGGGATAGTCCTCTCCCTCCGGACTATTGTCGTCGCTGGGACGAGTTCTACTCTCAGTTACCAGTTCTTTCCAAAATCAAAATACCCCGTTGGATAGGTTTTATGCCTGAAGGCAGGTTGATAGAATTGCACGGATTCGCCGATGCCTCTCTGAGAGCTTATGGCGCTGTGCTTTACGTGAGAGTGTTGCACGGTTCAATGGTCACCACTTCCCTTCTGTGTGCAAAAACCAAAATATCGCCAAACATAAGTGTTCCTCGTTTGGAACTGTGCGCTGCTCTTTTACTTACAAAACTGACTCACCATTTTTTGTCTGTCTCCTCCCTAGGTCAGCCCAAGGTACACCTTTGGTCAGACTCCAAAGATGTACTATACTGGATCCAGGACCACCCTTCTAGATGGCAGACATTCGTGGCCAACCGGTGCAACGAAATACAGACCTTGCTACCTCAGGCCTACTGGCACCACGTCAGAGGGTCGGAAAACCCTGCTGATCTTATCTCCAGGGGTGTCAGCCCAACGGAACTCAAGGACCTACAACTTTGGTGGGCAGGTCCTCAGTTTTTACTTGCCTCAAACAACGAATGGCCAGAGCTAGCTGAATTGGTCCAGACGTCGCCTAAAGAAGAAAGGCCTGCGAAACCAGTTGTCCTCACTGTTGGAGTTTGCTCCAATGACCTGCTGATCCGGTTCTCGTCACTCAACCGACTCCTCAGAGTCACCTGTTGGTGCCTGCGCTTCATCAGGTCCATTAAGGTCAGCCTCCGGCTCAAACAAAAACTTACCTCGTCTCTTCGGTTGGCCACCATAGATGCAAACTCTTTTGAGCTGACTCCAGCGGAACTCCACAACGTTGAGCTGCTGTGGATCTCAATTGTGCAAAAACAGCACTTTTCTCGCGAGATGGAACTACTGGCTGGTCATAAACCGCTCAAGCAGAGCACTTTACTCAAGATCAACCCTTTCTTGGTGGATGGCTTACTCCGGATTGGTGGCAGGCTCAAGCACTCGGTCTTGGACTACAAAGAGAAGCACCCTCTTATACTGCCTGACCATAGTCACTTCACCAAACTCTTGGTACTGGATGCCCACCAACGCTCGCTGCATGGTGGTACACAGTTAACCCTGGCTACGCTTCGCTGTCGCTACTGGATCCTGAAGGGTAGGCAGAGGGTCAAAAGCATTATTGGTTCCTGTTTGGTCTGTCGTCGTCATTCTGTAAAGGTCATCAACCCCTTTATGGCCTCTTTACCGAGCGACAGAGTGCGTCCAGCCTTCCCGTTTGAGCACTCAGGCGTGGACTTCGCTGGGCCTTTCAAGCTGAGACTCACTAAGTCCCGTGGCAAGGGCACAATGAAGGCCTACATGTGCATCTTCACCTGTTTGGCCACCAGAGCGACTCATCTGGAATTGGTAGAGGACTACACGACGGAGGCATTTGTGGCTGCTTTCACCCGATTTACTTGCCGACGTGGCCATTGCTCGTTGATGAGAAGCGACAGAGGTACAAACTTTGTTGGTGCTGACAAGGAACTGCGCAGGATGTTCGAAGAGGCTTCGGAGCAGATGCTAGTCATCATACCCGCACTGGCTACTCTAGGCACACAGTGGGTCTTCAATCCACCTCGAGCTCCACACTTCGGTGGCGTATGGGAGACCATGGTAAAGTCCACAAAGTTTCACCTTCGTAGGATGATAGGTGAGCACGTTCTCAACTTCGCTGAGTTTTACACACTGCTCTGTAGAATCGAGGCCTGCCTTAACTCGAGGCCCTTGGGTCGAGCCTCTGACGACGCCGATGACTGGGTCATCACTCCGGCTCACTTCTTGATCCAGAGGCCTTCATTCATTGTTCCTGAGCCGTTCAATCCGGCAGGGAAGGTCCCCCTAGGCAAAAGATGGAATTGGATCAGCCAAATGAGCCAGGAGTTCTGGAGTAAATGGTCCAAAACCTACCTGAAGACTCTTCAAGAAAGGCAAAAGTGGTTTCAGCCCTCACGAAACCTTCAGACAGGTGATTTGGTCCTTATTAAGGACGATCTTCTGGCCCCAACACAATGGTCACTTGGTAAGGTAGAAGCAGTTCATCAAGGTGCAGATGGTCAAGTTCGAGTCGCCGATGTTAAAACTGCTGACTCTAGCTATACTCGGCCAGTGGTAAAATTGGTTTTACTTTTACCAGTCAACGAACTCAACAGTGACGAACTTTAAAGTATCAGTGAGAGTACTTAGGTACTGTAGTGTTTATAGACTTTCTCAATTTTTTTCTTAAATTTAAACTTATAACCTAATTTGTTGACTAATTTTAGAGATCTAGCTTTATATCGAGTCATTTTTTGTTCCTAATTAAAAGTCCCTTAATGGGCATGATCTCAGTGCATAGATTTAGTCATTATTTAAGTTTTGAAATCTAATTTATTTTTGACTTGCTAAGTTTCAACCGTCTTAATACGCTGCGACGTATTAAAGTGGGCGGTATGTCGGAAAACGACATTTAAATATTTAATTGTTTGATCTTTTTATTTTTATAGATTTTTTACATAAATTAAATTAAGCCATTAACGTTAATCAGATTTTCCGAATTCAATTAATTTCAAATTCTTCGCGCTTAAGTGACTGACTGTGGCGCTGCGTCGCCGTCTGCTAAGAGCACAGTCAGTTCACCTCTGGTCGCCGCGTGCCACACCTGCGTAACCATGTGCCCCAAGCACCAATATATTTATTTTGTTTATTTAAACAATTGTTTTATTTGAAACTAGTGCACGACTCCTCTCCTAATCCCTATTATTTATTTTTCATCATTTTTACTATCATTTTGAGAGATAGAATCTTCTTCCTTGACTTATTTCAAAAAAGATATTCTCACGGAATTTTTTTTATTTACTTTTGTTTTGCTAAAGCCCAATAATTTAATTTCTTCTTTTCTTTCAGGCAGCCTACTTTAACGAAAACTCCGTTGAAAATATTATCTTAGTGAACGCTAATTTTATCAGATGAACTGTCATTTTCACTTTCAGAATCTGAATATTCATCCGAATAATTCGATCTATCTTTTAGTGGCTTTAACATTTCAAAGATTTGGTTAGAAGATTTTGTAGTCTCAACCGCTACCACAGACTTTTCATCAAAATTTTCAAAAAGATAAAAACCATTAATGCCTACTACTTTTTAACATTACTTTAACACAAATCAAATTTTTGAACAAAGTTTGAAAAAAAAATCGTGTTCATTTTTCAACTTTTTTGTGACGTACGTTACACAAAAGTTCATTTAAAATGTAAGATGCTAAAAATCACCAAAAATACTTACTTTTAAGTATAAAATTTACAGCAGCAGATCAACAATTGTCCAAACTTTCACTATAACTCGTGTTACCCAATCAGATGATCGGATCTTTGTTTTATATCAGTTTTGCCAACTTAACCATAGTTATTGTGCGGTTTATATAAAAAGCAAAAAAAATACAAAAAAAAAATTGCGGGAGGGAATTTTTTTTTAAGAGAATATAGCCGTTTACCTAAAACATATTTTACTTTACTTTTTTTTTTTCAAATTTAATTTTTTTGACTAATTCCTCATTCCTAAAGAATTTCTCAAAAACATTCAAGTATATAGAAGTACTGGGGAAAAAATTTAGCGAGGCACCACTATTTTTACAGGGATTGTAAATTTGCGTCGGAATTCGGACAAGTTAAAAAAAAATTTTTAGTTAGAAACAATTTTTTTTTCTTAACTCAAGAATTACTTTAATGAGCACTATCATGCTAACAATGTTTCGTATAACTTTGAAGCTGAAGATCGGCTAATTTCTTTAGGAAAAGGGTTTACATGGTTTCCAGAATGTTTGTTTTATTGTGAGATTAAAGATGGAATGTATGTTGCGACGAGATACTCCTGCGTAAACTGAAAGATAGCGTCAGCCTAAAAAACTACTTAAAATTCGAATATATTAATGACTAAATTTAAAGAACAAATTTATGCTGTTTTTAAATTATACACACAGACACTTACGCACTTACACACACACACACGCGCGCGTGCGCATATATCTTTCTATATTATATAATTACTTATTCACTTTTCACTCACTTCCTTCTCACCACTAATTCTTCAGTTTTTAATCGTAAAACAGCTCAATTTTTCTGAATCTTTTTTTCATCCATTCCATTCTTACCTTCTTCTCTTATTTGTTCACCCCCGTCCTTTTTTGACTGATCAATTTACGCTCTCACCCAGTACACCCAGCCCACCTCGGTTGTAATATAATGTTTTACTTAAATTTTTATTTAACATTCTTTATTTAATAAAAAACATAATTTTAAATTTTTTCTATTCAAGTAAAAAAAATTATTAAAACTTATCGATGAAGATGCTATCAGTATTAAGCGGAAATCAGTTAACCAGATGTCTATAAAACTAATCATTTGATCGGGCGTGAACTCTAGGTGACACCAAAGCACATACGACAGTAGTTAGTACTGCAAGATTAAAAATGTACTCTAGACGACATTTATAAAGAAACACATACATTAAGATGGTTCCTTATGATATATATAGCAAACCTAAAATATATTTATAGACGCTTGTTGCTTGTGAAAAATGTTTTCCCGATTTGTATTTAAATTAGTGGATTGCATACTTTAAGCACCACAATGACTTTATTGGTTATAAACATTCCAATCAATCGAAATTTCTTGTTTGTTATTTTTCAAATTTCTTGTTGGTTTTATTCTAAGTTTCTTGTTAATTTTATTGAAAATTCATCCTTGCTTCTCGTTTATAGCTAACCTCGAACAGCCCAGGGATCGATATCGGGAGCAGATCTCTGGGACGTACCGTACGATGCACTCCTTTAACTGGAAATGCCACCAAATGCCTTTCTGGTAGGCTACGCTGACGATGTTGCGACAGTCATATCCGCAAGGACCGTGGAGGCCGCTAAAAGCATCGCGTGAGAGGTTATGATTGATTGATTGATTGTATAAAATTTTTATTTCGACCATGGGTATGACCCTATGGTATGGGTATGGCCGCGTTTGAAAGTACCCAGTGGCATATTACATATTTTAAATATTGTGCAAGTATAAAAGGCATATAGACTAGTTGCAAGATTTACATCTCAGTTTACTCACGCAGAGTGATAGCAAGGCGAATCAATATACATTAGCTTATAATAACATTAGATAATATAATAAAATATAATAATACAGTATAATGTGGTATCGAATATCGTAAAAAATATAACAGCTAATAGTAAAAGCGCAAATAGCTTATTAAGTAGGTGAGTGAGTTCACTGCTGCCTTGTTCAAGTGCGAGCAGATCCCGGTAATCACAGCCAAGTCAATATCATTGCACCAGGTGTCTGTGCCGGAAAATCGGGTAACCGAGCAGGTGTGCAATACTCCAGCTGGGGTTTTGAGATCAAAGGTGGGCGCGAGGCAGTTGGGGGAGTGATAGGGTGCCCTTCAGTTGGGCTGGCACAGCCATGAGGTTTTCGCGTGAAGCTCGCTCTACCCAATCCCGTCTATCGAGATGGGACAAATGCTTCCACAAATGTGTGCAAAAAACGTCAGGAGATGTCGCATTGAGGTCATTGTGGCCCATAGAGTTGATCATAGAGTTCTCAAGGGCGTCCCTTTTAGCTTGGGGTAGTAGGAAGTAGCCACTATACGAGCGTGTGGGGCGACGAATCTCAGAGCGAGTGTGTGCGGGGATAAACCTCTCGGAAAGGAAGGGTGGTGAAACGGTTTTTGAAATTTTAAACGCTAGGGTTCCGATGAAGAATTCACGACGTCGGGTAACTGAGAGCCATCCGAGAGCAAGTCGGTAGGGGGTCACGTGGGCCATCCATGGGATGTTCCCGTAAACATAGCGAACGCATGCATTTTGTAGGCGTTGTAGCCTAAGGTTCTGCTTCACAGTCAGGTCATCATAAACAGCACAGGCATAATCAAAATGAGGGAATATAAGTGCCTCAACTAGGTGCTCTCGGAGCGTGCGTGTAAGGGCATGTTTATAATAACGGAGGCTGTGAAGTGAGGAAAATACGCGTGAGCATATGCCGTTTATGCGCTCTTCAAAGTTAAGCGATGATGTTAAAGTAACGCCTAGGCTCTTAAGTGAGGGCGAAAAGTTAACGGGGGTGTCACCAATGCGTACCGAGGGTGGTGAGGCTAGTTCAGGTTTCGACACGTACTGAATGCTGCCTAGCAGTAAGTCCACCGTCTTGCTCGAATTCAGTTTCAGGCCATTTTCAAGTGACCATTTCAAGATAACAGAGGCATCGCTGGAGAGCTCACTGATAAGCACAGCGAGTCCCTCAGCAGTAGGGAGTGCCTTACGGTAGATCCGAAGATCGTCGGCGTAGAACGCGTGCCGAGAGTGTATGAGCACTCGCGGCAGGTCAAGCACGAAGATGGAAAAAAGCAGGGGCCCCAAGACGCTACCCTGGGGTACCCCAGTTGATAGAGGCAGCCAGTCCGAATGTTGGCCATCTCCGAACTTGACGGCCTACGTCCTGCCACTGAGGTAGCTACCAAACCATTTGATCACTTTGTCCGAGCAACCGACCTGACGTAGTTTCTCAAGGAGGCGCGAATGAGGCAGAGTGTCGAAGGCCTTGGAAAAATCGAAGGCAAGCAGTCCCGTGAGTCTCTTTTTCTCAATACTCAATCAATGAAATGAAGAAAATTATTGGTGAAATGGCGGCGGAATAGGGTGGAGTTGTCGTTTTGAACTAGCACATTTATATTGAAATCACCGGTGACTATGATGTGCGTATGAAATGGAATGAATTGGGCGAGATTATTTAGAAAGTCTATGAGTAAAGCTGTACCGGGGGGGGGGGGCGATAAACTATTGCAAAAATAACGGTAAATGAAGTTGAGCGAACGCGGTAGATGATATATTGCGGGATATCGTGGTTGGAGGAATCTGACTGGCCCTGCTCGGTCACGGTGAAATCTGAGCGAGCATAAAGACAGATACCACCACCAGTCTTATTCCTGCGGTCATGACGGTACATATCCATCCCTGGCAGACTGAAGGGGCTGCCAGGTGTGGCATCATCGAGAAAAGTCTCCGTAATGGCCAGTAAATCATATTTAAACAAATCGAAGTGCGCCTCAAGCTCACTAAAATGTGTGGGTAGGCGATTTATGTTGACATGACCAATGAGAATGGTTAGAAAAAAAATACCGTTAGAGGCGCCACTGGGAAAGGCTCCCTCCTTGGAATGTGTGCTTGTGTCGGTGTGGGCTGTGATCGACTGTTGCTGTAATCAGCTGCTCAGCGAAGCTCACACCGACACACGCACACATTCCAAGGAGGGAGCCTTTCCCAGTGGCGCCTCTAACGGAATTTTTTTTCTAACCATTCTCATACGGAGGGCCGGAACATAAGCGCAGGATTGGGATAATGCACGCGGGGCGTTCCCGCTGTGAGAGGATTGGTTGGCAGGGAGGTCCCGTAGCTCCGTCTCAAAAGTAACCGGAGTCAATGGGCCATCGATACGACGGCATGTAGACGCCAGTATGATTGACAATGGGCGGGGGTAATTTAGGGTCCGAGCCCGGGCACGTGGGGAAACGCTCAGCTTGTAGGTGTGAAGAGGTAAGATCCTATTCACAAAAATGCCGGTTTCGCCACCAGTTCCAAATAGGGACTGTGCAGTGACATTCTTCAGCTTACGGCCTGAGCTAATCACATCCGTTCTGGCCACGGGGGAATCGAATTGAACAGCCGCCATGCGCGCGGCCACGGAGCTGCCACCATTTGTCTTCGGCTCAAAAATGCGCGGGCGGTAAATATATTCAATGGTATGTGAGCAGTCCATGGTCATAAGGACCTTTTTTACGGTATTTTAGATGGCTAGAAAATCGCCGAGCAGTTCCTGGGGGATGCCAGATATGCGGATCTCACACGTGTCATCATGGGCAAGGGCAGACTGATTAGCCATGGTCTTACTGAGCAAAAATTCTTGGTTCTGCTCGAGCCCATTTACGCGTTGGGAAAGGCCCTCAATTTTCGTATTAAGCGCGCCGATGTCCGTCTGAATTTCGACCAGCTGATTGGATAAGACACGAGCCCAATCAGGGGCCGAGGCTGGAAGCACGGGGGGTTTGCTCATGGCTGAGCCGGAGGGGAGTATGTTGAGCGTCTGGCAAAAAACCTTATTGGGTTGCTCCGCACCCGTCGGTGGCGAGGTCGGTAATCACTTGGTCGGAGCACTGGATGCAGCTGGGGGAGCCTGCGAGTAGGCAGCTGGATCAACAGAGCTGCTTGTCGCGGAAAACACGAAAGCTTCGAGATTGGGCCCCTGCGGAGCGGCAACCCGACCGACGGTGCTGCGAAGCAAGGATGTTCGCTGGGGGTATTTGGCAACTGGGGCTGATTTGCACGCGGAACAAACGCGCGGGTCACAGGTGGAATCTGGATCGATGCAGTCTGATAAAGGCGGGAGCACCTGGTACAAAGTAATGAATAGCCTTGAATACCTGCAGATCTCTCGATCGGTAGCTGGCACGATGGGCACGAGGCTCGGCTTGGCATTTAGGTCGCAGTGTTGCAGACGGCAGCGCGATTGTTATTGGCGCGCTCCGGAGCCGACAATGGTGGTGCTCAGCTGCTGCTCGATTATGATGATGTGGCTGCGGCTGCGTACTGGCTTCAAGAGTAATGGCGATCCAGGGCCGATAGTTTTGGGGAAAAATCAAAAAAACTTGTCTTGACTCCCTGGCTATAATAATAAGAGCCGTGCTGTTAAGTACTCTTTTTCCTGAACCAGCAGGAGTCTAGGTATTCTGTAACAGTCTCAACTCGAAAAAATCCGATGAGAATCGGATATGGGAATAGTTAGGGAGTGGATGGGACAGCATGGGCTGGAACTTGCCGAGCTAAAGACGGAAGTCTGAAGAGCAGAGAATTGTCTGAATAAACCTGAAAAGGTACAACGGATAGGAGCACCCAGAGTCACCAGTGGCTATAAAACCGTCTCCACGGAGGCGGTTCTAGTGACAGCCATAGCGCTGCTCGCCCAGGAACGACATCGCATATACCGGAGGAAGAAGGAAGGAGGAAGGCAGGATGTGATTGACGAAGCTAGACAGCTGACCCGGCAAAGATGAATGGAACGATGGAGCTAGACCAACAAAGCCCAGTGGACTAAACAACTTATAAAGGACCTGACAGCATGGATCGATCGAAAACACGTAGAGGTGAACTATTATATCACCCAATTTTTGAGTAATCACGGAAACTTCCAATCGTACCTACACAAAATGGGTAAGGTCGGGAGCCTAGACTGCGCACTCTATTCCAGCGAGATGGACGATGCCAACCACACGTTCTTTTACTGTCAAGAATGGAGTCAAGAAAGAAGACGTTTGGGGGAAGAAGTCGGACAATTCAGTCCAGACAACGTAGTGGAGCTGATGCTAGAGAGCCAGGAAAACTGGTCGCATAATTGGTAAGTTTGTTGAAAACGTTCTCCGACAAAAGGGCGCATAGAGTCTCGTCAATGGTGGTGAAGTAAGACTAGTGCGTAATACCGTACTAAGTTGATCAATTTAAAGACGATATGAATATAAGTTAGAAACTATTAATGCATGAGAACGAATGATAAGAATGAACAATATGAGTGAGTTGTTTTGACTGATCGCGAATCAAAAACGGTATGAGTACGTACGGGGAACAGGATGGTGATCACATCCTGTAGATCTCGCCAGGAAGTTTTGACTTCAGAGAAGTCATGATGGATACCTGGGGAACAGGGCGGCGATTACATCCTCTACATAAAAATGATTGAAAGGGTATAGCCGGGTAAGATAGTCGAATCTGCCCCCACGGCGAACCCTTACAATATATATATCATTCGAAAGGGCATGAAAAAAAAAAATTTTTGGCGCAAACCGCAGATCCCTATTCCCAATCTAGGGATCCTAGGGTCTAAAAGAGAGATTTTTCAACTTTAATTTTTATCTCATAACCTACAGTGTGGCCGATCCCGGCCCCAGGGGTACCGCGAAATTTGAAAATCTTCCGGCGCAGATCAGGCAAACAAAAAACTCAATAACGCTGGGCGCCCAGCTTTTTTTATAAACTAATAATTCAATAAATAAAATACCTCCTAAATTTACAACCCAATAACGCTGGGCGTCCAAGTTTTTTGTAAATAAAAAAATTAATAAACATATTAACCCCCAAGCTATACAACCCAATAACGCTGAGCGTCCGAGTTTTTTATGTACAAAAAAATTAATAAACAATTAACCTCTAAGCTAAACAACCCAATAACGCTGGGCGTCCGAGTTTTTTATAAACAAATAAATTAATAAACAAATTAACCCCCAAGCTATACAACTCAATATCGCTGGGCGTCCGAGTTTTTTATAAACAAATAAATTAATAAACAAATTAAACCCCAAGCTATACAACCCAATAACGCTGAGCGTCCGAGTTTTTTATAAACAAATAAATTAATAAACAAATTAACCCCCAAGCTATACAACCCAATAACGCTGGGCATCCGAGTTTTTCATAAACAAATAAATTAATAAACAATTAACCTCCAAGCTAAACAACCCAATAACGCTGGGCATCCGAGTTTTTTTAAAAACAAATAAATTAATAAACAAATTAACCCCCAAGCTATACAACCCAATAACGCTGGGCGTCCGAGTTTTTTATGTACAAAAAAATTAATAAACAATTAACCTCCAAGCTTAACAACTCAATAACGCTGGGCGTCCGAGTTTTTCATAAACAAATAAATTAATAAAAAAACTATCCCCCAAACTATCCAACCCAATAACGATGGGTCCGAGTTTTTTATAAATAAATTAATTAATCAACAAATAACCCCCAAGCTATACAACCCAATAACGCTGGGCGTCCCAGTTTTTTATGTACAAAAAAATTAATAAACAATTAACCTCCAAGCAAAACAACCCAATAACGCTGGGCGTCCGAGTTTTTTTATAAACAAATAAATTAATAAACAAATTAACTCCCAAGCTATACAACTCAATAACTCTGGGCGTCCGAGTTTTTTATGAAAAAAAAATTAATAAACAAATTAACCCGCCAAGCTATACAACCCAATAACGCTGGGCGTCCGCGTTTTTTTATCAATAAAAAAACTAATAAACAAATTATCTCCCAAGCTGTACGACCCAATAACACTGGGCATCCTAGTTTTTTATGAAAAAAAAAAACTAATTAAAAAATTAACCCCCAAACTATATAACGCAATAACGCTGGACGTCCTAGTTTTTTTATCAATTAAAAAACTAATAAACAAATTAACCTCCACGCTATACAACCCAATAAAGCTGAGCGTCTGTTTTTTTTTTTTTTTTGTCAACAGTAATTTAATCCTGGACATATCAACTGCAGTTTTTCTGAATGTTAAGGATAAGTGCCTCGTGATAGTTTATTAAATTATTAATTTGTTTATAAAGAACCCCAAATTTTTCACTAAGTTTAACGATTAAGCATGTTCATTCATTGAATTATTAAATTAATTTTAAAAAGTTCTGTACTTTCAATGTTATTGGCTTGTAAAGCTCGAGGGATGATTTGTTTAATAGTTTTTTTTATTAATAAACAAATAAGGACGTCCAGCGTTACTGGGCTGTAGAGCTTCGGGATGATTTCTTTATTAATTTTTGTGATTTCAAAAAACTCGGACGCCCAGCGTTATTGGGTTGTGAAGTTGGGGGAATAATTTTTTAATTAGTTTTTTTATTGATAATAAAACTAGGACGTGCAGCGTTATTGGGTTATTGAACCTGGGGGTTAATTGTTTATTAATGTTTTTTTATAAAAAACTCGGACGCTCAGCGTTATTGGGTTGTATAGCTTGGGGGTTAATTTGTTTATTAATTTATTTGTTTATAAAAAACTCGAATGCCCACCGTTATTGGGTAATTGTATAGCTTGGGGTTAATTTGTTTATTAATTTATTTGTTTAAAAAAAACTCGAATGCCCAGCGTTATTGGGTTGTTAAGCTTGGAGGTTAATTTGTTTATTAATTTATTTGTTTATAAAAAACTCGAATGCCCAGCGTTATTGGGTTGTTTAGCTTGGAGGTTAATTGTTAATTAATTTATTTGTTTATAAAAAACTCGGACGCCCAGCGTTATTGGGTTGTATAGCTTGGGGGTTAATTTGTTTATTAATTTTTTTTTATAAAAAACTCGAATGCCCACCGTTATTGGGTAATTGTATAGCTTGGAGGTTAATTTGTTTATTAATTTATTTGTTTATAAAAAACTCGAATGCCCAGCGTTATTGGGTTGTTAAGCTTGGAGGTTAATTTGTTTATTAATTTATTTGTTTATAAAAAACTTGAATGCCCAGCGTTATTGGGTTATTTAGCTTGGTGGTTAACCCAGAATTTGTTCATTAATTTATTAGTTTATAAAAAACTCGAATGCCCAGCGTTATTGGGTTGTTTAGCTTGGGGGTTACTTTGTTTATTAATTTTTTTTTATAAAAAACTCGAATGCCCACCGTTATTGGGTAATTGTATAGCTTGGGGGTTAATTTGTTTATTAATTTATTTGTTTTTAAAAAACTCGAATGCCCAGCGTTATTGGGTTGAATAGTTTCGGGGATAATGTGTTTATTAATTTTTTTATTGATAAAAAAACTAGGTTGCCCAGCGTTATCGGGTTGTTAAGCTTGGAGGTTGATTATTTATTAATTGTTTTGTACATAAAAAACTTGAATGCCCAGCGTTATTGGGTTATTTAACTTGGCGGTTAACCGAGAATTTGTACAAAAATTAATTCGTTTATAAAAAACTCTGACGCCCAGCGTTATTGGGTTGTATAGCTTGGGGGTTAATTTGTTTATTAATTTTTTTTTATAAAAAACTCGAATGCCCACCGTTATTGGGTAATTGTATAGCTTGGGGGTTAATTTGTTTATTAATTTATTTGTTTATAAAAAACTCGAATGCCCAGGTTATTGGGTTGAATAGTTTCGGGGATAATGTGTTTATTAATTTTTTTATTGATCAAAAAACTAGGTTGCCCAGCGTTATCGGGTTGTTAAGCTTGGAGGTTGATTATTTATTAATTGTTTTGTACATAAAAAACTGGGACGCCCAGCGTTATTGGGTTGTATAGCTTGGGGGTTAATTGTTTATTAATTTATTTGTTTATAAAAAACTCGGACGCCCAGCGTTATTGGGTTGTTTAACTTGGGGGTTAATTTGTTTATTAATTTATTTGTTTATAAAAAACTCGAATGCCCAGCGTTATTGGGTTGTTTAGCTTGGAGGTTAATTGTTAATTAATTTATTTGTTTATAAAAAACTCGGACGCCCAGCGTTATTGGGTTGTAAAGCTTGGGGGTTAATTTGTTTATTAATTTTTTTTTATAAAAAACTCGAATGCTCACCGTTATTGGGTAATTGTATAGCTTGGGGGTTAATTTGTTTATTAATTTATTTGTTTATAAAAAACTCGAATGCCCAGCGTTATTGGGTTGTATAGCTTGGGGGTTAATTTGTTTATTAATTTATTTGTTTATAAAAAACTCGAATGCCCAGCGTTATTGGGTTGAATAGTTTCGGGGATAATGTGTTTATTAATTTTTTTATTGATAAAAAAACTAGGTTGCCCAGCGTTATCGGGTTGTTAAGCTTGGAGGTTGATTATTTATTAATTGTTTTGTACATAAAAAACTGGGACGACCAGCGTTATTGGGTTGTATAGCTTGGGGGTTAATTTGTTTATTAATTTATTTGTTTATAAAAAGCTCGAATGCCCAGCGTTATTGGGTTGTATAGCTTGGGGGTTAATTTGTTTATTAATTTATTTGTTTTTAAAAAACTCGGACGCCCAGCGTTATTGGGTTGAATAGTTTCGGGGATAATGTGTTTATTAATTTTTTTATTGATAAAAAAACTAGGACCTCCAGCGTTATTGGGTTATTGAACCTGGGGGTTAATTGTTTATTAATGTTTTTTTATAAAAAACTCGGACGCCCAGCGTTATTGGGTTGTATAGCTTGGGGGTTAATTTGTTTATTAATTTATTTGTTTATAAAAAGCTCGAATGCCCAGCGTTATTGGGTTGTATAGCTTGGGGGTTAATTGTTTATTAATTAATTTATTTATAAAAAGCTCGAATGCCTAGCGTTATTGGGTTGGATAGTTTGGGGGATAGTTTTTTTTATTAATTTATTTGTTAATAAAAAACTCGAACGCCCAGCGTTATTGGGTTGTTAAGCTTGGAGGTTAATTTGTTTATTAATTTATTTGTTTATAAAAAACTCGAATGCCCACCGTTATTGGGTAATTGTATAGCTTGGGGGTTCATTTGTTTATTAATTTATTTGTTTATAAAAAACTCGAATGCCCAGCGTGATTGGGTTGTATAACTTGGGGGTTAATTTGTTTATTAATTTATTTGTTTTTAAAAAACTCGAATGCCCAGCGTTATTGTGTTATTTAGCTTGGTGGTTAACCCAGAATTTGTTCATTAATTTATTAGTTTATAAAAAACTCGGACGCCCAGCGTTATTGGGTTGTATAGCTTGGGGGTTACTTTGTTTATTAATTTTTTTTTATAAAAAACTCGAATGCCCACCGTTATTGGGTAATTGTATAGCTTGGGGGTTAATTTGTTTATTAATTTATTTGTTTATAAAAAACTCGAATGCCCAGCGTTATTGGGTTGAATAGTTTCGGGGATAATGTGTTTATTAATTTTTTAATTGATAAAAAAACTAGGTTGCCCAGCGTTATCGGGTTGTTAAGCTTGGAGGTTGATTATTTATTAATTGTTTTGTACATAAAAAACTTGAATGCCCAGCGTTATTGGGTTATTTAACTTGGCGGTTAACCGAGAATTTGTACAAAAATTAATTCGTTTATAAAAAACTCTGACGCCCAGCGTTATTGGGTTGTATAGCTTGGGGGTTAATTTGTTTATTAATTTTTTTTTATAAAAAACTCGAATGCCCACCGTTATTGGGTAATTGTATAGCTTGGGGGTTAATTTGTTTATTAATTTATTTGTTTATAAAAAACTCGAATGCCCAGGTTATTGGGTTGAATAGTTTCGGGGATAATGTGTTTATTAATTTTTTTATTGATCAAAAAACTAGGTTGCCCAGCGTTATCGGGTTGTTAAGCTTGGAGGTTGATTATTTATTAATTGTTTTGTACATAAAAAACTGGGACGCCCAGCGTTATTGGGTTGTATAGCTTGGGGGTTAATTGTTTATTAATTTATTTGTTTATAAAAAACTCGGACGCCCAGCGTTATTGGGTTGTTTAACTTGGGGGTTAATTTGTTTATTAATTTATTTGTTTATAAAAAACTCGAATGCCCAGCGTTATTGGGTTGTTTAGCTTGGAGGTTAATTGTTAATTAATTTATTTGTTTATAAAAAACTCGGACGCCCAGCGTTATTGGGTTGTAAAGCTTGGGGGTTAATTTGTTTATTAATTTTTTTTTTTTTAAAACTCGAATGCTCACCGTTATTGGGTAATTGTATAGCTTGGGGGTTAATTTGTTTATTAATTTATTTGTTTATAAAAAACTCGAATGCCCAGCGTTATTGGGTTGTTTAGCTTGGAGGTTAATTGTTAATTAATTTATTTGTTTATAAAAAACTCGGACGCCCAGCGTTATTGGGTTGTAAAGCTTGGGGGTTAATTTGTTTATTAATTAATTTATTTATAAAAAGCTCGAATGCCTAGCGTTATTGGGTTGGATAGTTTGGGGGATAGTTTTTTTTATTAATTTATTTGTTAATAAAAAACTCGAACGCCCAGCGTTATTGGGTTGTTAAGCTTGGAGGTTAATTTGTTTATTAATTTATTTGTTTATAAAAAACTCGAATGCCCACCGTTATTGGGTAATTGTATAGCTTGGGGGTTCATTTGTTTATTAATTTATTTGTTTATAAAAAACTCGAATGCCCAGCGTGATTGGGTTGTATAACTTGGGGGTTAATTTGTTTATTAATTTATTTGTTTTTAAAAAACTCGAATGCCCAGCGTTATTGTGTTATTTAGCTTGGTGGTTAACCCAGAATTTGTTCATTAATTTATTAGTTTATAAAAAACTCGGACGCCCAGCGTTATTGGGTTGTATAGCTTGGGGGTTACTTTGTTTATTAATTTTTTTTTATAAAAAACTCGAATGCCCACCGTTATTGGGTAATTGTATAGCTTGGGGGTTAATTTGTTTATTAATTTATTTGTTTATAAAAAACTCGAATGCCCAGCGTTATTGGGTTGAATAGTTTCGGGGATAATGTGTTTATTAATTTTTTTATTGATAAAAAAACTAGGTTGCCCAGCGTTATCGGGTTGTTAAGCTTGGAGGTTGATTATTTATTAATTGTTTTGTACATAAAAAACTTGAATGCCCAGCGTTATTGGGTTATTTAACTTGGCGGTTAACCGAGAATTTGTACAAAAATTAATTCGTTTATAAAAAACTCTGACGCCCAGCGTTATTGGGTTGTATAGCTTGGGGGTTAATTTGTTTATTAATTTTTTTTTATAAAAAACTCGAATGCCCACCGTTATTGGGTAATTGTATAGCTTGGGGGTTAATTTGTTTATTAATTTATTTGTTTATAAAAAACTCGAATGCCCAGGTTATTGGGTTGAATAGTTTCGGGGATAATGTGTTTATTAATTTTTTTATTGATCAAAAAACTAGGTTGCCCAGCGTTATCGGGTTGTTAAGCTTGGAGGTTGATTATTTATTAATTGTTTTGTACATAAAAAACTGGGACGCCCAGCGTTATTGGGTTGTATAGCTTGGGGGTTAATTGTTTATTAATTTATTTGTTTATAAAAAACTCGGACGCCCAGCGTTATTGGGTTGTTTAACTTGGGGGTTAATTTGTTTATTAATTTATTTGTTTATAAAAAACTCGAATGCCCAGCGTTATTGGGTTGTTTAGCTTGGAGGTTAATTGTTAATTAATTTATTTGTTTATAAAAAACTCGGACGCCCAGCGTTATTGGGTTGTAAAGCTTGGGGGTTAATTTGTTTATTATTTTTTTTTATAAAAAACTCGAATGCTTACCGTTATTGGGTAATTGTATAGCTTGGGGGTTAATTTGTTTATTAATTTATTTGTTTATAAAAAACTCGAATGCCCAGCGTTATTGGGTTGTATAGCTTGGGGGTTAATTTGTTTATTAATTTATTTGTTTATAAAAAACTCGAATGCCCAGCGTTATTGGGTTGAATAGTTTCGGGGATAATGTGTTTATTAATTTTTTTATTGATAAAAAAACTAGGTTGCCCAGCGTTATCGGGTTGTTAAGCTTGGAGGTTGATTATTTATTAATTGTTTTGTACATAAAAAACTGGGACGCCCAGCGTTATTGGGTTGTATAGCTTGGGGGTTAATTTGTTTATTAATTTATTTGTTTATAAAAAGCTCGAATGCCCAGCGTTATTGGGTTGTATAGCTTGGGGGTTAATTTGTTTATTAATTTATTTGTTTTTAAAAAACTCGGACGCCCAGCGTTATTAGGTTGAATAGTTTCGGGGATAATGTGTTTATTAATTTTTTTATTGATAAAAAAACTAGGACCTCCAGCGTTATTGGGTTATTGAACCTGGGGGTTAATTGTTTATTAATGTTTTTTTATAAAAAACTCGGACGCCCAGCGTTATTGGGTTGTATAGCTTGGGGGTTAATTTGTTTATTAATTTATTTGTTTATAAAAAGCTCGAATGCCCAGCGTTATTGAGTTGTATAGCTTGGGGGTTAATTGTTTATTAATTAATTTATTTATAAAAAGCTCGAATGCCTAGCGTTATTGGGTTGGATAGTTTGGGGGATAGTTTTTTTTATTAATTTATTTGTTAATAAAAAACTCGAACGCCCAGCGTTATTGGGTTGTTAAGCTTGGAGGTTAATTTGTTTATTAATTTATTTGTTTATAAAAAACTCGAATGCCCACCGTTATTGGGTAATTGTATAGCTTGGGGGTTCATTTGTTTATTAATTTATTTGTTTATAAAAAACTCGAATGCCCAGCGTGATTGGGTTGTATAACTTGGGGGTTAATTTGTTTATTAATTTATTTGTTTTTAAAAAACTCGAATGCCCAGCGTTATTGTGTTATTTAGCTTGGTGGTTAACCCAGAATTTGTTCATTAATTTATTAGTTTATAAAAAACTCGGACGCCCAGCGTTATTGGGTTGTATAGCTTGGGGGTTACTTTGTTTATTAATTTTTTTTTATAAAAAACTCGAATGCCCACCGTTATTGGGTAATTGTATAGCTTGGGGGTTAATTTGTTTATTAATTTATTTGTTTATAAAAAACTCGAATGCCCAGGTTATTGGGTTGAATAGTTTCGGGGATAATGTGTTTATTAATTTTTTTATTGATCAAAAAACTAGGTTGCCCAGCGTTATCGGGTTGTTAAGCTTGGAGGTTGATTATTTATTAATTGTTTTGTACATAAAAAACTGGGACGCCCAGCGTTATTGGGTTGTATAGCTTGGGGGTTAATTGTTTATTAATTTATTTGTTTATAAAAAACTCGGACGCCCAGCGTTATTGGGTTGTTTAACTTGGGGGTTAATTTGTTTATTAATTTATTTGTTTATAAAAAACTCGAATGCCCAGCGTTATTGGGTTGTTTAGCTTGGAGGTTAATTGTTAATTAATTTATTTGTTTATAAAAAACTCGGACGCCCAGCGTTATTGGGTTGTAAAGCTTGGGGGTTAATTTGTTTATTAATTTTTTTTTTTTTAAAACTCGAATGCTCATCGTTATTGGGTAATTGTATAGCTTGGGGGTTAATTTGTTTATTAATTTATTTGTTTATAAAAAACTCGAATGCCCAGCGTTATTGGGTTGTTTAGCTTGAAGGTTAATTGTTAATTAATTTATTTGTTTATAAAAAACTCGGACGCCCAGCGTTATTGGGTTGTAAAGCTTGGGGGTTAATTTGTTTATTAATTTTTTTTTTTTAAAAACTCGAATGCTCACCGTTATTGGGTAATTGTATAGCTTGGGGGTTAATTTGTTTATTAATTTATTTGTTAATAAAAAACTCGAACGCCCAGCGTAATTGGGTTGTTAAGCTTGGAGGTTAATTTGTTTATTAATTTATTTGTTTATAAAAAACTCGAATGCCCACCGTTATTGGGTAATTGTATAGCTTGGGGGTTCATTTGTTTATTAATTTATTTGTTTATAAAAAACTCGAATG
Organism: Encarsia formosa; assembly: GCA_038277355.1. Classification (NCBI taxonomy): domain Eukaryota; kingdom Metazoa; phylum Arthropoda; class Insecta; order Hymenoptera; family Aphelinidae; genus Encarsia; species Encarsia formosa. The sequence goes on along the minus strand of CM076186.1, from coordinate 46,588,345 downwards.
CCCAGCGTTATTGTGTTATTTAGCTTGGTGGTTAACCCAGAATTTGTTCATTAATTTATTAGTTTATAAAAAACTCGGACGCCCAGCGTTATTGTGTTATTTAGCTTGGTGGTTAACCCAGAATTTGTTCATTAATTTATTAGTTTATAAAAAACTCGGACGCCCAGCGTTATTGGGTTGTATAGCTTGGGGGTTACTTTGTTTATTATTTTTTTTTTATAAAAAACTCGAATGCCCACCGTTATTGGGTAATTGTATAGCTTGGGGGTTAATTTGTTTATTAATTTATTTGTTTATAAAAAACTCGAATGCCCAGCGTTATTGGGTTGAATAGTTTCGGGGATAATGCGTTTTATAATTTTTTTATTGATAAAAAAACTAGGTTGCCCAGCGTTATCAGGTTGTTAAGCTTGGAGGTTGATCATTTATTAATTGTTTAGTACATAAAAAACTTGAATGCCCAGCGTTATTGGGTTATTTAACTTGGCGGTTAACCGAGAATTTGTACAAAAATTAATTCGTTTATAAAAAACTCGAATGCCCACCGTTATTGGGAAATTGTATAGCTTGGGGGTTAATTTGCTTATTAATTTATTTGTTTATAAAAAACTCGAATGCCCAGGTTATTGGGTTGAATAGTTTCGGGGATAATGTGTTTATTAATTTTTTTATTGATCAAAAAACTAGGTTGCCCAGCGTTATCGGGTTGTTAAGCTTGGAGGTTGATTATTTATTAATTGTTTTGTACATAAAAAACTGGGACGCCCAGCGTTATTGGGTTGTATAGCTTGGGGGTTAATTGTTTATTAATTTATTTGTTTATAAAAAACTCGGACGCCCAGCGTTATTGGGTTGTTTAACTTGGGGGTTAATTTGTTTATTAATTTATTTGTTTATAAAAAACTCGAATGCCCAGCGTTATTGGGTTGTTTAGCTTGGAGGTTAATTGTTAATTAATTTATTTGTTTATAAAAAACTCGGACGCCCAGCGTTATTGGGTTGTAAAGCTTGGGGGTTAATTTGTTTATTAATTTTTTTTTATAAAAAACTCGAATGCTCACCGTTATTGGGTAATTGTATAGCTTGGGGGTTAATTTGTTTATTAATTTATTTGTTTATAAAAAACTCGAATGCCCAGCGTTATTGGGTTGTATAGCTTGGGGGTTAATTTGTTTATTAATTTATTTGTTTATAAAAAACTCGAATGCCCAGCGTTATTGGGTTGAATAGTTTCGGGGATAATGTGTTTATTAATTTTTTTATTGATAAAAAAACTAGGTTGCCCAGCGTTATCGGGTTGTTAAGCTTGGAGGTTGATTATTTATTAATTGTTTTGTACATAAAAAACTGGGACGCCCAGCGTTATTGGGTTGTATAGCTTGGGGGTTAATTTGTTTATTAATTTATTTGTTTATAAAAAGCTCGAATGCCCAGCGTTATTGGGTTGTATAGCTTGGGGGTTAATTTGTTTATTAATTTATTTGTTTTTAAAAAACTCGGACGCCCAGCGTTATTGGGTTGAATAGTTTCGGGGATAATGTGTTTATTAATTTTTTTATTGATAAAAAAACTAGGACCTCCAGCGTTATTGGGTTATTGAACCTGGGGGTTAATTGTTTATTAATGTTTTTTTATAAAAAACTCGGACGCCCAGCGTTATTGGGTTGTATAGCTTGGGGGTTAATTTGTTTATTAATTTATTTGTTTATAAAAAGCTCGAATGCCCAGCGTTATTGGGTTGTATAGCTTGGGGGTTAATTGTTTATTAATTAATTTATTTATAAAAAGCTCGAATGCCTAGCGTTATTGGGTTGGATAGTTTGGGGGATAGTTTTTTTTATTAATTTATTTGTTAATAAAAAACTCGAACGCCCAGCGTTATTGGGTTGTTAAGCTTGGAGGTTAATTTGTTTATTAATTTATTTGTTTATAAAAAACTCGAATGCCCACCGTTATTGGGTAATTGTATAGCTTGGGGGTTCATTTGTTTATTAATTTATTTGTTTATAAAAAACTCGAATGCCCAGCGTGATTGGGTTGTATAACTTGGGGGTTAATTTGTTTATTAATTTATTTGTTTTTAAAAAACTCGAATGCCCAGCGTTATTGTGTTATTTAGCTTGGTGGTTAACCCAGAATTTGTTCATTAATTTATTAGTTTATAAAAAACTCGGACGCCCAGCGTTATTGGGTTGTATAGCTTGGGGGTTACTTTGTTTATTAATTTTTTTTTATAAAAAACTCGAATGCCCACCGTTATTGGGTAATTGTATAGCTTGGGGGTTAATTTGTTTATTAATTTATTTGTTTATAAAAAACTCGAATGCCCAGCGTTATTGGGTTGAATAGTTTCGGGGATAATGTGTTTATTAATTTTTTAATTGATAAAAAAACTAGGTTGCCCAGCGTTATCGGGTTGTTAAGCTTGGAGGTTGATTATTTATTAATTGTTTTGTACATAAAAAACTTGAATGCCCAGCGTTATTGGGTTATTTAACTTGGCGGTTAACCGAGAATTTGTACAAAAATTAATTCGTTTATAAAAAACTCTGACGCCCAGCGTTATTGGGTTGTATAGCTTGGGGGTTAATTTGTTTATTAATTTTTTTTTATAAAAAACTCGAATGCCCACCGTTATTGGGTAATTGTATAGCTTGGGGGTTAATTTGTTTATTAATTTATTTGTTTATAAAAAACTCGAATGCCCAGGTTATTGGGTTGAATAGTTTCGGGGATAATGTGTTTATTAATTTTTTTATTGATCAAAAAACTAGGTTGCCCAGCGTTATCGGGTTGTTAAGCTTGGAGGTTGATTATTTATTAATTGTTTTGTACATAAAAAACTGGGACGCCCAGCGTTATTGGGTTGTATAGCTTGGGGGTTAATTGTTTATTAATTTATTTGTTTATAAAAAACTCGGACGCCCAGCGTTATTGGGTTGTTTAACTTGGGGGTTAATTTGTTTATTAATTTATTTGTTTATAAAAAACTCGAATGCCCAGCGTTATTGGGTTGTTTAGCTTGGAGGTTAATTGTTAATTAATTTATTTGTTTATAAAAAACTCGGACGCCCAGCGTTATTGGGTTGTAAAGCTTGGGGGTTAATTTGTTTATTAATTTTTTTTTTTTTAAAACTCGAATGCTCACCGTTATTGGGTAATTGTATAGCTTGGGGGTTAATTTGTTTATTAATTTATTTGTTTATAAAAAACTCGAATGCCCAGCGTTATTGGGTTGTTTAGCTTGGAGGTTAATTGTTAATTAATTTATTTGTTTATAAAAAACTCGGACGCCCAGCGTTATTGGGTTGTAAAGCTTGGGGGTTAATTTGTTTATTAATTAATTTATTTATAAAAAGCTCGAATGCCTAGCGTTATTGGGTTGGATAGTTTGGGGGATAGTTTTTTTTATTAATTTATTTGTTAATAAAAAACTCGAACGCCCAGCGTTATTGGGTTGTTAAGCTTGGAGGTTAATTTGTTTATTAATTTATTTGTTTATAAAAAACTCGAATGCCCACCGTTATTGGGTAATTGTATAGCTTGGGGGTTCATTTGTTTATTAATTTATTTGTTTATAAAAAACTCGGACGCCCAGCGTTATTGGGTTGTTTAACTTGGGGGTTAATTTGTTTATTAATTTTTTTATTGATAAAAAAACTAGGACCTCCAGCGTTATTGGGTTATTGAACCTGGGGGTTAATTGTTTATTAATGTTTTTTTATAAAAAACTCGGACGCCCAGCGTTATTGGGTTGTATAGCTTGGGGGTTAATTTGTTTATTAATTTATTTGTTTATAAAAAGCTCGAATGCCCAGCGTTATTGAGTTGTATAGCTTGGGGGTTAATTGTTTATTAATTAATTTATTTATAAAAAGCTCGAATGCCTAGCGTTATTGGGTTGGATAGTTTGGGGGATAGTTTTTTTTATTAATTTATTTGTTAATAAAAAACTCGAACGCCCAGCGTTATTGGGTTGTTAAGCTTGGAGGTTAATTTGTTTATTAATTTATTTGTTTATAAAAAACTCGAATGCCCACCGTTATTGGGTAATTGTATAGCTTGGGGGTTCATTTGTTTATTAATTTATTTGTTTATAAAAAACTCGAATGCCCAGCGTGATTGGGTTGTATAACTTGGGGGTTAATTTGTTTATTAATTTATTTGTTTTTAAAAAACTCGAATGCCCAGCGTTATTGTGTTATTTAGCTTGGTGGTTAACCCAGAATTTGTTCATTAATTTATTAGTTTATAAAAAACTCGGACGCCCAGCGTTATTGGGTTGTATAGCTTGGGGGTTACTTTGTTTATTAATTTTTTTTTATAAAAAACTCGAATGCCCACCGTTATTGGGTAATTGTATAGCTTGGGGGTTAATTTGTTTATTAATTTATTTGTTTATAAAAAACTCGAATGCCCAGGTTATTGGGTTGAATAGTTTCGGGGATAATGTGTTTATTAATTTTTTTATTGATCAAAAAACTAGGTTGCCCAGCGTTATCGGGTTGTTAAGCTTGGAGGTTGATTATTTATTAATTGTTTTGTACATAAAAAACTGGGACGCCCAGCGTTATTGGGTTGTATAGCTTGGGGGTTAATTGTTTATTAATTTATTTGTTTATAAAAAACTCGGACGCCCAGCGTTATTGGGTTGTTTAACTTGGGGGTTAATTTGTTTATTAATTTATTTGTTTATAAAAAACTCGAATGCCCAGCGTTATTGGGTTGTTTAGCTTGGAGGTTAATTGTTAATTAATTTATTTGTTTATAAAAAACTCGGACGCCCAGCGTTATTGGGTTGTAAAGCTTGGGGGTTAATTTGTTTATTAATTTTTTTTTTTTTAAAACTCGAATGCTCACCGTTATTGGGTAATTGTATAGCTTGGGGGTTAATTTGTTTATTAATTTATTTGTTTATAAAAAACTCGAATGCCCAGCGTTATTTGGTTGTTTAGCTTGAAGGTTAATTGTTAATTAATTTATTTGTTTATAAAAAACTCGGACGCCCAGCGTTATTGGGTTGTAAAGCTTGGGGGTTAATTTGTTTATTAATTTTTTTTTTTTAAAAACTCGAATGCTCACCGTTATTGGGTAATTGTATAGCTTGGGGGTTAATTTGTTTATTAATTTATTTGTTAATAAAAAACTCGAACGCCCAGCGTAATTGGGTTGTTAAGCTTGGAGGTTAATTTGTTTATTAATTTATTTGTTTATAAAAAACTCGAATGCCCACCGTTATTGGGTAATTGTATAGCTTGGGGGTTCATTTGTTTATTAATTTATTTGTTTATAAAAAACTCGAATGCCCAGCGTTATTGTGTTATTTAGCTTGGTGGTTAACCCAGAATTTGTTCATTAATTTATTAGTTTATAAAAAACTCGGACGCCCAGCGTTATTGTGTTATTTAGCTTGGTGGTTAACCCAGAATTTGTTCATTAATTTATTAGTTTATAAAAAACTCGGACGCCCAGCGTTATTGGGTTGTATAGCTTGGGGGTTACTTTGTTTATTATTTTTTTTTTATAAAAAACTCGAATGCCCACCGTTATTGGGTAATTGTATAGCTTGGGGGTTAATTTGTTTATTAATTTATTTGTTTATAAAAAACTCGAATGCCCAGCGTTATTGGGTTGAATAGTTTCGGGGATAATGCGTTTTATAATTTTTTTATTGATAAAAAAACTAGGTTGCCCAGCGTTATCAGGTTGTTAAGCTTGGAGGTTGATCATTTATTAATTGTTTAGTACATAAAAAACTTGAATGCCCAGCGTTATTGGGTTATTTAACTTGGCGGTTAACCGAGAATTTGTACAAAAATTAATTCGTTTATAAAAAACTCGAATGCCCACCGTTATTGGGAAATTGTATAGCTTGGGGGTTAATTTGCTTATTAATTTATTTGTTTATAAAAAACTCGAATGCCCAGGTTATTGGGTTGAATAGTTTCGGGGATAATGTGTTTATTAATTTTTTTATTGATCAAAAAACTAGGTTGCCCAGCGTTATCGGGTTGTTAAGCTTGGAGGTTGATTATTTATTAATTGTTTTGTACATAAAAAACTGGGACGCCCAGCGTTATTGGGTTGTATAGCTTGGGGGTTAATTGTTTATTAATTTATTTGTTTATAAAAAACTCGGACGCCCAGCGTTATTGGGTTGTTTAATTTGGGGGTTAATTTGTTTATTAATTTATTTGTTTATAAAAAACTCGAATGCCCAGCGTTATTGGGTTGTTTAGCTTGGAGGTTAATTGTTAATTAATTTATTTGTTTATAAAAAACTCGGACGCCCAGCGTTATTGGGTTGTAAAGCTTGGGGGTTAATTTGTTTATTAATTTTTTTTTTTTTTAAACTCGAATGCTCACCGTTATTGGGTAATTGTATAGCTTGGGGGTTAATTTGTTTATTAATTTATTTGTTTATAAAAAACTCGAATAACCAGCGTTATTGGGTTGTATAGCTTGGGGGTTAATTTGTTTATTAATTTATTTGTTTATAAAAAACTCGAATGCCCAGCGTTATTGGGTTGAATAGTTTCGGGGATAATGTGTTTATTAATTTTTTTATTGATAAAAAAACTAGGTTGCCCGGCGTTATCGGGTTGTTAAGCTTGGAGGTTGATTATTTATTAATTGTTTTGTACATAAAAAACTGGGACGCCCAGCGTTATTGGGTTGTATAGCTTGGGGGTTAATTTGTTTATTAATTTATTTGTTTATAAAAAGCTCGAATGCCCAGCGTTATTGGGTTGTATAGCTTGGGGGTTAATTTGTTTATTAATTTATTTGTTTTTAAAAAACTCGGACGCCCAGCGTTATTGGGTTGAATAGTTTCGGGGATAATGTGTTTATTAATTTTTTTATTGATAAAAAAACTAGGACCTCCAGCGTTATTGGGTTATTGAACCTGGGGGTTAATTGTTTATTAATGTTTTTTTATAAAAAACTCGGACGCCCAGCGTTATTGGGTTGTATAGCTTGGGGGTTAATTTGTTTATTAATTTATTTGTTTATAAAAAGCTCGAATGCCCAGCGTTATTGGGTTGTATAGCTTGGGGGTTAATTGTTTATTAATTAATTTATTTATAAAAAGCTCGAATGCCTAGCGTTATTGGGTTGGATAGTTTGGGGGATAGTTTTTTTTATTAATTTATTTGTTAATAAAAAACTCGAACGCCCAGCGTTATTGGGTTGTTAAGCTTGGAGGTTAATTTGTTTATTAATTTATTTGTTTATAAAAAACTCGAATGCCCACCGTTATTGGGTAATTGTATAGCTTGGGGGTTCATTTGTTTATTAATTTATTTGTTTATAAAAAACTCGAATGCCCAGCGTGATTGGGTTGTATAACTTGGGGGTTAATTTGTTTATTAATTTATTTGTTTATAAAAAACTCGAATGCCCAGCGTTATTGTGTTATTTAGCTTGGTGGTTAACCCAGAATTTGTTCATTAATTTATTAGTTTATAAAAAACTCGGACGCCCAGCGTTATTGGGTTGTATAGCTTGGGGGTTACTTTGTTTATTAATTTTTTTTTATAAAAAACTCGAATGCCCACCGTTATTGGGTAATTGTATAGCTTGGGGGTTAATTTGTTTATTAATTTATTTGTTTATAAAAAACTCGAATGCCCAGCGTTATTGGGTTGAATAGTTTCGGGGATAATGTGTTTATTAATTTTTTTATTGATAAAAAAACTAGGTTGCCCAGCGTTATCGGGTTGTTAAGCTTGGAGGTTGATTATTTATTAATTGTTTTGTACATAAAAAACTTGAATGCCCAGCGTTATTGGGTTATTTAACTTGGCGGTTAACCGAGAATTTGTACAAAAATTAATTCGTTTATAAAAAACTCGAATGCCCAGCGTTATTGGGTTGTATAGCTTGGGGGTTAATTTGTTTATTAATTTATTTGTTTATAAAAAACTCGAATGCCCAGCGTTATTGGGTTGAATAGTTTCGGGGATAATGTGTTTATTAATTTTTTTATTGATAAAAAAACTAGGTTGCCCGGCGTTATCGGGTTGTTAAGCTTGGAGGTTGATTATTTATTAATTGTTTTGTACATAAAAAACTGGGACGCCCAGCGTTATTGGGTTGTATAGCTTGGGGGTTAATTTGTTTATTAATTTATTTGTTTATAAAAAGCTCGAATGCCCAGCGTTATTGGGTTGTATAGCTTGGGGGTTAATTTGTTTATTAATTTATTTGTTTTTAAAAAACTCGGACGCCCAGCGTTATTGGGTTGAATAGTTTCGGGGATAATGTGTTTATTAATTTTTTTATTGATAAAAAAACTAGGACCTCCAGCGTTATTGGGTTATTGAACCTGGGGGTTAATTGTTTATTAATGTTTTTTTATAAAAAACTCGGACGCCCAGCGTTATTGGGTTGTATAGCTTGGGGGTTAATTTGTTTATTAATTTATTTGTTTATAAAAAGCTCGAATGCCCAGCGTTATTGGGTTGTATAGCTTGGGGGTTAATTGTTTATTAATTAATTTATTTATTAAAAGCTCGAATGCCTAGCGTTATTGGGTTGGATAGTTTGGGGGATAGTTTTTTTTATTAATTCATTTGTTAATAAAAAACTCGAATGCCCAGCGTTATTGGGTTGTTAAGCTTGGAGGTTAATTTGTTTATTAATTTATTTGTTTATAAAAAACTCGAATGCCCACCGTTATTGGGTAATTGTATAGCTTGGGGGTTCATTTGTTTATTAATTTATTTGTTTATAAAAAACTCGAATGCCCAGCGTGATTGGGTTGTATAACTTGGGGGTTAATTTGTTTATTAATTTATTTGTTTATAAAAAACTCGAATGCCCAGCGTTATTGTGTTATTTAGCTTGGTGGTTAACCCAGAATTTGTTCATTAATTTATTAGTTTATAAAAAACTCGGACGCCCAGCGTTATTGTGTTATTTAGCTTGGTGGTTAACCCAGAATTTGTTCATTAATTTATTAGTTTATAAAAAACTCGGACGCCCAGCGTTATTGGGTTGTATAGCTTGGGGGTTACTTTGTTTATTAATTTTTTTTTATAAAAAACTCGAATGCCCACCGTTATTGGGTAATTGTATAGCTTGGGGGTTAATTTGTTTATTAATTTATTTGTTTATAAAAAACTCGAATGCCCAGCGTTATTGGGTTGAATAGTTTCGGGGATAATGTGTTTATTAATTTTTTTATTGATAAAAAAACTAGGTTGCCCAGCGTTATCAGGTTGTTAAGCTTGGAGGTTGATTATTTATTAATTGTTTTGTACATAAAAAACTTGAATGCCCAGCGTTATTGGGTTATTTAACTTGGCGGTTAACCGAGAATTTGTACAAAAATTAATTCGTTTATAAAAAACTCTGACGCCCAGCGTTATTGGGTTGTATAGCTTGGGGGTTAATTTGTTTATTAATTTTTTTTTATAAAAAACTCGAATGCCCACCGTTATTGGGTAATTGTATAGCTTGGGGGTTAATTTGTTTATTAATTTATTTGTTTATAAAAAACTCGAATGCCCAGGTTATTGGGTTGAATAGTTTCGGGGATAATGTGTTTATTAATTTTTTTATTGATCAAAAAACTAGGTTGCCCAGCGTTATCGGGTTGTTAAGCTTGGAGGTTGATTATTTATTAATTGTTTTGTACATAAAAAACTGGGACGCCCAGCGTTATTGGGTTGTATAGCTTGGGGGTTAATTGTTTATTAATTTATTTGTTTATAAAAAACTCGGACGCCCAGCGTTATTGGGTTGTTTAACTTGGGGGTTAATTTGTTTATTAATTTATTTGTTTATAAAAAACTCGAATGCCCAGCGTTATTGGGTTGTTTAGCTTGGAGGTTAATTGTTAATTAATTTATTTGTTTATAAAAAACTCGGACGCCCAGCGTTATTGGGTTGTAAAGCTTGGGGGTTAATTTGTTTATTAATTTTTTTTTTTTTTAAACTCGAATGCTCACCGTTATTGGGTAATTGTATAGCTTGGGGGTTAATTTGTTTATTAATTTATTTGTTTATAAAAAACTCGAATGCCCAGCGTTATTGGGTTGTATAGCTTGGGGGTTAATTTGTTTATTAATTTATTTGTTTATAAAAAACTCGAATGCCCAGCGTTATTGGGTTGAATAGTTTCGGGGATAATGTGTTTATTAATTTTTTTATTGATAAAAAAACTAGGTTGCCCGGCGTTATCGGGTTGTTAAGCTTGGAGGTTGATTATTTATTAATTGTTTTGTACATAAAAAACTGGGACGCCCAGCGTTATTGGGTTGTATAGCTTGGGGGTTAATTTGTTTATTAATTTATTTGTTTATAAAAAGCTCGAATGCCCAGCGTTATTGGGTTGTATAGCTTGGGGGTTAATTTGTTTATTAATTTATTTGTTTTTAAAAAACTCGGACGCCCAGCGTTATTGGGTTGAATAGTTTCGGGGATAATGTGTTTATTAATTTTTTTATTGATAAAAAAACTAGGACCTCCAGCGTTATTGGGTTATTGAACCTGGGGGTTAATTGTTTATTAATGTTTTTTTATAAAAAACTCGGACGCCCAGCGTTATTGGGTTGTATAGCTTGGGGGTTAATTTGTTTATTAATTTATTTGTTTATAAAAAGCTCGAATGCCCAGCGTTATTGGGTTGTATAGCTTGGGGGTTAATTGTTTATTAATTAATTTATTTATAAAAAGCTCGAATGCCTAGCGTTATTGGGTTGGATAGTTTGGGGGATAGTTTTTTTTATTAATTTATTTGTTAATAAAAAACTCGAACGCCCAGCGTTATTGGGTTGTTAAGCTTGGAGGTTAATTTGTTTATTAATTTATTTGTTTATAAAAAACTCGAATGCCCACCGTTATTGGGTAATTGTATAGCTTGGGGGTTCATTTGTTTATTAATTTATTTGTTTATAAAAAACTCGAATGCCCAGCGTGATTGGGTTGTATAACTTGGGGGTTAATTTGTTTATTAATTTATTTGTTTATAAAAAACTCGAATGCCCAGCGTTATTGTGTTATTTAGCTTGGTGGTTAACCCAGAATTTGTTCATTAATTTATTAGTTTATAAAAAACTCGGACGCCCAGCGTTATTGGGTTGTATAGCTTGGGGGTTACTTTGTTTATTAATTTTTTTTTATAAAAAACTCGAATGCCCACCGTTATTGGGTAATTGTATAGCTTGGGGGTTAATTTGTTTATTAATTTATTTGTTTATAAAAAACTCGAATGCCCAGCGTTATTGGGTTGAATAGTTTCGGGGATAATGTGTTTATTAATTTTTTTATTGATAAAAAAACTAGGTTGCCCAGCGTTATCGGGTTGTTAAGCTTGGAGGTTGATTATTTATTAATTGTTTTGTACATAAAAAACTTGAATGCCCAGCGTTATTGGGTTATTTAACTTGGCGGTTAACCGAGAATTTGTACAAAAATTAATTCGTTTATAAAAAACTCTGACGCCCAGCGTTATTGGGTTGTATAGCTTGGGGGTTAATTTGTTTATCAATTTTTTTTTATAAAAAACTCGAATGCCCACCGTTATTGGGTAATTGTATAGCTTGGGGGTTAATTTGTTTATTAATTTATTTGTTTATAAAAAACTCGAATGCCCAGGTTATTGGGTTGAATAGTTTCGGGGATAATGTGTTTATTAATTTTTTTATTGATCAAAAAACTAGGTTGCCCAGCGTTATCGGGTTGTTAAGCTTGGAGGTTGATTATTTATTAATTGTTTTGTACATAAAAAACTGGGACGCCCAGCGTTATTGGGTTGTATAGCTTGGGGGTTAATTGTTTATTAATTTATTTGTTTATAAAAAACTCGGACGCCCAGCGTTATTGGGTTGTTTAACTTGGGGGTTAATTTGTTTATTAATTTATTTGTTTATAAAAAACTCGAATGCCCAGCGTTATTGGGTTGTTTAGCTTGGAGGTTAATTGTTAATTAATTTATTTGTTTATAAAAAACTCGGACGCCCAGCGTTATTGGGTTGTAAAGCTTGGGGGTTAATTTGTTTATTAATTTTTTTTTTTTAAAAACTCGAATGCTCACCGTTATTGGGTAATTGTATAGCTTGGGGGTTAATTTGTTTATTAATTTATTTGTTTATAAAAAACTCGAATGCTCAGCGTTATTGGGTTGTTTAGCTTGGAGGTTAATTGTTAATTAATTTATTTGTTTATAAAAAACTCGGACGCCCAGCGTTATTGGGTTGTAAAGCTTGGGGGTTAATTTGTTTATTAATTTTTTTTTTTTAAAAACTCGAATGCTCACCGTTATTGGGTAATTGTATAGCTTGGGGGTTAATTTGTTTATTAATTTATTTGTTTATAAAAAACTCGAATGCCTAGCGTTATTGGGTTGGATAGTTTGGGGGATAGTTTTTTTTATTAATTTATTTGTTAATAAAAAACTCGAACGCCCAGCGTTATTGGGTTGTTAAGCTTGGAGGTTAATTTGTTTATTAATTTATTTGTTTATAAAAAACTCGAATGCCCACCGTTATTGGGTAATTGTATAGCTTGGGGGTTCATTTGTTTATTAATTTATTTGTTTATAAAAAACTCGAATGCCCAGCGTGATTGGGTTGTATAACTTGGGGGTTAATTTGTTTATTAATTTATTTGTTTATAAAAAAACTCGAATGCCCAGCGTTATTGTGTTATTTAGCTTGGTGGTTAACCCAGAATTTGTTCATTAATTTATTAGTTTATAAAAAACTCGAATGCCCAGCGTTATTGGGTTGTTAAGCTTGGAGGTTAATTTGTTTATTAATTTATTTGTTTATAAAAAACTCGAATGCCCACCGTTATTGGGTAATTGTATAGCTTGGGGGTTCATTTGTTTATTAATTTATTTGTTTATAAAAAACTCGAATGCCTAGCGTTATTGGGTTGGATAGTTTGGGGGATAGTTTTTTTTATTAATTTATTTGTTAATAAAAAACTCGAACGCCCAGCGTTATTGGGTTGTTAAGCTTGGAGGTTAATTTGTTTATTAATTTATTTGTTTATAAAAAACTCGAATGCCCACCGTTATTGGGTAATTGTATAGCTTGGGGGTTCATTTGTTTATTAATTTATTTGTTTATAAAAAACTCGAATGCCCAGCGTGATTGGGTTGTATAACTTGGGGGTTCATTTGTTTATTAATTTATTTGTTTATAAAAAAACTCGAATGCCCAGCGTTATTGTGTTATTTAGCTTGGTGGTTAACCCAGAATTTGTTCATTAATTTATTAGTTTATAAAAAACTCGAATGCCCAGCGTTATTGGGTTGTTAAGCTTGGAGGTTAATTTGTTTATTAATTTATTTGTTTATAAAAAACTCGAATGCCCACCGTTATTGGGTTGTTTAGCTTGGAGGTTAATTGTTAATTAATTTATTTGTTTATAAAAAACTCGGACGCCCAGCGTTATTGGGTTGTATAGCTTGGGGGTTAATTTGTTTATTAATTTATTTATTTATAAAAAGCTCGAATGCCCAGCGTTATTGGGTTGTATAGCTTGGGGGTTAATTGTTTATTAATTAATTTATTTATAAAAAGCTCGAATGCCTAGCGTTATTGGGTTGGATAGTTTGGGGGATAGTTTTTTTTATTAATTCATTTGTTAATAAAAAACTCGAATGCCCAGCGTTATTGGGTTGTTAAGCTTGGAGGTTAATTTGTTTATTAATTTATTTGTTTATAAAAAACTCGAATGCCCACCGTTATTGGGTAATTGTATAGCTTGGGGGTTCATTTGTTTATTAATTTATTTGTTTATAAAAAACTCGAATGCTCACCGTTATTGGGTAATTGTATAGCTTGGGGGTTAATTTGTTTATTAATTTATTTGTTTATAAAAAACTCGAATGCCTAGCGTTATTGGGTTGGATAGTTTGGGGGATAGTTTTTTTTATTAATTTATTTGTTAATAAAAAACTCGAACGCCCAGCGTTATTGGGTTGTTAAGCTTGGAGGTTAATTTGTTTATTAATTTATTTGTTTATAAAAAACTCGAATGCCCACCGTTATTGGGTAATTGTATAGCTTGGGGGTTCATTTGTTTATTAATTTATTTGTTTATAAAAAACTCGAATGCCCAGCGTGATTGGGTTGTATAACTTGGGGGTTAATTTGTTTATTAATTTATTTGTTTATAAAAAAACTCGAATGCCCAGCGTTATTGTGTTATTTAGCTTGGTGGTTAACCCAGAATTTGTTCATTAATTTATTAGTTTATAAAAAACTCGAATGCCCAGCGTTATTGGGTTGTTAAGCTTGGAGGTTAATTTGTTTATCAATTTATTTGTTTATAAAAAACTCGAATGCCCACCGTTATTGGGTAATTGTATAGCTTGGGGGTTCATTTGTTTATTAATTTATTTGTTTATAAAAAACTCGAATGCCTAGCGTTATTGGGTTGGATAGTTTGGGGGATAGTTTTTTTTATTAATTTATTTGTTAATAAAAAACTCGAACGCCCAGCGTTATTGGGTTGTTAAGCTTGGAGGTTAATTTGTTTATTAATTTATTTGTTTATAAAAAACTCGAATGCCCACCGTTATTGGGTAATTGTATAGCTTGGGGGTTCATTTGTTTATTAATTTATTTGTTTATAAAAAACTCGAATGCCCAGCGTGATTGGGTTGTATAACTTGGGGGTTAATTTGTTTATTAATTTATTTGTTTATAAAAAAACTCGAATGCCCAGCGTTATTGTGTTATTTAGCTTGGTGGTTAACCCAGAATTTGTTCATTAATTTATTAGTTTATAAAAAACTCGAATGCCCAGCGTTATTGGGTTGTTAAGCTTGGAGGTTAATTTGTTTATTAATTTATTTGTTTATAAAAAACTCGAATGCCCACCGTTATTGGGTTGTTTAGCTTGGAGGTTAATTGTTAATTAATTTATTTGTTTATAAAAAACTCGGACGCCCAGCGTTATTGGGTTGTATAGCTTGGGGGTTAATTTGTTTATTAATTTATTTATTTATAAAAAGCTCGAATGCCCAGCGTTATTGGGTTGTATAGCTTGGGGGTTAATTGTTTATTAATTAATTTATTTATAAAAAGCTCGAATGCCTAGCGTTATTGGGTTGGATAGTTTGGGGGATAGTTTTTTTTATTAATTCATTTGTTAATAAAAAACTCGAATGCCCAGCGTTATTGGGTTGTTAAGCTTGGAGGTTAATTTGTTTATTAATTTATTTGTTTATAAAAAACTCGAATGCCCACCGTTATTGGGTAATTGTATAGCTTGGGGGTTCATTTGTTTATTAATTTATTTGTTTATAAAAAACTCGAATGCCCAGCGTGATTGGGTTGTATAACTTGGGGGTTAATTTGTTTATTAATTTATTTGTTTATAAAAAACTCGAATGCCCAGCGTTATTGTGTTATTTAGCTTGGTGGTTAACCCAGAATTTGTTCATTAATTTATTAGTTTATAAAAAACTCGGACGCCCAGCGTTATTGTGTTATTTAGCTTGGTGGTTAACCCAGAATTTGTTCATTAATTTATTAGTTTATAAAAAACTCGGACGCCCAGCGTTATTGGGTTGTATAGCTTGGGGGTTACTTTGTTTATTAATTTTTTTTTATAAAAAACTCGAATGCCCACCGTTATTGGGTAATTGTATAGCTTGGGGGTTAATTTGTTTATTAATTTATTTGTTTATAAAAAACTCGAATGCCCAGCGTTATTGGGTTGAATAGTTTCGGGGATAATGTGTTTATTAATTTTTTTATTGATAAAAAAACTAGGTTGCCCAGCGTTATCAGGTTGTTAAGCTTGGAGGTTGATTATTTATTAATTGTTTTGTACATAAAAAACTTGAATGCCCAGCGTTATTGGGTTATTTAACTTGGCGGTTAACCGAGAATTTGTACAAAAATTAATTCGTTTATAAAAAACTCTGACGCCCAGCGTTATTGGGTTGTATAGCTTGGGGGTTAATTTGTTTATTAATTTTTTTTTATAAAAAACTCGAATGCCCACCGTTATTGGGTAATTGTATAGCTTGGGGGTTAATTTGTTTATTAATTTATTTGTTTATAAAAAACTCGAATGCCCAGGTTATTGGGTTGAATAGTTTCGGGGATAATGTGTTTATTAATTTTTTTATTGATCAAAAAACTAGGTTGCCCAGCGTTATCGGGTTGTTAAGCTTGGAGGTTGATTATTTATTAATTGTTTTGTACATAAAAAACTGGGACGCCCAGCGTTATTGAGTTGTTAAGCTTGGAGGTTAACCCAGAATTTGTTCATTAATTTATTAGTTTATAAAAAACTCGGACGCCCAGCGTTATTGGGTTGTATAGCTTGGGGGTTACTTTGTTTATTAATTTTTTTTTATAAAAAACTCGGACGCCCAGCGTTATTGGGTTGAATAGTTTCGGGGATAATGTGTTTATTAATTTTTTTATTGATAAAAAAACTAGGACCTCCAGCGTTATTGGGTTATTGAACCTGGGGGTTAATTGTTTATTAATGTTTTTTTATAAAAAACTCGGACGCCCAGCGTTATTGGGTTGTATAGCTTGGGGGTTAATTTGTTTATTAATTTATTTATTTATAAAAAGCTCGAATGCCCAGCGTTATTGGGTTGTATAGCTTGGGGGTTAATTGTTTATTAATTAATTTATTTATAAAAAGCTCGAATGCCTAGCGTTATTGGGTTGGATAGTTTGGGGGATAGTTTTTTTTATTAATTCATTTGTTAATAAAAAACTCGAATGCCCAGCGTTATTGGGTTGTTAAGCTTGGAGGTTAATTTGTTTATTAATTTATTTGTTTATAAAAAACTCGAATGCCCACCGTTATTGGGTAATTGTATAGCTTGGGGGTTCATTTGTTTATTAATTTATTTGTTTATAAAAAACTCGAATGCCCAGCGTGATTGGGTTGTATAACTTGGGGGTTAATTTGTTTATTAATTTATTTGTTTATAAAAAAACTCGAATGCCCAGCGTTATTGTGTTATTTAGCTTGGTGGTTAACCCAGAAGTTGTTCATTAATTTATTAGTTTATAAAAAACTCGAATGCCCAGCGTTATTGGGTTGTTAAGCTTGGAGGTTAATTTGTTTATTAATTTATTTGTTTATAAAAAACTCGAATGCCCACCGTTATTGGGTAATTGTATAGCTTGGGGGTTCATTTGTTTATTAATTTATTTGTTTATAAAAAAACCGAATGCCCACCGTTATTGGGTAATTATATAGCTTGGGGGTTAATTTGTTTATTAATTTATTTGTTTATAAAAAACTCGAATGCCCAGCGTTATTGGGTTGAATAGTTTTGGGGATAATGTGTTTATTAATTTTTTTATTGATAAAAAAACTAGGTTGCCCAGCGTTATCGGGTTAATAAGCTTGGAGGTTGATTATTTATTAATTGTTTTGTACATAAAAAACTGGGACGCCCAGCGTTATTGGGTTGTATAGCTTGGGGGTTAATTTGTTTATTAATTTATTTGTTTATAAAAAACTCGGACGCCCAGCGTTATTGGGTTGTTAAACTTGGGGGTTAATTTGTTTATTAATTTATTTGTTTATAAAAAACTCGAATGCCCAGCGTTATTGAGTTGTTTAGCTTGGAGGTTAATTGTTAATTAATTTATTTGTTTATAAAAAACTCGGACGCCCAGCGTTATTGGGTTGTATAGCTTGGGGGTTAATTTGTTTATTAATTTTTTTTTATAAAAAACTCGAATGCCCAGCGTTATTGGGTTGAATAGTTTTGGGGATAATGTGTTTATTAATTTTTTTATTTATAAAAAAACTAGGTTGCCCAGCGTTATCGGGTTGTTAAGCTTGGAGGTTGATTATTTATTAATTGTTTTGTACATAAAAAACTGGGACGCCCAGCGTTATTGGGTTGTATAGCTTGGGAGTTAATTGTTTATTAATTAATTTATTTATAAAAAACTCGGACCTATCGTTATTGGGTTGGATAGTTTGGGGGATAGTTTTTTTTATTAATTTATTTGTTTATGAAAAACTCGGACGCCCAGCGTTATTGAGTTGTTAAGCTTGGAGGTTAATTTGTTTATTAATTTATTTGTTTATAAAAAACTCGAATGCCCAGCGTGATTGGGTTGTATAACTTGGGGGTTAATTTGTTTATTAATTTATTTGTTTATAAAAAACTCGAATGCCCAGCGTTATTGGGTTATTTAGCTTGGTGGTTAACCGAGAATTTGTTCATTAATTTATTAGTTTATAAAAAACTCGGACGCCCAGCGTTATTGGGTTGTATAGCTTGGGGGTTAATTTGTTTATTAATTTATTTGTTTATAAAAAACTCGAATGCCCAGCGTTATTGGGTTGAATAGTTTCGGGGATAATGTGTTTATTAATTTTTTTATTGATAAAAAAACTAGGTTGCCCAGCGTTATCGGGTTGTTAAGCTTGGAGGTTGACTATTTATTAATTGTTTTGTACATAAAAAACTGGGACGCCCAGCGTTATTGGGTTGTATAGCTTGGGGGTTAATTGTTTATTAATTAATTTATTTATAAAAAGCTCGAATGCCCAGCGTTATTGGGTTGGATAGTTTGGGGGATAGTTTTTTTTATTAATTTATTTGTTTATAAAAAACTCGGACGCCCAGCGTTGTTGGGTTGTTTAACTTGGGGGTTAATTTGTTTATTAATTTATTTGTTTATAAAAAACTCGAATGCCCAGCGTTATTGGGTATTTAGCTTGGTGGTTAACCGAGAATTTGTTCATTAATTTATTAGTTTATAAAAAACTCGGACGCCCAGTGTTATTGGGTTGTATAGCTTGGGGGTTACTTTGTTTATTCATTTTTTTTTATAAAAAAATCGAATGCCCACCGTTATTGGGTAATTGTATGGCTTGGGGGTTAATTTGTTTATTAATTTATTTGTTTATAAAAAACTCGGACGCCCAGCGTTATTGGGTTGAATAGTTTCGGGGATAATGTGTTTATTAATTTTTTTATTGATAAAAAAACTAGGACGTCCAGTGTTATTGGGTTATTGAACCTGGGGGTTAATTGTTTATTAATGTTTTTTTATAAAAAACTCGGACGCCCAGCGTTATTGGGTTGTATAGCTTGGGGGTTAATTTGTTTATTAATTTATTTGTTTATAAAAAGCTCGAATGCCCAGCGTTATTGGGTTGGATAGTTTGGGGGATAGTTTTTTTTATTAATTTATTTGTTAATAAAAAACTCGAACGCCCAGCGTTATTGGGTTGTTAAGCTTGGAGGTTAATTTGTTTATTAATTTATTTGTTTATAAAAAACTCGAATGCCCACCGTTATTGGGTAATTGTATAGCTTGGGGGTTCATTTGTTTATTAATTTATTTGTTTATAAAAAACTCGAATGCCCAGCGTGATTGGGTTGTATAACTTGGGGGTTAATTTGTTTATTAATTTATTTGTTTATAAAAAACTCGAATGCCTAGCGTTATTGGGTTGGATAGTTTGGGGGATAGTTTTTTTTATTAATTTATTTGTTAATAAAAAACTCGAACGCCCAGCGTTATTGGGTTGTTAAGCTTGGAGGTTAATTTGTTTATTAATTTATTTGTTTATAAAAAACTCGAATGCCCACCGTTATTGGGTAATTGTATAGCTTGGGGGTTCATTTGTTTATTAATTTATTTGTTTATAAAAAACTCGAATGCCCAGCGTGATTGGGTTGTATAACTTGGGGGTTAATTTGTTTATTAATTTATTTGTTTATAAAAAAACTCGAATGCCCAGCGTTATTGTGTTATTTAGCTTGGTGGTTAACCCAGAATTTGTTCATTAATTTATTAGTTTATAAAAAACTCGAATGCCCAGCGTTATTGGGTTGTTAAGCTTGGAGGTTAATTTGTTTATCAATTTATTTGTTTATAAAAAACTCGAATGCCCACCGTTATTGGGTAATTGTATAGCTTGGGGGTTCATTTGTTTATTAATTTATTTGTTTATAAAAAACTCGAATGCCTAGCGTTATTGGGTTGGATAGTTTGGGGGATAGTTTTTTTTATTAATTTATTTGTTAATAAAAAACTCGAACGCCCAGCGTTATTGGGTTGTTAAGCTTGGAGGTTAATTTGTTTATTAATTTATTTGTTTATAAAAAACTCGAATGCCCACCGTTATTGGGTAATTGTATAGCTTGGGGGTTCATTTGTTTATTAATTTATTTGTTTATAAAAAACTCGAATGCCCAGCGTGATTGGGTTGTATAACTTGGGGGTTAATTTGTTTATTAATTTATTTGTTTATAAAAAAACTCGAATGCCCAGCGTTATTGTGTTATTTAGCTTGGTGGTTAACCCAGAATTTGTTCATTAATTTATTAGTTTATAAAAAACTCGAATGCCCAGCGTTATTGGGTTGTTAAGCTTGGAGGTTAATTTGTTTATTAATTTATTTGTTTATAAAAAACTCGAATGCCCACCGTTATTGGGTTGTTTAGCTTGGAGGTTAATTGTTAATTAATTTATTTGTTTATAAAAAACTCGGACGCCCAGCGTTATTGGGTTGTATAGCTTGGGGGTTAATTTGTTTATTAATTTATTTATTTATAAAAAGCTCGAATGCCCAGCGTTATTGGGTTGTATAGCTTGGGGGTTAATTGTTTATTAATTAATTTATTTATAAAAAGCTCGAATGCCTAGCGTTATTGGGTTGGATAGTTTGGGGGATAGTTTTTTTTATTAATTCATTTGTTAATAAAAAACTCGAATGCCCAGCGTTATTGGGTTGTTAAGCTTGGAGGTTAATTTGTTTATTAATTTATTTGTTTATAAAAAACTCGAATGCCCACCGTTATTGGGTAATTGTATAGCTTGGGGGTTCATTTGTTTATTAATTTATTTGTTTATAAAAAACTCGAATGCCCAGCGTGATTGGGTTGTATAACTTGGGGGTTAATTTGTTTATTAATTTATTTGTTTATAAAAAACTCGAATGCCCAGCGTTATTGTGTTATTTAGCTTGGTGGTTAACCCAGAATTTGTTCATTAATTTATTAGTTTATAAAAAACTCGGACGCCCAGCGTTATTGTGTTATTTAGCTTGGTGGTTAACCCAGAATTTGTTCATTAATTTATTAGTTTATAAAAAACTCGGACGCCCAGCGTTATTGGGTTGTATAGCTTGGGGGTTACTTTGTTTATTAATTTTTTTTTATAAAAAACTCGAATGCCCACCGTTATTGGGTAATTGTATAGCTTGGGGGTTAATTTGTTTATTAATTTATTTGTTTATAAAAAACTCGAATGCCCAGCGTTATTGGGTTGAATAGTTTCGGGGATAATGTGTTTATTAATTTTTTTATTGATAAAAAAACTAGGTTGCCCAGCGTTATCAGGTTGTTAAGCTTGGAGGTTGATTATTTATTAATTGTTTTGTACATAAAAAACTTGAATGCCCAGCGTTATTGGGTTATTTAACTTGGCGGTTAACCGAGAATTTGTACAAAAATTAATTCGTTTATAAAAAACTCTGACGCCCAGCGTTATTGGGTTGTATAGCTTGGGGGTTAATTTGTTTATTAATTTTTTTTTATAAAAAACTCGAATGCCCACCGTTATTGGGTAATTGTATAGCTTGGGGGTTAATTTGTTTATTAATTTATTTGTTTATAAAAAACTCGAATGCCCAGGTTATTGGGTTGAATAGTTTCGGGGATAATGTGTTTATTAATTTTTTTATTGATCAAAAAACTAGGTTGCCCAGCGTTATCGGGTTGTTAAGCTTGGAGGTTGATTATTTATTAATTGTTTTGTACATAAAAAACTGGGACGCCCAGCGTTATTGAGTTGTTAAGCTTGGAGGTTAACCCAGAATTTGTTCATTAATTTATTAGTTTATAAAAAACTCGGACGCCCAGCGTTATTGGGTTGTATAGCTTGGGGGTTACTTTGTTTATTAATTTTTTTTTATAAAAAACTCGGACGCCCAGCGTTATTGGGTTGAATAGTTTCGGGGATAATGTGTTTATTAATTTTTTTATTGATAAAAAAACTAGGACCTCCAGCGTTATTGGGTTATTGAACCTGGGGGTTAATTGTTTATTAATGTTTTTTTATAAAAAACTCGGACGCCCAGCGTTATTGGGTTGTATAGCTTGGGGGTTAATTTGTTTATTAATTTATTTATTTATAAAAAGCTCGAATGCCCAGCGTTATTGGGTTGTATAGCTTGGGGGTTAATTGTTTATTAATTAATTTATTTATAAAAAGCTCGAATGCCTAGCGTTATTGGGTTGGATAGTTTGGGGGATAGTTTTTTTTATTAATTCATTTGTTAATAAAAAACTCGAATGCCCAGCGTTATTGGGTTGTTAAGCTTGGAGGTTAATTTGTTTATTAATTTATTTGTTTATAAAAAACTCGAATGCCCACCGTTATTGGGTAATTGTATAGCTTGGGGGTTCATTTGTTTATTAATTTATTTGTTTATAAAAAACTCGAATGCCCAGCGTGATTGGGTTGTATAACTTGGGGGTTAATTTGTTTATTAATTTATTTGTTTATAAAAAAACTCGAATGCCCAGCGTTATTGTGTTATTTAGCTTGGTGGTTAACCCAGAAGTTGTTCATTAATTTATTAGTTTATAAAAAACTCGAATGCCCAGCGTTATTGGGTTGTTAAGCTTGGAGGTTAATTTGTTTATTAATTTATTTGTTTATAAAAAACTCGAATGCCCACCGTTATTGGGTAATTGTATAGCTTGGGGGTTCATTTGTTTATTAATTTATTTGTTTATAAAAAAACCGAATGCCCACCGTTATTGGGTAATTATATAGCTTGGGGGTTAATTTGTTTATTAATTTATTTGTTTATAAAAAACTCGAATGCCCAGCGTTATTGGGTTGAATAGTTTTGGGGATAATGTGTTTATTAATTTTTTTATTGATAAAAAAACTAGGTTGCCCAGCGTTATCGGGTTAATAAGCTTGGAGGTTGATTATTTATTAATTGTTTTGTACATAAAAAACTGGGACGCCCAGCGTTATTGGGTTGTATAGCTTGGGGGTTAATTTGTTTATTAATTTATTTGTTTATAAAAAACTCGGACGCCCAGCGTTATTGGGTTGTTAAACTTGGGGGTTAATTTGTTTATTAATTTATTTGTTTATAAAAAACTCGAATGCCCAGCGTTATTGAGTTGTTTAGCTTGGAGGTTAATTGTTAATTAATTTATTTGTTTATAAAAAACTCGGACGCCCAGCGTTATTGGGTTGTATAGCTTGGGGGTTAATTTGTTTATTAATTTTTTTTTATAAAAAACTCGAATGCCCAGCGTTATTGGGTTGAATAGTTTTGGGGATAATGTGTTTATTAATTTTTTTATTTATAAAAAAACTAGGTTGCCCAGCGTTATCGGGTTGTTAAGCTTGGAGGTTGATTATTTATTAATTGTTTTGTACATAAAAAACTGGGACGCCCAGCGTTATTGGGTTGTATAGCTTGGGAGTTAATTGTTTATTAATTAATTTATTTATAAAAAACTCGGACCTATCGTTATTGGGTTGGATAGTTTGGGGGATAGTTTTTTTTATTAATTTATTTGTTTATGAAAAACTCGGACGCCCAGCGTTATTGAGTTGTTAAGCTTGGAGGTTAATTTGTTTATTAATTTATTTGTTTATAAAAAACTCGAATGCCCAGCGTGATTGGGTTGTATAACTTGGGGGTTAATTTGTTTATTAATTTATTTGTTTATAAAAAACTCGAATGCCCAGCGTTATTGGGTTATTTAGCTTGGTGGTTAACCGAGAATTTGTTCATTAATTTATTAGTTTATAAAAAACTCGGACGCCCAGCGTTATTGGGTTGTATAGCTTGGGGGTTAATTTGTTTATTAATTTATTTGTTTATAAAAAACTCGAATGCCCAGCGTTATTGGGTTGAATAGTTTCGGGGATAATGTGTTTATTAATTTTTTTATTGATAAAAAAACTAGGTTGCCCAGCGTTATCGGGTTGTTAAGCTTGGAGGTTGACTATTTATTAATTGTTTTGTACATAAAAAACTGGGACGCCCAGCGTTATTGGGTTGTATAGCTTGGGGGTTAATTGTTTATTAATTAATTTATTTATAAAAAGCTCGAATGCCCAGCGTTATTGGGTTGGATAGTTTGGGGGATAGTTTTTTTTATTAATTTATTTGTTTATAAAAAACTCGGACGCCCAGCGTTGTTGGGTTGTTTAACTTGGGGGTTAATTTGTTTATTAATTTATTTGTTTATAAAAAACTCGAATGCCCAGCGTTATTGGGTATTTAGCTTGGTGGTTAACCGAGAATTTGTTCATTAATTTATTAGTTTATAAAAAACTCGGACGCCCAGTGTTATTGGGTTGTATAGCTTGGGGGTTACTTTGTTTATTCATTTTTTTTTATAAAAAAATCGAATGCCCACCGTTATTGGGTAATTGTATGGCTTGGGGGTTAATTTGTTTATTAATTTATTTGTTTATAAAAAACTCGGACGCCCAGCGTTATTGGGTTGAATAGTTTCGGGGATAATGTGTTTATTAATTTTTTTATTGATAAAAAAACTAGGACGTCCAGTGTTATTGGGTTATTGAACCTGGGGGTTAATTGTTTATTAATGTTTTTTTATAAAAAACTCGGACGCCCAGCGTTATTGGGTTGTATAGCTTGGGGGTTAATTTGTTTATTAATTTATTTGTTTATAAAAAGCTCGAATGCCCAGCGTTATTGGGTTGTATAGCTTGGGGGTTAATTTGTTTATTAATTTATTTGTTTATAAAAAACTCGAATGCCCAGCGTTATTGGGTTGAATAGTTTTGGGGATAATGTGTTTATTAATTTTTTTATTGATAAAAAAACTAGGACGTCCAGCGTTATTGGGTTTTTTGAACCTGGGGGTTAATTGTTTATTAATGTTTTTTTATAAAAAACTCGGACGCCCAGCGTTATTGGTTTGTATAGCTTGGGGGTTAATTTGTTTATTAATTTATTTGTTTATAAAAAACTCGGACGCTCAGCGTTATTGAGTTGTATAGCTTGGGGGTTAATTTGTTTATTAATTTATTTGTTTATAAAAAACTCGGACGCCCAGCGTTATTGGGTTGTTTAGCTTGGGGGTTAACTTGTTTATTAATTTTTTTATTTACAAAAAACTTGGACGCCCAGCGTTATTGGGTTGTAAATTTAGGAGGTATTTTATTTATTGAATTATTAGTTTATAAAAAAAGCTGGGTGCCCAGCGTAATTGAGTTTTTTGTTTGCCTGATCTGTGCCGGAAGATTTTCAAATTTCGTGGCACCCCTGGGGCCGGGATTGGCCACACTGAGAACCTATTGAGACTAGAGACATGTGGTTTGCGGCCAAACTTTCTAAAAAAAAAAGTGGTTCACCTTTTTTTTTAATATTATTTTCGGCGTCAAATTTAAACCGATTGGGCCATTTTTCGAATTTTTTTACCTTAAATTTGCGATTAAAAAAAATTGAAGACATGCACCTGGCTAGAAAAAAAATATGTGATGTATTTTACCGAAAATTAACCGCTCTGATTTTTTCAGATTTTTAAAAAGGGTGGAAGGCACTTTTCTGACCGATTTATTAAAACTCTTTACATAAAAAGCTGTCTAGCGGGCGCATATTTAGTCAAAATTAAAAATTATATGTACGGTTGAACTACATTTTTTTTTTTAGAAAATTTTGCCACAAACCGCGTTTTTCTAGCTATTTTAGGTTATGAGATATTAATAAAAGTTCAAAAATCACCATTTGGCTCCGCGCATGCGCAATTGAGGGAAAAAAAATTGCGGTTTGCGCCAAAAATTTTCTTTTTGAAAGACCTTTCGATTGATATATATGTTATAGAGGTTTCTGCGAAAAAATTTGACTTCTTTATCTAGCTGAATCATTTATAGGGTTATATTAACCTTTAGGATTTTTAGGTTATAAACTGGCCCTGGGATGATTCTTAAAAAACTTTTTCGCAGAAGCCCCTACAATATATATATTAATCGAAAGGTCTTTCAAAAAGAAAATTTTTGGCACCAACCACAAATTTTTTATCCCTCATCTGCGCATGCGCGGAGCCAAATAGTGATTTTTGAACTTTTATTAATATCTCATAACCTAAATTAGCTAGAAAAACGCGGTTTGTGGCAAAATTTAAAAAAAAAAAAATGTCGTTCAACCATACATATAATTTTTAATTTTGACGTAATATGCGCCCGCTAGACGGCTTTTTATGTAAAGAGTTTTAATAAATCGGTCAGAAAAGTGCCTTCCACCCTTTTTAAAAATCTGAAAAAGTCAGAGCAGTTTATTTTCGTTATAATACATCACATATTTTCGTCTAGAGAGGTGTTTGTCTTCAATTTTTTTTAATCACAAATTTGAGATAAATCAATTCGAAAAATGGCCCAAACGGTTTAAATTTGGCGCCAAAAATAATATTAAAAAATATAGGTGAACTACATTTTTTTTTAGAAAGTTTGGCCGCAAACCGCATGTCTCTAGCCCTAATAGGTTCTGAGATAAAAATTAAAGTTGAAAAATCACTATTTTTGACCCTAGGGTCCCTAGATTGGGCATAGGGAGCTGCGGTTTGCGCCAAAAAACCCTTTGAAAAAAGTTTTAAAATCAAAATAAAATTTAACGTAAACTTTTGAGTTACGTATTTAACATAACTCAAAAGTTGTAAAATCAAAATAATATTTAACGGATGAGTTTTATGCAATTTGACTAAAGCTACTCTTGGTCAAACAATTTTTTTTTCTTGAAAGGAAAATTGACAATTTATTAAATTTATTTGTCACTCAATGTCGATGAAAAAACTATTTATTGATCTCGACGTGGAGCCATTTTGTAAGGAATTACGGTTTAACTTTGTTTACTCATCCACATATAATCAATTAAAAAATTAAATAAAGAATGAATTTGTTTGAATACACTCAAACTAGAAGCTAAAAAAAATTTTAAACAAAGTTCTTAATATTTTGCTGAAAATTCTTTCAATAAGATTCTTATTAATTTCTGCAGCTAGATTTTAAAAAAACAAAAATTCCAATCATTAATTTCCAGATGAGAAAGAGCCCTGAAATTTTGAAAAAAAATTATTATTTCTGAAAAACTCTGTTCTCTGAAGTACATTTGTATGAATTGTTTATTTAATAATTATGTCTTGTATTTAATAATAAGTTATTTTTAATCGTCGACAGTTGTAAATACAAAATGGTTCCACCTTGAGATCAATGAATAGTTTTAATCGACATTGAATGACAAATAAATTTAATAAATTGTCAATTTTCATTTCAAGAAAAAAAAAAATTGTTTGACCATGAGGAGTTTTGGTCAAATTGCATAAAACTCATCCGTTAAATATTATTTTAATTTTACAACTTTTGAGTGTTTATTTTAGAAAAAAAAATTGGAAGCATTGGAATGTAAAGTTTTACTAAATCGCGTGAATATTTAGTCTTTTATATCTTTTTTTCTTATTAATTATCTCTAACTGAATTTTAATCCTTATTAAATTTCTCAAATGCAATAACACAACTCGCCGTTATTTTTTACTTTTTTAAAAGTAAGTTTTCAGTTATAAATGCCATCCAACTCGACGCTCGATAGCCGAGTAATGATTTTTTCTCTCCGTTGGTTGCGCGCGCACACAGATGCGGCTACAAATGTATCAAACACACTTACACTCTCAATCGTACGCATCGCAATAAATCCTACTCACTTATCTTCGAGTTGCACCTCCGAATTAGCTGATCGGCTGAAAGTTGCCGTAAGGCTCTCGCTTCGTGTTGTACACCACGGAGTAACCCTAATTTGATGATCATAATCACCAGGATGCAATTAGACATTTTCAATGACTGTTTATAAAGCGTTTTTTATGTAAATGACCAAAAAAATAATATCCTTCCTAATGCGCAAATCAGGCGCAAACCTCCAACATATTCAAAAAACCAAAATAACCTATTTGAAAAAACTTTTCCTAGGTTTGCTCACCCACTAGTTTTGATATTTTTTCCAATAACCCTTCCGAAATAACCCATCTCTCTTAGTTTTACCGAGAACTCGAGTTTTGGAATTAAAAAATTTGTTACTATTGTGATACTGTCGGGATGGTGACCAGTATTTATAAATTTGTCAAGATCTTTACCGCTTCATAGAAATATATCTTACCATATTATATAGTTGTAATTTCGGTCCGACTTAATTCATCATTTTACATCGTAAAATAGGTCATAATACGTACTTTTAACCCCACCCCCACCCTTTTTTCGACCCTCCTCATTTAGTCATTAACGTTTAAAAATAGATTGTACTGTTATAAAACAAGTATAGTTATCAATTAAAACCCTTTCTTGAACTTTAATTAATTATATTTTGTACTGTACAACAGCTGAAAATTCAATATTTTTATGATTCTTAAACCCGCTTCCATTCTTTTTCTGTTCAACTCCTCAATTCATCCATAATAGTTTTAAAATGCATTTTACACGTTAACCAAAAAATGTTAATAACTATTTAGCATGTTTGACAACTTTTAAATTTTTTCTAATACCTTACGATATTATCTCATTTTTTATCAAAAACATAGAATTCTTCTTCAACTTTAAGTATAAATTATTAAAATTTTTAATCATTGAAAATTGTTCGTGTATTTTTGCAGTTATCTAAAATCTTCAAACATAGTTTAGAACGGTTCGTATTCACTTTCATTCTTACAAGCAATCGAAATAGCATATTTTAATTTTTTCAATATTGTATAATTAGAATTGATTAAATATTTGATTTTATCACCAAAGCTAGGTGTAGATGATTACGTATGGAATGGTGTCAAAAACTCAAAAAAAGTTATCATGTATTAAAAAATGTAAATAGTAGTTCACAAACCTCGGCCAGCAATTAAGAAAGCCTCAGAACACACGTTTGTCAACCTAGAACTATTTTTCTGATCGAGGGAGCCAGAAAGCGCTTTTTGGCCGGAGACAGAAAATGCTTTTTTTTTTAGTTATTTACACTATTCCATAATACACAATCTGTATAATGCGCACTTTTAATCTGTAATGGCATTTATCTCAAAACTGAATCGTATTATTATGAAACGGTACAGGTTCGAGTCGAAATCTAAGGAAAGGTAACACTAGCGTGATTGCGCCCCCGCTTAGTGTCGGAAATGGTAGAATTTAGATTAGGCGCAGGATACTCCCCAGAAGGAGGTATCCTGCGCCTATCTAACGGACGAACAATCAAACTATATAATCGAAAAGACAGTTGATTGCGTAACTGTGAATATACAACGTATCACTACGCTTGCGCAATCCTGTCAAGACTCTACTCGCGTACACGCCTAGGGCTGGAGGTCACACCTTGCACAGTCAATAAGTCTTTCCCCACCTGGATCGTGGAAACAATGACGATCGGGAATCGAACTCGCCGGCCATGGTCCAGCTACCAGCTTTTATGCGCATGACGACTTTACAGCTGGGAAACGCTAACTAGCGGCCCAGCGCGAACTATCTTCCTGCCGCTTCACTCTCACGTGCTGGCCATCAAAGCAGCCCCCTATCGGATGAACCTCGAACCCGACGCCTGCGTATTTCCAAACAGTGACGGGCTCTACCCCGTCACAATCACATACGTACCTCTATTACCCACTTTTGTTCAGCACAAGAAAAACTTTTTCGTCTATCAATAGCGCTGCCAGAGAAAAATGGGCAATATTGAATCTTATAAATATAAAGACATCTCTTAAAAAATTTATATATATCGTGAAATTTTACGCTATTCCCAAATCTTACGTCAAAAGTACGGATTTCCATTTGAAAAATGGACTTTGCGTTCGTAGAGTCAACTTAAGGATGTACACTCATCTGAAATATATATAGGTATACTACAAGCAAGCGCATAGTCAAGTCAGCTGCTTGCAAAGATTTGAAGTTACGTCGGCTGTTAGCATTCTGCCGTATTGCATATCTACGTATAACAAATTTTACATATTACACTAATACGTGGAGGCTCAATTTACGTCAACCTCAAAAGAGGTACGTAAAATCTCGCCTCCAAGAATTAGTGTAATAAAATATAATATTGTATATGTGAGTTAAAATGATTTCCTCTTCGTGTGAGCTATTTGTATTCGCTTCGCTCGTGTAAAAACAACTTTTATTTGAAAAATCGATTCCTTAGATTCTTAGCTATTAATTCATTTTTTTTTTTGAATTCTCTGCATTTTTACGTAAGTTTTACATTTTTTTACCGACTTTTGTATGCCTCCCATAAGCGCACGTATAAGTTTCAAACTACTGTTTCTTTAAAAAGGCTTGCAACAGCCCAAAAAATTTTAAAAATCAATTTAAGCATCAAAGAATCACTAATCCAATTTTCATCAACTTCTGTGCATTTGTGCGGATAAGTGTAGTTCCTTAAGGCCTTGGGCCCTACAAATTTTTTTTTTTTAACCATTTTGTTCAAAATTTTAAAGCAACAGACTCTTCCTACGCATGTGTTTTACAAAACATGGTTTTATTCCGTGAATAATACTGCAAAGACAATTGTGCCTTATTTGGCTTAAGAATGGCTCAAAAATTTTTTTGAGAATACCTAAGAATCGTAAATTTATCCGCTTTTTCTTAAAGAGGCTCATTCATTCGGTGCCGTATCGATTGTGGGGGAATTAGGGGGCCTATTATTTTTTACTTTAATGTGTGATAAAACGAACATAATTCATACTAAAATTAATAAATTTTGACGGATTAATTTGATAAGTGCTCACGAGGACACTTAACAATTCCCTTAATTTTCAGCAACCTGAGCAGAGAAAGAAACCGGGGGATCGGCGTCCCACTCGTATGTAGACGGAGCTAGGGTAATTAACGACCTAATGCTCAATAATTAATTAATCTAATGAATAATTTTAAATCAAAAGGTTACTTTACTCTGGACAAAGGGTAATTAACGTCATGATTCTCAATAATTAATTAATTTAATAAATAATTCTAAATCATATGTTACCTTAGTAGGACTCGGGCGTTCTTATCCAGGCACCAGGCTCGTCACCGAGCTCAAGGTAATAGGGTATAAGAATCAAGATTGAGTTCCTTCACAGATTTGTATTTTTAAATTTTAATGATTTCATTTGATTCACTCTTAAAGATACACTGTATGAATTAGAGAATACAAATAATTTGGTATTACTATCACTATTTTCTAACGATAAAAATGACAAATGCAATTTGACCGACAAAGGTGTAAAATGAATTCGTCCACGCTTAACTATATTCTAATGGGTACTTAGAATTTACGTGACGATTTATCCAGCAAAGAACTAAATCGTTTTTACTTAACTACTTAACTTTACTTAACTAGTTGATTGCAACTCTGTATTATTGTAAATACTCAAGTAAGGTTGTACACAATTGTTTAACTTAAACCAGAAGGTCTGTAAATATTGTAAATAAATTCTGAAATTGTATATAATGATAAAAAAGGTGTATTTTAATTACTCACTCCCCCAACTACACTCACTAAAATTATTTGAAGCTGAAACGCTAACTCAAATATTTAACACAGATGCTTCCTGTTTTGCCTTATTAAATTTGCATCGTTCCATAACTTGTGAAGGTTTAGGATTTAAATGTTCACTCATCACTTTTACAATTTCCTAGTACGATTTTTCACTTATTTTGGATGGTGATAACAGTTGTTTTATTAATTTAAACGCTTCTATATCTACTTGTACCAATAATTGGGCTTTCTTCTTCTTTGGTTTAATATCTTTTGCTTCAAAAAACATATCCATTTGCTCGACAAACGTTTCCCAGTCATCTTTATGCAGCAAAAATTCTACCCGGGCTCCCATTTCACCGTCTTTTTGGGGCTCTGAATCAGCTAAATTGGTTGCGCTTACTTCACTCAAGTTGGCTCCTTCAATTTCACCTACTGACGTGTCCACTCCTTTTCCGGTGGGTGCTACACCCTGACTTGTATCAATTATATCTTCAGTTTTAGTGCTTATGCTCTTACTTTCTTCAAAAGTTTCAGTATTTTCGTCTTGCAAATTTTGTTGCTCTTTTAGTCTTTTTACTATTTTTTTTACTGCTTTTCTCAATTCATGACTGTATATCAGTAATCTTTGTGCCTTTACCTCAAAGTATTCGCACAAGAATTCTACCAACTCTGTTCTTTTTTGCCTTAGTTATCCATGCACTATTAGCAACTCTTGGATCTGTCATTACCTTTTCAATCTGATTAGCAGTCAGCTCAATATACGCTGGATTTTCATGCACAGGAGGTAACTGCAGTAAATATCCAAATAAAAGAATGTGTTTTTTCCAAACCGAGTCTTAAATGAATATACATAAGAGTTAGGTATGATATAATAGAAACTTCGTCAATGATAATCAACTGTACGTTGCGCATATCCTCTTTTACTATTGCAGCACTATAACCGAAATAGGGTAATATTCTGGCGTTTTTCCGAGTTCAACCGGCAATTGAAGCAGACAGTGCAGAGTCAAACCATGTATCGAATGTGCAGAAATTCCTGTTGGAGCTGTTATTGCAACAAGATTATGTAAAACTTGTTTTGTCCACGATCTTATTCTATTAATTGAAAAACATTTCCCAGTTCCTCCTTCTCCACTGACATATAAACGCATTATCACTTTTTGATTGCAAGACCTGTAACATTTTCAAAAACACGTTTCTGATATGTAGTCATTTGTGCTATCAAAGTTTCAACCTTTTTCTTCAGTAATATTGTCATCCATTTCTTTAAAGTTTTTCATTGCAGCATATGAATCGATTGGTTTACATTCTAATGTCACACTATTATCCTCCTTCTGAAGATTCTCATTTTCAATGATTTTGACTTTTATCAATTCTTCAGCATATTCAAAAGTCTCTTTAAGTTCAGATTGTTATTTATGATATTCCATGCCATTAGAAATAGTAGATTATACATTATAAAATGCTTCAGCATACGTTGAAAAACCGTTTTTTAACTCTTCAATTTTTCTCTATGTTTTGAATAAAATAAGAAGAGAAAAAAAAATACTTTTCTGGGTACTGTAATGTATGAAAGTAGTGATGTGCGAGCGTCAGCACTTTTCGGGTGTGAGCCTCGACAAGCCTGCGAACGCGGCAGTTGCACCACGGCCGCGCTCAAAGTAACATGTATTCAATGATGTTTGATTAATGAATATAATTTAACAAAGTACTTAATCATTTCTTTCAACTACCCACTTTAAATACATTACAATGACGATGAGGATTACCAGATCTAGTTGAAAGGAAAGTGGAGTAAATTGCTACAGTAAGGATAGCGCAACTCAAGAAGGGAAAAGGTAATGACAGATCCAAGAGTTGCTAATAGTGCATGGATAACTTAAGCAAAAAAAAAACAGAGTTGGTAGAATTCTTGTGCGAATACTTTGAGGTAAAGCCTCAAAGATTACTGATATACAGTCATGAATTGAGAAAAGCAGTAAAAAAAATAGTAAAAAGACTAAAAGAGCAACAAAATTTGCAAGACGAAAATACTGAAACTTTTGAAGAAAGTAAGAGCATAAGCACTAAAGCTGAAGATATAATTGATACAAGTCAGGGCGTAGCACCCACCGGAAAAGGAGTGGACACGTCAGTAGGTGAAATTGAAGGAGCCAACTTGAGTGAAGTAAGCGCAACCAATTTAGCTGATTCAGAGCCCCAAAAAGACGGTGAAATGGGAGCGCGGGTAGAATTTTTGCTGCATAAAGATGACTGGGAAACGTTTGTCGAGCAAATGGATATGTTTTTTGAAGCAAAAGATATTATACCAAAGAAGAAGAAAGCCCAATTATTGGTACAAGTAGATACAGAAGCGTTTAAATTAATAAAACAACTGTTATCACCATCCAAAATAAGTGAAAAATCGTACGAGGAAATTGTAAAAGTGATGAGTGAACATTTAAATCCTAAACCTTCACAAGTTATGGAAAGATGCAAATGGAATAAGGCAAAACAGGAAGCATCTGTGTTAAATATTTGAGTTGGCTTTTCAGCTCCAAATAATTTTAGTGAGTGTAGTTGGGGGAGTGAGTAATTAAAATACACCTTTTTTATCATTATATACAATTTCAGAATTTATTTACAATATTTACAGAGCTTCTGGTTTGAGTTAAACAATTGTGTACAACCTTACTTGAGTAATGACAGTAATACAGTAGAACCTCGCGCATTGTCCATTCGTCGGGACCGAGGACCTCACGCATTGTCTCTGTCGGCATCTTTGATCTTTGGACAATGTCCGAGGTTTTGCAGGGACAATGCGCGAGGTTTGGACAATGCGCGAGGTCCTACTGTACAGAGTTGCAATCAACTCAGTTGAATTGATGTACACCTTGATGAATGAGCTTGTTGTTATGATAAAAACTCTTTGCTGTTGAGCAGAGTCCTGGGACGATTGTTAATGATGAGTAGATCCTTTTGAGAGTAAACCAGTTGAGCGTTGCTGTGAGATTTGTGAGTAAATTCCTTGATGAAGAGCCAAGCCAAAGTACCGCGTTCACCACGTGGCGGTAACGAGGTCCTGGTCGTTTGCGCGTACACCACGAGAGATGAGCTAGGAATTTTCCACTCTTGCATGATTTTTAAGTAGTTTGTAAACACACAATTATATTTATTGGCACTCACTAATCACTTCCCTTTGAGCTCGCATTCGGATTATTATTGAATCCGTGATTCTTTTGCTTACAAGAGGCGTGAAAGCAAGCCGAAAAAACCCGGATGATGGAATCAAAGTAAGCAGTTGATTTTTACCCATGTTGAGCCCAAACAACGTCTCGCACATTACTTTTTCTTTGAGTATTACAGCAAATTATTATTGAATTTGTTTGAGTCACGTTAGCACGAGGTGCAACTAGCCGACATCAGTCAAATTACTTGAAAATCATGCAAGAGTGGAAAATCCCTAGCTCATCTCTCGTGTTGTACGCGCAAACGACCAGAACCTCGTTAACGCCGCATGGTGAACGCGGTCCTTTGGCTTGGCTCTTCATCAAGGAATTTACTCACAAATCTCACAGCAACGCTCAACTGATTTACTCTCAAAAGGATCTACTCATAATTGACAATCATCCTAGGACTCTGCTCAACAGCAAAGAGTTTTTATCATAACAACAAGCTCATTCATCAAGGTGTACATCAACTCAACCGATAATAGAAGAAGTGCCTACCTCTAATCGTAATGATGAACAAGATGACACGGAGTGGAGCTTCAATCCACCGGCTGCTCCTCACATGGGTGGAAAATGGGAAGCAGTGATCAAACTTATCAAATTCCACTTGCATCGCTCAATTGGGGAAGTGTTACTCACCTTGAAGAACTTACGACTGTTATAGCTCAAATTGAATGCGTCCTTAACTCATGACCGCTGGAACCACTCACAAATGACCCGGAAGACCTGGAGGTACTCACACCGGGGCACTTCCTGATTGGTTCAGCACTCAACGCAATTCCTGAGCCCTCATTGTTAGATCTCTCAACCTCAAAATTATCAAAATTGCAGATAATACAGCGCCAAGTTCAACAGTTTTGGAATCAATGGACTGCGAGCTACTTACAGCACCTCCAGTCAATCTCAAAGTGGTTTGATCCGTGTCACCAAATCAAGGTCGGCTCATTGGTTTTGCTCACAAGTGAACTCTCACCTCCAAGCAAATGGCCGATGGTAAGAGTTTTGGAAGCGAATCCAGGAAAGGACGGACTCATTCGGGTAGTCAAGGTGAAGACAGCGATATCGAGCTTCCCAAGACACGTCTCAAAGCTGTTAATCCTACCGGTTTATCAGAAGGAAACAGATCAACATCAAGGTTGATGGCAGGCGGAATGTTAAGTATTTAATTTAAATATTCGCCCCGCGCGCTGTTGCCTACTCCCGGCGGCGCTGTCTCTCGGCGTCTCTCTGCGCGACGCGCAGCTTCATTGGTTTTTTGGTGAGCATAGCATACCTCGTGCTCGCTAAATCTCTCTCATTCTTTTACTCGCTAAAACGTCTTAATCAACCGTGAAAGTGATCCTTGAGTGCCGAAGAAATTCCAAGTGCTTAGGAGTCAAGATTCGCACCTCGGCCGAGAGAATTCTGAGGGCATTCGAATTCTCTCCTCAACCAACATAACCTCGATGTCACCGCGTGGTCTACCTGATCTTCGGTGATCATCACCGCTTCTGGAACACTCACTCTTCACCCGGACATTCATCACCTCTTCGGCAAGCTTAACGTTAGACGGACTCTTCGAGAATAATCAATCACTGTGATATTCTCATCAAGGTACCTTTGTTGACAAGTACAGCAAGGTATTTCTCAATTTTCTGTCAAGGGTTTCTCAGCCAATCACTATTTTTAGAAGGGAGTTAGCTGATGTGATTCCTCAATTTTGTTTTCTGTAAATCCTGTAAATAGCTTAGAGTTTAAAAATTAAATTAAGTTGTATATTGAAGGTTGTTGTTTATTTCTCACTTCCCCACCTACACTCATAAAAAATCAGCTCAATAATTAACAATCTTAAACAGTAGCAGAGTTTGCAGCTAAGCTGAAAAATTAGAGCTAAACTGTAATTTTGAGACAAATTTAAATTCTGCATTACGAGATCAGTTTTTGTGTGGACTTCAAAACAATGATACAAGAATAGCACTTTTTAAAAATGAAAAATTGACATTTGAGACGGCTTACAAAGAAGCGGTCGCTCAAGAATCAGCGGAAAAAGATGCACTCGGTACGCAAAAAATTCTACAAAATAAAGAGACGGAAACTGAAGTATTTGCAATTAGAATTTCAAATAGTCCTACGCGGTCAGGTGAAAGGAGGACTATGAAATCAAAGCCAGAACAAAACATGCAAGCTACTGGTGGTAATAATTTTCAAGTAAGAGATCAACAAGGAAGAGTTTGTTTTCGTTGCGCTTCCCCCTACCATTTAGCCAACAGGTTCAGGTATATCGATTTTGAGTGTGATTTTTGTCATAAAAAAGGATATTTAAAAAGGGTTTGCCGAAACCGCAAGGAACGAACGGGTAGGCAGCAACTAGTGCAGCTGATGCAGTATGATTATGACCGAGAGGCAGCGAGCAGCAGCGGCAGCGGTATCAGCGGGGTCAGCGGCGGAAGCGCTGGACAAGCGCAGGAGTGGTCAGTGAAACGTGAGTTTCTGTACGTGAACGGCGGTGATGAGAAAAAGTTCATAGGTAAGGTAATTCATAATAAGGATTTGGAAGGAAATCCAATGTTTGTAAATGTGAAAATAAACGGTTGTACGGTGAAAATGGAGATCGATACGGGTACTTATGCTACTGTAATATCGTAGAAATGTTGCGATGAAAATTTTAAAAAATTAAAAATTGTTAAAACAGCGAAAATTGAAAACGTTTGATAATAGTGTTTTGCAACCAATAGGAAAATTATGTAATTTAACGGTAGAGTTTCGGGGAAAAACTTGCGTATTGGAGTGTTTTGTATTGCCGGGGAGAGGACCGTTGTTAATGGGTAGACAATGGTTAGCAGCTTTTGAATCATGGCCGTTAAAATTTGACGTTAAAAACGAGAATGAAACTAATAAATTGAATGCTGAAAATGTGGCGGTAAATATGAAAAAAAAATTTAAAGAGTTGTTTAGTGACTCAGTGGCTAAGGGGTCATTCACAAAGTACGTCACCAATTTTTTAGACACTACTGACGCTCCCCCCCCCCCCCCGTAACAGATAGTCACATCTTCAAAAACCCCTCCCCCTAAAAGTACGTCACCGTTTTATCATTAACCCCCCCTTTTTCTGGGAAATGAACTATTATAACTTTTCATAAGTGTTTAAAAAATTAACAGTAATATTAAATGAAAACAAAAACTTTTAGATGGTATGTTTAGTTTTAGTCATAATTATAACGTTACTTATTTTATTATTACTTTCATTTTTATTTTAATACTTGGTGCATTAGAGTTAAATCAATAGTTTATTGAGGATGTTTGGTACTTACAAAAAAATGCAACCGTTTTGTCAATTTTAATCGAATCTTCTAATAATTTATATCAAAATAATCGTTGGAGTTGTTGCCTATTTTTGTCCATCTTAGTTTTTAGAAAAATCGAATTATTTGTTTAGACAATTGAAGAGGTGGTCTAAAAAAATCAAGCATTTTTTTTTCGTAATCACTTGTAACTCTCTCAAAAATGCAGAGATCGCTGAAAAAACTGTGAGGTAGTTTCGGTGACACTTCAAAGAAATTTTAATATTTTTAAAATATTGAATTTAAATTTTTTTTTTATTTAATAAAATTTTTCATAAGATACGTGTTCGATTATTTAAACAACTATTTCAATTTTTGAAAAACCAAAACGGAGAAAAATAGGAGAAAAATCCAACGTTTATTTTAATGTAAATTATTAGAAGATTCAATTAAAATTGACAAAATGGATGCATTTTTTTGTAAGTACCAAACATCCTTAAAGTAAATTAAAACTATAATACTTTTTAGCAGGAGCGCAGCAACTCCTTCCAGCTAGAGGGTGTCCTGAGGTCCAACCCTCCCCCCTCTCCCCCAATGAAACTGACGTCTAAAAAAAAAAAAAATGTGAGTTTAATAAATAGACTGGTTAATCATCCCCCAAGCTCTAAACCCCCAAATACCCTGGGCGCTCGAGGTCAACGGAAAAACTGATCAGCTATCCCCCAAGCTCTAAAGCCCTAAAACCCTGGGCGTCGAGTTCAATAAATAATCTGATCAGCTATCCCCCAAGCTCTAAACCCTCCAAATACCCTAGGCGCCCGAGTTCAACATAAAAACTGATCAGCTATGCTTCAAGCTCTAAACCACCAAGACCCTGGGCACCAGAGTTCAACGAAAAAACTGGTAGGCTATCCCCCAAGCTCTAAGCCACCAAGACCCTGGGCGCCAGAGGTCAACGAAAAAATTAGTCGGCTATCCCCCAAGCTCTAAACCCCCAAAAGCCCTGGGCGCCCGAGGTCAACGAAAAAACTGATCATCTATCCCCCAAGCTTTAAACCTTCCAAAACTCTGGGCGCCCGAGTTCAACAAAAAAACTGGTCGGCTATCCCCCAAGCTTTAAACCTCCCAAAACTCAGGACGCCCGAGTTCAACAAAAAAACTGGTGGGCTATCCCCCAAGCTCTAAACCCCCAAATACCATGGGCGCTCGAGTTCCCCCTTGGGGGATAGCCTACCAGTTTTTTCGTTGAACTCGGGTGCCCAGGGTCTTGGTGGTTTAGAGCTTGAAGCATAGCTGATCAGTTTTTATGTTGAACTTGGGGGCCCAGAGTCTTAGACACCCCTAAGTAATTCTAAAGGATGTCCTCTGCTAGCTTAGGGGGTGTCAGGACACACACCCCCCCCCCTTACCCCCGTTGTTGCGCGCCTGCTTTTTAGTAATACTGAAAAATTTTGACGGTAACATACAAAACCAATTTTTATCTTTCTTTTAGATCTAGCCAAGGATTTTCCATACAATTTTCAATAGATTCTATTACAGGAATATTATTTGATGGATCAGTTTTATCTATATTTGAAGAATCATACTCAACATCGGATTCTTCGATTCATCCAGTATCTTCTGCTCCTGTTTCTTGATCTTTTTTTATAATCATTAATTCGCGTGCTCGTTGAGCTGCAATTTTAACGGGTCGAATTTTGGTGGCACGAGCCAATGTTTTTTTGTGCGTTTCTTTAATATGCTTTTTAGAAGACGTGCAATTCATTTTGGTGCGATTAAATCTTGAGAAAGAAAAAGAAAAGAAAAAAATTGTATGCATTTGCAATTTTACTTAGTTTTAAATTTTCATCAACGAGATTCATGTAAGTATGATTTTTTTATTTAAGGTGGTTTTCTACCAGAGCTAGTCAAGTTCAAGACTAAAAAAAAATTATTTCACCAAATTACTAACAATTGGTTATTAAAATTTATTTTTTAACTTTTTATGGCTTCTGAAATTATTTTCTACCAAAAAATCATTGACAATCGTAACAAAACATTTTTTTTAACTTTTAACCTCACCTTTGAATACTGCAGTTTTGGAGGTTATTCACGTGAAAATTATTTTTGTAAAATCATCGTAAAATTTGTAAAAGGTCAATTTTTTGCAGTTTCTAGAAATGAATTTTTCGATAGTAAAACTATATGTATGTGGTTTTTCTAAAGGATCTCTATTGTTAGAAGACAACCATCAATAATTTAGTACACTTTTTCAGCGTAGCGGTCATACGCGTAATGAAAAAAATTCAATCTTTAACTTGTTGTAACTTTTAAACTATATGGTCAATTTTGATCAGACTTCGTAGAAATGTTTATTAATATCTAATAAACACCTCCAGAAAATTTAAGCTGATTCTCTATTGTCATGCTTTTGGTAGAAAACCACCTTATTATTGGTTATTGGTGATGAAAGTTGACCGGGGTGCCTTTCGGCTCAGGGACACTGAGCTTTCGCCATTGTATCCCTATCCCCCCGGTTAAGTGGCCATGCTTCTAGAGCCTTTTAATTTTTGCTCCAGAAGGAACCTCTTCCCCCCTATAATCCCAGTTTCCTTTACATAGCACGGAAGCCGGTAGGAGCAATGCTAAGCGTGCTATGGGTATAGTAAAAACCCACATCGTAGGGAAAAACCTATACCTGGATGACCAAGGCCGTAAGTACAGAGTTTCGATGCATGAACCCCCGTTGGTATCAGTCGCCTGTCCCTGTGGTACGTTACTTTACATCGAACTCCCATCTTCCGGCCTCTGTGGGGATCACGCTTCAATCGAGAGAGCGTTTATAGGTCTCCGACCGAGCCGTGGTCCCCCATTCAGAACCACGGTAATAGGCACATGAAAAATTTTTTCAGAGGTGCCGGCAGTGGGAATCGATCCCGGGCCCTCGGCGTGAGAGTCCGGTATCCAACCCGTCGAGCCACCGCGGCTCTTAAGTAAACCACCTTAACTTTTTAGTAAAAAATATTCATTTTTTTCAACAGAAATCATTTCTAAAAAAAAATTTTGTTTCTTAAAAAAAAAATTTTTTTTTGTGACGTAACAATCATATTAACCCCTCCCCCTCCCCAAGTTACCAATAGTAACATCTCAAAAACCCCTCCCCCCCTTCCCTGTGGTGACGTACTTTGTGAATGACCCCTAATTACAATTAAAGCAAAGCCAAAATCTATTTGAAAGAAAATGCAAAACCGGTTGCATTGAAATGTAGAAATGTAGCGCATGCTTTAAGACCATTAATTGAGAAAGAGATTGAGAGATTAGTTAATTTAGGGCATTTGAAGCCAGTGGACGTGAGCGAGTGAGTTACGCCCATCGTGCCAGTCTTTAAAGAAAACGGAAATATTCGAATCTGCGGTGATTTTAAAATGACTATAAACCCGCATGTTATTGTTGATAATTATCCTTTGCATACGATAGATGATATTTTTGCAAAACTGCAAGGTGGTAACACCTTTAGTGAACTGGACTTAACACATGCGTACACGCAACTTCCGGTAGATGAAGAAAG
Organism: Encarsia formosa; assembly: GCA_038277355.1. Lineage (NCBI taxonomy): Eukaryota > Metazoa > Arthropoda > Insecta > Hymenoptera > Aphelinidae > Encarsia > Encarsia formosa. Next base: position 46,546,874 of record CM076186.1, on the reverse strand, counting down.
TTCGAAATTATTGACTATTATTACTCACAAAGGATTACTGAGATATGCAAAAATTGATTGATTCTCCTGATCTCCTTGCCTTGGTACGTTTTAAGGTGCCACCGAGAGTTCTGAGACCTTCAGGAATTTCGGCAGTCGCCAGGTTGAATCGGGTTACCATTTCGAACAGGTCAGTCCTTGATAGAGCAGTTCGTACCCTAAATAACTCTGAATTAAGCATATACGACTTTGTTAGTTATTCTATATCTAGTTTTAAACCAAAAGCGAGAGAGTTGTTTTTTAAGTACTGATAATTTACGATTTATGAATTATATTTTGTTGAAAATCTATTCGTTATATATTGAGATACTATGCACTATAAATGATCGTAGTTGAGTCTATAGAACTCTATGATGTGCGAGAGCTATCCGTACACCACCTTAAATTTAAGTTGTTATAATAAAATGTATTTTTGGGCCTCGGCCTGTACATAATAAATAAATAAATAAATAAATAAATAAATAAATAAAATACCGGAAGGGGTATCGACTGCACCATCAGACGTGTAGAAAAAAATGGATGAGTGCTTAAGAGGGATTGAGGGTACTATAGCGTATCTTGATAACATTTATGTTACAGGCAAAACGGACGAAGAGCATTTGAAAAATTTAAGCGAAGTATGTGAAAGATTACAAGAAAGCGGATTGAGAATAAATAAGGGGAAATGTAAATTCTTGCAGAAAAAATTGGAGGTGTTGGGATTTGTAATTGATAAAGAGGGATTACACGAAGCTAAATCCAAAGTAAATGCAATGGTTAACACACCACAGTCAAAAAATGTCAAAATAGTATATTATTCCCAGAGGGACTAAAGTTTGCAGTGGAGGCCCGCTGTTATTGCAGCCCGAGACGAAGTCGTGGGCCTCCTCAGCAAACTTTAGTCTTGAGGGATATATGCACTTTTTTAAAGTCCGTTGATCACAAAAAATAACTTGATTTCCTCCGATTAAAGCCAAAAGAACGAAATGTACTACCGAAGCGCCAGCGGCCGACACGTAAGCCGCCATGTTGCGGCCCGAGCGCTGGCGAGGGCATGCAGTAGGCCGGGTGCGCGTTGGCCGATGGCGCAGGGAGTACATTTCGTTCTTTTGGCTTGCGTCGGAGGGACACAAGTTATTACTTGTGATCAACGAGGTTAAAAAGTTAGAGTCATTTTTAGGTTTGATAAATTTCTATGTATGATTTCTTGAAAAAAGTTCAAAAGTTGAAGCCATTATATGATTTATTGAAAAAGAAAAATTTTGAATGGGACAAAAATTGTACGATATCTTTCGAATGGTTAAAAAGAGAATTAATTTCGCCGAAAGTTTTGGTATATTACGACCCAAAGGAGAAAATAATACTGGCATGTGACGCGTCGGATTACGGGCTGTCAGTTATATTATCATACCGGTATACAGACGGCTCAGAGAAACCAATTGCATACGCGTTTAAAAAAATTGGAAAAAATGAGTTGAATAGGAAAATATTAGATAAAGATGCAATGGCAATAATTTTTGGAGTTAAACGTTTCTATCAATTTCTTTTTGGGAGAGAATTTATTTTGAGAACCGATAATAAAGCTCTAGGATTGATTTTGGGTCCAAGAAAAGGGATTCCATTGACAGCTGATAACCGATTTAAACGATGGGCTTATTACTTGTCGGGATTTATATATGAAATAGAACACGTAAAGTCGGAGGCTAACGCGAATTGTGATGCATTGTCAAGGTTACCAATAGATGATGATCAGAAGTGGTAGAGACAGATTTTTCACAGGTAAATTTTTTTGGGGGTATGGCCTCTTAATAGTAAAAATTTGACTAGCGATGAAAAAAGCCTTGCAAGGGTACGGCACCAGCGTGCCGTATTCCTGCAAAATACGCGTCTTCGCGGGGGATCTGACAACTTGAGCGGCCTCTGCAACACGGCAAGACTCCTCAAATAATAAGGTTCACGGCCACCTATTCTCATGACCAGAAGAAGCTAGGGGAGGCTAAACCATCATCGCGGCGCGAGCAGTCACTACCCCTTCCATGTATCAGAGGAGGCTAGAGCCCCCTGTCTCGACTCCCGAAAAGAAATCAGCGACGCGCGCGGCTTGTGACCACGGAGGCGCAAATAGGTAAAGTGGGGTCATTATATCTCCCACTCTCTAGAGCTACCTTTAGGGCAGACGCGAACGTCGAAATTTGATTGGTCTCGAGGACCAACTTCCCAGACCTATAAAACGCGCTGCCCGAGCTCTCGGAGAATACTTTTTCGGTACCCTTCTAAAAATCAACTTAAAAATCTTTAACTATTATCTCCGGTCGCGTCTCGTGCATTTTTTCTTTGTTCAAAAGAATTTCTCCGCGAGCAGTATTTCGCGCGAGTATTTCAAGTGCTGTGTCTTGATAAAATAAATTGTTATCCGGTCATAGTGCTTACAATATTTTCTTTAATAATTATTTGGAGTAGTTCAATTATTTATCCGGCTGTAGGATTAAAATAACTTTCAATCCGATCGTTGATACAGCTATCGTTGCTTATCTGATCGTTGTGATTGATATAGTTACTATTCAATAATAGTGAATGAAAATTTTGTGCTGCCACGTAAGTTACTCTCTCTTATCGGTGAGCATTAATAAATAATAAGGGCTAACCTACTGGACCCAATTAGCAGTGACTTATTACGTAGCAAACGGGTGGGTTCTACGAACCTAGTAGTGACAAGCCCAAGTAGTGAGAGATAAGTAAACACACGCAGTTAGCGACCAAGCTAGTTAGCTTGGTACAGCGAAAACGTGCGGTCTCGTACCTCCTTTCTCACTGCGCTCTTTCTTTTGATCAGAAGATCAAGAAAACCGCGAGGTCTTCTCGATCGATCAACGTAACCTATCAAATTACGATACACTCTTGATGTCAAATTGAGCTAGTCCTTTAAAGGAAACTCCTGCGAGCGTAGATAACGAAATCTAATTTTTTTTATTGCTGTTCCAATTTTCTCGATGTAGAAAATTTCCCTTTCGTTCTTAGACTGGCCAGGGAATATCAAATTCACAATAAGTAGCTCACTGTTTTTAAATTTATAAATCAAATTTGATTATATTAATAATAATAAACTAACTATCTGCGAATATGATGATTGTTGAATTAATTAAATTCATGTACGGATTATATCTCTTTTGATGATTGGATAATTAAAATAAAAATAAAATGAACTCTCAGTCTTCTCTTTGACTTCACCTTGTGTACAAGTTCCATAATAAATTCCGATTTTTCTTTATCAAATTTTTTTTTTGCTAGTGCAAATATTCGTAAAATTCTTCTTGATAGTAGTTTATGAGTCAATTACTATTTAACATTAATTTATTTGTTAACTTAATATTTTTTCTTACATATAAAAAAGAAAAATAATAAAAATATAATATTCGCGTCAAGCATAAAAACGCGAATATTACATGTAAGCCAAACTACTTTTCTTTCAAGAAAACTAGGACGCTTCCAGCCTGTACAATAGAAGGTTAGAATTAACGGTAGAGGAAGGGTGTCGTTTCTGGGGATTAAGAGCAGTGATTCCAGAAAAAATGAGAAGTGTAATTTTACACGAATTTCATGCTACGCACTTAGGAATTGTAAAAATCAAAATGTTTGCGCGCTCATATCGACCTAACATCGATCGTGATATAGAAAATTTAGTTAGCAATTGTAAAATCTGTTTAATAGAGAGAAAAAAGCCTGCAAAAACACCGTTAACAACATGGCCTTGGCCAGACAAAGCATGGAGCCGCATACATTGTGATTTCGCAGGACCATTTTATGGTAAAATGTGGTTGATAATTGTAGATACACACTCAAAGTGGCCTGAAATAATAGACTTTAATACAAACACAAAAGCGTATAGGCTGGTGAAAGAATTTAAAAAATTATTTGCAAGATACGGATTGCCATTACATTGTGTAACTGATGGGGGACCTCAGTTTAAAAGTGGGGAATTTCATAATTTTCTCTTCTCAAAAATGGGGTTTTACATACGCTATCTCCACCATATCATCCAGCTACGAACGGGGCTGCTGAAAATTTCGTTCAAATCTTTAAAGATAAAGTCGATAAAATTGTAAAGGGGGAGAGACGCTGGATGATGCGGTGAACATGTTTTTATATGATTATAGGAGTATAGAGCACTGTACAACGCGAAGAAGTCCCGCGTACCTAATGAGTAAGAGAGAAATGAGAACAAAGTTTGATTTACTAAGACCGAATGTCGTGGAGGAAGTAGAGAAAAGGCAGCGTGAGCAAATTGTTGCGAGACCAGGCAGGCGCAAGGTCGCATTGTCAACCGGAGACCGTGTTATGATAGAAAAGTACGGTGTGAGATCCGATAAGAGGTCAGGCGGGACCATCGCAAAACAATTGTCACCATCTACGCATGTTGTTACAAATGATGAGAATGTGCAAGTAAAACGCCACATAGATCAGATAATTAAATGTTATGATGAAACTGTAAAAGTGCGACGCTCTTCGCGGTTGTTAGAGAAGCAAGATTTAAAAGAGGCGGAAAGTTGCACGGATAGAACTCGGCAGGCTAGAGCAGGAGGTATGAGTACCTGCTGATTCGACGCGCCTCCGTCCACCCCAAATGGCGCTGTATGAGATACCGGGCAGAAATCCGGGAGTAGTTACGCCGTAAAAATCGGCGTAAGTTGGCTGAATTATTTCCGAGGGCTGATCAGGCCAGCGCGTGGTGCGCACTTGCATGAATGATATTTACTCACGCTAAAATATCGTTTGAGATAAAAATTTTTGAACTAAGATAATTTCTAGCACTTTCTATATTTTATTTATTTCTATTTAAGTGTTGTTCACTAAAACAAAATTTTTTTTTAGATTTACAATTTAAGGATAAAGTAGATTAGAATTTATGGAATGGTTGAAAAATATAATTTATTTTTTGTTTTTGAAAAAATTTTAAATAATAAATATTTGTATCTATTTCGTGAACATCTTTTACACTGTCTGGTTTGAATTGAATTAATAAAATTAATAAAAAAAAAAATCTTAATTTAAGTATTATACTTATGGAAACCCGATACCTTTATTAATAATACAAATATAATTTATTATTGAATTTAAAAGAGTGATAAATAATTGCAATCTTAATAAAATTAAAAAATTGTATTAGGAAAAAACTGCTAGATTTCATAAAAACTGATCAAAACGTTATTCTTGACTTTTTTTTTCGATAGATATATTCTGCCGATCTGAGTAATTTATTAACGATAGTTGATTATAAATTTTAAACTGGACTGAGGATTTTAGTTTCAATATTTGTTTTATGAGCAATATTTCAAGTTTCTTCTGAAAATTAAGTCTTAACACAATAATGGGTGATAATAACTTTAAGGTAGTAGTTCCGCGATATATAGCACATACATGGGAAAACACATGCAAAATGCAAACAATTCAAACACTGTCTGAATTTTTAATATGTTGTAAATAAACATCTGATCTTTCAAAATATCACTTAAAAAATACAGGTATCCATGCTTTTTTTCGAGATAATTAAGTTCAAAAAATTTTAAATTTTACAGGTTAGGTATTACTATATATTGTGATTTGGTGAATTTCTAACTCAATTATCTCGGAAAAAAGCATGGATACCTGTATTTTTTAAGTGATATTTAGAAAGATCAAGTGTTTTTTTACAACATATTTTAATTTCAGAATTAGTTTGAGTTGTGCACTGAGGCGGAACTACTACCTTAATGTGTCTGAGTTCGATTTTAGTTTTATCGAAAAAAAGGTAAAATTACAAACTTTCGCAATTCAGATACAAATATTTATAATTTAAAATTTTTTCAAAAACAAAAAATAAATTATTTTTTTTAACCATTCCATAAATTCTAATCTACTTTATCCTTAAATTATAAATCTAAAAAAAATTTTGTTTTAGCGAACAACACTTAAATAGAAATAAATAAAGTATATAAACTGCTAGAAATTATCTTAGTTCAAAAATTTTCATCTCAAACGATATTTTCGCCTGAGTAAATATCATTCATGCAAGCGCGCACCATGCGCTGGCCCGATCAGCCCTCGGGAAAAATTCAGCCGACTTACTCCAATTTTTACGGCGTAACTACTCCCAGATTTCTGCCTGGTGTCTCATACAGCGCCATTTGGGGCGGACGGAGGCGCGTCGAATCAGCAGATACTCATACCTCCTGTTCTAGCCTGCCGAGTTCTATCTATGTGTAATGTATGAAAGTAGAGATGTGCGAGCGTCAGCACTTTTCGGGTGTGAGCCTCGGCACGCCTGCAAACGCGGCAGTTGCACTACGGCCGCGCTCAAAGTAACATGTATTCAATGATGGTTGATTAATAAATATAATTTAACAAAGTACTTATTCATTTCTTTCAACTACCCACTTTACATACATTACAGGTACATCTCTGGCTTGTACTTAAAATGATTAACTAGACATTGTTGCTTACGTTTTCTCAAATATCTATTTTGATTAATTTCATAAAATTCTACATCTTTTTTGTTGATTTTGAAGTCACAAAATCGTTCTCTGCTTTCCAGATTTATATCCTGATGGAAAAAATGGTCAATATGCGAATAGAGAAATACAGGGGCGCTACTACGTTTTTACCCTGGGTATGGATAACCCAATAACCCTCTTCCCCGAAAATCAAACCCTCAACCAGAAAAACTGGTCGGCTATCCCCCAAGCTCTAGACCCTCAAATACCCTGGGTGACGGAGTTCAACAAAAAAACTGGTCGGCTATCCCCCAAGCTTTAAGCCCCCAAATACCCTGGGCGCCCGAGTTCAACAAAAAAACTGATCAGCTACCCCCCAAGTTCTAAACCCCCAAAACCCTGGGCGTCCGAGTTCAACAAAAAAACTGATCAGCTATCCCCCAAGCTCTAAACCCCTGAATACCCTGGGTGACGGAGTTCAACAAAAAAAATGGTTGGCTATCCCCCAAGCTTTAAACCCCCAAAACCCTGGACGTCCGAGTTCAACAAAAAAATGATCAACTATCATTTATCCCCTAAGCTTTTAACCCCAAAAACCTTGATAGCCCGAGTTGAATTATTCAAAAAATATCAGTGCATTTTAGTTAACTTAGCATGAAATAAATAATTCCGTAAGTATACCTAATTACGCTGCACTTGTGCGAATATATCATGAAATTTTTAACTCCAAAATGGCGTGGTTGACTAGGAAAACGCTATAAGTTTTTACTAATTGTTTAACTCTTTCTTTGCAAGCTTATCAACAATTTTTTTTTAACAATAAATTAAATGCTTTTACGAATGAGACACATTTTGAGAGAAGTGTAAAAATTTTAGTTGGTTTATTGGTTATTTTTTATTTTATTTTTTTTTAATTATTTTTTTGTTATTTTGTAATATTTTCAAGTGATGTAAATAAAAGTACAACACAACGTTTTTGTGGAATGAAAAAGAAAAATATTTTTTTATTGACTTGATATACAACAATAAATACGCTTAAATTGTAAAATTATTCCATTCGGTAACCAAAGTTTTGGGAGGTTTAGAGCTTGGGGGATAGCTGATAAGTTTTTTTGTTGGATTCGGACGCCCAGCGTTTTGGGGGTCTAGAGCTTGGGGGATGGCCGATCAGTTTTTTTGTTGAACTCGGGCGCCCAGGGTATTTGGGAGTTTACAGCTACGGGGATAGCCGATAAGTTTTTTTGTTGAATTTCGGCGCCCAGGGTATTTGGGGGTCTAGAGCTTGGGGGATAGCTGAAAAGTTTTTTTGTTGAACTCGGGTGCCCAGGGTATTTGGGGGTCTAGAGCTTGGGGGATAGCCGATAAGTTTTTCTTGTTGAACTCGGGCGTCCAGGGTATTTGGGGGTTCAGAGCTTGGAGGATAGCTGATCAGTTTATTTATTGAACTCGACGCCCAGGGTTTTGGGGGTTTAGAGCTTGAGGGATAGCTGATCAGTTTATTTATTGTACTCGGGCGCCCAGGGTATTTAGGGGTTTACAGCTTAGGGGATAGCCGATAAGTTTTTTTGTTGAACTCGGCCGCCCCGGGTATTTGGGGGTTTAGAGCTTGGGCGATAGCTAATCAGTATTGTCGCTGACCAAGGGTTTCGGGTTATTAGATTATCTAAATTTTGCCTGGTGTGGATTTCTATACCGGGAACTTTTCGGGTATGGATGCTTCCATACCCACTGTATGGGAAGTAGCGCCCCTGGAGAAATACCATTGAGCGACTATGAATATTTCTAAGTTCTTTTAAAGTCAAGTGATCCACGATTCAGGCTTAATCATCAATACTTTTTCTCAGCTCTATTTGATATAGTCCAGGCGGGAAGCGGTTTTGAAAAAAATTTATTAGTAGGAGTATATGGATGGTCCGATAAGTTAGTTAAAATAATGTAAAAAAAAAAAAAAAAAAAAAAAATCGGATTCGAAAAAAATATATGAAGTTGGTGTAAGGGTGATTTTTAGGGGTTGGGAACGTTTTTTTATCACTTTTGTGTAATTTCTGACGAATCTATTCGTTATACGTAAAAAGTTAAATGAAAAAGTTGTAAATATTTAAAAAATCTATAACTTTTGTTCTTGCAGTTTTTTCACATAACCTTAAATTTTTGGAGAAAAAACTAAAAAAGTATTTTTCGGTTTTTGATTTTTCTCTCCTAAAAAAAAAAAAATGAATCTTAATGCAATTTTGATGAAAGATAGGTTCTTATTTCACTCCGACGTGCAATCCTCACTTTGCCTAACCTCTGAAGAAAACGGTCGACGGTCGACGGTCGATGAGCAAATTCGCCCATTCGCCTAAGTTCCTGTGATGGCCTTTAGGCAGTTATTGTTTGCTGATATGTCACGTGCAGCTCAATATAATCGAAAGTATAAATAAAAATTTGCTCGTAAGTTTCTGATGTTGACCACAGATATATAACTCAAACAAATCTGGTAAGATCTTGAAAGTTACAATACATATAGCATCGCTGCTGCGAACTATGAAATTTAAGGTGATGGCTCATCAGTCAGTCCACCCCTCGTACCGGTTTATCGACTGCGTGAGCGGACTTAAGCCGTGCAATATCGTAAGAGCTAGTTCAGCCACCGTACGGGTTCAGACCATGCACCTTCGCACGGGCGAAACCCGTAACTTTTTTTCCGTGTAAACAAGAAAAATAAAAAAAGAGTAAAAAAATCACCTTTTCACATATGACGTAGGCAAAAAAATATTTTTAATTAACACCCACAGCTCAGGGCTTGATAATTTAAAGCTCGTAACCCTTTTGGACAGTTAAGAACTGTCCCAGAGGCTGTATATTCTAGATTCCGAAAGAATAAAGTTTAGATAAAATTACCTTATATGTATACCGATAGGCAAAAAAAGCTATCTGACGAGAAAGCTGACGATGTCAAGAAATCCAAGTTGTAAAAATGTATATTTTGATAAAAAAAGGAAAATTTTAAATATTTGAACGATAGTAAAATGAAATTCCTACTAAGCTGAAAACAAATCTTAAAGAAACATACTCACCTGTAATTTTATTGCTTGAGAATCTCCATCTTTGACATTGCAATCTTTAATAATCAAAGCAATTTCTTTTTCATGTTCTTCTTGCAATAAATTTAGATCATGTAATCTTTTATTTTTGATAGCAATAAGATCTTTATTAATCTTACTAAGTTCTTCCTTTAGTATAGAATTTTCATTTGTTAGTTTCTTTAGTTTGCTATTGTATTCTAAATCGGTTGACTGCGTTGAATTAAAATGTTTTTGTGAGAATATCGATTTTTTTCCATTTAGTAATTGTTCAGATTGATAAAAATTTGAGTTAGAATCATGGCAATCATCCAGTTTTAAGCTTGAAAGCTTAGAATCTGAAGATGTCATCATTTTAGTTTTTACTTTTTCTAGATTTCTATGATCGTTCAACAGTTTTTCTCTTTCTTTTTGCAATTTCCGATTTGTTTTTTGAAGCTCTTGGTATTCTTTGGTAACTTTATTAATAAATTTTTCTTTGCTGCTCAAGTCCTGTTTCAATCCTCGAATCGTTGCAATTAGATGAGTGTCTTCTTTTAAATTTTGCGATTTTGGTCCAGGCTTATTGCAATTTACTCGTTCAAATAAATTTGGTTCTGACCCTCTACTCTCCAGATTTCTATGGAACGTCTGTACCCCTATTTCCTTGAAGCTTTTTTTTTCTAAGTGAGAGTAAGAAGTATTTTTTAATTTCGTTTCTAAGTCTAAAACTTGAATTGAATACTTTTCTTTCATATCAAAGAACTTTTTTTGTAAATCAGATAACTTTATTTTAGCTATATCTTCTTTCACCTTAATTTCACTTTCCAAAAAAGAAATTCTATCCTCTAAAAGTTTTATCTTTTCAGAATAAAGTTTATCGTTCTCTGAATTAGCAGTAAGAATCAATGCAGAAACCGAGTCTGGACATTTTCTTTTTAAGATTCTTTCCATTTCACGAACCTGTCTATTCAAATCCATAATATTCTTATTATCTATTATAACTTGATCTTTTAACTTTTGAGTTAATAGTTTTTCTCGTTCACAATTTTGTTTTGAGGTCTGTGAAAAACATTAAAAAAACTTTACAGTTATGATGATATAAATAACATTTTTATAAAGTACATTTGACCGGTTTATATTTCAAATCGTTTGGCGCTCTCGGAAATTTTTTTTTCGAATCCGTTGAAATTTTTTTCCCAGGTTCCAAATCATATTTTGAGAGATACGTGTCTCAGGAACTTTTAAACCCTTTTTTTTTTAATTTCCCAAGGTATAGAAGTTTTCGATGAAAAAAGACTTTTTTCACAAAAAAAAAGAGCTCTCATACTTGGAATGGTCGTACCTTGAAGTAGATTCGACTCTATTGGACGCTTTTTTTAAATTCTTGGTTTTTTGTTCTACTTTTTGACCTATTTACCCGAACAGAAAAGGAAGCTCAACGCTAGCAGGGCCTTCGCTAGTTGTTCCGAAATTCTAGTCAGGGCGGTCACCTGGTGCATAGAACGGCAATTGATACCTACAGATGGTTTTCCCTGGAAGTTTTCACCCCGGAGGATCAGGGCAGACACGTAGGGTACCTAGTGATAATACACCTTGGTGACGATTTCCCAAGGAAGTTTTGACATTTGAGGAATCAGAGCGGATACATGAGGAATGAGATGGTGATAACTACCTGGAGATGATTTCTCTTGGAAATTTTGATTTCGGAGGGGTCAGGGTAGACATCTGATGCACCTGGCAATGAGTTCACCCTGGAAATGTTTCCCCCAGAAAGTTTTTAATCTAGATGTGTCAAATCATCAGATGAGCCGTTCACTCGAAGAACCCCCATAGTCGACCTAGAGCATTTTTCCAGAGATCGTTTCGATGGGTTCAGAATCTATCTAAAAATTCCCTCACCAAATTTCATGAAAAAATATTGAAAATTGAAATTTTGGTGAATATTGGAATAGAGCGGCTCACGTCTGAACTAATGAACTTTCAAAATTTTAAACCATGTTTTCTCAAAATCGCATTTTTGCACTTAGGGGGTTCTGCGAACGGCTCAGATTTACTATAAGGAGATCATCTCCACTGTGTATTTATTACTTGACACACCAAGTATATACCCAGTCTCCTCCGGAGTTAAAACTCCTGGGGAAATTATCTTCAGGTAGTAATTGTCGTCATACGCACCAGCTGACCGCCCTGGCCGCTTCGAAGTCAAAACTTCCTGATGAAATCATCTTCATGGCGTAATTATTGCCATGTTCACCAGGTGTCCACCATGATCTATCAGGAGTCAATACTTCCTAGGAAAACCGTCTCTAGGTTGTAGTTATCGCCAAGTGCACCAGGTATCCGCCCAGACCCCTCCAGAGGAAACCATTTTCAGGTAGTAGTCGCTGTCCTATGCACCAGATGTCCGCCCTCAACCCATAGGTGTTAAAATATTTAGCGATAGAAAAAAAAATTTCGTCAAGTTCATTCTATGTGTGGCTTATAAGTGTGTGCCACAGCAAGAACCTGCTATCTCAGCGGGCTAAAGCAAGAACCTGCTATCTGAGGGGCCAGAGCAAGAACCTGCTATCTCAGGAGTCGGAGTTAAATCTGTCTCACGGGCCCATTTAAAAAATGACATCAAAATTTTTTTTTTTTGAAGCGTAGCTTCCATACTAACGTTATAACTCTGCTACGCTTCAAAAAAGAAAAAAAAATTATGATGCCATTGTTTAAATGGTCCTGTGAGACAGTAGCTTTTAACTCCTGTCCCTGAGATAGCAGGTTCTTGTTCTGGCCCCTGAGATAGCAGGTTCTTGTTCTGGCCCGCTGAGATAGCAGGTTCTTGCTCTAGCCCGCTGAGATAGTAGGTTCTTGCTCTGGCCTGCTGAGATAGCAGGTTCCTACTCAAAACCAACGATGTGACCATACCACTGGGATACATTTTTCCTAAAAAAAAATTTAAAATTTATTACTTGAAAACATTCCGTAACTAACGTAAAACAACAAATATTTACTATGAATGTTCCAAAAAATGAAGACGCAGTAAACTAAAGTAGGCAATATAACCAATTGGCGAAGGCGTCGTTTTTGATCTTGTCAACGTTAGACATGGAGAACTTGACCTCAGTTGTGTTAGGATGGGGAGCGTGCTCGACCTCAGCCGCGAAGTCGGTCGACTGGACGCACACCCAGATCGAGTAGCTGGCCGGCTGAGTCAGGGACTCGGGATTCTCCTGGGACTTCGGGGGGTTTTTGCGGAAGCAGAAGCCCACAGCGCCGACGACCTGCTCCGCGAGTCCTCTGTTAGAGCCCCATTACATTTCCACCCCGAACCAAGCTAGGCCCCTGCCGGCTGGCGAGGTTTTGGCTAGGCTGGCTGGGCAGCGTCTGTTTGGGTACTAGTTTTCTTGTCCAAGCCTTTTATTTCATCCAAAAATTAAAAAACTAAAAAATCCGAATTTTTTTCAAACTTCATTTACTTGGAGAGTTTTTTGATGTTTCTAGAGTTTTTATGTTTTTTTTTTTGTGGTTCATAAAAGCTAACTTTTAAGCCCAATAAGTAAATTTCCGTTATTGGTTTTTAACGAATTTTTCAATTTATATCGTCTTTTTTGCTTTTTTCATCATTTTAATCACCACTTCTCCAAGAGTTAGTGACCAATAAGTACAGCCTGCATAATTTTTTTATTCAATAAGAATTAAAGTTTTGGTTGACAGCTTTCGAATTATGTGCAATAATGTAAAAAAATTACCTCTAGAACTTGGATAACATATTATTTTAACATTTTTTTTACGATAAGTAATTGCGTAATAGTATATTCTCAATCAGAAATTCTCGATATAATAAAATACAGTCTCAATGATTCGAGAATGTATTTTCTCGAATTCGATGAGTTATCTTGGTAATTAGGATTTAATTTATTTGGCTGGACTTCGGTCGGAATTGCACTGAGAGCGAGCCTCCCCTTCGTTAATTTTAAGGTTATCTTCATGTTTACATGATGCAACGATGATAGTTAGGTGACCAATGCTTAGAGTGCATTATGTGCTATTCCATGCGATATATTTCTTTAGTTCAGTTTAAATTTCTATGTTTTAGACCAGTGGAATTTTAAATGTGAACTAAAAACTAAGCTGGAATTTAGTTTCATGTTCCATTTGGATTATACGGTAAAAGGACCGATTCCCACTGGATATATTACACGAGAATCCGTACGTTTCCCGAGTCGAATTCGAGAAAATAGGCTATTTTAAACTTGTTTTCAAAAAATCCTAGTTTCACACTTGAAAGTGCTAGAAACATCTGGGTAAAGTCAAAATTATCTTTAAAGCGAGAACTAAAAAAAAAAAATTACGTGGGTGAAAAATCTTAGTAATAAGGCGTTGATTTTTATTAAACTTGTTAAATAATCACCTTTTTTTATTCAAGACAAATACGTGAATTTTATTTTAAATGAAAATAAAACTAGTCCTTTTCATATTAAAATAGTACTGTTACATAATAAGTGAGCGTGCCTTTCATACAATTTATTTTTACATGTATATTATAGTCAGAACTGAAATCAGGATTTGGAAAATGTATTTTTTTTAATTTTTACTTGCTTTATTCATAATCAATACTTCCGTTAACGTTCAAAATTCATATTTTAACGATGAAGAAAATTTTGATCAATTGGTTTTGTAAAAGAAGAATGTCTGAAGATAAAATCAACCATTTTAAACGATGAACTGGTTTTATTTTCATGTTAAATAAAGTTTATGTATTTTTCTTGAATAAAAAAATGTGATTATTTTCCTGAGCTGAATTCCAACCAATAGAAACGCGTATTTGACATTGGGCGGAGGGGTGTGGGTAAAATTATTTCGATAATTTTTCGGTTATTTCCAATTAGTCGCATAGCAACTAAAAAATTATCAGTTTTGTAGAAATAGGAAATTATCAGTTTTGGAGAAATAGGATTTACTAGCAATGATGATGAGGGAGGTCTTCTTTAGGTTCAAGTTAAGGTAGTAGGTACGGTGCGAGAGAGAACGCTATACTTGTGCGGGTAAAACAGAGGGAGTCACAGAGCTCTCCGTCTCTCTTGCACTCGTGTAAAATATGGCGGATAGCCTAAGTTTTTAGTGTTTGATGACATTTTTTAACTAACTTCAACATTTCACAAAAAGCTCATTCAGGTCCGAAAATTTGTATTGAATATTTTTCTATAGTTCAGATTTTTTTTATTGAATTCCAATTTTTCTTTTAAGTTGAATTTCGAGGTTGTTTATGAAAAGTCATGATTTTCCCATAAGAGCACATGTTTAATCTTGCAAAATTAAAATCGGTCAGATCTTTTTTATTAGGTTCTACCATATTCTAAAAATTTAAGGGTATTAATAATACATTGATAGTAACATTTTCATTAAGTTTTGTGCGATTCCAATCTTTTCTTCGAGCAATACACCTATTACCTTAAGATGATAAGATGCATTTAGGATGCAATATTTTGGACATCCTGGAAAATAAGTGAGAGGAAGTATAACAGTTGAGAGAAAGGAGCAGTAATGTGAAAGGTAAAATCATCAGCAAATGAAGGAGGCGTGTAGAGAGAAAATTGGATGATAAGCTGAAGGTTGTTATGAAGAGAATGAAAAGGAAAGTACCGATGAAGCTACCTCGAGACACGTCAGAGGTTATTGGCCAGGATACACGATTGCCATTCCGAAGACAAGTTGACTGGCATCTGCCTATGAGATACGAGAAAACCCGACCAATGACCCTGTCCGAACAACCAAACTGGCACAACTTTTTGAGAAGGAAACTATGAGCGACGGTGTCGAAAGCTTTGGAAAAGTCAAATGAAATGAGAATGGAAACTTAGCGTTCGTCTATTGCAGGGTGGGAATCTTTAATGATGCCATAAAGAGCGGTTTGAGCTGAGTGGTTTCGCTCATATGCGTATTGGAAAGGGTCAATGAGGTTATAAAGTGAGGTGAAGTTTTTAAGTTGAGATGAAATTATTCTTTCGAGAAGTTTACAGAATTTTGAGAGGAAGGCAATTGGGAATGTATAAGATGTTTATTCAGGCCGAGGAGTTTTAGTTAAATGGACAATGGATGACGTTTTCTATTCAGTGGGAAAAAATACAAGAGAGAAGAATGTATTTATAATTTCTTTGATCCGGGGGAAAAGAGTAGGTAGGGAAAGTTTAAGCATGGATGAGAAGAGTGAGTCTCCACTTAGTGTAGTTGCTGTTGATGAATCTTTGGAGAACCAAAACGTCATCGTGGAAACCCGTTTTACCTACCAGGCACGCGAATTTCTTTAATTTTCAGTTCAGAGGGTTAACTTAAAGATAAAGAGTTTTTGAAGTGTGGGAGGGTCTATTGCTTTTAGGTTACAAGTGGTAGTAGTAGAAGAAGTGTTTTATTTTATTTATATTTAAACGGAAGAAGATAACCATTAGTAAAGTGGATGCAGGATTGATAGTAGGAAATAATTTGATCTAGTTCGAGCGCGTCATGAACAAATCTAAGCATGAGTGGTGGGTCAAACCATCATGCCACATAAAGTGATATGTAGGTTTGTTGCTTACGAGGGTGAGACAGTGTTTATAAATGAGGTTTTATACGGGCAAAAGTCAAAAAGTCGGCCACTTTTTCGTTGTATCATGTCATGTAATTCCACCGAAAAAAAGATACTTATGCATGAGATACCATTCTAAAAATTTAACAGCGTTATGTGTTCCCCAAACCCTCAAAGTTGTTAAATTTTTAGAATGGTATCTCATATATAAGTACCTTTTTTCGGCGGAATTACATGACATTACACAACGAAAAAGTGGCCGACTTTTTGACTTTTGCCCATATATACCTCAAAGAAAAACTGTTGGTGCGCATGTCAACATAAATGTCACTTGTGATAATCACGTTGTCATACAGTGGAAGTCGTGTAGAGTAAGTGAATTGAAAAGAAATAATAAGCTTGTCTGTAAACATATATATGCTGCTGCGCGGCCAAAACACCGCTTTTTTCGTGCGTTTTCGTAGTTTAAAAACTCATAATTATTCATGTAATGTAGAGCACTAGCTTTTTTTGAGTATATCATCAACTTTAGGTTTAAAGATTGGTGTGGCAACAAAAATTTGCTTCTGATATGAGAAGTTCAGTAAATTTTCGAATGTTTCTTAAAAAATTAACATTTTACAAGTAAATTACATTTTTTTCAAGAAATTAATATCACAATATATTCTTTCGCTATTTTTATGCTACCCATTAAAATTTGGTTTAGTTTTATAAAATAAACTCAGAGTAATCAAATTCATAACTTTTACAAATATTAAAAAAAAATATTTTAGGGAGTTAATCTCAAGACATAAACCTATAATATCTTGTAAAAAAAGTACAAAAATTAACAAGTTAATTTAAAGTGGCTCACTTCAGGGATTTTGACTCAGAATTGTTTTGTATTTTTACCTTATTTAGGCCTTTCCTTTGAGTATTATGAAATTTATTATTTTGATCTCATTTAGGCCTTACCACCTGGGTTGTAAAGTTGTTGGTTTGATTTTCATTTGAGCTTCACTGTCAAGAATTTAATCCATCAATTTGTTAAAGATACTAACAAAGAGAAGACCAGGCCTTTGAGTTGCTGTTTTTAATCAAACTATGGGGATAGTTTTCTGGTACCCAATGATAAATGAAACCACCAATATTTTCTCTGAATGTTTCTACCAGTTTTCTATGTAATACATATGTAACACATATGTAATTTTGAGCATTTTGTTCAAAACCCATTGCAATAACAGAGAGGTGAGACCTCGGGATTTTTTTTGTCTTTCCATAAACTTTAAGGGAGAAATATTTTTAAATCTTAGCTCGGAAAATTTCAGTTTTAAAAATTGATGTTACTGGAAGTCTTTTTACCATTTTCTGAGTTTAAGAACATAAATTTTTCGGGTTTGAACTTTGAAAAAACCTAAAAAATACTAATAGTTACATATATTTGCATGGCTTATCGTTAGAAAGGAACATTAAGAGGAAAAACTGATGGTTTTTCTTATCATTCGGTAACGAAAAACGATTCCTAATGTTTAATTGAAATCGATGATCCAATTAACTTCTCCAACCTAAACAGGACGACACACAGGGACCAGATAATTGGGTAATTTTGTTAGTTTTTTAGCTAATTTTCCAAAATTAGCTTAAATTCATTACCGTATTGTCCGGCGTATAATTCCCCCCCCCCCCCCCGGAAGCCCCAAAACCGACTCTTAAAATAAAGGGGCGGCTTATACGCCGAGTACACAGTTTTATAAAATTTCGAGCTGAGTCTAAAATCAAATAAAAACAATATATATTAGTAAATTTTGCAAATGTTTAATTTAGAAACACTTTTGTACATGATTTTGTACATAATTTCTTTTATAAATAACATTTCATTTATAAAAATTTTCATTATTTTTAACACAATAATTCAACATACAATTTATTTTAACATCAACTCATCACCTATCTTTTGCATGCAATCATTTAAATAAGAATGATCAACATAAGTATCTTAGTACGGATCCCACTCTTCCACTTCATCTTCAAATTTAAGCTTCGCATTTTTTTGAATATCATCGTTCCACAAAATATCGTCTTCTCTACTGTCCAAGGCGTTTGAAATGTAACATCTCTTAAAAGAATATATAACGCTTTCAGTTTTTACTTGATTCCAAGCTTTTATAACAAAACTGCAAAAAACATCTAAGCCTGGTGCTTTCATATTTCCTGATTTTGTGTACTCCTTAGTTCCGTTTATCATCTAGTCGTTCCACATATCTCGAAGATATTGTTTGAAAGGTTTATTTAAACAAACATCCAATTGTTGTAAAACGGATGAAAGAAGGTATGTACTTAAACAAATCCACAGCTTTGCAAATAGTTAACAGAAATAAATCAGAAAAAGTTAAATTGAAAAATTTTGATAAAATTGAAGATTTTTTCGTTGAATTTGAAAAGGCGTGCAATGAATTTAAATCAGCTGGTGGTACAATTACTGAGAAAAAATGAGATTTATGATAAATGCTCTACCTTCAAGTTATAGTTATATTGGTGATTTATTAGACTTAGTGCCTAAAGAACGAAGAAGTATTGATTTAATCAAATCAAAAATAAAAGAAAAGAATTTAAACTATAGTGAAAGTGGCAAGAAAAATGCAAGTACTTTTAAGACTGTAGAGAGAGAGCGTCGAGGTCGCGGTCGAGGCAGAGGGTCGGGACAACAGCATGGTGGACATCACGAAGCAGAGTCGTCAACAAGCGAGCAGCAAGGTAGAAGTTCCGGAGCAGTCTGGGCGGAGGAGGTAAACAAAGTGAATGTAAACAAGGTAAATAGAAGTGATTATGAAAATTCGAATGAAATTGAGTGGTTGTTAGATTGCGGTTGTTCAGATCATATTATTAATGATGATAAATTATTTTGCAAATTTATTAGTTTAAAATATCCAGTAAATGTTAAAAATTACCAAATGGTCAAAATTTAAAAGCAACAAAATTAGGTACAGTTAAGACGTATTTTAAAACATATGATAATGAAATTGAGGTTGAATTAAGAAATGTTTATTTTGTAGAAGGAATTAGAAAAAATTTATTGAGTGTTGCAAAAATAGCTAAGAATAATACAGAAGTGAATAAAGGTGATTTTGCAAAAGTTTATGATCAGTTTGAAAATTTAACAGCTGTTGCTGAGAATGTAAATGGTTTATAGACAATGAAAAGTTTCTGTTATGAAAATAAAAATGATGATGATATTTATGAAAACGTAACTAAATTAACTGATAAAGAAAAATGGCATAGGGCCTTAGGGCATGTCAACTTTCAATATTTAAACAGATTAGTCAGAGATAAATTATTAGATGGTTTGTCAGAAAAATAAGAGAGTAATATTATGCAGTGCGCAAACTGTATTCAAAGTAAAATGGCTAACGTTCCGTTTGATAATGAGAGAACTGAAACCACGGAAATTTTGGAACTTATTCATACTGATTTAAATGGACCACACAGAACGGTTGGTTATTGTGGTGAAAAATATTTTCAGACATTTATTGATGATTACAGCAATTGTGCTAAAATTTATTGTATTAAAAGTAAAGCCGAGACGGCAAGATGTTTTATCGAGTACGTAAATTAAGTAGAAAACCAATTTAGAAAAAGAATTAAAAAATTTCGTTGTGATAACGGTACTGAATATTTGAATCGTGAAATCTATAATTTTATAAAATTAAAATGAATTGAATTATCACCTTGTCCAGCATACATTCATGAGTTGAACGGTGTCGCGGAAAGATATAATAGATCGGCTATAGATAGATTTATCTATATTTATTGGTGAGAAACCTCATGTAAAACATTTAAAAATTTATGGCAGTAAAGTTTTTGTTAAAACGCCAGAGGTTTTAAGAAAAGGTAAATGGGACGGTAAGGCTAAGATAGGAATTTTAGTTGGTTATTATAGCGATAGTTATAGAGTTTTAATCAACGGTAAAATTATTAATGCAAGACATGTAAAAGTTATTGAGAATGAGACCGAATTAATTTGTTTAGAAAGAAAGCTAGATGAGAAGAATGAATTTGTGAATTTGAGATGTGATGATGAATCAATTAATGAGAATGAAAGCGTCAATAATAATGATATTGAGAATGAAAGCGAAACTGAGAACGAGATTGAAAATGAGTATGTGAATGATGAGAATGCAAATGAAAACTTTGTAGAAAAAAGAACTTCGAATCGAAATCGAAAACCTGTCGAAAGGTACGGTAATCCGGTAACACATTTTATTAATGTAAATTTCATTGATGAGAATACAACGAGTACTTTTGAGGAGGCGTTAAATTCACGCGACGCGAAATTTTGGCGTGAAGCGATGGACTCAGAAATGAAGAGTCATGTGAAAAAGGAGACAAGGACGGTTGTTGATAAACCGAAAGATAAACCAGTACTTGATGTTGAATGGGTTTATAGAAAGAAAAATGATAATACTTTTAAAGCTAGACCAGTAGTTAGGGGTTTTCAACTGAAAGAATGTTTAGAAAATGTTTATTCACCTGTCGGTAAAATGCAAACTTTGAAAATTCTATTAAGTTACAGTTGTGCGAATAATTTATTTGTTGAATAAATGAACGTTGAGACAGCATTTTTACATGGCAACATAAAATCTGAAGTTTACATTTATGAACTTAAAGGTTATGAAACTGGTAAAAATAAGTTTTGTAAACTATTAAAAGCTCTTTACAGTTTGCGAGAAAGCTCTAGAACTTGGTACGAATGCTTTAATGATTTTATTGAAAAGTTAGGATTTAAAAGAAGTAATTATGACTATTGTTTGTATGTGAATAACAAAGGCAAAGATCTATTATATATTTTAGGTTTTGTCGATGATTTGTTGATTGTTTGCAAAAAACTTGATAAGATCAAGGAGATTAAAGCCAGTTTGATGCAAAAATTTGTTATGAAAGATTTGGGCGAAATCAAGAGTTATATCGGTATTGATATAGATTATAGTAATGATAGGAAATTGATGATTTTAAGTCAAACAAAATATATTGAATCTTTGGCTGAAAAATATTATCTTGAAAATGCGAAATTTTATGAAACTTCAATGGAGAGTAATTTGAAATAAGATCAAGCGAGAGAGATTGACGAAAGAATAAAATATCATAATTTGATTGGAGAACTTTTATATATTAGTGCAGGTACTAGACCTGATATAGCTTATAGTGTAAATTATTTAAGCAGATTTCAGAGTTGTTATGATAAAACGCGTTTTAAATATGCTATGCGAATTTTAAAATATCTATTTAAAACGAAAGATTTAAAATTAACATATAATGATAAGAATGTAGATAAAGTAAAATTAGATTGTATGGTTGATTCAGATTTTGCAGGTGATAATATAGATAGAAAATCAACAACTGGTTTTGTAATCAGACTTTTTGGAAATTTGAATTATTGGAAAAGGCGAAAACAGAATACGGTGACAAAATGTTCAACTTTCGCTGAATACACTGCTTTATCGGAGGCAGTAACTGAAATTTTATTTCTAAAAAATTTGTTAAATGAATCGTTTAATTTGAAAATAGAAAAACCGATAAAAATTTATGATTTGGCTGATTTATTTACTAAGAGTTTACATAAAACAAAATTTGTTCAAATTAGAAATGCGTTAAGATTAATTTGAGATAATTAGATTATAAGATGAGTTTGTAAAAATATTGTGTTGATAACTCAAGGAGGCGTGTTGAAATGTGTGAGTTACCGAACATAATAACAAGAGTGTGTGTGTGAGCCGAGCGAGCTCAAGCCTGCGAGATGCGCAAGGTGCGTGCGCGTACTACTCTGTTGCTGTTGCTTATCGGGAACTCATGTCGTGGACTTGCAGTGTATCATATTACTTTACCTTATTAAATAATTACATATAAAATAAACCAACACTTATTATTCATGATCCACTGAACCCTCTATTCCAACAGATAAGGCACCCAACGAGCAAATTAAATGTATAAAAATTAGTGAACCCAACGTCCGGATGATTTTTAACAATTTCAAAAATATCTATAGGCTCATTATTAACTAAATTGGACCATTGAAAAAATTTTCACACAGAACATACTTGAAAATACAACTAAAGAAAGATAAAGAAAAAATGGTTACCTTTAAGTCTGATTAAACTAAGTTAAAAAACAAGTCAGAAATATATAACCATTTTATCGAATAAGAAATGTAACGGATTCCACTGTCACTTGATACTAACTTTATGCTACTTGCATTAGGTTCGATCCTCGCAATTTCCAGTTGGTACCATTTGAGAAATATCAATTAACTTCTTAGTTTTAAGTTTTTTTTTTTTTTAATGTTGATTCAATTACTAAATGTTATCCATCATAACTTGTTTAAAATTATCATTAGTAATTTTTAGTTTCAAGAGACGGTAGTCATTCATAATTTAGTCAAATTATGTCATGCTCAGTCATTAGGTATTTTATCTAAGTGAATTTGAATACTGGTATTTAAGTTTTTTATGTTTCAATGTTTTTTCGTCTACTTCGTATGCGATATATACAATCATTCAAAAATTCGAGAGTCCGAGGATATTTTTATATAGTTCTAAGAACAATTGACTTTTATGCTGTTTTTTTACCGAAACTAGAATAAGATAATCCGATGACTTGAATAATCTAAGTTTATAGAGCTTAAGGGGGGGGGGGGGGGGGGGTAGGGTCTGGCAATTTTTGAAAATTCGAATTTTTTTTTTCTTATAGTAAAACATTTCAAGAATGCTGTGTTAAAATTTCTAAGGGTTTGGAGCAAAACTCACAAAGTCTGGGGCCTTCGAGCGGAGCAGGTCGAGGCAGCTGCCCCTCCCCGCATGCTCTACGCTGAAGGCCCCTGCTAAGTCGGTCTTTGTAATCCCCTAAGACCCTTTTGTAAAAAGGGAGGGGCAGTGAACCCAGGTAGAGTATAAGGTGGTTCTAAAGGTCTGTGTGGAAAAAAAGACGTGTCAGTTTGACGGTGTTCGTTCACCAGAGCGGTCCGATTATTTTTCTTCTTATATTTCCGATTCGGTTTTTTTGGTTTTAAAATGGTTAGAACAAGTAAAGTGTCGAGAGAAACGCGTAAAACTGAAGGAAAAATACTTGAAAACCAAAAAAAAAGACCCAATCCGTTTAAAAATAATGACGTGCAGACAAAAAGTGCGTCAGCTAAAAAAATTCGGCTACGTTCTCAACCGTCTGTGCCAGTGGATACCGAAATACATTATCGTATAGTTGACTTTCTGCAAGTGCTTACAACACTTTCAACGTTGGTAAATTGCAAAGTGTACAACGGTAATGTTGAGTTCAAGTCGTGTAAGCCAGTAGGTTTAGCTTTCGATCTTTAAGTTAAGTGTGAACGCTGCGAAAATCGATACATTCCGTCAAGCAAAAAAAACGGAAGCAGATTTGAAATAAATTCTCGGTTTGCCCTCGTGATGAGGATTCTGGATTTAGGACTTGCAGGATGCAATAAGTTCTGCGGTTTAATGGACTTATCAAGCAGTTTTTTGTGCAAAACTACTTATAATAATTGCATTAACAGCATATGCTCCGCAGTCCAATCAGTTACGGATAAAATTATGGCTTCTGCCGCTGAAGAAGAAAAGCAAGCGACGTCACATTCAGATTTGACAGTTTCCGGAGATGGAACTTGGATGAAACGTGGTTTTGCCTCCTTGTTTGGTGTTGCTTCGTTGATTGGCTTTTACACAGGTAAGGTTCTTGATATTATTGTAAAAAGTGCACACTGTGAAGTATGCAAAACTTGGGAACATCGCTTGAATACTGCTGAGTTTGAAACGTGGCATGAAAAGCATGTTGCTGAAGGTGCGTGCAAAGCAAATCATTCCGGACCCTCGGGAAACATGGAAGTTGACGCAGTAAAGCAGATGTTTCAGCGATCTCAAGAAAAACACGGTGTTCGCTATAAAAATTATGTCGGTGACGGGGATAGCAAGACTTACAGCGGAGTAGTAAACTTGAAACCGTACGGAGACAACTTCCAAATAACAAAAAAAGAGTGCGTTGGCCACGTACAAAAACGTATGGGTAAAAGGCTCCGAGACCTTGTTAAGAACAAGGTTGAAGAAAAAATTATAAAGTCTGGTAAAAACGTCGGAAAAACAACCAAAAGTAAAACGCTGTCGGGGCAAGGAAAATTGACAGGGGCACTTATCGACAAGTTTACTGTGTACTACGGTTTGGCGATTAGAAGAAACTGTCGAGAAGAAGATGCTGTAAATAAAATGAAAAAGGCTATCTGGGCAACGTACGCCCATAACTCATCCACAGACGAAGATCCGCAGCACTACGATTGTCCGAGCGGCGCGGACTCTTGGTGCGAATACTAGAAAGCTGTGGCATTGAACACCTTAGAAAACTTTTCTCACTCTAACGAGGCCTTACCAATTGATGTTTTGGATGCAATGAAACCAATATACGAAGACCTGAGCAAAGACGAGCTTTTAGAAAGATGCGTTGGTGGATTTACGCAAAATAACAACGAGAGTTTAAATCAACTTATTTGGAAAATTGCTCCCAAAACATCGTCTGCTGGCTGCAACATAGTAGAGATTGCAGCAAATATAGCTGCATGTACTTTTAATGAAGGAAATACAGCTTTATTAATGATTCTTCAATCAGCAGGAGTTGGTACTGGATGCAGCGCCCATGAGTACGCGAGGCTGGCGGACGAAACTCGCATGATGAAAGCCGACTCCGAAAGCGCCGCTCAAACCAAAGAAGGTAGAATTCGGCGAAGACAAGGACAAAAAGATGCCCTGGACATTGCTGAAGCTGCTGGTGACTTACTTTATGGAGCTGGAATAGATGATTCAGTGTAAGTTGTAAATCAAATAGTTTTTCTTCACTTTTTTCGTACCGAAAACTTCAAACGCCTTTTTCTCGAAACACTATTTTTCAAAGTCGGTGAAAGTTCTCATTTGAAAACTACTGCACCGATCTTTCTAGAATTAAACATACGTCTTTAATGCATAAAAAACCCGCCCCCTAGTGAGTTACTTTTTTTTTTTTTTTTTTTTTTTGGCCGAGTTTTAGCCATAAAATGGCCGGTTTTGGCGACCAAAAAACAGTGTTTTGGCTTCAAAACGTCGCCAAAACTTCAAAATTGAAAAAAAATGAAATTGATCCTACTAGGGGGCGAGAAAAACTAATATATTAACTAAATCTACTTTATTTTTTGATTTCAGATGAACCGTTCGCGAGTTACTGCCTTCACCGCAACTCATCTTTTTTTCGAAGCGCCTTGTTTGGTTGGCTCCCATTGCCTCAATTTTTAATATTTTGATCTGAAATTTTGACAGAATGTTCTTTGAATGTTGTATGATATGTATATAAATTCTTATTAAATTATAATAAACAGGAGCTTCACTATAAATCATCGAAAAATCATCATTTTTTGACCGCTCAGACCCTAACCCCCCCTTAAATTACGATAAGAGAAACATTTGCTTGGCTTGAATGTTCTAAGTTTCAATTAGCTGCAAAGTAAAGTACCAAGCAACTCCTGGCTATTGGAAGTATTTGAGAGTCAATATATTTTTAAAGTTTCTATGCAAGGATCGAAATTACTAAGCTTGGATTCCGGCTTTCTAAAATAAGGCTTTAAACTAAAGGTCTCATGTAGTCAGCCTCCGAGATAAGTTTGTAGAATTCTAAGCTCATTTAGAAAAAGAAACTTGACATAAAGATTACATAATAATAATGAAAAAAACAAAACAAAAAGTGCTTGCTTTTTTAGTCAAGTTTTGAAATTTGACAAGCTTGGGATTTCTTAGCCTGACTTGGCTCGAATTTATCAATCTTGGGCATTCGTAGGCTAGCTTGAATGTGACAAGCTTGAGCATTCTAAAGGCCGTCACAGGAACTCTGGCGAATCGCTCGATGCTCCATCGATCGTTGCGCACCTAACCTCAATGCTGAACTGGGCGATCGGTCGGTTTAAGAAATCGGCATCGCTCGTCGACCGCTGGCCGATCATCCAGCTTGAATGTGCCAAGCTTAGAATGCCCATGACAAATTTTGTCAAGGCTTAGGATGCTCAAGGCATTCTAAGCTCGGACAAAATTTTTCAAGCTTAGGCAAGCTTAAAAATAAAAATCAGTAAAAATAAACAAAAATATACCCATTAAAAACATTATAATAAAACAAAAAGAAGGTAAAAAAAGTCCACCACAATAAATAAAAATAAAAAAAATACTACTTGAAAAAGAAAAAGAAAAAAAAAAAAAAATTTATCAAGCAATTAAGGAGCATATTTAAAATGCTCGATTAGAATTAAATACGTCTTCTTTATATCATCTAGTCTTAGTAACTTCAATAGTAGATGAAATTAAACTCGCGCCCCCTAGCGGTATTCATGGAAGCTCAGTACAGCTGCTATTAAGTTGCGATACACGCCGCTAGGGCGCGCGAGTTTAATTTCATCTGCTATTGAAGTCACAAAGACTAGATGATATGAAGGAGACGTATTTAATTCTAATCGAGGAGTCGAACGTTGGCTCAGTCGGCTAAGTGCTTGCACCTAGTCGGCCGATACAACTTCGACCAAGGGATCGCGGGTTCAATTCCCACTCTGGGAAAAATTTTTTCGGATTTTTTTTCTTGGGTGGTGGGATGAAGCCCGATCTCGACATAAAAACCATTTGAGAGTGGTGATCCTCTCACTTGGTAATTTTTTAAAGATCACCAATCGCTCCCATACCGGGCAGCACCTCTTTCTACTACCCTTAAAGGAGGGTACATTTCTTCGCTCACCGAGCCTCGTTTCTCCAACGACTTCGTCGTTTATTCCACTCTATCCACTCTGAGTGTTCAGCGCCCAGTCCCTCCCACCCTTGGACTTGAGGCCATTCTACCATCTTTTCAACAACAGTGGTTCATAGCTTCCTTAGGCTGGTAACCCACAACCAGGAGGTGGTTTTAGTCGGTAAGAATCCGACACTACCCAAGCAACTCCTCCTTGGGTGTCTTTCTGAAGATTTCCCCTCCTGGTTTACATAAAAAAAAAAAAAATTCTAATCGAGCATTTTAAATATGCTCCTTAATTGCTTAATAAATATATTTTTTCTTTTCAAGTCGTATTTTTTTTTTTTTTATTTATTGTGGTGGACTTTTTACCTTCTTTTTGTTTTATTATAATTTTTTTCATGAGTATATTTATGTATATTTTTACTAATTTTTTTTTTTTTTTTTTGGTAGGCTTTTTTTTCTTTCTTTGTTTTATTTATTTAGTTTTAAAATGTATAAACACCCGGGCCCCAATCCTTTGACTCGATAGCTTGGAGCTTAGCCCGATAGCTTAGCAGCTCGGCTTAGAACTTCCGAGCTATGCTACGAATGTTCGAGCTTGGAGCTTAGCCCGATAGCTCAGCAGCTCGGCTTAAGGCCATCACAGGAACTTGGGCGATGGGCGAAATCGCTCATCGACCGTCGACCGTCGACCGTTTTCTTCAGAGGTTAGGATACAAACCGGTCGACGGTTGACGGTCGAATTCGCCCATTCGCCCGAGTTCCTGTGATAGCCTTTAGAACTTCCGAGCTATGCTACAAATGTTCGAGCTTGGAGCTTATGCCTTGTCTACACTGGCGGTTTAACCGCGTCTCGGCTTAACTTTGTTAAAAAAATTTTGCAATGTTGACATTGGAATTGAAGTTCAAGATGTAAAAATTCTAATCTTATAAATTATTTCCTATTTTTAGAGTATAAATTAATCCTTTAATCCAACGGCAACATTGAAAAATTCTTTAAACAAAGTTAAGCCGAGACGCGGTTTAACCGCCAGTGTAGACGGGGCATTAGCCCGAAAGCTCAGCAGCTCGGCTTAGAACTTCCGAACTATGCTACGAATGTTCGAGCTTGGAGCTTAGCCCGATAGCTCAGTAGCTTAGCTAGGAACTTCCAAGCTAGGCGACGAGTATTCAAGCTTTACAAATTTTGCGTAGGCTTAGAATACACAAGCTTGGCACATTCAAGCTATGCAACGAAAACTCCGAGCTAGGCTCAACGGATTGGAGCTTAGCCCGATAGCTCAGCAGCTCAGCTTAGAAATTTCAAGCTAGACTACAAATGTTCAAGCTTGGCAAATTTCTTCGACGCTTATCATGCAACTTGATAAGCTTCGGTGAGGGTTAAGGCCATCACAGGAACTTGGGCGATGAGCGAATTAGCCCATTCGCCCGAGTTCCTGTGATAGCCTTTAGAATGCCCATGCTTGAGCTTTTTGAGCTGAGCAACGAATGCTTGTTAGGCACATTCAATCTGAGCTACGATTGCCCAAGCTT
Organism: Encarsia formosa; assembly: GCA_038277355.1. Lineage (NCBI taxonomy): Eukaryota > Metazoa > Arthropoda > Insecta > Hymenoptera > Aphelinidae > Encarsia > Encarsia formosa. The sequence goes on along the minus strand of CM076186.1, from coordinate 46,518,495 downwards.
GACAAATCATTAACGAGTTTTCAAGTGTTGGGGAAGAGGCTAGTTGCAGGGCAATTCGAAGGACACATAAACGGTCGAATGTTTACGATTTCTCTGAACGGGCCAGTGCCGGCCGGTATCAGCTGGCGCACACGTGTTGCTCCGGGCCCCGAATACTGAGCAAGAGAGGAAAGCGCGTGGCATTTTCCTTCTCTCCTCTTCTTCTTCTTCTTCTTCGCAGGGGAGGATTTACTAACACAGTAGAAGCGTGATTTTTAGATCGATTTTTCGAATTTCGGCTATACGCGCGGTGTTGCCGGTGCACCCAAGAGACTCGTGCATTCTCCGTATACTGCATTCAAACCCAGGTCCTCGCGCGCGTCCTGAGTTTTTTTTCACTCTGACATGCCTTGAATCTACCCGTGCGTGCAGTGGCTTTACTCGCTACTGCAGTGCACAGCAACAACGCCTATCCTTCGCTCGGACGCAAGTGGAGTGCTTGCGCCCGCACAAGTACATCTTGTGACGCTTGAATTTCTCACGCCAGTTCGCAATACATACAGCGCCCAATATTTGTTGTCCTCGACATCAGTGTCTCTTTTTCTTTCTTTATGCTGGTGTAACGCGGTGACTTGTATGTATGCAACTGTGCATTGATTAAATTTGATTGAGTAAATTTTAGAGAAATTAAACAAAATTTGTAAAACATGGATGTTAGAGTTGATTGAGAATAAAATTGCATGAGAATGTATTAGTGTTGATTTTTTTTTTATTTCTATTTTGAGAAAATTTGGTTACCCTCTTGCTTGACATTGTCAATCAAAACTAATTGTTTCCGATGGTTCTGGGCTCAATGATTTTAGATGAAACTGCTGTGCAATGTAGTCTTATTATTGACTAGAGAAATTTTGAGAGTTTGTGGATGTTCCCGTGTTGTATACTTGCGCAACCAAAATCCAACCGATTTCACAGCTGTGTCTTGGAGTTTTTGGTTGGAGAGTGGTGTATACATGCGTGGTAGCACTGCAAATAATCTTAATATCTTGTTTCAAATTAAAATGAGTAGTAGTACATTTATTTTGATTGAGAAGCATGAAATAAAAGTATTCTTTAATGGGACAAAGAGAAATGCCTGATTACTTTAGAGAAATTTGAGTTTATTAAATCTTTTTAGAAAGAAAATTTTTTTAATAAAGAATCTTTATTTCAAAAACCCAGATCAGTTGATTACACATTTTGAGAAAAATATGGAAGGCGTATTTAACAACTTCGCTTGGGCTGATTACATGCACAGCCGACACCTGGCAGATGAAGAGGTGTCTGATAATCAGCTGAATAACTGTAAGATATAAATTTTTTTAGAGAACTATGAAATTTTAGAGAATTTTTAAAGTTTTTTTATTTTGAGAAAATTTTTAATTGAGAATAAACTTTAAAAAATTATGAGTTTAGAGTTCAGGCTTGTCATGATTTTTTTTTTATCAGGTTGAAGAAAATTATGATTTTAATTTCACAGCACCATCTATGAATAGAGAAGTCCCGACAATAAATGTAAAGGACAGCAACACTGCAGTACTACCTGCAAACATGTCGACTGCAACACCACCTGCAGCTCCTGCAACCATACCCTCCACCTCTGCGCCATTAAATATTGTGGTTCCACTCAAAGAGATGGCCGATAAAATAGCGGATTTACACCAACAGTCTCTTGATTTTGAGAAAAGTAGACTTGAAAGAAGAAATTTAGAGAAATCTTGCCAAGCTACAAGCCTGGACAGAGCACCTCAGGCATCAGGTAACAGAGAGAGAAAGAGTCAACGGTATCCTGATTTGAGATTCAATACACCGTGTAACTTGGTTTTGACACCAAAAATGCGTTTCGATGGGTGGTACGACCACTTAATCACGGATCTCAAATTAAAAAGGATCCATTACCTGATTGACCCGACGGTAGCCAGTCCAAGTGGTCTGACTTCTGATGACCATGAACAAGATAAAATTCTGTTCAAAAAGATAATTATAACGTCAATCGACCCTGAGTACCACCACCGAATACTTGGCATTGAGGGTCCAGTTAAGATTTTAAATAAGTTGAGAGAGATTAGACAACGGTCAATCGGAGTCAATCCAACTATTTTAAAGACTCAACTGTTGAGTATAAAGTTCAACCCCGGTGAGTCAGTTGATTCTTTTTGTCGAAGATTTGACGAAATAGTTAGAGAAATTCGACTGAGTGACACCGAATATGAACTGACTGAGTCTGAAGTCAGAACTGCGTTTTACCACGCAGTTGTAGTCACGCCAATGTTCGACGAGGTAAGGCGTGAAAATTCTTCCGTAAAAGGGCGAGAAAAGCGAGAGCTCACTTTGGAAGAAATGAGATCAACGATGCGAGACATCGAGGTCGACATAAACTCCAAAAAATTTAGAGAAACTAGAGAAAGCCAGCCAAAAGCTTCCAGAGCTTTTAAAAAGCAGAAAGGTAACCGTGGAGGCGGGTACCATGGTTCAAATGCCAAAAAAGACAAATGTCACCGATGTGATAAGCCAGGACACTGGCAAAACGAATGCCCTTTAAAAGAGCGAAACCAATGGTATTGTTACATATGTGAGAAGATAACAAACCACAAGTCGAGCGAATGTTGGTACAACCCTTACAATGAGGGTAATAAGAGAAAGGGTGGTGACCAAGATGGCCCCCCAAACAAAAAATCCAATGGTCAAAACTCTACAGGAGGAAGAGGAGGCAGAGGTGGTAGAGGAAACTACAGAGGCCACGGCAGAGGTCGTGGTGGTAAGCCTAGAAACGAGCAAGCTGCAACAGTTGCTCGAGCAACCAAACCTTCAAACCAAGGTAAGAGAAATAAAGATAATTCACTTAATTTTAGAGAATATATTGAGTTTGTTGCTGATTCGGGGGCGACAGAACACATAGTAAAGTCTCATTCTTAGTGATTTTAAAACTTCTAAGAACGGGGTTATAAAAAGTGCGAATAAAAACGAGCTTGCAGACATTGTCATTAACGGTAAGGGAGAGCTCTTACTCAAAAGTAATACACCTGTAGAGAATTGTTCAAAATTAACCGACGTTATACTGCCAAACCCTCGCTGGAGGCCACAGGACCTTGCCGCGGTGCGAGGGCTGAGCCGTGGGCCCTGCCGGGCGTCTAAGGGGGGGTGAATGAGTGAGGGTGAGTGGAGGATCCCTATAAACGGGCTCTCCTCATGGATGGTTGGGATCCCTATAAACGGGCTCTGCCCTGACTGGGATGGATGATACGGCCCTTAGACTTCCGGCTTGGTCTGACTCGAGGGCTCACGGGGACTAAGAAGTGGCCTACCCAATCTAAGGTGTGAGATTACCATGCCGAGAGATGCGTGGCACAGGGGGTGCTGTGTCTTGAACGGTTCCTCCGGGACACCGGGCCGAATCTCGGAGTACCTGAGGCCTTTCCCGTCATTGGCGGTCCATGGCGATTGGACATTGTATATCCGCCCTACTCGTGGGATCAAAATAGAGGCTACAGGGAAAAAACAAAACGAGTCGATGGATACGGGCTCTGAACCGACCATCGACTCGGAGACTAACAACCTTGGGGGCTCTGACCCCAAGGTCACCGAAACCCATTACGGGACGGTCAGTAGACCGAAATCATTGAGTGGAGCGCAGCGAAGGAAAATTCTTCGGCAAAAGGCTAAGGAGGAGAGCAAACCACCTCCCAAGTTTCATAAGGGGACGAGGCAACGAAGGGGTCAGGAAGGGAAGCGGGCTAGTACTGCGTCCACTGACTCCGTCTTTGTATCGACACCCAGCATGGCTAAGAGGATGGCCTCCTCCAGTCTGGAAATACCCGAGAAGCAGGGGCTGCTGAAGCGACCTAAAGTGGACCGCAGATATGCTGCAGCTGCGCCTAATTCTCCCAGAGTGGCCCTCACTTGTGGGGACTACCTAGGAAGGGAGATGCCTGCCGATGTCTGCACGAAACTGCAGGAAGCAGTAGTCAGCAAGGTACTTGCTATCGAGGGGGAGGGGGCCTTTGTACCCCGGTTTCTGGACTCGTTCCCCAGAAAGGGCACGTTTGTCTTCGTCTGTGCAGACGAAGCCAGCAAGACCTGGCTGGACAGCGAGGCCACGCTACTCGACCCAGGGCAACCAAACCTAAAGGCGAGGATAGTTTCACCAGAGGAGACTAAGATCAATAAGGTGATCACATGGCTCCCTCCGGGGGTTAAGACTGCCGAGGACCTCATCAAAGTGGTCCAAAGGCAGAACGGGTCGATCGACACAACTAGGTGGGCGATCCTGAGTAGGGCTCCTGATGGATGCCTAATTCTGGGTCTATATGAACCATCGGTCGCGGTACTCCAGAGCCAAAACTTCCAGCTTTGGGCAGGGGTCGGCAAAGCAACCTTCAGGCTGCTAAGCCGTCCCTCAAACAAGGCGGGAAGTAGCGGCTCTACGGGGAAATCATAAATGGAGTAGCCCTAATGGCTACTTCAATACTGCGATTCTCCCAAATCAACTTGCACCATTGCAGAAGCGCCTCTGCTGTACTAGCAAGGCGCATGGCAATGGCGCATACACACATAGCCCTTATACAGGAACCCTGGTTGTACAGGGGCAAAGTAAAGGGCTTGAACAGCTGTGGGGAACTGCTCGTGGGCTCCAGCAATGGAGACGCCCGGGCTTGCATCACCATGAAGGGTGTTAACGGTTTTTTGTTACAGGAGCTGAGTTCCCGGGACTGCACGACCGTAAGGATAGAGGTCGCGGATAAGGAGGGCCGAACGAGGAAGGCAGTCATCTCGTCCATTTACCTTCCCCACGACGAGGAAGCTCCCGCAAGGAGCATGATGAAGGTGATCGAATACTGCAGCCGTAATAACCTTGATCTGATTATTGGTTGCGACGCCAACGCCCACCATGTGGCGTGGGGAAGCACTGATATTAATGATAGAAGGTCTGAGTTGCTTGAATTCATCACGGGCACGCAGATGGACATTGCAAACAGAGGAAACACGCCAACCTTCGTTACTGCCAACAGAAGCGAGGTCCTGGACCTCACGCTGGCTTCAATGAACATCAAGAACTGCATACGTGGATGGAGGGTCGACAGCGAACCATCCATGTCGGACCATGGGACAATAACTTTCGGGATCGAGATAACGAGACCGTGGATCGAGCCTAAGAGGTGACCCAAAGACACCAACTGGGGCGCATACAGCAAGGAGCTGGAGGAAGCCTTGGCCCAGGTCAAAGGGAGATACGGCAATGATCTTGAGCTTGACTGGACCCTTTTCCAGGTCTATAAGGCTATGATCAGGGCCTACGAGAACAACTGCCCACTAAAGCCTGGCAAACCACTCAATGGCACTCCCTGCTGGAATAAGACACTGGAGGAGCTAAGAGTGGGAGTTAGACGGGCGTTTAACAGGGCAAAGAAGAGGAAATCCACTGAAGGCTGGAAAGCGTACAAAGACACGCTGAAGGCCTTCAAGAGGGAAATTGCGAAGGCAAAGAGAGAAAAATGGCGGGAATTCTGCACAGGCATGGAAAACCTGGCAGCTACTGCGAGGCTCGCTCGAATCCTGACCAGAGATGATAATAATAGCGCCCGTCTCCAATGTCTGAGAGACAGATCGGGCGCCTACACTGAATCGGAGGAGGACAGATTGGAACTTCTCCTCAGCAGCAACTACCCCGACTTCGTCAGGGTAGATAATGATACCCCGCCCACCATATCTGGAAGGAGGGGGACGGAAGATAAAGATTGGGACACGGCTGTCAAAGTCGTGACCATGGAAAAGCTTAAATGGGCGATTGACTCCTTTGAACCGTATAAATCTGCGGGCCCTGACGGTATCTTTCCTAAGATGCTACAGGAAGGAGGTGACAAGACCCTTAGGCTACTGTTAGGTATTCTAAGGGGCTGCATCGCCACAGGGCACGTGCCAGCTTGCTGGAAGGAAACGTGGGTCTCATTTATACCGAAACCTGGTAGGAGAAGCTACAACTCGGTGAAGGACTTCAGACCTATCAGTCTGACCTCTTTCCTAATGAAGACCTTGGAAAGACTGCTGGACAACTATATCAGGCAGAATATACTGATAAACAGTCCCTTTCACCGAGCGCAGCATGCATATACCTGTGGAAAATCCACGGAATCTGCACTGCACTCAGTGGTCAATTACATTGAGGAGGCTTTTGATGCGAAGGAAACCGTAATCGGGGCCTTCGTTGACATCAAGGGTGCCTTTAACAGCACCAACAGAGCAACTATAGACAAAGCCTTGAATAAGCATGGTGTACCTTATACCATCAGAAGATGGATCAGGGGAATGCTTAGTGATAGGTGCATCTTTAGTGAGTGGAATGGCAAGACGGTTAGGGGAACCATCAGCGAGGGATGCCCGCAGGGTGGGGTCCTCTCACCACTCCTGTGGATCCTGGTCGCGGACGAACTACTGCGCTTGCTAGACGAACTCGGATTCTTCCTCATCGCTTATGCAGACAACTTCGCTATACTTGTCAGGGGCAAGTTCGAAGAAGTCCTACCCGATCTTATTCGGAGGGCGTTGGAGAGGATCTGCGAATGGTGCGAGGCTAAATCTCTGGCTGTCAACACTGATAAGACGGAGATAGTCACGTTCACGAGGAAATACAAATGTAAGGTCAGTAAGAAAGTCTCCGTCAACGGGAAACAAATACCGTACGCGGAGGGTGTGAAATATCTGGGCGTATTCCTAGATAAGAAACTAAAGTGGGGACAACACCTGCAGACTCAATGCAGCAAAGTCCTAAACATATTCATGCAGTGTAGGTCAGCAAGCGGGACTTCCTAGGGGCTAGAACCCCAGGTCGCCTTGTGGTTACACGAGGCGATTCTGAAACCGAAGCTTACCTATGCCGGGGTGGTATGGTGGAAAGTGACCGAAAATAAGACCTCGAGGCGTGTACTGGACCATGTTCAGGCTGTCGTCTTGAGGGGAATTTACGGGCTTAAACGAAGCACACCCACAGCCGCCATCAGGATGTTGCTGGATATCCAAAGCCTAGACCTGGACATCAAACTGGTTGCGGCCAGGACAGCCTACAGACTGAAGTGCAGCGGGGAGTGGGTTGGAAATAGTGATGGGCATGCAACCATCCGAGGGAGAATGTTGAAGGGCGAGGTCTTTAACTCGACCCAAGACAGAATGGATAAGACTCTACTGTTTGGGCAACGTCTCAAAACGAGGATACCAAACAGGGAGGAATGGAGCAACAACCAAGTGCTTGGGCACGGAGACATCTGGTTTACCGACGGATCCAAGACCAATGAAGGCTCTGGTTATGGAATTTATGGACCTAGCCTTAGGGAATCCTACGGGCTCAGGGAATTTAACACGGTGTTCCAGGCCGAGATGGCTGCGATAAATACGTGCGCTAACAACCTCTCTCTGGGGAACGTCAGTAAGAGACGCATCTGCATCTGCACTGACAGCCAAGCCTCCATAGAGGCCTTGGAAAACCCAGTTACAACCTCACGGTTGGTTAGGGAGACTAAGAATACCCTTAATGCGCTGGCAAGATCTAACCAAGTATTTATTACCTGGATACCCGGACACTCCGGGTTCAAGGGAAACGAGAGGGCAGATGAGCTTGCGAGGAGAGGGGCCTCAGCAGATACACGGCCGGAGCATGGGGTGGGTGTACCGTTCTCAGAAGGCTACAGTATCCTGGAGAAGTACTCGAAGAGGCAAAGATGGGAACTCTGGGAAGAATACCAGAGCTACAGGTGGATCAAGGAACTACTGGGAAGTTATATTACCGGTTGGGCCAAACTGATCACCAGGCTAGACAAACGAAGGGCTAGAGAGGTCATGGGCATTATGACCGGACACTGCAACCTTCGGTGCTACACACACAAAACGCAGGGGCATAGTAACCTGTGTAGATGGTGTGAATCAGAGGAAGAGACCCCGTGCCACTTCCTATGCAAATGCCCTAACCTGACAGGCCACCGCCTGAAATGGTTGGGAACCGGGATCCTGGATCCTGAGAGCTTTTACGGAGTGAGTGTGGATAACATACTCGCATATTGCAGGGTGTTAGGACTCACGAACACTCCAGAGGTATAGCAAGGGGGACAGGGATACAATGGTGAAAACTAAGTGTCCCTAAGCTTAGCACCCGTATGCTATGATTTAATAATAATATATACTGCCAAAGATATTTCAGAGAATTTGCTGTCGTTGAGAAAATTGGCAGATGCAGGTTTTTCAATTTATTTAGATGGTAAATTATTTTAAGTCTTTTGCAAAGAGAATGGTAGAATTATTTTCCAAGGCATTTATGAGAAGCCTGATTGGATTATAAAATTTTAGATAGTCAGGGATTTTGATAATAATGGTGTAATTATAAAAAGTCATGACAATTACAGCTGCAAAGCAAGAATAGTCAAAAATAATGAACCTTCAGATCAATCTCAGACAACAAATATAGAGAATAATCAATTGCTACTTTCGGAGGGAGTAGATATTCAAACTCTGCAAAGAACGGAGGGAAAAAATTTTGAGATTGGAAACTTAGAGAATTCGTTGTCAGAGATTGGGAGGGAGAATGTTGAAAAGTTCATTGAGCTTGAAAATAATAATTCAAACAATTTAGAGAAAAATAATGATAACAATTTTGAGAAAAATTCTGAATTAAATTCGAATAACATTGAGAAAAATTTAATAACTGTGAAAGAAAATCAGTTGTTAACGGATTTAAATTCAGAATGCGAGACAAGTTTTACACTGCCAAAAATCATGAATATAGATGAAATAGAGAATTTAGAGAATGTAGAGGAAATATTTACTGATGATTCAGAAAAACCGAGTGATTTTAAAATACCTAATGAAGGTATGCTATTGCATGTAAGACTTGGTCACGGTTCACTTAATAATTTAAAGAAATTACAAAAACTAGAGAAAAAGTTAGAGGATGTCAAATTTGACAAATCAATCCTTGAATGTGAAATTTGTATCTTGGCAAAGATGGAAAAATTACCATTTAAACAAACTAGAAGGAGAGCTAGTAGGCCATTAGAGTTAATTCACTCAGACACGATGGGTGCAATTAAACCTATTTCTTGGCCCGGCCAAAAGAGGTACATTTTAACTTTGATTGACGATTATTCTAGATTAGCTATTGTTTAAAAATGGAAGATGAGTCAGGTGATACTCTTGAAAAATTTTTAATAACTGCGAGAAACTTATTAGGAGAAAATAAAAAGGTCTGTTATATCAGATCTGATTAAGGCACTGAGTTCACCGGTGGAGGATTTATTGAAGTAATGAAAAGAGAAAAAATTGAGGATGAGTATTCGCCACTAGGGACTCCACAGCACAACGGAGTCACTCAGAGATTCAATAAAACTATTGAAGGCAAAATAAGAGCTTATATGTGTGGTTCGGGAATTCTTACGACCATGTGGAAGTTTGATGCAGAGGCAGCAGTTCAAGCATATAATGTTACGCCTCACAAATCGATTAATTATAAAACCCCCACATTAAAATTTAGAGAAAATGCAAGATGTAATTTTGATCAATTAAAACGCTTTGGGTGCATAGCGTATGTAAAATTGCCAAAACACGTAAGATTTTTAGAGAAATTTGTCTTTGTCCATAAAGATGATTACTGTAAGAAACAAAGTTTGAGCGAAAGCAATGATCTGATCATTGAATCACAGCATGATAAGTCTGCTGAAGTTAGAGAAAATGATTCAAATCAAATTGAGGATTTAGAGAAAGAAAAGCCTAAACACAGAAAAAGGGGTAGACCAAAGAAAGAGAACCAAAAGGCGAAAGCTGAAATAAGAGAAAACAAAAACACCCCTATTACGAGAAGCAAATCAAAGAGAAAGTTAGAATCTGTAGAACAGATAAATAGCTTTGCAAGCGCTAAAAGAGTCAATGATAGCAGCTGTGTTGCCAGACACACTAGTGCCGCAGATATAGATGAAATGGCGTACGTTTTATTAGCGAAAATTCAAAAAGATCCGTCAAGCTATGATGAAGCGATGAGATCGAGTAAAAGAGAATTTTGGAAGGAAGCAATAAGAGAAGAATTAACTTCCATGAAATCAAATAATGTATGGAGTTTTGCGGATCGACCTAAACCAACTCCTGAAGGTAAGAGACCAAACATTATTGATTCAAAATGGGTTTTCAAGAGAAAATTTGAAATAGATGGCTCTGTAAAATATAAAGCTCGACTTGTAGCTCGAGGTTTCAAAGATACAAATGATTACGATCTTAGAGAAACGTATGCACCTGTGTCGAGGCTATCTTTGATTAGAGCATCTCTTTCGATAATAAATAAACAAAAATTGCATGTCTGCCAAATGGACGTAAAAACGGCATTTTTGAATAGAGAACCTGATGAAGAAATTTACATAGAAATTCTTGATGGCTCAGACGTTCCCATTGAGATGAAGAGAAGCAAAGTATGTAAGTTAGAGAAATCAATATACGGCTTAAAAGTAAGTTCGAAAAAATGGAATGAAAGATTTTCAAGAGAAATTGAAAAACTTGGTCTAACGAATGATTTGCATGATCCATGCTTGTTTACGTGGAGACATAACAAGAAAATGGCTTGTGTTGTGCTTTACGTGGATGACATGCTCATTGCAAGCAATGATATAGAGAAATTGAATGAAATAAAGACTACTCTAGGTAGATCCTTTGAAATGAAAGACCTTGGTGAACCGAAGAGCTTTTTAGGTATGACGATTGAGAAAAACAAAGAGAAAGGTGAAATTTTAAATCACCAAGCCGACTACACTGAGAGAATGTTAGAGAAATTTAATATGAAAGATTCATATGCACAAAACACTTCAATGGAAACACGTCAAGTCAGTAATCGAAATAAGAAGAGAAAATTAGAGAACTTAAAAACTCCAGAAATACAGTCTGAGAATCAAATCAAAAAGGTACCATATAGAGAAGCGATTGGTAGTCTTATGTACTTAGCGGATGCTACTCGTCCTGACATTGCATATGCTGTAAACTACCTAGCTAGAAAACAGCTTGAGCCAACACAGGAAGACTGGAATGACGTTCTAAGAGTTTTTCGGTACTTGAGAGGTACGTCCAACCATGGACTGAAATACTTATCGAAGTCAGAAAATTTAGAGGCTTACATTGATTCAAGTTGTAGAGACCTGCCCGGGTCAATATCAACTTGTGGTTATGTGATAAGATCATTTGGTGATGCGATTGCGTGGAGAAGTCGCAAACAACAATATGTGTCACTATCAACCTGCTTCGCAGAACACTTAGCCATGAGTGATGCCTGTCAAGAACTGATTTCACTTGACAAATCTCTCAGGTATATCACGGGTAAAACATTTTACCCAGTGACTGTTTGGTGCGACAATAAAGCAGCAAAAGATTGCACCGAGATGGATGGCAGTCACAAAGTGAAAATATTTGATGATAACCTAGAAGAGATCAAGAGAAATTTGCGGGAGAGAGAAGCCACTGGCATCAGAAAACATATGGCTGAAACTCATGGAGATTTCATAAAACAATGCGTTCATAGAGGCTACGTAAGAGTTCTAAGATTGATACTAAAGAGAATATCGCTGATATCATGATCAAACCTTTAGAGTTGAATTCACATAAAAAACTTAGAGACATCATAAGTAATATGAGTTAGAGAATAAAAGCAAAAGTGTCAGAAGGCTTTAAAAACTTAAGATTTAGAGAATATTAAGTTTAATTTAGAGAATAAATGTAAACTACTTTGAACTTGATTAACTAAACTTTATTTTTTATCTGTTCACAGGATACCAGAATTAACCCAGGCAGCAGCTCTATACCCGATACCAAGAGAATCATTTTTGTATTAAATTATAAGACATGAATATAATAATTTTTTTTTAGATAAATTAATGTAAGGTCGTTGTCGACAAAGAGAGGGAGTGTTAGAATCGTGGCTTTGCCGACAGCTCCTTGTAATATCGGTATAGCAAGCGCGCCTGAGGATGCAGGACTTTGAATGCTGCACTTCACTTGTGCAGCATCCTAGCTCCTGCACGCATCCAAACCTACGCACTGCGTTTAGCTTTTTAAGTATTTGAGAGAACCTTTTTCTAGAGAATAAATGAAGTGTTCAATCAAGAGTATATACTAGTGTTTGTGTTGTGATTTATCCTGTGAAAAACCTCCTTATTAATATTCATCCATACAAGAGTATTTTATTTTTGATTCATTTATCTGTTCATTGCTTTATTAAAAGATAAATCTAGTTGTTTAAAATAAACAACTAACAAATTGAGTTTTAATAGTGAATAAAAACAAATATATATTTTGTTCATAAAATTGAAGTAGATGAATTGTATAATATTTTTCCTTGATCTCACCTTTAAGAAATTCCAATCTAGAGGGCACTGTTTGTAAGTCAATCTAATTTTTAGAATAACATTAAATACATTAAACATTAAATACCAAAAAACTACGTTTATTGTTGTATTTGAACGTAAAATTACGCAGTTTTTGAAAATCTGGGGTTAAAAATGGAGGTTTTCATTTAAAAAAACAATGTTAGGGCCCCTGGGGCCCAAAATAAAGCCAATTTTTTTATGCCTTTCTGATCAATAAATTGGAGTTAAAAAACTTTCCCGATGCACATTCAGCACAAAAAAGTCAAACTTTCAAGTTATTAAAGTTTATTGAAAAATAAGCCTTGCTGGGCCTTCATAAGGCTCAAAAAAAACTTCCGAAAAATACCTAAACATTGTAAAATCTTACGCTCTTTCGGATCCGAGGTCAAAAACGGGGGTTCCTATTTAAAAAAACAAAGTTAAGGCCCCAAGGGCCCAAAATAAAACATAAGGCCCAATTTCGTTGGGCCCATCTTACTAGCCCTTAAAAATTATGAAACTTTGGTCTCTACATTTTTTTCGATTTGGGCCTTCCTAAGCGAGCTATTAAGGTGGATCCATTAAAATCAGCCACCCTGTAGATGAATTTAATTATTCTATTTTATTTTTGTTAACAAAATGTAATTTTGTTTTTATAAGTCGCTTTTCAATAATAAATTACTTTCAATAACAGCAATGAATCAAAAAATGAAATACTGTTTTAAAAATCCAGACATCTTTTGAATGCGATCGGCGTATGATTGAACTAAATCCAAGTTTTAACTTTTCAATAATTAAATTTATTTAATAAACAAATGAGAACTTTTTAAATTCTTGTAATTCATTTTTTTCTAAATTATTTATAAATTTTGTTCAAAAAATTTAAAGTTATCATTATCTTTTTGAAAGTTATTAAAATTTTTTTTTTTTTCAAAATTGTTTTGGTATATTTCTATTTTAATCGCAGGTCTATTTATTATCGATTTAGATGGCAAAGATTCAAATCTTTAATAAAAATCGTTAATACACATGTTATTTAAAAAAGAAAATAATTTTTTGATAGATTTTTACAATAGATTTATTTTAATATAAATATCGATGGTTATAATAACGCAAGCATTATTACTAAATTTATACACTTTTTTATCATGTTAGTCACCGAAGTTGACGATTAAAATAAACTAACAAGCTCAATACAGAGTGATAAAAAATTTTCCTGTTTGTTTTCTACTTATTTTTCACTTATATTTAGCATATATTTAAATCCATTTCAATAGAACACATTTTTCAAAAGTTATGAAGCAAAACGTGTCGAGCACATTAATTAAAACACTGCATTTTCTTTAAAAACTTCATGCTGATAGTGCAAACGTAAATTTTTTTTTTATAGCAGTTTTATCGTTTAAATTTTCTTTTTATATCGTAAACTAAAGATCCCCACACAGGGAGGGGTGCTAGGAACAATTCGGGAAATAACGAACAGTCTAGTGAGCATATTCCTAGGTAAGAGCTAAGTTATAAAAAGCAGTAAGTGCAACGGTAAGAACAAGGGTAGTTACAAGGGTTTGGAGTAAGATGAAAGGTAGGAACAAAGGTAGGCATGAAATAAGGTGCAGGTATAGTCACAAGCTATAAAAGTAGAAACAATGGTATGTATCAGAGTAAGTACAGAAGTAGACACAAGTATGTGTATAAGCGTAGGTACAAGTGTAGATTCAAGCTTACAATTCTGGGGGGTTGGCGAGCGAAGCTAAGTATATATATATAGTATATATATATAGCTTTTTTGGGAACAGCTTATTAAGTGTGTTCTGTATTGTTTGTCTGTTGTTTGCTATATCGGTACCAAGGCATTAAAATTAAAAAACCAGGACATTTTTGAATAGGTTTTTTACTCTACTTTCGAACTCAACAAACCCTGTTGAAATCGGCCCATTCGTTTAGAAATGGCAGCAAAAATAGTGAAAATGAGCGATCAATTTTTGTTCAATTCGTTGGTTTACTTTAAAAACAACTTTATTCATAGAAGACACAATAGTACATTACACGCTTGGGGAGTGTAACATAACTCAAATTAATCGTTTGTATATCTATATTGAATTATTGATTATTTTTAAACAATGGGACAGTAAGTAATATAAACGAGTGTAATTGCTCGCAGGCGACAGTCTGCCGTCACACTTCTGCTCGCAAACACTGCGTACAATTTATGTATAATAAAGAAACTAATAAATAAAGATAATAAAAGTGAAATATAAACATTTCTTTTTAAAAACATAAATACCATAAAGATAGGTACTACATATTGGCGCCCAACGTGCGTGGCCGAAAAGTGAAAATCGGTTATGTTTGATGTTTTGTGCATCAAATTTGTGAATAAGGACTGTGAACACTGTTCGGTGATAAATCGCCTCCTTAAGTTAAAGGACAACGTACTCCGGATAGGACAATTCAAAGCAGTTCAACGAAAAATGCTGATTAAGGTTAGTTAAAACTATACACTTACCTTATGAATAAAAGCACAGGCTCAGACACAGATTCTAATTCAAATTTACAATCCGACGAAGAGATTGATAGATTTCACGAGGTAGACGGTATACATAAACCTTTAATAGAAATAATTAGAGATAAAAAAATGAGTCACGAGCAGCAAACAATCGTACCACAAACTCAGACGAAAGAGATACTTTTAGAACAATTAAGAGTAATGCAGCAGGCGGTATCATCTTTACAGGCTGAAATAAATTCTTTAAAGGAAGAAAAAATTGAGCCAACGGCGCCGCCGTCACCAACGACGATTTCCACAGATTCTCATCGGTTAGTTAGAGAATTATTGAATGAAATTAGAGTTTTTGATGGTAGTTCGAACGTTGAGTATTTTCTCGATTAATTAAGAAATGCACGGGACCAGCTAGAAAATGAAGCCGAAAGAAAGGCTCTGTTGAGAAAAGTAATAGCTTCGAGATTAATAGGAGAGGCTGCAAGAATAGGGGAAAGTACATAAGGTGCTGGCTATTCAGATTTAGCTAACGCGTTGCGAGCTAGTTTTGGGCAGGCCGATTTGACATATGAGCAAATATCGGAAATTCGTAATAATACTAGACAGGGCCAGAACGAATCTATAGATAATTATGTAAAAAGATATGAAGAACTACATCGACGTGTGCAAAAATCGATCGAGCAAATAAAGATTGAATATCGAGCTGGAATTCGGTACATCGAAGAGGACTCCCATGTCCGAGGTTTTATTCAATCACTGAAACCAGAGCTAGAGGTAAGGCTTTTAAATATAAAAATTGACTCTCTGCGTCACGCCATGCAGGAGGCACGGGCTATTGATAAAAGACTACGCAACGACGAAGTAATCCGAAGCCGAACACAAAGAAGAGGTGAGCCATTAAATAATACAAAGAGTAAACCCAGAGACGATAATAATAAGCAAGATGATAAAAATGAAATTGAAAATAATTATGTAAGTAATAGTAGAAACGAATTAAAAAGGTGTAAATTTTGCAATAAATTGAATCACACCGAAAATGAATGTTGGAGAAAAAATCCCCAGCTTCGAAATTTTCAAAGAATTCCACAGATCGACAAAGGGCCCCCACGAAAATTTCTGATGACCGACCAGAACCAGCAAGATACTACATCGGATCTGGAGGAAAATATTATGACCTCTACATCCAACTCCAAGGAACAACAGGAGTTAACAAATTTCTGGTCGACACAGGAGCGCCAGAATCAATTGTAAAAAATTCAATATTAAAATTAGAAGACTGCAACCCAAAGAAAATACCACCGGGAGATAGAAGGAAATTCCAGATTGTAGATGGCCCTCACGAAATGATAGGTGAATGTACATTAAAAACTTTAGGTAAGTCGCATATTTTTCATGTAGCCATGAATGAGTTTCCTTTAAATACACATAAAGGAATTTTAGGTAAGGACTGGCTCGAAAATTATGGAGCCCTTATTGATTGTAAAAATAAAATAATTACTCTGTCTGATATAAGTAAGAAAAAACACGATTTTAAATTAAATACAGAATTGCTTACAGAAGTAGAACCAAATTCTGTTAAACATTTGAAAGTACATACAAAACCAGGTACTCATGTGTTTTTCGGCTCTAACTGTGTCCCTGCTTTATACACAGGAGTCGAGGCTACTTTGTATTTAATAAACGACTCTTATAAGAAAATCCGTGTTTACAAGTCAGACATTTGTCATGAATATTACGAGAATGATGAGTTAGGGGCACCATGTATGCAAACTCGAAGAAAGGAAAGAAAGCAAGAGTCCCTCGTGTCGGAAATTCTAGACAATAATATATCTCAAGAAAAAAGAAAACAGATGTTGAGAAATTTGTATGAAAGTAAGAATGAAACAAAAATTTTTACAATGAAAAAGTCTGAAGATGAAAGACGCATTGAACTGTTGAAAAATAAAACAAGATTATCTCACTTATCTGAAGATGAACAGAATGATTTGTGGGTAATTATAAAGAAATATAATGATATATTCAATTTGCCAGGTGACCCAATGCCTGTAGTAAGTGATGTAGAACATGAAATTCTACTAAAAACAGGTAAGCCAATATCTTCAAAAATTTATAGGCAACCTACTCATATACAAGAAAAAATTGATGCTCATATTAGAGAACTCGAGAGCAAAGGTTTAATACGGCCAAGTTCGTCACCTTACTCAGCAAATGTGCTGTTGGTACCAAAGAAGATGGATGCTTCTGGAGAAGTAAAATGGAGGCCGGTTTTTGACTTCAGGAAGGTTAATTTTGAAACCGAGCAAGACAATTATCCTATTCCTTGTATCGAGAAAATACTTTGCTTATTGGGAAAGGCAAAATATATGAGTGCATTTGACTGCGCTAATGGATTTCATCAGGTGGCAATGAAACCAAGAGACATCTCAAAGACGGCTTTCAGTACACACAAAGGACACTGGGAGTGGTTGAGAATGCCTTTTGGACTGAAGAATGCACCAGCAACCTTTCAACGGATGGTGAATTTTAAATTGAGAGGCTTGATAGGAAAGATATGCTTCGTATACCTAGATGACATCATAGTATTCTCTTCTACGTACGAAGAACATTTGAGAAATTTGGAAATAATATTTCAAAGACTGAGAGAAACTAAATTATCTCTACAGCCAGTTAAGTGTGAATATATAAAGCCGGAACTTGACTATTTAGGGCATCTCATTACACCAGAAGGTGTAAAACCTCAAGAGAAGCACGTTGAGAAGATGAAAAATTTTCCAGTTCCCAAGGACGTGAAAGAGATGGAAAGATTTTTGGCATTGGTAAACTACTATAGAAAATTTATCCCAAAATGTGGCGAAATAACAGCCCCTCTTCATAAAATGAGAAGAAAAAATGAGAAATATGAAATCACAGATAAAGAATTGAAATGTATAAAGAAACTGAAGGAAATAATAACAAGTGATCCAGTATTGAAATATCCTGATATAAAAAAACCCTTTATTTTAAATACAGATGCCTCTAATGAAGGTATTGGTTGTATATTATCGCAACTTGACGATAAAGGAGATGAACACCCGTGTGCTTTTGCTTCAAGGATACTGAATGCAGCTGAAAGAAGATATTCAACTACGGAGAAAGAGTTTTTGGCAATAGTATGGGGATCGAAAGTTTGTAGACCCTTCTTACGGGGAGGGAAATATACAGTTTACACAGATCATAAACCGTTGGAAGGAATAATAAAAAGTCAATCCCCAGACATAACTTCAAGATGTTTCAAATTTTTAGAAAAATTAACTGATTATCACCCAGAGATAAAATATAAAAAAGGTAAGAAAAATCAAAACGCTGATGCCTTTTCTCGGGCATTCGTTGCAGAAGACGAGGATGATACTCCAATCGAAGAACTTTTGGATTATATGAACGAGATGGAAGCAGATGAATCAGAATACTCAAGCTGGATAGATGAGACAGTGGATAAAGAGGCAGCTGAAGAAAATTTACCTTGTGAGAAGGAAACGACAGATGAGTCCAAATTACAACCAGAAGTGACAATTTGTGATGAATTTGAAAATGTGGGATTGAGTAAAATAAGGTTGGTAACTGAGAAAACCAGTGGTGAGCAGATTGATCGATGGGTAAATATTAATAAATTTACACTCTTCTACAAGACAAAGCGAGATTTTGAAAGAATCATAAAGGCAGGTAAAAACACCATGACTATAAATGCCTCCGACATGAAGAATTTTGAAATACACTTTGAGGTAAGGAAGAAGGCTGGACTAAAAGAAAAGTCTAGAGAAATAGAAAAATACAAATTAAGAGGTGATAAAAGAATTAATGGTGCACCATATTGTGAACCAGGTGACATCATCAGTCTGTTCTCATTATTGGATGATATAGAAGATGATGAAACCATCATTGAATTTACCCACGTTCAAGATAATCAGCATGAAAATTTATTACTTGGTACATATATTTATACAAAGATGACAGAAAGAACTTTGTATATACGACAAAAATATCCAATTTATAAAGAAGATTTAAATACAAGAAAGAACTTATTAGCAAAGGCTCACGAGCATGGACATCAAGCTTCAAAGAAGATTGTTATGCAACTCCGCCAACAGTACGTGTGGGAGAACTTACCTAGTGATGTGGAACAATGTATTAAGATATGTCAGGTATGTAACAGGCTGAAAGATAACTCTAGAAAATATAATACTCCAGGCATGAATATAGAACCGCCAACTCAACCATTTGAGACAATAGCGATAGATTATTTAATGCTTGAACAAAGAAATTACTTACTTTTGGAAGACGTATTTTCTAGATATGCATGGTTAAAAGAAACAAGAGGAAAAAATCCTTACAAAGTGTTCGAAGAATTCATTCTTCAGCAGAGAATTCCGCAGAATTTAATAACCGATAATGAGTCTATATTTAAATCAGAATTGTTAACAAAAATTGTAGAAAAATATGGAATCTACAAAATTAAAATTTCATCATATCATCCAGAATCCAACGGTGCATGCGAAAGACTTGTGAGAGCAATTAAAAAGATAGAAAAGACAGAAGATGATAAAGCTAGTCCAGCTTTGAATTTGAAAATACTGAAGGCGGCTAATCATTATAATTCAATGATACATTCCAGCACTGGCTATAGTCCTTCCAGATTATTATATGGACTCGAGGAGAAGAATTACGAAACTTATGAGGAACGGCAGGAAGAAAGAATGAGGCGAATGACAGCAGTAAGAAGAAAAGCAGATGAAAACAACAGGGAATCAAAGGAGAGAAATAAAAAGATTATGGAAAGAAGACAAACAGGAAGCAAGACATATGAGGTTGGAGATTTAGTATTAATTATTTTAAATAATCAATGGTCGGAAAAACCCTATGCTATACGAAGAATACAGGGACATACTGCATATTTTATGATGAAGAATAAAGAAATAATGAGACATTTTAATCAAATTAAACATTTTTATGGCGAAATAGTCTAATCAATTTTTTGTTTCAGATTCTACTTTTGGTAATTTGTATATATAAAACAAAAGCTTTTGACAACAATACTGAAATTTATAAGATAATAAATGAAATACCAGATGTCGCAACGACCTTTTCGGGAGAAGTACATCTTTACTCTGAGCAGTGGAAAGTAATTCATACAACTGATCTCAACAAAATCTACAACCAAGGTCAAAACTTGAAATCACAGCTTGGAAAAATGAAGAATATATGTAATAAGCCAAATACAAAATGTAATTTACAGGGTCTAATTGAAACTATAAGTAGAGAATTAAACTCAATCGTTGACGTACCAATTAGAAAAAATAGAAGAAAAAGAGGTTTGTTAAATTTAGTAGGAAAAGGTTCTAAATTTTTGTTTGGTACAATGGATAGTGCCGATGCTGAATATTATAATAAAGAAATAGATTTAATGCATAAAGAAGAAAATTATCTTTTAAAATTATTGCAAAAGCAAACTGCATTAGTTGCTGAAAATATTAATAGTTCATCGATTCATTTAATGAATTATGAGAAAAATATTAAAGAATTAGAAAGTTGGAGTAATAATGTAAGTAGATATTTAACGAAATTAGAAGTTGATAAAATGTTAATGATATCACTGCAAAATTTTTAGTTTGCACTATTTGAATATAAAGAAAGAGTAGAGACAATACATGATGCAATTGCTTTTGCAAAGTTAGGAGTAGTATTACCAACATTAGTTTTACCAGATACTTTTTTGAAAGCTTTGAGGGAGATTGGTAAAAATGAGACGATAGATTCATTTATAAAAATTGATAAAGATCATTACGATGATCTAATTAAAGTATCCTCTTCTATAGTATATATAGAAAATGATAAGTTAGTTTTTATTATAATAACACCTATTCCTGAAAAGACCCCTTACGATATAATGAATTTTGAAGTATTACCACATAGAGAAAGTAAAACTTCTTTTAGTAAAATTTTTATTGAACAGAAAATAATATATATATCGAAAGATAAGATGTATTATACATATCAAAGCCGTTGTTGTATTGAATATAAACCAAAAATAAAATTTTGTGAAAATAAGAATCATATTACAAATTTACTTTTAGAGAAAAATTGTTATACACAATTAATATTTCAGTCAAAAATAAATAAATGTGAAAGAGTTCTATATCAGTATCACGGTAATTATATTACAAGAATGAGTGGGGAGTAAAATAATTGGATAATTTTACCCAAAGAGGAAATAAATTTTAATGTATTTTGTAAAAATAGTCATACTTTTTTGAAAATTGATACCGATACATTACTCCAAGTAAGTGATCCTACTTGTATATTTATGTCAGATAAAATAAAGTTAACTGCATTTAATACAAGAGAAATAGAAACTAAGGTAGAATATATATATTTAAATAATACAATAGACATTGAAAGGGAATATTATGATAAAATAAATTTTTATGGTTAAGAAAATAATTTGCATGAGAAATTAGTAGAGTTGGAGGAAATCCAAAGTAAGATAAATCAATTTAAATTTACAGAACGCACTACGACTTTAACACAAAAGATATTAAATTATTTAAGTACTGTAGGACAAATAACTTTGATAGGATTCATTTTATTCATTATTCATAAATGTAGAGGCTTTAATTTTCTATATAATATAGTTGGAAAAATTTATCGGAAAATATGTTGTTGTAAAATAAGTTATAAAAGAAATGTAAATGTGGTACACAACCCAAATAGTCCAGTGTATATAGCTTCTTATAATTCTGGAAATCAAGGAAGTGAGAATATACCTAAAAATCCTAAAATAATATTTCGGAAAAAACTGTCTGATGAATTTTAAAAAAATGATAAACGAAAATTTTTCACTCTGAAAAATTTTCTAAGCTGGATAATGGGGGTGTAACATAACTCAAATTAATCGTTTGTATATCTATATTGAATTATTGATTATTATTAAACAATGGGACAGTAAGTAATATAAACGAGTGTAATTGCTTGCAGGCGACAGTCTGCCGTCACACTTCTGCCCGCAAACACTGCGTACAATTTATGTATAATAAAGAAACTAATAAATAAAGATAATAAAAGTGAAATATAAACATTTCTTTTTAAAAACATGAATACCATAAAGATAGGTATTACAGGAGTCAAAAATGAGGTAGCCCTTAGCAAACCCAAATTGATGTCCGAGCCGAAGGCGAGGTCATCAAGGGTTTGCTAAAGGTTGGCTCATTTTTGCTCTCCCTGAGCGTGTATACTATTTTTCACGCTAGTAGACCGAAAGTACAAAAAACCTAGTAGCCCGAAAGTTTTTCTTTTTTGGTGTCTAGAATCGGTACGAAAAATTTCAGAAAATTTAAAAAAAGTCGGAGAAAATCCTGCTTTTTTAACGTGGACGGCCCCAATTTCATTACGATGAAATTAAAGATCCTGGAATTTCTCAGTTCATAACCTATCATAGTTTCTTATTTAATTTCCTTTTTTTAGAATATGATATATTAACTTTGTAAAATTCAATGATTGTTATTTTCTGACTAATTCAAATTAATGTATCTGAAATATTGTGATTTATTAATAAAATCGTGATTGTTTTTATCTGGTGTTTTCTCTCTATTCTGTAAATAACCCTCCCCTACAAGATTAATCTGGCACAAAAAAAAAAAAAAAATAATTTAATAGACTGGTCAATCCAGAAAAAAAATTGTTGACAATTGGTCTCAGCTATATCCATGAGTTACTCACCATCACGCATTCATGCAAATCCTAAAAAAAATTTGTCTTCATGCCAAAATGCTGAGAGAGGAGAACCTAGCAGGTGATGTATAAATCTTTCTAACGATTCCCATCAATGAGAGGGGGGAGGAGGAGTATAGCCCCCTAGTATATACAAGGTAGCGTAAAATTGTCCAATGCCATTATTTGGAAAATGAAGCCCCGTAGAAAAAGTTTTTCAGGTAAAAGTTGTTCGGATTGGATGGGAAAGTAAAATAATAACCTCAAATTTGGGTTCGGGGCCTTATGTTGGGCCCTACAGACCAAAGTCCGTTTTTTTGAATAATTTTCCGACTGTGTTTTGTTGCACAGCAACGAGGGGGGCAAGTTTGGCAGGTTAAAAATCACGAGCGCGAAGCGCGAGTGATTTTTTTCAAACTTGCCCCGCGAGTTGCTGTGCAAAAAACAGAAGGTAAATGGCCGGTGACCTAAGTTTTTTCTTATACCAATCGAATCTGCAATTAACAAAAAATATATATTTCAAGTTATAACTTGCTACACAATTTTAAACTAAAACCGAATGAGCCTCCTTTAAAGAAAATGATGTTAATAGTGAGTAAGAGCCGCGCTGGTTCACGGGTTAGATACATGACTCTTAACCTTGGGGTCATGGGTTCAAGCTTAGGTCTCGTCAAATTTTAAGTGTTTTTTTACGCGTTAAAACTGTCCGAAAAAAAAACCATGGTTCAGGTGAGGTAGGATACCCTAAATACTGATTTCCAATCGTTGGTCCCCTGAAAAAAGGCCGATTAAATTCTCTTCGAAAACAGTGACCAACAGCGAGTCCAAATCGGAGGAATAAAATCGACTGATGCCACATAGGTAAAACTATTAATAGTTATTAGACACAATAAAGTATTTTAAGTAATGACGAATTAATAATCTAGCGGGAGTGGATTACTTAAAATGTTTAGTTATTTAGAAATAAATTATTGATCAATGAATATAAAAATAAAATTTTAAACTACGAAGTTCGCTCTTATTCAAACTTGTTTAAACTTACACTTACAAATCCGCGTTATGTAACAAAAAAATTTGTTTTTTAGGGGGAAGTGGCTTGAGGGGTATCAGATTGAGTCATTAATTTTTGTACGCAAGGCTACTAGGGTTCTTTCGGAAAAACTTTTCTCTCGGAATTAATCTGTTTTTAGGGCCCTTGGCAAGGGCGCCGACGAGCTAAGATAAGTAAGTCTTATCAGGAGTTACTGGGTCTCACGGGGGCCCAAAAATTTGTTCAAAATGCTTCAAAATCGAAAAATTTTCCGCTCTTTTCAAATCCGAGGTCAGATATAGAGGTTCTCATAAAAAAAAAAAAAAAAAAAAGAGTTTAGATACGCAGGGCCCAATTTTTTAGGGCCTATTTTGTTGGAAATTTTAATCCAAGAGTTTTTCCCTATACATATGCTACACCAAAAATGCTTTTTTCTTGGGAATAATGCTTTGTTCTTGAAGATAAATGGACCTTATCGGGGCTTACTAGGCCTCATGATGGCCCAAAAAATTTACTAAAAATACCTCAAAATCGTAAAATTTTCATTCAAAAAAACGGACTTTGGATCCGTAGGGCCCAACATAAGGCCCCGAACCCAAATTTGAGGTTATTATTTTACTTTCCCTTCCAATCCGAACAACTTTTACCTGAAAAACTTTTTCTACGGGGCTTCATTTTCCAAATAATGGCATTGGACAATTTTACGCTACCTTGTATATACTAGGGGGCTATACTCCTCCTCCCCCCTCTCATTGATGGGAATCGTTAAAAAGATTTATACATCACCTGCTAGGTTCTCCTCTCTCAGCATTTTGGCATGAAGACAAATTTTTTTTAGGATTTGCATGAATGCGTGATGGTGAGTAACTCATGGATATAGCTGAGACCAATTGTCAATAATTTTTTTTCTGGATTGACCAGTCTATTAAATTTTTTTTTTTTTTTTTGTGCCAGATTAATCTGGTAGGGGAGGGTTATTTACAGTATAGAGAGAAAACACTAGATAAAAACAATCACGAATCTATTAATAAATCACAATATTTCAGATACAATAATTTGAATTAGTCAGAAAATAACAATCATTGAATTTTACAAAGTTAATGTATCATATTCTAAAAAAAAAGGAAATTAAATAAGAAACTATGATAGGTTATGAACTGAGAAATTCCAGGATCTTTAATTTCATGTTTGAATAATAAATACATCAAAATTTATTAATTTTAGTATGAATTATGTTCATTTTATCAAATTCGAAAGAACAAAATGATGGGGCTTCCTAAGAACCTCACAATTGATAAGGCACCAAATAAACTATATATAAATTTTCTAACAGCTAAAAGAATTTAAACTGAAACACAATTTAAATTGAAACGGCTATTCTTTGAATAAAAAAATTGAAAAACATTCAAACCAATAAATATTCTAGGTAAAGAAGAATTTAAACTGAAGTTACAGTTTAATTTGAAATGACTATTCTTTAACTAACAGAATTAAAAAACATTCAAACCAATGAATATTCCAAGTGAAGAAGAATTTAAACTGAAATACAATTTAAATTGAAACGACCGTTCTTTAACTAAAAGAATTTAAAAATATTCAAACTTATGAATCTTACAGGTGTAGAACAATTTAAACTGAAATACAATTTAAATTGAAACGACTCTTTAACTAAAAGAATTGAAAAATATTCAAACTTATGAATATTACTTAAGCTTATGAAAATTAGCTTAATTAACTTGGATACATTTGAACAAAATCAAAGATAAAGATAGAATGAAGTTATACAATACTAGGGGGGGGGGGGGTTCCCCCTACTCGCTCCGCTCGCCAACCCCCTATTATTATTTTAAAATTTTATTTATTTAATTTTATTAACTATTCAAATAATTCATCAATTTTTCCATCTCTTGGCTACAGTATATTTCTGCATTATTTCAATGTTTTCTTTTCATTTAGAATATAATTTATAATTAAACTTAATTAAATGAAACTTAATCCAGAACTAACTTTATGATCTTAATTTGTTTTATCTTTTTTCTTTCTTCATATCTTCTTTCTTCTTTTTTCATTTCTTCTTTCTTCTTTTTTCATTTCTTTTTTCTTCTTTCTTCTCTCTTCATATCTTTCTTCCTCAAATCTTCTTGTTTATTTCTTTTTTTTTTCTTAATTTCTTCTTTTATCTATGTTTGTTTCTTCTTTTTTTAATGTTTCTAGTGAATTCATCAATTTTATTTAATTCAAACCAAGCTGTTAAAGTTGTTTTCCAATTTTTTAATGATTTTTCTTCTTCATTTTCTTTATGTATTTGTTTAGGAATCCACGCTTCGGGATAGAATAAACGCGGCGCGAGTAAATTAACCTTTAGCTGGCACCGTGGGGTACTATAGTACCCCACTGTCTTCTTTACCTATCTCCGGTACATAAAATTTCGTAAACCGGGTTTATAGCGACATCTACCTACACTTGGGGACGAGGCTTGCCTTTCCCGCCATAATTAGTGCTCGATGACCGTTAGTCTGCACGTAGCAGTTGTCGAAAGCCGTTTGGGGTACTGCAGGACCCCACGGTGCCATCAACGTTGATACAAGTAAAATTGGAGCATTTTTTTTTTCTTTTATTAATGCGTTAAAACACGTTTGAAAGGTAAGTAATTATTAAATCAGTCACTAAAAATTTTTTTTTCTCGATGCCATGAGTCCTACGACGTTTTATGTATATTCTCAGCATGGCGTATAATTTGCGGCCACGACTTTTGCGAGAGCACTTACTAGAAGTTGACAACAATGATGAAGAAGTTGAAAGCGATGGTCAGGATGAACCGTCTTGCTCTGAATATTCTTCAGAAGAATCTTCTGAAGAAGAAGGAGAAATAGACGTTGATATGGAAGTCCCGAGTGAGACTCAACGGCTTTTGCAGAGTCGAGAAAATCCACAGCGTGGTCGCCCGTCATCGAAACTTTATGGAAAAAATGGTTTCCAGTGGAATGTAAAATGTCCTTCTCGTAGATCAGGTAAGCAGCACACCAGGGGTTTTTTTCATATGCGCGCTGGGATTGAGCGCTTCTCTCTGTCTCTTTTTCTCTTTTTCTCTCTCTGTTTTTCTCTTTTGCTTGCACGCGTATTTTTGTAAAATGTTCACAAACTAACTTCAAGTTTTATTTCTCGTTATAAAATTTATTCAGCCGAAATAATTTAAATATTATGAATTTTTATTTACAACAATTTTATTACTATAAAATTTTTATTATTTTTTTCGCCTTTTACAGACAGGCAGTCAGATATTTTACCAGAAATAAAACCTGGTCCGGCCGGTAACGCTGCCGATGCAAAAACAATTATTGATTTTTGGAATTCTTTATTTACCGATGAAATGATAAATTTAATAGTTGATAATACCAATTTAAAAATAGAAGAGGAAAGCTTACATTATGTGGTTGAGGAACGACAACAATCGTGGCATTATCACACTGATGCAGTTGAAGTAAAAGCTTTCATTGGAATTTTATATTACTCTGGTTTATGGAAATCGGCTGATGTTGATGTGAACAGATTATGGGATAAAACTAATGGCTTATCTATGTATCGTAGTGCTTTTTCAAGGCACAGATTTACGTTTTTATCAACGTGTTTGCGCTTTGACAATGCAGATGAAAGAGAACAAGATGATAGATTTGCTCCTATCCGAAATTTATGGAACATGTTCATCGGAAACTGCGAAAAGAATTACACTCCAAGTCGTCAATGCACCGTGGACGAGCAGTTGTTAAGTTTCAGAGGACGTTGTAAATTTAGAGTTTACATGAAAGATAAGCCCGATAAATATGGCCTCAAAATTATAAGTTTGAATGACTCTCAAACAGCTTATATGGTAAATATGAATAAGTTTTTATTTTTTAATTTGTGAAACCAATACTTGAAAAAAAAAAAAAAAAAAAAAAAAAACTAAATTTTATTTTTATTACAGATTAATGCTATTCCTTACTTAGGAAAGAATACTGAAATCTTGGAAGATAATGAAAGTGTTCCTGAATACTATTTTAGACTGGTAACTGTGCCAATTTACAACATTAACCGTGAAGTGACTTGCGATAATTGGTACACCTCGATTCCCTTACTTCACAGAATGCTGAAGGATCCGTATAGTTTAAAAATTACGGGTACTATCCGAAAAAATAAACGAGAAATACCAGTTGATTTCATGGTCAAAGTTCCCAAAAAAGATCGTCCCATGACTAAATTTTGTCATACTGAAAACATTACGCTTTTAACTTATGCAACAAAGAAAAAAAATCTGATAAGATAGTTCTAATTGCTTCGTCACTTTTGAAAACTGAAGAAATGACAGGTGACAAATCGAATATTGTCCTTCATTATAACAAAAATAAAGGAGGAACGGATACTTTCGACAAGTTATGCCATTCCTACAGCGTGCGTAAAAGATCTAATAGGTGGCCTGTTCGATATTTTTATGGGATCTTGGATCAAGCGATCGTTAATGCGAGAATTTTATTAGCTTGCAAAGAAGAACAGAGTGAAAATATTGAAAAAATCACTGCTATTTCTTGCTTGTAAACCCTTTCTTTTTATTTAATAAAGCCGCTTTTGGAGCAGCGACTTTCAATTTTAAAACTTTCGAAACAGCTAAAGTTTGGAATCCGATCTATTCTAAAAATATCTGAAGCATCGGTACGCTCTATAACTCAAGTTAATCTTGTAATTAAAAAAAAGATGTAGTTTTTGCACTAAGGGAAAAGACAAAAAAACTGATAAAGCCTGTGGCGTTTGTTAGCGTCCGATTTGCCCGGACCATAGATTTTTAGTTTGCCAAGACTGCGCTGGTACTAGAATAAAATGTTTTTTTTACAGTTTTTAACTTCTTCATGTAATATTTTATTAAAATGTACAGTTTTTTTGTATGAATTAAATAAAAAAATTGAATAACATTAAATTTTTTTAAAAATACCTAATGGTTTTTTTTTTCGTAAACCTCAGATGGTAATTTCTGAGAATAAATACCTTTTTTAAATAACCCATATAAACTATTATTTTTCCTTTATAGTCCACTACTTGGAGATAACCCAGCTAAAATTTTAGACCTTTTTATGAAAAAACAAAAAAGTTATGATTTTTTGAATAAAAACGGTTTTTTTTTCTATTTTTTTCGACTTGTTGGATTTTTTTTTAGGACCGACTTTAGGTTATCGTTATTTAAACTATTACACTCTTTGATAGAATCTCTAAAGATCATGTCTGAATTTTTTTTAGTTCAAATAATGCATGTAACCTCTATTTTTTTCAACTTTTGTCCGTGGGGTACTATAGCGCCCCACGGTGCCAGCTATGTTACACCACAGAAGCATGCCAGCTAAAGGTTAAGGAAAAGCGAGGAGATAGGAAGAGGACAGTTCCGTTGGGTGAATGAAAAACAAATGAACCGCACTCTTCAACTATAACTTTAATGCCATAAAATCGCAGAGTTATCGATCTTACAAGGGGAGGTGAGAGTTTACTCGTCGTTTTGGCCGGGAGAAACTCAAACCTCAATACAACACCATTAATGCAAAAGCGGAGCACTAGAAAGCACGTGTAATCTCTCTCGCTTACGTGTAACGACTGACTGCGGACGGAAGTCTCTCCGGCGCCCACGCCGCGCGTGGGTCGCTCGACTGACTTCGGACCGCGTCAGTCATACTACTGGCCTTAGCGCCAAATACAAATATAGTAATATTCAAATAAATGTAATTGTCTTTGTAAATAATGTAATTTCAAACATCCCGCCCACCTTAATCCGTGCGGGCAAGGATTAATTAGAATCAGCGGGCTGTAAAAGTACTAAGTGGCACATGCCCACTACCAAGTCGGTCGGAACCGCCCTTTGCTCTTCTACTGGCACGAGGAGGTGCAATTTTACTGAAGGGCGTCGTAGTTGGGTGGTGACATCGCCGGGCTGAAGGGACCGAGTTTTCTTTCGCCACTTCTCTCTCGGTTGCAGGGATGACAGGTATTCATTTCTCCATCGTGACCAGAAGCGCTGCATTTTTTGTGAAATGAGTTGCGACCAACCGGGAGATTTCCATTCGAGTGATCTGGTTTTGGAATCAGATGAGACGATCGATTAATTAAAAAATGAGCTGGGGTTAGATAATTTATGTCGGAAGGGTCGTCCGACAATGGAAGCAACGGACGAAAATTCAGGCACGCTTCTATTCTACACAACAGAGTGGACATTTCGGAGAACATGATGACCGTATCTCCGACCACTCTGCGAATGTGGTGCTTGGTTGACTTAACTCCCGCTTCTCACATGCCGCCGAAGTGTGGGGCACCGGGGGGATGAAAACTCCAGTCCGTGCCTTGCTGAGCAAAAATATCGCTGATTTCAATTACGAATTTGGATCTTTTTTCAAAAAGTCGACGGAGCTCGACCTCAGCACCGATGAAGTTGGTACCTTGGTCGCTAAAGAGCTAAGAACAATGTCCTCTTCTTGAGGTGAAACGGTGAAAGGCCGCTATGAAGGCTTGAGTGGAGTAGTCCTCAGCAAGTTCCAAATGGATACATCGCGTACTCAGGCAAATAAAAAGAAATACATAGCCCTTCATCGTTCCACGACCTCGAGTCTTAGTGAGTCTGATCGAGAAGGGGCCCGCGTAATCCTCCCCGGTATGAGGTGTGTGGGGGTGACCCGAGCACTAAGAAGCTCGCCCATGAGAGGGTAGTGAGTCCTGCTGGCAAATCTAATGCAAGATTTGCAGCCTATAAGGCTCTTTTTACGCATCTGCGTCCACCAATCAACCACACATCTTGCGTAGCGTGGCCAATGTTAGCCTCACTCCACCATGAAGGGTGTCCAAGTGTGCTCTCTCAATTAGCAATTGGCTCAAATAACAGTCGCCGGGCAATATTAGTGGGTGCTTCTAATCGAAGGACAACAGGGAATGGTCTAGTCGACCACCGACTCTGAGAAGTCCCTTCTCGCAAATTGGGTTGAGTTTCAATAGAGCTCCTGGGAGTTTCAGATCGGTCCTGGATGACTTGAGAATATGTCTTATCTCGACGGGGAAGTGCAATTGTTGATTGTGAAATATCCACAGTAATTTAGCATTTCTGATTTCGAAGGGTTTCAGAATTCCTGATTCCACCTCGGCGAGACTCAAGAAACTATAAAACTTAAACCTAATATTTACAAGTTTGTGGGTTGTTCTGAAAAATAACTTCCAAACAAATCGAATGATGTAGGCAGTTACTCTTAACAGCCTTTTCAACGTGGAGTACCTGAGGCCCAAGTTCCACAGCTTCCCAGGTGCAATCGCAGTGATGTGCGAGACCAAACCAATTTTGGTCTTCTTGATCTCCGAAGCTTTGTGAGTGGATAAGTCCTCTGGTATTGTGGGCCAAGGATCGGGAGATTCCGTGAGCGAATGGGGACCTTGTCACCACAGTTTGTGCTCACGTAGACGATCAGGGTCAACCCCCCGAGAGGCCACGTCAGCTGGGTTGTCAGCGGACTTGATGTGGTGCCAAAAGGCAGTGGGAATTGTGGTTTGAATTCCACTGCACCTGCTGGCGACGAAAGTCTGCCATTGCGCTGGGTGTCCTCTCAACTAGTGCAAGACATCCTTCGAACTAGACCACAAGTGCACATTGACTATCTGCATTGGCAACACTGATAGCTGGTGATCAACCAACCTGGAAAGTATGAGAGCACCTAAAAGCTCTAAACGAGGAATGCTCAATGTTTTCAGGGGGGCCACCTTAGTCTTGGCCGTCTGCAGTGAGCAGTGAACTTTGTCAATATTGACAACCCTAAGATAGACCACCGCAGAGAAAGCTTTCTCGGAGGCATCAGAAAATCCGAGAATCTCGCAAATTAGTGTTTGAGGTGAGAAATTTGTGATGCGAGGAATTGCTATGAGATTGAGGGCTGGCAATTTTGCGATCCAGGCCTTCCATTGAGCCACATACTCCTCAGAAAGAGGATCATCCCAATTGCACTTCAGTAATCACATGGGGTCGAAAATTTTTGAGACTTCAGACAAAACTGAGGGTTTTGTGGGATGAGTTTGGACTATGGGAGCGTCCACCTTGAAAACAAAAGAGTCCTCGGCGGCTTTCCAGGCTATTCCCAGCACTGGAGTTGAATCCGAAGTCTCGAACATGGTCTCCGCCTCCTTGGCGAGGTGTTCCTTGGGCAGATCTGCCAAAATCTCAGGTTTGTTCGAGATCCACTTTCTCAACTTAAAACCTCCACTTTTGAGCAAATTGATCAGTTGGGATTTAATTTCTAAGGCTTTTTCTAAAGTGGGAGCTCCTGAGGGGACGTCGTTGACGTATCGGGACTCGCGAATGCTTCTGGAAGTCTTGGGATACAAGGCTATAAGGTAATCCGCTAATTTCAGCAAAGAACGGTTGGCCTGAATGGCGGAACTCACCAGACCGTACGTAACCGTGGCCAAGAAGTACACTAGGATTGGCTCGCTGGGGTCGAAGCGCCAGACGATAGCCTGAATTTATAAATGAAAATGAATTTACCCTTCAGGCATATAATCGGTGAGTTTTCATAGCCCAATTCCAGTCGATAACTAGGTCGTTTTCATGGCTCACGACTGTTGTACCGTCGAGCAGTAGAGAAACGCCTGTTTCTTTACTGCTCGCACAGAAACGCTTCCCAATTATGCACTGGATAAGGTACAACACGTGTGATTCAGTCGATAAAAATGGCTCGAGCCGACGCCATCTTGAGAGTCAAGTTATGCTAGTTGGGTTAGTACATTAATTATAGAGTCTAATAGACTAATTCGTTTTAACTTTGCGAGCAGCTAACGTTTCTATTCACGGTAGCGCTGTGTATTAGTTATATATTTGTGTATGAATTTATTAGGCTTTTGTACTTATGACGTCACAAGAGCAGTTTGTATTGACAGTGTTTTTGCTCCAGTGAAAATGACGTCATAAGAGCAAAAGCCTATATACATAGTGCTGCCGTGAGTAGATACTTTAGCTGTTCACAAAGTTAGATCGAATTAGCACGAATAAGTCTCAGTAAAACCAAGTAAAACATCGTGATTGCTTCGCTCTTGTATTTTGTGTTTTTTTTTTTTTTTTTTTTTAATTTTTCAAAGTATAAATTTTATTATTGAATTCAATTTTCAACAACCGCTTTCGACATTAATATTTGAAGTAACCGTAAATATCATAATCGTTGAAATTAATGTAAATATGAGTGAAAACGAAGAAAACATGTTGGAAAGTCTCGAAAATTCCGATGATTCGGAACTTGAAGAAAGTGATGATAATGTAAATAAACTGTATACAGATGCAAAAAATAAACTCATCCCAGATAAATCGAATAAATTGTATAATGTAGCATACAATAACTTCAAAAAGCGGTTATCAAAAACTACATATAAAAAGCCTTGTGAAGTAACCATGTTAGCGTACATGAATTATCTCTCGCAGAAACATGCTCCTTCCACTTGTTGGACCACTTATTCTAAATTAAAAAAAATGATTAAATTACACGAGCAAATTGACATCAGTTCCTATTATGAAGTTATCCAGTTACTCAAAATAAACAAACAAGGGCTTGAATCAAAAAAAGCAGAAGTGCTTACAAACCATGAGCTAAACGAATTTCTGATAAAAGCACCTAATAAATCCTACCTGCACACAAAAGTAATTTTTTATTTCAATTTCATAAATAATAAAAATAATAGAAAAAAAAAACAACTCACCATTGAATTTTTTTAAGTTATAGCAATTTTTGGTATACATGGGACTTTGAGATGCCAAGAATTACTAAACATTGAAGTGGATCACATTCAAAAACAAGGAGATCTTTTTCATGTAAAAATTCCAAAAACAAAAACATATACATCCAAATCTTTTACAATCATGCCAGAAGCTGCTCCTTGAGTTAATAAGTACATGAGCCTTCGCCCAACAAATGTTTCAAGTAATCGTTTTTTTTTACAGTATTTCAACAATAAATGCAACAATAGGGTATGTAAATTTTTATATTTATAAGTACCATAAAAATCTCTACAGTAAAATTCATAAAAATCTTTCATTAGGTTATTGGTAGAGATACTATTACTGCAGTTCCTAAAACAATTGCAGAATATTTACCTCTTCAAAATCCAAAAAGTTATACTGGCCATGCATTGCGTAGAACTTCAACAACGTTATTAGTTGATTCAGGAGCAAACATAGAAACGATCAAGCGTCATGGCAAATGGAGAAGTACTGCAACTGCTGAAGGGTACTTTGGAGATTCTATTTACAATTAGAAGCAAGTAGAAAATTTACAGACCAACTTTTTTGATCTTCCTTCTACATCAACTAAAAGATCTAACTTTGATATAAATGATTACTCAAATAAAAAAATGAAAACAAGTCATACTTTTTCACAAGATCCTTTGTGTAATTAAGCTTCTGATTTACTAAATATATCAAATGCAAGTCACATTAGAGAATTACCTGAATTAATTCATAAAAATAGTGATGAAACTCAAAACTCATCTTAAAAACAACCGATAATGGTCTTCCAAAATTGTAATTTTAAAACTCAAGGTAAACGTAATTGTTTGCATGAGTAAGTAAATGACAACAAAAACAAAGGTGAAAATAAGCAGTAACTCCTTTAAATTTGATAATAGTATAATTCACTGTTAAAGTTCAATATTCTGTTCAAAAACAGGTGCAAATGAGATAAATGAAAATGATTTACAAGTAAATTTAAATAGACCTAATCATTTATCAGATGATATTGATAAAAATTTAATGTTGATAAATTCTGCTCAGTCATTTAATCCAGTTCAATCAGCTTTTACATCAGTGATAGATGAATTATCAACGTCATCAACTGATTCACTAACCATGAATGAAGTTATACTAGAATCAGCTCATTCGGATTCCATCCATCAAACTCAAAAATTAAGATTTGATTTTCAGACAGAACTGATTGATTAAAAGTTATTTGAAGAAGAATTTAATTTATCAATGACTGATGATAAAAAAAATGAAGAAAAATTAAAAATAATAGATTTGAATACTAAATTAAGGTTGTGTCTAGGTACCATCGCCGTGTACCGTTGCACGGTGCACGGTGCACGGGCGCTATACCAAATGAGCTTTTATGTACACGGTACACGGTGCACCGTGTACGGAGGAGCTTTTTGGTGCACGGTGCACGGCGGAAAGCAGGGAAAAGTTTTTGTTTTGCTATTGTTTCGTACACGGTGCACCGTACACCACGTACGGTTCAAAAAATGTTTTTTTTATATCATTGCGTACACCGTACACCAGACACCGTATACTGTTCGGTAAACGGTACACGATGCACCGTGCACGGTTGAAAATATTTTTTATAACTTTGTGTACACCGTACACCGCACACCGTTCGGTACACGGTACACGATGCACCGTGCACGGGTGAAAATATTTTTTATAACTTTGCGTACACCGTACACCAGACGACCCGCACTGCTCGGTACACGGAATACGGTGCACCACGTACGGTGCAAGGTTGAAAAAATGTTTTGGCGTACACCAGACACCGCACAGTGTTCGGTACACGGTACACGATGCACCGTGCACGGGTGAAAATATTTTTAATATCTTTGCGTACACCGTACACCAGACAACGCGCACTGCTCGGTACACGGTACACGGTGCACCACGTACGGTGCAAGGTTGAAAAAATGTTTTGGCGTACACCAGATACTGCACAGTGTTCGGTACACGGTACACGATGCACCGTGCATGGGTGAAAATAATTTTTATATTTTTGCTTGCACCGTACACCAACAACGCGCACTGCTTCGGTACACGGTACACGGTACACGGTTGAAAAAAATGTTTTGTGTACACCAGACACCGCGCACTGCTCGGTACACACTACATGGTTCACCACGTACGGGGCACGGTAGAAAAAATGTTTTGGCGCACACCAGACACCGCACATTGTTCGGTACTTAGTTTCACCCACATTACGATGTCAGGTTACTCAGGAGCAGTCTAATGCTTTAAGAAGTCATAGGGATTTACTGCAGTTGATTCAAAAAAATTATAGGGATTCAAGCACGTTGAATACCCTACGTGGAGTATGCGTATCAATTGCAAGACAGCAGCTGCCCCATGCACGTGGGTTTTAAGAGAACAACTGCAAGTCTACTAGAAGCCGATTTTTTTACCGTATAGTCGTTGGGCTCTCGAGTCTGAAATTCCGAGATCGAGGAATCCAGAAATCCAAGTTCTTTGAGCTGTATAAGTTTGTATTCTTATTTTTAAGCTCCGAGTCAAGGTTCGGACTCTGTATTCTTCGTTGCATACTCGAGAGTCCAGAAATCAGAGTCTAAAGACTCGAGTACTTGGACTCGAGGGTATAACAGCTTGAATTTCGCTCGGAATTTCGGATTTGACTTTGTATACTCTGGACTCCGAGTCTTTGCCCAGCAATTGATCTCACAAAGTCATAGGAATTAAATGCAGCAATTCTTGGAAGTCAAAGTTGGACGTTGTTAAAGCAAGTTTCGAATACAGGGCTACCGGATTACAAGTCACGCGCTCTATTCAATGAACCCTACCGGACCTCTTATAATCTTTAAATTAATCTTATAGGCCTAATCTTTATAATCTTTTACCCCTTTCAAGAAGTCGTCTCCGATCAGTTTTTTCGACCTGGTGCACTTCGACCACGGATGCTTGTGTGTATGATACAGGTAGGGTATACTAGACATATAGTAGAGCTTTGGGGGATAGCTGATCAGTTTATTTATTGAACTCGACGCCCAGGGTATTTGGGGGTTTACAGCTTGGGGGACAGCCGATAAGTTTTTTTGTCGAACTCGGGCGCCCAGGGTATTTGGGGGCTTAGAGCTTGGGGGATAGCTGATCAGTTTATTTATTGAACTCAGCCGCCCAAGGCATTGGGGGGTTTAGAGCTTGGGGGATAATCAACCAGTCTATTTACTCAACTTTTTTTTTTTTTTTTTTTATTAATTTTTTTTTTTAGACGTCAATTTTGGGGGGGGGGGGTCGGACCTTAAATCAACCCCTAGCTGGAAGGAGTCGTTGCGCCCCTGATACTACATGTCTACTATACCCTACCTGTATCATACACACAAGCATCCGTGGTCGAAGTACACCAGGTCGAAAAAACTGATCGGAGACGACTTCTTGAAAGGGGTAAAAGATTATAAAGATTAGGCCTGTAAGATTAATTTAAAGATTATAAGAGGTCCGGTTGGGTTCACTGAATAGAGCGCGTGACTTGTAATCCGGTAGCCCTGTATTTGAAACTCGGTTTCAAATACAGGGAAGAATTGCTGCGTTTAATTCCTATGACTTTGTGAGATCAATTGCTGGACAAAGACTCGGAGTCCAGAGTATACAAAGTCAAATCCGAAATTCCGAGCGAAATTCAAGCTGTTATAGTCTTTAGACTCTGATTTCTGGACTCTCGAGTATACAACGAAGAATACAGAGTCCGAACCTTGACTCGGAGCTTAAAAATAAGAATACAAACTTATACAGCTCAAAGAACTTGGATTTCTGGATTCCTCGATCTCGGAATTTCAGACTCGAGAGCCCAACGACTATACGGTAAAAAAATCGGCTGCTAGTAGACTTGCAGTTGTTCTCTTAAAACCCACGTGCATGGGGCAGCTGCTGTCTTGCAATTGAGACGCATACTCCACGTAGGGTATTCGACGTGCTTGAATCCCTATAATTTTTTTGAATTAACTGCAGTAAATCCCTATGACTTCTTAAAGCATTAGACTGCTACTGAATAACCTGACATCGTAATGTGGGTTAAACTAAGTACTGAACAATATGCGGTGTCTGGTGTGCGCCAAAACATTTTTTCTACCGTGCCCCGTACGTGGTGAACCATGTAGTGTGTACCGAACAGTGCACGGTGTCTGGTGTACACAAAACGTTTTTTTCAACCGTGTACCGTGTACCAAGCAGTGCGCGTTGTTGGTGTACGGTGCAAGCAAAGATATAAAAATTATTTTCACCCATGCACGGTGCATCGTGTACCGAACAGTGTGTGGTGTCTGGTGTACGCCAAAACATTTTTTCAACCTTGCACCGTACGTGGTGCACCGTGTACCGTGTACCGAGCAGTGCGGGTTGTCTGGTGTACGGTGTACGCAAAGTTATAAAAAATATTTTCACCCGTGCACGGTGCATCGTGTACCGCGTACCGAACGGTGTGCGGTGTCTGGTGTACGGTGTACACAAAGTTATAAAAAATATTTTCAACCGTGCACGGTGCATCGTGTACCGTGTACCGAACAGTGTGCGTTGTCTGGTGTACGGTGTAAGCAAAGATATAAAAAAACTTTTTACTCGTGCACGGTGCATCGTGTACTGTGTACCGAACGGTGTGCGGTGTCTGGTGTACGCCAAAACATTTTTTCAACCTTGCACCGTGCGTGGTGTACCGTGTACCGTGTACCGAGCATTACGCGTTGTCTGGTGTACGGTGTACGCAAAGATATAAAAAATATTTTCACCCTTGCACGGTGCATCGTGTACCGTTTACCGAACAGTATACGGTGTCTGGTGTGCGGTGTACGCAATGATATAAAAAAAACATTTTTTGAACCGTACGTGGTGTACGGTGCACCGTGTACGAAACAATAGCAAAACAAAAACTTTTCCCTGCTTTCCGCCGTGCACCGTGCACCAAAAAGCTCCTCCGTACACGGTGCACCGTGTACCGTGTACATAAAAGCTCATTTGGTATAGCGCCCGTGCACCGTGTGCCGTGAACCGTGCAACGGTACACGGCGATGGTACCTAGACACAACCCTAAATTAATCACCAAAACTGGAGCAGAAGAGCGAACAGCTATCTTGGATTCCATCCGTAAAACTCCAAAAGTTAAAATAGATTCACACACATTAAATATTGATTCAGAGTTTAAAGAAGAATTTAATTTAAAAACATTAAAAAATAATACAAGAAATGACAAAATTGATATAAACATACAATTATCCACCAAAACTGAATCGAATACCACTCATAAAGTTCAAAGACTTAAAATTGATTCACAAATAATAGAAATTGAATCAGAGTTATTCAAAGAGGAATTTAATCTAGCAACTCTACAAAAACTTAAGAAATATGAAAAAAAAATTGACAATGATCAGGCACCTAATATCAGTTCAAATCCCAAAAACAACGAACATACTATTACAAAACCAGTTGCAAAAAATATTGACACAAGTTCAGTTAATCATCATCTTAATTTGTTTAAAGT
Source organism: Encarsia formosa (assembly GCA_038277355.1). NCBI lineage: Eukaryota > Metazoa > Arthropoda > Insecta > Hymenoptera > Aphelinidae > Encarsia > Encarsia formosa. The sequence goes on along the minus strand of CM076186.1, from coordinate 46,479,582 downwards.
ACCAAAACCAATAGTTCAAATTATAAAAAAATCTCAGCCAAAAAAAAAAAAAAAATTATTTATGAACCGACAAATGGATTGATAGAAATAGATTAATAATAAAATTCTGTTTTTTATATTTTCTATTATATTTTGATATTTTTGATTTTTAAATATCAAATAATAAGTTATGATACATAGTAAGTTTAAGTAAATAATATATTGTTGAAAAAAGTGTATACATTAATATTCAGTTTAACTTGATGTTTAAAAATTGACACTGTGTTTATTTATTGTCTAAAATAGGTTTTACTTATGTATGATTTTATGATGTAAAAATTTGAAACTGTAAATGTATACTATTAGAAATTGTTTTTGTGTTTATTTTACTTTTCTAATGTATAAAAAGTTAATATTGAAAGATTAAAATTTTATAATTTACATTTAACAGAACTTGCATGATGATTACAAATTATTATAAAAAATATATTGTGAAACATTTTCATTAAGGTAGTTAACCCGTGTCAGTGGTTCTCAAACTAACCTACAAATATTTATAGCATTTTAATGCTATTTACTAATAAAACCAAGATTTCTACATTAAAATAGTATCGAGATCTGTGAATTATTTATTAAAATCAACTGTCCATCACAAAAATATATTCGAAATAAAAAAGTTAGAAAATTAAAGTATGGAAACTCAACTATTTTTGGCTTATTTTTCGGAGTCATTTCTATTTTTCTCAAAAGTTAGCACCGCTTGCCCTATTTTTTAAATTTGCAAGTTGTTTCTCATAATTCAAAGTAAAACATATTGTTTTTTTAGACCTTCATCAGTATTATTCACTTTACAGTCTTCAAAAATCTTAAGTTTTTTCCGAATTTTCCCTGTAATCGTGAAAAAGTGCCTTGTTTGAACATCAACATCTCGAAAATTAGCACCGCTTTCTATGTTTTTTTTTTGCAGAATTTGATTTAACTAGTCATAAAGAATGTAAATTCACCAAATTTATAAAAATTTGAGACTTCTGGTATTATGGGTGAACTACCTTAATATCAATCATCAAAAATAATCTTTAAGCGATTCTCCAGTGACCTAATCTTTTCACATCCGTCAAAGTAGCTTCAGCATCATATCAGATAATCAATAAACTGCAGTTTTCCAAAAAGCATCAAATCTATACAAGTTGAAATTAGGTAATTTTAAATAGTTAGCGACTCCCTTGGGTGCGGAATTCAGCCTACTAAAATCACAAATAATAACACAACCTTAAAAAAGTCAAAAAATTAAGCATATATTAATGTCGATACACAATGACGCGATCTACCCGTTGGTTGCCGATTATATGCCTTTAGGGTATAAAATTACGTACGTACTTCAGGGGGCTACCTGCCATGTTCGCTTCGGCTCGCCTGCGCTCCGTTCCGAAAACATCATCTGACCCAAAGAAACATGGCGTAGTCCCCTTCAGTACGTAAATAACTAGTCTTCCGTGTTCACCCAGATTTGCCGGTACATTTGACGAGCGTCGGCAACAAAGACGTACCCATACTGTCTCCATCTACTAATTACGTCCATCAACCCCGGAGTTAAATTGGGGCCAGTGAGACCGTTGAGTGAAATGCCTTCATCCGTCTTACTGGATCCGTTGAAGACGGTCCGAAGTTTTGTGGTGGAGCTGCTAGACTTGAATACTCCGTGATGTGGCAGAAAAAAACACTCCTCGAGCGGCTTGTAGAAGGGATCGATACTTGAGACAGGGATCATGTGCCCACTGGAGATGTAGTCTTCCATGAAGGCAAGGTACAATTTTTTGAATTCGGGACCCCTTTCAAACCGTTCTTCCATCCTTTTCAACATGGCCACTGCTTTGGAGTAAGAGTTTCCAAGTTGGACTTGTTCATGAGATTTGAAAGGCAATTTCACAATGTAGCGTTCGTTACCACCCCTCGTGGTGGTTCGCACATAGTGTCTCTCACACCTCTCTTCGTCAGGGTGAAACAGTTTTACTTTGGGCGGAATCTCTTCATGCTGCTAGAATCTCTGCAGATCAAATGCGGGAGGATTGTCATTGGTGCAGTAAAGCGAAACCGAGGTTGAAATAAATGAGTTCAACAGTGGAACAAGGCCCGGTATTACCCATCCGAGCTAAGTAGCGGTGGCTATGGGTTCACCGGGCCTACCTCTGACAATGCTCTCTTGCAGAATCGGAGCATGAATCTCAGCACCCAAGAGCACGTCTATCTCTGTGTGATCCAAAAATTGAGGATCGGCTCTCTTGAGATTGGATAAATACAGTAAGTCGGAGATTGCGTGCCTTCGAGGAGGCACGTAGTCGCAAATGCGTGGAACTACCAACGCCTTGACCTCGCAGGAAAAGTGAGAACTGAAATGAGGCTTGATACTGAACGGTGAGTGCTTGACTAGTGACGGCTTGTACTCCACCAACTGCCGATACAGTGGCATTTGTCGACGAGCAAGTCCGGCCAAGGTTTTCTCTTGGACTTGAGGAAATGAAGGAGGGCTGTGAACCATTGTCGATCAAGCCCTCGCTTTGACTCTGCGACCGTCAGCGCCCTCCACTATGACTAACGCTGTGCCCAATAGCACAGCGGATCGCTGGTTATAGTTGGAAGTGGCACCGTTGAAAAACGGAGCAGCCCCTGCGTTCAGTGAATTTGACGTGCTGGGAGTGGTTGGCGTTGCGGCGCCACCCCCTGATCCCGTTGGATTGACAATCACCGAATAGATCGAGTTCCCGGGGAGGGTATCTTTCAGCGGGTTGTGCATTAGAGTATGGTGTTTGCCTCGGCATTGAAAGCATAAAAACTTGGACTTGCAATCCTTGATATGGTGAAAGCCAAAGCAGTTCCAACAAAGCTTCCTTTGAAACACAATTGCCTTCCGATCAGTATGCAATTTTTCTTTAAATTTAGGACATTTTGTTCAAGTGTGATTCTCGCTGCAAAGATGACACCTTTTTTCTCCCTTTTCTCTCCCTTTTGTAAAGGACTTGGGAGTATCCGCGGAAGCCAACGCTGTGGTGGTCCCAGCAGATTTCCTTGGAGTGATAGGAGGAGTCAATACCGGCGGTTTTGCGGTGCGCTCAACCGACTCGAACATCAGCGTCTGAGCTTCCAAAAAGGATTTGACTCGCTCCAGTGTGGGAGTTTTCAAATCTTTGCCCAAACTCTTCTCCGAATCACGACGAGGATTTGAGTCCATATTGCGGATTAGCATGAAAGCTACAATATCGGACGAATTCTTGGTGGGACGACCCAAGGCTCGCAGCGCATCCAGAGGAGTGAAAGTTTCGTTCAACAAGCGCTTACCTCGAAATAAGTTTCCTCTACCATGGGCTTGACGGAGAACAAATCGGACAAGTAATTGTGGACCAAGCGACGTTCGTTCTCATAATAAAGTTTAAAAGTATCCCAAGCAGACTCGTAATTTTGTTCAGAAATTTGAATGCCCTTTATGACCTCAAGAGCCTCGCCAGTCAAGTATGAATGGAGGCAGGTCATCTTGAAGATATCAGGGGTCTTGATTGTACACGAGTGACAAGAACATGTCGCGAAAGTGCGGCCACTCGGCCGGTTTGCCGGAAAATTTGGGCAGCTGGATTCGAGGCAGCATCTTTGATAAAAATTGAAGATACATTGGAGGTTTGGGCTCAGGGACCTCTCCCTGAACCACCGGAGGAGCCGCACGAGAGTTAATGTAAACTTCATAACAGCTGCGAGAATCGTCGTAGTCTTCTTGCCCTAAATACAAGCAATCTTCCTTGAAATAATCGTGTCCGGGATCCACCTGACCGCCGTCTCTAATGGCACTATCGTTCTCGATGAACTGGTTCCAAAGCTGCTAAAGACGCGTAATTCTTGTACGCGCCAGCTCAACAGAGAGTTTGGCTGAGCTCTTTTTCAAGAAATTTGTGTAGTAATTGACAATATTATCTCTCAAAGTTCCCTGCTTGGACATTATCTCCTCCATTTTGGAGTGATGCTTAGAACTTTGTTGAAAATTATCTCAATGTGAAAACTCGGGGGTAGGGGGTGAAGGTCCCTAAATCAATGCTAAGCCACGTTGGTGGCAGATTTTACATGAAGACCCTAGCGTCATCATTTTATGCCAAAACAGAAGAGAAAGAAAGGAAAAAAAGTAGTCACAAAAGAAAAAGAAAATAAATAAAGTATTGATAAGTGAAATAATGAAGAAAGAAAAGGAGATCCCTAATCAACTCTAATTGGGCCAAGAAGGGAAATGGTTAGTAGGGTGCAGTGCACCGACTGCAGGCTCAACCTTGCGAGGAAGTGAATCCCTCGTAAATTATTTTTCTTACCTGGCAGTGTCAGGTCACCTGGGAAACAATGAAATAATTAAATTGTTTGTTTACTTTCCCTGGTGATAACCATGCCACTTTCTCGCGCAGCAGAAGCCGACCACGTGGCGACGATCGCCGTCGGCTGGACGCTGCTGTTGCAGCAGCACGAGCACCCAGCGCGCGCACGACACGTACACACACACACACACATGTTCACCATCCGGGAAGGCTCTCCCGGCCCAGGGCGCGCACGTACACACACATACACCACACACGGGTTCCGATTCTCCGTCGGGGAGTTTTCGGCGACGGAGGAGGTGCGTGGCGCGTGTCGGCAGACGACGCAACTGCGTCGCCAAGCGCGTGCGCGCACGCTCACCACAGTAGACACGGCGTGAGTGAGTTTTTTTTTTTTTTTGTATTGTGTACGTTGCGCGAACAATGTGTGCGTATGGGGGAGAGCGAGAGAGAGAGAGTATGTGCGCGAGGGATAGGTTAACGCAGTGAGTGCCTCGTGTGCATTATTTTTATTCTTTATTTGGATTTTCGCGCGTAATATAGGTGGCGTGGCGATCGCCACCGGAAGATTGTAGACGGGAGCGTGATTGGGTGTTGTTTCTGATTGGTGGACAAATGACTGTTCCTCGAGTATGAATGAGGCTTAATTGGATTGATTTGTGTTGATTGGCGGAGAGTGTTTGGAGGGGATGGTGAAGAAGGAAGTCGAGTCAGAGAGACGCGGGGAGCGTCACTCTGTTCTCAGTAGCCACGGTGTGAGGTAGTGTTTTTGAGAGTGTGATTTTTTTTAGTTTCTTTGAGTAGATTTTTTCTAAGTTCCCCTTTTCCTATTTTCTTTAGTCGAGTTTGTAGACAATTTTTTTGTTTTCTTTATTTTACAGCTAGGTACGAGAAGAAATCGAACTTTGGGTTATCTCTTATACCGAGAGTTAAAAAAAAAAAAAAACCAAAGAGTAGCCATTTTGGGGCAATCAGAGAATTTTCTGGAATTTTTGTGAACGTAAGGTTTTTTTTTATTTATTTCATTGAAAATTTTATAAAGCATGGTTTTCCGGAAATTTGTGTATTGTACGCGGAATGAAAATTCTATTTGGATATTATTGAAAGTTTTATAAATTCGATCGAGATTTTCTTGGCGCGGCGTCGTTACCCGCCATTTTGTAGACGACTTAATAGTTTTGTTTATTTCCTTTGTTCTCAAATTAAAATTTATTTTTTGTAATTGTAGACTTGATTTTTTTTCGATTTTCCGTAGACAAGAATAAAATGAAAATAACCTAAATTTCGTATTATAATTTATTTCTTCTCTCTCTAGCTCACCAACCATTCCCGGGGGTTTTCTCTCCGTGGAAACCCTGACCCCAGATTAAGGAGTTTTCCCCGAGAGTTTTTGTGAGAAATTTTCTTGTAACGGGAGGGCCCGGGAAACTCCGTTAATTATTTAAGGGAGGCCCTTTTCATAAGAAATACCCCGTTACAACCTTTTAAGCAAAAGATTGAAAGTATTTAACATGGAATACCAACCAGGTGTGACCTAACAACTCTGTGTTCAAAATTTTATGATTAGTAATAATCAGAATTGAGAGAATTGTAACAGGTATTTATAAAGAGTCTTGATAGAGAAATACCTAAAATAAAAAAAAATTCAATTACAATTTTTGAAAAATGGATTTGGAGAAGTCAATAGCATGTATTGATTGATTTATAAAAAAAAAAAAATGAAAGAACAAGATACTTGGAGTTATACTATACTAAAACAAGAGGTGTTTAATGATGAATTAGCCCCATCAATGACTCCCTTTGGATAAGTGATAACAGCACTCCTTCAAACAAATTAGGAGATGAACTAATGGACAAATGATTCAGCAGGAGTAATCAGCTTGTCCACCAGGACAGTCAACGGATAAACCTAGAATTTCGGTGTGAATCAATATTCGGCTACTGAAATACAGTGTCGATATGTAAACATTCAGTATTATTTATTCTCAAATTTACTGAATCTTTCTAATGCCAATTTTAAAGGTTATGGTTTTGTTAAATTATTATTATTGTCAAATCTGTGCAATTAAAGAAAGGTGGTAATTTCACCAAAGAAGCAAACAGTTCTGCAATGATAAAAAAAAAAAATGATTATTAGAAATTGTACAAGACAGGCTTGCGTTTTGGAGCGGACCCACCTAATTAGTGAACTCCGCAGCAGGGGTGTCCGACGCCAATTGGATCCACACCGCCCGTCGGGGGGAGCGAGAAGGCGCTGCGGCTGTCTGTGCGTTCGACGACGCCGTCGCTGGGCTCCCGTTGCCAGCTCTGGTCTATCAGCTGCGTCGCTGGGTCAGTGTGTTTCGGCAGCGAGTGCGTGCGCCGTTGCCCTAGCGGCCCTTCGACGAGACTCCGCCCTTTTAAATATGGCCGCTTTGCTGCTCCGATCTCGCCGTCGCAGCGTCGGTTGCTGCTTGAGGTGCGTGCAATGGTAGCCACCTGGACTTCTCTTCCTCACTTTCGGCTCACGCCTTTCACTCGCGTCTTTTCGGGAACCTTAGTTCCCCACCAGGGATGCCAAATATTTAGGAATCCGCGCTTCGGGATAGAATAAACGCGGCGCGAGTAAATTAAGGAAAAGCGAGGAGAGAGGAAGAGGACAGTTTCGTTGGGTGAATGAAAAACAAACGCGCCGTTCTCTTCAACTATAACTTTAATGCCGTAAAATCGCAGAGTTATCGATCTTACAAGGGGAGGTGAGAGTTTACTCGCCGTTTTGGCCGGGAGAAACTCAAACCTCGATACAACACCATTAACGCAAAAGCGGAGCACTAGAAAGCACGTGTAATCTCTCTCACTTGCGTGTAACGACTGACTGCGGACGGAAGTCTCTCCGGAACCCACGCCGCGCGTGGATCGCTCGACTGACTTCGGACCGCGTCAGTCATACTACTGGCCTTGGTACCAAATACAAATATAGTAATATTCAAATAAATGTAATTGTCTTTGTAAATAATTTAATTTCAAACAGTATTGTATTTTGTTGATTTTCTATATGAATTGCTAAACGTTGTACTGAATGATTACATTTACACAATTCAAATCTTTTTATACGCCAAGCTGCTTCCATTGGACCTAAATATCTACCATCTATATAGTTATCAATTTCATTATATACAGTTATGTTTTCGAAAAAATCATCTTTTATTTCAGAGTTTTTTCTTCATTTTCTAATAATAATTTTATTTTACAAAATGCTCTATGACAACCTTTATGTAAGTATTTAAAAATATATTTTACACTTTCTATAAAAGCACAATATTCAACATTTAAATGACAATAATATTTTTTTAATAAATATTTATTGTAAGGAACTACCATTGAATTATTAACAGGTGTCGTTGTATTATTATTGTTTTTCTTTGAATAACATACATTTTCTAAAGAATTATCTCTTCTTTTATGAAGAGGATATCCATTTGTTTGGAAAGATGTATGTTCGTTAAAATTTTTTGGAAATTTTTTTGTACATTCATTATTTTTAATATTAAAACATGAAGATTCTTTAGTATGTGGTCCATGTAGCATATGTTTAATTACAAATCTTTGTAATTTAGAAATTTCAAATGGATTTTCAGCTGAAATATGTTTGTCTATACTTTCTGTAATTAGTAATTTACTTTGAGGATGTAATGTAATCATTATATGAGCATGAGGTAAACCTCTTTTTTGAAATTTAATAGTATAAAACCATGCTAAAACTTTTCCAAAAATATCCTTATTAACGATATTATTATTTATTAATAGTTCAGTGTGACTGTATTGACGATCCAGGCATATTTCGCGCAAACATTCCCACTTTAGAAGCATGGCCTCCCAAACGTGAGAAAATTTCTAAAATGATAAATTTAATTAAAAAGCAATTTAAATAGATACCCACCCCCCCAATAATTAAATTGAGAAAGAAAAAAAAAATTTTGGTTTGCCCAGCCAGAAATCGAACCTGGATTACCTAGTTTCGCGGTCGGTGCGTTAACCATTACGCTACCGGCCTCACCGACTCGCCTCTGACTATGGGACCGCTATTTATTTATCTTTCTCAATGCGACCAATCTCTCTCGGTCAGGGTCGAAGAATAAGTTTATTAAAACAACTTTGTATTGCCTAGTAGATAACAATAATTGTTCAGTGTGACTTTGTATTGACGATCCAGACATATTTCGCGCAAACATTCCCACTTTAGAAGCATAGCCTCCCAAACGTGAGAAAATTTCTAAAATGATAAATTTAATTAAAAATGAATTTAAATAGATACCCACCCCCCCAATAATTAAATATATTATTTAATAATGAATTGAATTTAATATGAAATAATCTACATGTTATATTTGGTGCATGATTTACAGTAGTATTTTTTGGGAAATTTTCCAAAGTAAGTTTTAATTCTTTCCATCTTGGATTACAAGTAAACGTTAAAAATAAATCTGGTCTACCTACATTTCGAACAACTGCCATAGCATCTTGATAATGCTGTTGCATACATCTTGGACTTCCAATGTAAGTAGATGGTAAAACATAAATATTTCCTAATCTTTCTTTTTCAGAATTTTCAGATTCATTAATATAATTTTAATTTTGTATTTAAATTAATAGTTTATTTGAATCATTCGATGCGCTATTCTTTACATGATCTAACAAACTTAGATAACATTCAATTATAAGGGACTTTTGATTTAATAAACCAATTCATTCGATTATTTTCAATAATAATCCATGAATTTATAAAAAATTGTTGTTTAAAAAAAAACGTTAATGTTAAGTATTTTATAAATATTTTTTTATAAATGAATTTACAGTTACCGTTTTTTATATTTTGTAAAAATTGTATTGAGGAAAAACAACGTTTTGAGACTCAAATGAGGACTCAACTTTCACGTCGTAGACTCAACTTTGAGGACTCATAAGTATAGTTTTTACTTGTGTTTTGACCGTGTTTTTACGAATTTTCAATCTGGAGGACTCAACTTTGAGGATCTTAAGAAAAAACCGGATTATAATATAGGGAGACAAGAAATGGGAGTTTAGGTGATCCTTCGATGACTTATGTTCGATCCGGATAAACTTTGAAGTCAGATCATTGCTCGTATGGATCCCAAGAATTGAAGTAAGGTGATGTCAAGTACTCGATGGGTGAGTTGAAGTTTAGTGAGGGTGTTCGATGAACAATTTTAGGTTTGCTCGCTTAGACACCAAGAATCCAAATGATGCTGGATCAGGTACTAAATGAATAAGCTGCAGGTTTGAAGCTTATTCATTTGAAGGAATACCAGGAGGCTGGACTACCAAATTATGGTGAAGAAAGTCCAATACTTTGTGCTGAAGAATCCTGGAATCCAAAGTAGTTGTGTGATGAAGGGTGTCTGGAGTCCAACTGATCCAGACCAAGGGTATGATGAATTTTCAGGGTGTAAATCTGTAAATTCAGGTGGTATCAATCATTTGTTTACAAAATGTTAATTCAAGAGTTAATAACTTTTGAAAAAATTTGTAGCTGAGTGAAAAAATGTAAACAAAGTTTTAGGTTAGATAAAAGGCAAAGTGATAAGTTTAAAAAAAAACTAGCAAAAACAAATTGATTTAGACACACCAAAGTGAGAAGTTCATCGACGCCAAGGTACTGCTGCAGACGAGCTCCTGTGCGGTCGCGTGACGGAAAAGTGGACAGGGCGTCTCGCTGTTGCTTGGACACGACCAGCCGAAGTGGTTGGCCGCTGCTTGCTCGGGCTGTGTGGATAGCCTGGTGCTACAGGCCGTCTCGCCGAGCAAAGGCAGTGGTCCAGGTTGTTTGGTTGCAGTCGGCGGTGCGCTGCAGGTTGGAAGGCCCGCAAGATGATCGCTCTTGTTGGCCGATGAGTGCTTGCTGAATAGACCGCCTTGGGCCAGCTTTGAGCACTCCTCGAAGCTGGCTCGGCTTTGCTGCCCGTTTTGACTCTGAACGGCTTGTCGAAGCTGGTGCTCCGAGCCGCGTGATCGAGTTTAGCAGCTTCTTCAGATTCAATCTTCTGGTTATCTGCCAATCTACCAGGTGGTCGACTCCCGCTTTATCCTCGTATCAACAGACAGCCTGCACGGCCGCACATCTAACCACAAAGTCTAGCGGGAGGGTTCCCGTCAGGCGTTCTATCGCTGCCAGCGGTGTAGTGTCCATGCATAACGTGAGGTCCCTCAGAACTAGGGCCTGCACGTGACCTAGTGCCGTTCTAGCGACCTTCGCCTTTGCTACCCGGGGTGCCCAGATGACCGCCTTGTATAGTAGCCTACGTTTTAACACGGCTGTATACAGTGTATATTTTTGGGCTCCAGTCTCCATGTTCTGCCGAGTGTCCTCCTGCGTGCCCACAAGGACTGTATCACCTTTCCGCAGGTGGCTTCAAGGTGCCTTTTCCGACTGAGCTTGGAGTCAAACGTTACTCCCAGGTACTTGATTTCATTGGTCAGGTCCAGTGTCCTGTCCATGAGATGCAAGGTAGGCCCCCCTGACGAGGCTTGTATCTGGTTTTGAAGCACATGACCTCGAGTTTGCACGGGTTCACTGTCAAGTGAACTCCTTTACACTATTTCACGACGATCCCGAGTGATAATTGCGTCAGGCCCGCCACTGCGTCCAGGCTTGTATCTGGTATTGAAGCACATGACCTCGACTTTGCACGGGTTCACTGTTAAGTGAACTCCTTTACATTATTTCTCGACGATCCCGAGCGATAATTGCGTCAGACCCGCCAGTGCGTCCAGGTCGTCGGCTCTAGCGAGAATAAGGACGTTGTCGATATATGCCGAGACAAAAATGCCGGCTTCGTCCAGCAGTCTTACTAGGGTCGACGACTAGACACCATATTGTGGGAGACAATACTCCCCCCTGTGGGCAACCTTTCCCAACCCTACCCACTAGGTTACAGTCCTCCTATGAAGCAACCAGGCTCCTAGCGCTCAACATGTGGCTCATCCATCTTACCAACGTGGGCCGGATGGCAAGATCCTTCGCACCCTTGAGGATGCTTTCCACCCTGGTGTGGTTGAACGTACATATCTTTTACTTTCCATACCTTTCTTTATCAATGATTCCGCCCCTAGGAGGGCTGTATCCACGAACTTGCCTGCCTGGTAGGCGTGATGTCTGCACTGCAGCAGTCGATTGACCAAGCACGTTTCTTTTATGTACCTATCTACCACCAGCCTTTTGAGTGTCTATAATTTAAAGGGAGATGATTTGCTTCAGGGAAATAATAAGGACTTACGGATTCTACATGAAGGATACATGTTCCAGATGGATTAGATGAAATATGAAAATCGCGAGTTTGCGAGAACAACTGCCATTTTTATCAAGATGCAAGTAGGCAAGCATCTTTCCTGCTCATATTGAAGGAAGATTCAACGAAAGATTTTATAACAGCTTTGCAGATTCTACATACAAAGTCAGGAAGAGTGTGTTTTTCTTCAACTAGAAGATTTTGAACTGGGAAATCGATGATCGTAACTACAGAATCTCAAAGGACCTCTTGCAAAATCGCCGAAATCTGATCATCACCAAATTGGCTGAAATTTTGGATTTAGGTACCTTTTGGGACCTTCAAAAATATCTCACAGTTATTTTCTCGGTTGGCGGATTTACTGCGCATGCGCAGAGACTTTTGTGTCCCATTTATAATACATGGGAAACCACAATTTCAGGTAGTTTTTCGTTTATTTCTCGAATATCCGACTTGGTCAAGGTCTGAAATTTTAGTATGTTCTTGAGTCATTCAAAACTCAACTTTTCAGGGGGTTTTGGTCAAGGGGGTTGATGTCCCAACCAGATTTAAAAAGCATTTAATCTTCCGAGTTAAAAATTTTTTTTTTTCAAAAAATCATAACTCGGCCTCTAATCATCCGATCAGAACCAGGTTTGGCGAAAAATTTTTGTCTTTAGTTGTACTTTTTAGAAAAATTTTTGTTACTATAATTTTAAGAAATTTTACTGCACTTAAATCGTCCATAACCTCAAAATTTTGAAAAAAACGTGGTTTTTTGGACTTTTCAATGCCATTTTAGTTTAAAAGTATAACAAAATATGTATTTTCTGAAAGAACTTGAAAAAAAAGCATCTTTTATTATCTATTGTATATATTCGATTTATGCGTTTAAAGTCGATTTAATTCACTTTAAAGGAAAAAAATCGAGACAGTTCGTTAAATAACCGGTCAAAACTAGAAAATTTGGCGCGTATTTATATCATTATATATATCATTCGATCAATATATATATCATTCGAAAGGGCATAAAAAAATAAAAGTTTTGGCATAAGCCGCAGCTTCCTATATCCTCTCTAGGGACCCTAGGGTTTAAAATAGTGATTTTTCAACTTTAATTCATATCTCAGAACCTATAAAAACTAGAGATATGCGGTTTACGGCAAAATTAAAAAAAAAAAAATGTAGTTGGCCAACACTTTTCAATATTATTTTTGGCGCCAAATTTCAACCATTTGTGTCATTTTTCAAATTTTTAACCTTAAATTTTCGATTAAAAAAAATCTAAGACAAACACTTCCCAAAAAAATTAATATATGACGTATTTTAACAAAAATTAGCTGCTCAAATTTTTTTAAATTTAAAAAAAAAGTGTAAGGCACTTCTCTGACCAATTTATCAACAATTTTTCGTAAAACGCCGACTTGTGGGCCCATATTGAGTCAAAATTAAAAATTATATTTTTATTTTGACAGGTTTCAGTCAAAAATTTTTTCAAGAATCATGCCAGGGGGGATCAGAACTAAAAAACTCTAAAAATTCTAAATAATTCATTAAAATTGAAATTAATTAAATTTGAATAATTTATTTTGATTCAATATAGGCAATATGGGCCCACTAGACGGCGGTTTATGAAAAATTGTTGATAAATCGGTCAGAAAAGTGCCTTTCACTTTTTTTTTAAATTTAAAAAAATTAGAGCAGCTAATTTTTGTTAAAATACATCATATACTAATTTTTTCGGAAGGTGTTTGTCTTGGATTTTTTAAATCTAAAATTTAAGGTTAAAAATTTGAAAAATGACACAAACGGTTGAAATTTGGCGCCAGAAATAATATTAACAAGTGTAGGCCAACTACATTTTTTTTAAATAAACTTTTACCGTAAACTGCATGTCTCTAGCTTTTATAGGTTCTGAGATATGAATTAAAGTTGAAAAATCACTATTTCAAACCCTAGGGTCCCTAGAGAGGGAATAGGAAGCTGCGGTTTGCGCCAAAATTTTTATTCTTCTATGCCCTTTCGAATTATATATATATTGTATTGGTTTTCCATGGGGGCCGATTTGACTATCTTATCCGGCTATTAGTGCCTTCACAGTGGCACGGCAGCGAACACAATTTTTAAAATTAATTCAAGGCAATCGGCGGGTCAAACATGTGAAAAGTTGAAAAAAGAATAAAAAATAACATCAAAATTATAGAGGGATGTATACAATTGATATAAATATAAAAATACCAAAATGAGAGTGCATGATTTGAAATGACAAATTTATTCGAACATGGGTAAAATATTCCAGGAAATCTTGAATTATTCAATTAGAAACGTAATGGACCAACCCTTTGAAGAAAAAATCGAACTCGTTATGAAGAGACGTGCAATTAAAAAAACTATAAAATTATTTTTATTAAATTATGCATTTTTCTGCGATTACATATCGAAGTTCAAAATTAATTATTCGTTACCATCCCAAACAATTGTACAGTTTGTTCTATAAGTTGTGCAATAGAAGAAGAACTAATTCTGCACGACGAAGCAACTTCGAAAATTTGCAAAGATTTCTATTATAAGAAACTAGGGAGGTACCCCCCTGCTCGCTCCGCTCGCCAACCCCCTAACATATGAAGCATTAGAGCTAACCATTAAGAAATTTTTTATAATTAGCTTGTTATTTTCCAACATTTCATGAAGACTTGAACAGGTTTCCACACTACCACATAGGTACTGTTCCAGTGCGTTGGTTTTTTTCCAAAATTTTTTTCATAAAAAATTTTTGATTATCAATTTATTCAAAATATTAAAAAAAAAAAAAAAAAAAAAAAAAAAACCAAAAATTTTGGAATGTGGAACCATTGCCAATAGCCGTATAACCACATGATTTAATTTAAACAAAAATTTTGAAATTAAAAAAAAATGAATCACATCAATGTTAGAATTGGTTAATTAATAGGAAATAATTTAAATTAATTTAAAAAAAAATAATTTTGAAAGAAGATTTATAATTAAAAAAAATATATTATAAATATTTTAATAAATTTTATATTTAATAAATTTACTTCAATAAAATTATTTAAAATTTTTTATGCTTTTCATCTAAATACATTTTTCGAAACTACATTTTTTAATTTATCTTTGTCTTGTGAGTCATTTTGAATAAAAATTTTATCTGAATTTTTTGACCTAGATAACGATACATATAATTGTCCGTGTGAAAAAAGTTCAGTTTTTATGTATATACCGACTTCATCAAAACTTTGCCCTTGTGACTTATTTACTGTCATTGCAAAGGCTAAAACTAACGGAAATTGTTTTCTATGTAAAATAAAAGGATAACTTGAATTTTTGTTTGTGCTTAAAGTTATTTTCGGGATGAACACAATTTTTCTACTTTTATCACCTGTAATAATTTTTGCTTCTATATTATGTTCATATAAATTCGTAATTTTTAATCTTGTACCATTACATAACCCATCATTAATACTTAAATTTCTTATTAACATTACTATTGCATTTTTTTTAGCTTCAATTCATGTGGAGGTAGGCCATCATTAATAGAATTTAAAAATTCAATAGGATAATCTAAATAGATGTTACTGTCAGTTTGATCAACTCCTTTATGTATAGCTTTATCTACACTATAATATTTTTTGGATTGACCATTTAATATATTTAAAACTCTATTAATCAACATTTATACGTTTTCATTTTTTGGAGCTAAAATAACTTTACTTAATTCATAATTTTCATTTATATCTCCAAAAATTGAATGACATACATCTTTCGTTTTCCATTTTTTGGGAATTTGAAAATTTTCTATTGAACCTTCGCCAATTTTTAATAATAATTTAGAAAATTCTTAATCTTTGCATCGAATATTTTTAGTTAATTTTAATTTTTTGAAACTATTCCATAAACTCCTAAATTTAATAGTATCTTCTACAATAATTTTTTCATTACCTCGTTTTACTACTGGAAGAATTTGTCTAAAATCACCTCCCAAAATTATTAATTTACCTCCGAATGGTAATTTGTTTCTACAAACGTCTTGTAAAGTCCTATCTACGATTTCCAATCCTTTTTTTGGCTTCATCCCAAACTATGATATCACATTCGCGTAATTTTTTTTTGTCTGATTCATTTTTAAAAAATGAGGTTTCAACATTATCTAAAATTAACGGTAATTTAAAAGTTTTATGACTTGTCATACCTTTTGGTAATAAAATTGAAGCTATACCAGTCCATGCTATTGATAAAACATTTTTATTTTTTGACATAAAATAATAAATTAAAGTTTTGTAAAGAAAAGTTTTTCCTGTACCTCCTGGACCATCTATAAAATACATACCATTGGCAGATTTCGTAATTAGATTAAAAATTGATTTTTGATCATCATTCAATTTTGAAAATAATTCAGTATATTTTTCATGAATGTTATTTTCACTATCATAATTTTGAAAATTATTATTTACGTTATCTAAACATGGTTCTGGTAAACCGAAAAATTTACAATTTAATAAAGAATCTTCATTTCTTAAAAATTCATTTATTTCATTCAAACCTCTATTTTCCTGATTCTCCTTAAAATCTTCTATAAAAAATTTTTTATACTTATTCCAAATTAAATTACCAGGAATTTTTTCGGATATTAAAAACAAACAAAAAAATTCTCTTAATTTTTTAGGTTTTAGATAATTTATAGCTTCATCAAAAATTTCAAAAATATTTTTATCATGTTCTACCAATCCCATTGCTACGGCTGCTTCTCGATATGATTTATAAACTATATTATTTATAGTTTTTAACTCATCATTAGAAGTAGCTCCAGTAACTTTGTCTAATATTAATTTTAAATGAAACCTCTCTGAATCTTTGGGTGATATGACATTCATTCTACCTATAGTTTGAAATTTTTTTTTGTTTTTGTAAGGAGAAAAGGTTTTATTTTTAAGAAGTCTATAATTGTTGGGAATATTTGAATATTTTATTTTTCTTGCAAATTTATCTGTTTTATTTAATTCAAACCAAGCTGTTAGAGTTGTTTTCCAATTATCTAATGCTTTTTCTTCACTATTTTCTTTATAAATTATATTCTGCTGATTTTCAGTATGTACAGCAAGTCGCTGAACAGGATGACTACTTTTACAAATTTCAAATTTTTCTATTCGCCATGCAGATTCCATCGGACCTAAATACCTTCCATCAATATAACTATCTATTTCGTTACAAACAAGAGAATTTTCAGAATTTACATTGTTATCAGTCGTAGAGTTATTTTCATCTAAAATTTTGACTTTACAAAATGCTCTATCTGAACCTTTGTGTAAATATTTAAATATATATTTAACATTTTCTATAGATGCACAGTATTCAACGTTTAAATGACATTTGAATTTTTTTAACAAATACTTGTTAGTTAGAAAAAGTTAGGTATAAATATATAAATGTGTTTGAGATTGAAACGAAAATTTTTAATTTAAATAAAATTTAAATAAAAAATTTTGAAAAAAAGGGGATCCAACTGAGGGGATTCGATACTTTCGACGAAGAATTAAAAGGGATCTTTGAAAAGGGGGTTTTTGAAAAAAAGGGGATCCAACTGAGGGGATCCAATACTTTCGACGAAGATCCAATTTAGGGGATCCAATTTAGGGGATCAGAAAAGTGCGATATTTAACAGTGTTTTGACCGTGTTTTTAAGAATTTCAGATTTTCGAAGATCCAATTTAGGGGATCCAATTTGGGGATCAGAATAAAAAAAAAAAAAAAAACTAAAAAAAATTGATTTCACTCAATCTAACTACACCAAAAAATCATACTTATATGAATAAGACACTTGCCATGTTTATTTTATTTTATTTTTTGTAAAATATCATTTAATTTAGCTTAACATCACCTCGTACTAAATTAAATTAATTTATTTTGCTTTGTTACGCCTAATAAAATAGGAATATATTTATTAGCAGCGCATAAAACTGTTTTGGCGTTGCTATGTATCAAGTTCAATTAACCCTTAAAGTACACACGGGGTGTAAAATACCCCACATAACTGTCAGTGTGGCAGTTCTGGATTTGGGTGTGTACTTTAAGGGTTAATTTTATTTTCTTTGCAGTGCAGCGTTTGTCATGCGCTACACCAGCAAAGCCAACCCTTGCACCATTTTGCTTGAATGACATTAATAGTCATGCACTGCCCGCACTGTATGCCAGGTTTGGGCATGTTCTGCACGGCATTTCATCATTTTGTCATGTAATAAACTAAACATCGCGATGAAAGTTCACTGGTTCGGGAAAAACCGTAATAATGCACAGTATTACGAAGTGGGGTGCACTGTTTTGGACTATTTCATCATTCACCGCACTGCAATGAACAGTATTCAGATTAAGGTGCACTATATTGCACAAACTTGTCGTGCACTTTGGAGTTTTGATTCGCTGTGTACTGCGCGGCAATGCAATGCATTGAGCTGATTAGCCGTGCATTGCACCGCAATGAATTGTACTGCACTAATTCGCTATGCGCTGCACCGCAATGCAATGCACTGAACTGATGAACCGTGCACTGCACCGCAATGGAATGAACTGAACTGACAAGCCGTGCACTGCACTGCACTAATTCACCGTGTACTGTACCGCAATGCACTGCACTGCACTAATTCGCCGTGCACTGTATCGCAATGCATTACACAAATTCACCGTGCACTGTACCGCAATGCACTGCACCGTAGTGCACTGGTTCGTCGTGCAATGCACCGGAATGCACTGCACTGCACTGATTCGCCGTGCACTGCACCGCAATGCACTGTACTGATTCGCTGTGCACTGCACCACAATGCACTGCACTGCACTAATTCGCCATGCACTGCACCACAATGCACTGCACTGCACTAATTCGCCGTGCACTGTATCGCAATGCACTGCACTGAACTAATTCGCCGTGCACTGTATCGCAATGCACTGCACTGATTCGCCGTGCACTGCACCGCAATGCACTGTACTGCACTGATTTGCCGTGCACTGCACCGCAAAGCACTGCACTGCACTGATTCGCCGTGCAATGCACCGCAATGTACTGGTTTGACGTTCGCTACACCAAGACGCATGTGAATGGGATGTTTCAAAATTTTTCAGCTTAACTTAAATGAATTTTATGGAATGTATGCACACATGATACATGTGTTGCAGATTTACTGCTTTATTAATTTTATTTTGTTGCCGGATTAAAAGCTGGTAGGGGAGGGTTGTCAAATACACGTTGAGACAGACTTAATTTAATACCAACAGTGTTAATTTATTTATTTAACACAGCACTCTATTTACAACAATATTCAAATAATTCAAAATTACAATAAGTGAGTTTATACAGGTTAATAAAAATTATTTTAATGCAAAAAAACTGAGAGGTGAGAATATTATAGTTTGAGTGGAGAATTTCCACTCTTAATTTTCATGTAAAGAAAATTAATTAATTAATTTGAGAAACACCTAGTCAAAACTCTTTATGGACTTGATTATATGAATTCAAGCCATAAACACAAGTTTTGTTTGAGTATAGTTGAGATAAACAAGGCAACAGAAATGGCCTTGAAAAGAGAGAGTGAGAGAGAGATGCCCAAGAGAAATTAAAGCAGCAGCAGAGAATGACCTTGAACAGAATAGAAAAGAAAATGGCTGCTTGTAAGACAGCACAAAGAAAGGAGAGAGAGAGCAAGAGAATGCACAGTAAATTTTATTGATTTTCTGGCTGCGAAATGACAATGAGAAGCACCGGTAAATTATTGTTACCGGTGCTGTGCAAAAATACCTGAGGATGCCTAGGATGATCTCCTTGCTGAGCTGCTAACCCAAGAATTGAAGCGAATCAAGCCGATCGAATTCAAGATGAGATGTCTCCAGAGTTGACTACCACCAGGTGAATTATTTGTTGAGATGACTGTGCAGATGAGACCACTGCGTTGATGATGAGAAAGAGTCGAGAGAAATGCCAAGTGAAAAGAACCCAAGAGATAACACAAAATGGCGAAAGAAACGTCTATTCACGAGCGTTGCCGAGAAGAGAACTGGAGAGACGCCGCAGGCCCAGCAGCGTCAGCGACAGCAGCAACAGCGCGTAGCTTGAAGGCACGTGAGAGAGAGAGACAGAGCGAAAAATCAATACTCTGCGCAGGTGAGTCAGCGGTTTTGAACCGCTAACGATTAGCAGCGCTAATTTTCGAGAGACGCCGTGGCGACGACATCAACTGCGGACATGGGCGCGAATATTTAAATTTGATAAATTCCGCAACAACATGATTTTCTGATAAGTAAAATTGAAATTTTCAATTATTCGGAATTCAATTATTAATTTTTTTAGTATTTCAATTTTTAAAGAAACGTTTCAAATTCTAGATATCTTGCTTTTGTTTATTCAAATCTCCTACGTCGTCTTTGGCTCGAGAAAAATGATCGATCGGTCATTCCAAGTTTATCGAACTCGGCGCCCAGGGTTTGGGGGGTTTAAGGCTCGAGGGGTAACTGACCGATTTTTTATCGAACTCGCGCGTCCAGAGTTTTGGAGGCCTAGAGCTCGGGGAATTTCCGATCGATCATTTATCGAACACGGCACCCAGGGCTTTGGGGGCTTAGAGCTTAGCGGATAGCTGATAAGTTTTTATGTTGAACTTGACGCCCAGGGTATTTGAGGTTTTACAGCTTGGGGGATAGCTGATCAGTTTCTTTATGTAACTCGGCGCCCAGGGTTTGGGGGGTTTCAGGCTTGAGGGATAACTGATCAATGGTTGGTTGAATGCGCCTGGGTCTGGATTTCTAGACCCGGAATTTCCCGGGTCTGGATGCATCCAGACCTGTTTGCGATTGAGGCTTATTTTAACGAAGGACCAGTTGCCTTTTTAACGAGAGGCAACGTACTCGTAATTGAGGTGTGTGATTTGGGGGTAGAAAATAAATAAATGAAGCACTTTTTATTATGAACACTAAACCGAACTATATTCTATGTATTTTATGTACTTTGAGAGCTGAGGAGCTCGCCGTTGTGGCCGGGAACCCTCAGACTCTCCAATATGCCGAACTAGGGCCAAACTTTAAACTTATTGAATCGCCGAACAAGGGCTTCATAGCGAGTCGTACTCGCAAGCCCCGCGATGCGTGGTGGCCGCGATCAAGGGCTGAGGGAGACTGGTGCAGGCGGATGTCGGCAGCCGGGACTTTCGTGGCGTCCATCGCTTAGCTGACCGGTGTAGTTGTCGAAAAGAGGCGCTAAATCTCAAACATTCCACCCTTCCAGGTAAGCGATTAACTGATATCTGTACAAATCCAAAACAAACTAATTTTTTGAATTAACTAAATGGTAATATAAAATAATTTGTGTCATTTCAAGAATACGTTTGCAAGAGCGCGTAAGCTCTGAAAAAACAAAAATCAAGTTTTGAACTTTAAGGTGAGTTAACATGTAAAATAAGCTGGTGAGACAGCTTGATAAACAAGTTAACAAGCCTTGAGCTTGCAACGAAATCATAAAGGTAACAATTCGAACTTTATGAAAAATATATAATATGAAAACTTGAAATTGTAAAACGATGAAATACAGCAGACAAGCTGCGAAACAAATGAAAGCTTGCAAGCGCTGAGCTTGCATTTGAGATACGTACTGAGTAGTTAGCATTGAGGTAGGATTCAGATGCTGAAATTTGAAAAAGAACTTAAACTATTATATACAATATTTACGGAGAGACATTGGCCGTTAATGTCAGTGAGGTGTGTTGAAGTCCAGGTTGTGCAGCGTAAAAGCTTCCTGACTACAAACTTTTGAGTTTTATCCAAAAGGTATTATGCCGACAGATGGCAGGAACCTTATCAAAGATCTAGCTTTTTTTTTGCGCATGATCTAGCCGGAGGCAAAAGCGTAGAGCTCACTATGAAAAGTATTCCAGAGTCAAAAACCCACTGGCAAGCATAAGCAAAGTGATAACTATAAGGGGGAGTTAATACCAAGCCTTTTTCATCAATCTTGGGTAAACTAAACGAAAATTGATTGAAGAAATTCAGATCAGGATGTGCAAACGAATTTTGAGCTATTGAATCATACAGATATGAAGAATAAACTGATTGTACTTGAAAGAGTGGTAAAACATACTGGAGTTTGTCTTTACAAACATTCAATTCTGAATGAACTGAATCATAAATTGTCTCTAATTTGAAAACTCGAATCACATTGAGTTTTCTCTACTTGGCTTTGTGCTGAGTTGAATTTTGAAGCTTAAACTTCAGGAAACTCGTGAAAGCTACAACTTGTGTCGTCTGAAATTGGATGTGCATCAGAATTCTCTTTCAGATGAGTCCGATATAATGAATTTGAATCTGGCTTTTGCCGAATAGATTCCGAACTGGTTAATGAATGACAAGTACCTTGATTTGTTGAGATCATAGACATCTTGAGCTTCATAATAAATATCTTGGGTAAAGTATTCATGATTAAGATTGCAGTCAGTGAGCAGGCGTATGTCTTTGTCGAGTTCGACGAAGCTTTGCCACTGCTGCTCTAGCCTTTGAATTCGCATTTCAGCGAGAAGAGTTGTAAGGTCTTCTGCCTTCATGGAAACAAACTTGTGAACATGATTTGAAATTTTAACAAAAGTAGCGTACTGCTTAGCGATAGCAGCTTCCATGTTTAAAACTTGAAAGATTACTTGGTGAAGTACAAGTAAACTAAATGGATTTGAGTTAAGCAAGGCTTAGCTCAATGCGTGGCAGTGCACAATGTTGGGTCTTAATTGAGAATTAAGAAAGGTGAATTTGATGTGAAATTCTAAAGAGGTGCAGTTGAGTAACTATCAACACTATCTAACGAGTGAGCTTTAGCCGACTGAGCGCCAACCAAACCAAAACTGAGTATTGTTAGTTGAGCGAATGTCAACTAAATCAAAAGATGAATTTTTAGCTGATCGAGGGTCAACTAAACCTAAACTGTGTATTTAAGCTGACTAGGTGTCAACTAGGCCTAAAAGAGTATTTTTAGTTGAACGAGGTTTAACTAAACTAAAGTATGAATTTTAGCTGAGCGAAGGTCAACTAAACCTAGAAGGTATGTATGCGGATTTGGAGTCAAAAACGCCGCAACCTCGACTACGCAAAGGTTAACTAAACTGAATTAGACTCGGAACTGATTTTAGTTACGCGAATGTTAACTAAAAGCTTGAAATGGAGGCTTTAATTAAGCGAGTGTTAATTAAAGTGAACTAAACTTGAGATGAATTTTAGTTACGCGAATGTTAACTAAACCTTGAAAAAAGGCTTTAATTAAGCGAGTGTTAATTAAAGAGAACTAAACTTGAGATGAATTTTAGTCACGCGAATGTTAACTAAACCTTGAAAGGAGGCTTTAATTAAGCGAGTGTTAATTAAAGAGAACTAAACTTGAGTTGAATTTTAGTTACGCGAATGTTAACTAAACCTTGAAAGGAGGCTTTAATTAAGCGAGTGTTAATTGAAGTGAACTAAACTTACTCAGACTTTAGATTAGGGTTATATTCTTGCGAGCGTTGAATATAAGAATGCGTGGCAAGGCACATGAAAAAATTAAAAAACTTTCGCCGATTCGAGTGATTGATGAGCAAGCATTTTAATTTCACTTCTATCTATCTTTGTTTAGTGAAATGTGTTGAAAGGGTGTAAAAGGCCCAATTCGAAAATCTCAGTGAAAAAATAAGAACTATGACACTAACATCAGCTAAAGAGGTAACAAGTGCTGTATGTCTGTAAATTTTAGGTTAGTAGTAATGTAAATCTTTAAAGTTTTGTGCAGAGCACAGTATATCATCAAAAAACCAATTGGGTTTGTTTACCAACAAGCCCACAGAATTTGATTTCATTGAAATGAAATCCGATAACTTACAACCCAGTTAGTACAATTGCCAAAATATGTGTTTGGGTTTTTGTACTCTTCATAAACCTAAAACAGACAAAACAATATTTCAGAGAAAATGGAAAAAATACTAAATAAATATGGATGAAAACTAATTCTAATTCTATAAATTTTTGAAAATAAACTAAAGGGTAGTATATAATACACCAATCAAGTAATGTAGTTCCATCGAAGACTTGGGAGTCCTTCGAGTAACCAAAAACTACCAGATAGAGTGCTCGTATTGACACCAAGAATGTAAGCGAAGCAATACTGGTGGCTCGCTGAGCAGTTTGAAGATTGGCTGGACCATCAGGAAGCTGGACTACCAATTTCTGGTGAAGAAAGTCCACTACGCTGCTGAGTTGAGGAATCCTGGGATCCAACACCAGTCCACTATGCCGTATAATGTATACAGGGTGAAACCTATAATTTTGAGAGCTATCAGTCGTATGTAGTACTAATAAATTTACTAAGCAAGTTGTACAGTATTTAAGTTTTCAGTTTCATCAAAACTTTCTAAATTATGAGGAGGTTTATACTTTTCTTTCTTGCAGAAATATTTTTTCTCTTGGTTGAATAAAACTTTTGAAAAAAATAAAAGAGTGTTGCACTCTTAACTATATGCACGCGTTAAGCTCTCTGTAAAATGAATTAAATTCAAAAAAATGTAAACACAGCTTGGATGAAGCAGTGTGCAAAAATGTAAACAAACCATAGAGGTTAGTAAATCTAGTAAGGAAAGAAAACCATGTGAATATAACCTTAGTAGTTATAAACAGTTGTGAACAACATTAGATTTGGAATCCAATAAATAATAAAAATCAGTGTGAACACACCAAGAGAAAATGAAAACGATCCAACGACGCCAACCAGTGCTGCAGATGAGCTTTATTGTTGTTGTCGTTGCACGCTGATATGATACGCCGACTGTTAGCACGCGACCTGTCGCGTGCGCTATGTCCAAGTACAGCGCTGCTGCTGTTGTCTCTCTCTGTCTCTCTCGCTCCGCTGCCTGCGCGCGCCGAATGCTGTGCCTGGCGCGGCCGAAGACCCAACCATGGGGGGTCAGATGGTCTGACGTCACAACTTCAGTGCTTGTAGCTGTGAATGACGTCACTGCTTCTTCGGTGTTCAGCGCCAAGTTGCTTGCTTGCTTCTGCCGGGCAGGAACGATGAAGAAAAAAATGGCCACTTTTCTTCGTTTTCATGCGCGCACGGCGTCCCTTGCCGTGTGCTTGAATAGATGGCGGATGATAGCCGATTGCCTCGATGGCAGTCTTGATTAAAGTATCCTGCTTGCTCTTAAGGATAGCAAGAGGCAGTTTTTTAAAAAGCACTTCACAATATCACTAAAAATCACACACACACTTCTAAAGTAGACTGCACAATAGGGTAGTTAATCCGGTTCGATCAGGACCAAATGTTTGCGATTGAGGCTTATTTTAACGAAGAACCGGTTGCCTTTTTAACGAGAGGCAACGTACTCGTAATTGAGGTGTGTGATTTGGGGGTAAAAAATAAATAAATGAAGCACTTTTTATTATGAACACTAAACCGCACTATATTCTATGTATTTTATGTACTTTGAGAGCTGAGGAGCTCGCCGTTGTGGCCGGGAACCCTCAGACTCTCCAATATACCGAACTAGGGCCAAACTTTAAACTTATTGAATCACCGAACAAGGGCTTCATAGCGAGTCGTACTCGCAAGCCCCACGATGCGTGGTGGCCGCGATCACGGGCTGAGGGAGACTGGTGCGGGCGGATGTCGGCAGCCGGGACTTTCGTGGCGTCCGTCGCTCATCTGACCGGTGTAGTTGTCGAAAAGAGGCACTAAGTCTCAAACAAGACCCAATATAAGGGAAATAACGCCCCTGAAGAGACCTGTTGAGAAGGTGTCCAGGTCAAGAACGTCATCTAAAATTTGGTAAAGAATGCCTAACATCATTTTTTTTTAAATTTGACCCAATTTCTCGAAGATTATCCTCAGGTTTCCCTGTCATCGGCGACCTGGTTGTCCAGGTCGAAAAGATCATCAAAAACCAGTTATTGAAATCTATAAGTTCATCATAAAAAAATGAACTCGATATCTCAAAGATGATTCCCAGGTATCCCATCATCGGCGACCTAGTTGTCCGGATCAAAAACTGAACATTAATTTGTATTGTCATCTAATCCTGAGGTCCTTAACAAATTTTAGACCTCTAGGTCAGATTTGAACCAAAAATGAACGACAAGAGTTAAGGAAAAGTTTGTAAAATTAAATAATAAAATTGTTTGTGATTATTGATACAGGTACTTTATGAATGTTTTGAAAAAAAGAATAACCAAAGCCTGATTTTTTTTCTATTTTAGTGCAAAGCTGTATTCAAATCTGTGAGCTATAAATTAAGTAATTGCAAGATTATTAATTTTCTCATTAGAGCCAAGGTCAAGTTGTAAAAATTTAAAATGTTTCTAACTTTTTTCACAAGCTCCTCCTCACTTCAAAAATAGTTAATATTAAACTTTGTAAAGTTTTGGAACGTTTAAATATTGGTATTAATATATATATATTTTTATTTTTTATTTTTATTTTTTTCTCGAGCCAAGGACGTCGTAGGAGATTTTAATAAACAAAAACAAGATATCTAGAATCTAAACGTTTAAAAAAAAATTAAAATACTAAAAAAATTAATAATGGAATTTTGAATGATTGAAAATTTCAATTTTACTTATCTGAGAAGCATGTATCATGTGTGCATACATTCCATAAAATTTATTTAAGTAAAGCTGAAAATTTTTGAAATATCCCATTCCTATGCGTCTTGGTGCAGCGCACGTCAAACCAGTACATTGCGGTGCATTGCACGGCGAATCAGTACAGAGAAGTGCATTGCGCTATAGTGCACGGCGAATCAGTGCAGTGCAGTGCATTGCGGTGCATTGCATGGCGAATTAGTGTAGTGCAGTGCACGGCGAATCAGTGCAGTGCAGTGCAGTGCATGGCGGTGCAGTGCACGGCGAATCAGTACTGTGCAGTGCATTGCGGTGCAGTGCACGGCGAATCAGTGCAGTGCATTGCGGTACAGTGCACGGCGAATTAGTGTAGTGCATTGCGATACAGTGCACGGTGAATTAGTGCAGTGCAGCGCATTGCGATACAGTAGACGGTGAATTAGTGCAGTGCAGTGCATGGCTAGTCAGTTCAGTTCATTCCATTGCGGTGCAGTGCACGGTTCATCAGTTCAGTGCATTGCATTGCGGTGCAGCGCATAGCGAATTACTGCAGTGCAATTCATTGCGGTGCAGTGCACGGCTAATGAGCTCAATGCATTGCATTGCCGCGCAGTACACAGCGAATCAAAACACCAAAGTGCACGACAAATTTGTGCAATATAGTACACCTTAATCTGAATACTGTGCATTGCAGAGCGGTAAATGATGAAATAGTCCAGAACAGTGTGACTCAATTCGTAATACTGTGCATTATTACGGTTCTTCCCGAACCAGTGAACTTTCATCGCGATGTTTAGTTTATTACATGACAAAATGATGAAATGCCGTGCAGAACATGCCCAAACCTGGCATAAAGTGCGGGGCAGTGCATGACTATTAATGTCATTCAAGCAAAATGCTGCAAGGGTTGGCCTTGCCGGTGTAGCGCATGACAAACGCTGCACTGCAAAGAAAATCAAATTAATGGAACTTTCGGATAATGATACATTGCAACGCCAAAACAGTTTTATGCGCTGCTAATAAATATATTCCTATTTTATTAAGCGTAACAATGCAAAATAAATTAATTCAATTTAGTACGTGGTGATGTTCAGCTAAATTGAATGATATTTTACAAAAAATAAAATAAAATAAACATAGCAAGTGTCTTATTCACATAAGTATGATTTTTTGGTATAGTAGAATTGAGTGAAATCAATTTTTTTTCCATTTTTTTTTTTCTAATGTTGAATATTGCAGCTTACTTAGTAAATAGGTGGCAGGTTGTTTTTGTTTTTTAATTATTATTTCTTATAATATAAATCTTTGCAAATTTTCTAAGTTGCTTCGTCGTGCAGAATTAGTTCTTCTTCTATTGCACAACTTATAGAACAAACTGTACAATTGTTTGGGATGGTAACGAATAATTAATTTTGAACTTCGATATGTAATCGCAGAAAAATGCATAATTTAATAAAAATAATTTTAGAAATTTTTTTAATAGCACGACTCTTCATAACGCATTCAATTTTTTCTTCAAAGGGTTGGTTCATTACGTTTCTAATTGAATAATTCAAGATTTCCTGGAATATTTTACCCATGTTCGAATAAATTTGTCATTTTCAAATTATGCACTCTCATTTTAGTATTTTTATATTTATATCAATTGTATACATCCCTCTATAATTTTGATGTTATTTTTTATTCTTTTTTCAACTTTTAACACGTTTGACCCGCCGATTGCCTTGAATTAATTTTAAAAATTGTGTTCGCTGTCGTGCCCCTGTGAAAGCACTATATATTCTTTGAGTAAAAAAGGGGCATTTTTTTGTATTTTTTTTATGTTTTATGAATTTTTTACAATAAATATTGAATAAAAGTATATAAAAATATATATCAACGTAAAAAAAAGCAAAAAAGGCATCTTTTTATGAAAAAAAAATGGGGGTTTACGCGCCAAATTTTCTAGTTTTGACCGGTTATTTAACGAACTGTCTCGATTTTTTTCCCTTAAAGTGAATTAAATCGACTTTAAACGCATAAATCGAATATAGACAACAGACAATAAAAGATGCATTTTTTCAAGTTCTTTCAGTAAATATATATTTTGTTATACTTTTAAGCTAAAACGGCATTGAAAAGTCCAAAAAACCACGTTTTTTTCAAAATTTTGAGGTTATGGACGATTTAAGTCCAGTAAAATTTCTTAAAATTATAGTATCAAAAATTTTTCTAAAAAGTACAACTAAAGACAAAAATTTTGCGCCAAACTTGGTTCTGATCGGATGATTAGAGGCCGAGTTATGATTTTTTGAAAAAAAAATTTTAAACTCGGAAGATTAAATGCTTTTTAAATCTGGTTGGGACATCAACCCCCTTGACCAAAACCCCCTGAAAAGTTGAGTTTTGAATGACTCAAGAACATACTAAAATTTCAGACCTTGACCAAGTCGGATATTCGAGAAATAAACGAAAAACTACCTGAAATTGTGGTTTCCCATGTATTATAAATGGGACACAAAAGTCTTCGCGCATGCGCAGTAAATCCGCCAACCGAAAAACTAGCTGTGAGGTGTTTTTGTAGGTCCCAAAAGGCACCTAAATCCAAAATTTCAGCCAATTTGGTGAGGATCAGATTTTGGCGATTTTGCAAGAGGGTCCTTTGCGTGATAACCTTTACGATCAAGCATCCATAATGAGACAACACATGAGATGGCTGGACTACAGAAACTTCACTCTTCACTCTGAAAAATACTTTAGTAGGGCCATAGATACGAGCAGAGACACAAATTGAAGAGGAACTTTGAAACACTGAAAAGGAAACAACACTCTTGATTGAAGAAAGACACAGAAAGACATAAGTGATGGTTCAAGAAATTGACAAATACAGAAATACTAGAAGAAGTTGTCGACACCTTATCAAAGGGACCAAGATTTGGAATTCAATCCGATGGGGATAAAATTCCTGTGAATGAAATAATCTCGGAGTTCGAAAACAGCTTGAATTTTATTGAAGATCACTAGAGGAAGGCTGATTGCAGGAAATCTTTGGTGGACGTGGTCACGAGCTTCAAGAGGGAGAGGAAGTTCGAAAATTACATGAATGGATAGCTGTACCATAACATCAAGGTAACTAGAAAATTTATTAAAGACAACCTTAATATAATAGTTCAGAAGGCAGATAAAGGAAACGTCACCGTACCGTCAGATAGGAATGAATAAATTGAGCACATCAAGCTTATATTGAAGGATGATAACACCTACAAGAAGATTAGGAACTCGTATGTTAGCACTGTGCAAGAAAGTTAAAGGAACTGTTGAATGACTGGATAAAGAAGAGGATCATAGATAAGGGAACCCTCAATAGACTGAAGAGTGAAAGTGGGATTATAGCCAAAGGTTACGGACTTCGGAAGATCCATAAAGAGACCCTATCATATAGGATAATTATATCTTGTATCAATTTTCCCACGTACGCATTGTGTAAATACTTGTCGGATATTTTGGTTAATGTTGCAAGTAAAACATCGACTTACGTGAAGGATAGTTGGAGCTTCTACGATGAAATGAAAGGCATAATTATTCCAGATGATTTCCGTATGATCTCATTAAATGCTGTCTCACTATACACGAATGTTTCCTTGAAATTGTTTATAGAGATAGTAGGAACGAAATGGAACGGGATTGCACAATACACGCAACTAGCAAAACAGGAATTCATTAGGGCCTTGAAGTGAATTTTTCAACATACTACTTTTTCGTTTGACGGAGAATTCGACGAGCATAGATTTGGATGCCCAATGGGATTACCACTATCAGCCGTGGTGGCAAACCTGATGATGGAAAACTTGGAAATTGGAGCGCTATCCAGGTTATTGTTTGAACCAAAAATCTTCAAGAGATAATATGTTGATGGCATTTTCACAATTGTCCCTGCCGAGTCTATTAATGAACTGTTGGAGGTTTTCAACACAATGCAAGATAGAATGAAATTCATCAACTAGATAGAATGCGACAACCAATTAAGTTTTTTAGATATTCTGATAAATAGGATGAATAATGGCTTAGTACGAATGAATTGGTACAAGAAAACAACATGGTCCTTAAATTTTCACTCTCACCATCAACTTGGGAACAAGATAAGAACGATAAGGAGGTCATTGACCTGGCGATCAAGTTATCCCATGCAGATTTTAGATAAGACAATCTGAAGTTGGTGAAGAAGACGTTCACTGACAGCGACTACTCAAAAGACTTCATAGAAAAGATGGTGAGAGAAAGAATACATGAAATTTACAACAAGGGCAGCAAGGGAAGAAGAAACATCAAGAAAGGACTCTACTGTGTGCTACCATGTATCAAGGGATTGTCGGAAAGATTGAGAAACGTATTCAAAAAGCAAAGGATTCAAACCTACTTTAAAAATATAAATAACCTTAGCAAATTCTTAAGCAACTGCAAGGACAAGGAAGAAAACAGCAATAAGTCAGGAATCTACAGATTATATCGCATGATCAGAGTCAACAGACTCTGAAAAGCAGGGTATTCAAGAGTAAGAATGAATGCGCACAATAGCAGCCTTAAGCAGATAGTCGCTAACAGCAACGGAGTCAGAGAACATTGGTTAGAAAATGGAAACTCGTTTGATTTTCAGAATAAAGATATTTTAGAATGCAACATCCATAACAAGAGCAATAGAACGAGCTTGGAGAATATACACATCTACAAGAACAAGATAATGTCAATCTACAGAAGGAGTCAAACAAACTGGATAAGATTAATCAGCCTCTAATCTAACCTTTTTTTGTTAAGGTGCGCATGCACAACAAAAAAGGGGGTAGGAGAATATATGAAGGATTATTCGTAAATGAGGAATGGTGTTTGAATTTTTTTTTCATTTTTTTATCCAATAAAATACCTTAAAAGCTTTATTAAGGTTTGAATTTTGATGTACCAATACTAGTTTTTTGAATTTCAATTTTTTTAATTCTTTTTTTGAGCCCTTTTGTCACCACTGTTTTTCTTATGTTTCAATGACATAGTTGGAAATATTTTTTTGGTGTTATTTAATTATTCAGAAAGCAGCCCTGAGTTTGTTGAGAGGTTGGAAGGCCAATGTTTATGTAGCCCTACTTTAAAGAGAGCCAGCACATGTTTTAAATAGTTTATCATTCTCTTTACAACAGCTCTGATAAATGTCCCGTCTGAAACGTTTCAGATGGGACAAGTCAAGTTATATTTGCTTCGGCATTTCTTTTATAAAATATTATGTTACGTATAATTAATTTCAGTTGTAGTTTTGTATTCGTGAACAATGCTTTATTCTTATTTAAAAAAATTTTTTTTTTTTAGATTTTACCTAGTCAATTTTTACCAAAGATCATGGTTAAAACCAGGTTAAAACAGTAAAAGAACAAATGACCACTTATAAAAGTAAATTTAAATTAGACCCTGCAAAATACAATTTATATTTAGAAAGAGATAGAGAAAGAAAAAAGCAACAGAGATCTAGAGAGCAGAAAATTTGGAAAGCAAGTGGCATTCGAGAAAAAGATATATTACGAAAACGCAAGTGGAGATTAAAAAAAAAACAAGGTATTAAACCAAGTGACACTTTGACGAGTTGCGTGGGAAGTTACGCTATTCAAAACACACTCACAAAAGCAGTCAATAAGGCAAAGAAAAATCTTCCCACAAGTCCCAGGAAAAAAATGCTGTTTTAGCTCAATTAGTGAAAGAAAGTTGTGGAAAAACGTTATTTGAAGTAAAAAAAATTCGAAGACCCACAGCTTTATCTGATGACATTCGTCAAAAGGTCATAGATTTTTATCTTGGAGACGATTTTTCATAGCAAGCACCTGGACTTAATGACGCAATTTCTGTAAAAGTTCCAGGAACAAACAAGCAAGTTCTAAAACTAAAACGTTTTCTTCTCTCTAGCGTAGGAGAAGCGAAAACTTTATTTGACCAGGAGAATGGAGAAAATTTACTGTGTGCATCACTTTTTTATAAACTTAAGCCATGTGTTGCCTTTCGATAAAATGCCGCACAACGTTTGTGTTTGTGTCTTACACGCAAATTTTAAATTCTTTTTTGATTCAATTCTACCACACCTAGTTTCTATTGATTCTTACAAAACTTTACTAAACGTTGCTTGCTGCAATAAAATAAACGAAAAATGTATGTTTTATGATTTCGATAGATTTAATAATAGATGCAATAAATTTAATATTCGTACTTTACTTGAATCAGATGAAAGAGAGAGCACTTTGGATAAGATGGTTAAATTAGAAAAATGGACAAAAGTTAATGGAAAGTTGCAAGTTGTGGCTACTTCGGAGACTCTTGAATCTGTTTGTGAAGAATTTAATAAAATTTTTCCAGACTTTAAATGTCATACTTTCATCAAAAATTCACAGTCAGCCTATTTTGAACATAAAAAGGATTCTTTACAAGAGAATGAGGATATATGTCAGGTTGATTATTCAGAAAATGATTCTCTTATATCTCAAGATGAGATTCAAAGTGCTCATTGGGATCATCAACAAGTAACGGTATTCCCTGGAGTAATCTGTACCAAAGATGATGTATTTTCTAACGAGTTGTTAGTGATGAAATTGGGATCATTCCAAGTACTCTTCATGTGTTTTTTTAAAAGCACTGATAAAAGATTTTATAACAGTGAAAAAGTATGATTTAATAGTGCTTTTCGCAACAAGTGTGGCTGCTAGGCCTTGTCCGCACTGGCATGAAGTTGTCACCCTCGCTTCGCTCGGGTGACAACTTCATGCCAGTGCGAAGAGGCCTAGCAGCCGTACGAGTTACGAAAACTATTTTGTAGAACACGAGTGGCAAAAATTCATCACCACTAACAACAATTTAGATAATTATAAAGATGATGAATTCTTAAAAATTATAAAACTTTTAAGTTAAAGAAAAAATAAAATTTAAAGTATTTAGTTAAAAAATTATATCGTTTTTAAATTTACGAAAACGATCTTTAGCTCAAAAACTTTTCAAATATAAACCAAAATTGGAAATTAAACAAATTTAAAAGTTTGAAAAAAATTTACATTGATTTTTAAAATCATAACATTGTTTTTTAAATTGTTGATCGAATTAAATCTATCGATCTTCTCGAGTTTATAAAACATATTCTCAGTAAAAAAAAATATCTTAAATAAATAAATAAAATTTTAGTAAATTTAATGAAAGTTCATATATTAGAAAAGATAAAATTTGGAACTTTTACGTATAAAGTTGTGAAAAATTTAAGAATTTTCAAAGAAGTAAGAGAAATTTTCAAGAATTTTTAGAATTTGATAATAAAAAAACTTACGAATTCAAAACAAAATCAATTACTCAATCAAATTCAAATTTGAAAAAAAAAATTTTTATTTAAGAATATTAATTTTAACATTTTTAATACAGTTTTATATTTTACGAGGAAAAAAATAAACAAAAAAATTGAATTTAAAATTATTAATACTCTTTAATCAAGTATAACGAAATTAAAATAATTAACTAATCTCAAAAACTAACTTTTTAAAATTAGTAAACAAAATTTAAGCTCAACATCATAAGGCAATTTTAATTTAATATTTTAAGTATTAAAATTAAAGTTAACAAAAAGTAATTGCTTCAAAATTAATTTTTGGTTTGCAAAAAATCAAAATTACGTTAAAAGGTGCCTTCACAGTGGAGGGTATTAGCTATGTAACTATGGAAATGTAAAAAATTTCTAGAAAAAACAAAAAATAATAACTAGGAAGTCACTTGGAAAAAAAAAATTAATTTGACAAACTAACTCGGCATTTTATAGAAATAACATTTTCATCTAACTGGGTTGTCACATGGATAAAAATTTATTTAACTCTATGGTAGACCTACTAGTATGTAGTAGTTTTTTGCAATTATTTGGATAGTAGTTTCGAAACTAAGGTGACAAGAGTAACGTTTCCAGATTAAATATTAAAAATGACGTCATTCAAACGGTAGAAACAAGAGTAGATTCAAGGGTAAAAACAAATGAAAAAACGAGGGAAGGTACGTGAGTGGAAACGTAGGTAGGCTTTGTACCAGGAACGAGGTTAGGTTCAAGGATAGAAAATTAGGTAGAAAATCTGGTAGAAGCGGGTGTATGAGCAAATATAAGAACAAAAGTAGAAATCTATGTAGAGTCAGATGTAGAAACGAGCATTGCTTCAGGGTTAGAAATCTGAGTAGAAAAAGTGTAGTAACAAGGGTAGAAACTAGAATAGGCGTGGAAGCAAAATAAGTGTAGTAATGAGAGTAGTAACATGGGTGGAAATCTAGGTAGAAAAAGGCTTAGGTACAAGGATAGAAACAAGCCTAGTGAAAAGGGTGAAAATGAGAGTGGGCACAAGCACAGGAGCAAAGGTAGGCACAGGGGATGAGATAATAGTAGGTACAAAGGTACTAAAGTAAGTTCAAAAGTAAGTAAACGAACGGGAACGACATGAGACACAAGAGTAAGCACAAGGATAGAAACGAGGGTAGGAAAAGAAGTAGCCCAGGGGTAGGTGTGAAGACAGGCATCATATGAGATACGAGGGTGGGCATAAGGACAGGCAAGATATAAAATACGAGGGTGAGCACAAAGATAGGAACAACGATAGCACAAGAATAGAAATAAGAGTAGGCACGAGGGAAGACACAGGAAAAGGTACAAGGGTAGAAACAGAGGTACGAGGGTAGAAACAAGGGTAGGTACAAGGGTAGGCACGAGGGTAGAAACAGGGGTAGGTACGAGGGTAGGCACGAGAGTAGAAACAGGGATAAGTACGAGGGTAGGTACAAGGGTAGAAACAGGGGTAGGTACAAGGGTAGGTACGAGGGTAGAAACAGGGGTAGGTACGAGGGTAGAAACAGGGGTAGGTACAAGGGTAGGCACGAGGGTAGAAACAGGAGTAGGTACAAGGGTAGGTACAAGGGTAGAAACAGGGGTAGGTACGAGGGTAGGTACGAAGGTAGAAACAGAGGTAGGTACAAGGGTAGAAACGAGGGTAGGTACGAGGGTAGAAACAGGAGTAGGTACGAGGGTAGAAACAGGGGTAGGTACAAGGGTAGGCACGAGGGTAGGTACGAGGGTAGAAACAGGGGTAGGTACGAGGGTAGAAACGGGGGTAGGTACAAGGGTAGGCACGAGGATAGAAACAGGGGTAGGTACAAGGGTAGGCACGAGGGTAGGTACAAGGGTAGGCACGAGGGTAGGTACGAGAGTAGGAACTAGGGTAGGTACGAGAGTAGGCACGAGGGTGGTTACAAGGGTAGGCACGAGGGTAGAAACAGGGGTAGGTACAAGGGTAGGTACGAGGGTAGAAACAGGGGTAGGTACGAGGGTAGGTACGAGAGTAGGCACGAGGGTGGTTACAAGGGTAGGCACGAGGGTAGAAACAGGGGTAGGTACGAGGGTAGAAACAGGGGTAGGTACGAGGGTAGGCACGAGGGTAGGCACGAGGGTAGGTAAAAGGGTAGGCACGAGGGTAGAAACAGGGGTAGGCACACCAAAGTAGTATTAATTATTATAAAGTATAATTTTATTATTACAAAGTAGTATTAAGTATTATAAAGTATAATTTTGATGTGATCTATTAATTTAATTTTTGTTTAAGTTAAAAAAAATAGATAGCCATCCAATTTAATGTTTTTAATACCCTTCAAGTAATAATAATCTTACTGTATGTACATGGGATAATTTTTTATGAAAAAAATATACTAGCGATTGTGTTAACATCAACAAAAGGTTTTTATTAAATTATCTACTTAAGGGTCAAATAATATTTTTAAAAATTACACTTAATAATCTTTCATAATTATCAAATAGTTAAAGAAAGAAATTATCTTAAAGCCCAATCGGGCTTTATCCTAAAGCCCAATCGGGCTTTAACGGCGATTTGGTTTTTTTTAAACCGACTGCCGTAAAAGCCTGCAGGGCTTTATATACTTTGATTTTTGGTTTTAGGTTAGGACGCTTCAAAGAAAAACTATTTTAGGATGATTATTTCATTTATATTATACATCCCGCGCGTAGCTGATGATCCCCTGAGTAATTTAAAAAAAAAATAATCCCGAACAAAGCCCACCTTGAAAAGTGATGAACGTTTCATTTTTCGAAACGCTGATTTCCTTTGGCTCATGGTAGTCAGGGGACATTCGATTTCAGTTTCGAGCATCCGGTATCTCTGCCTGCGCTCTCTGTAGACTTAACCGGACGTGACGTATGCGGTGGACGTGTCTATTTTTGCTGTCTCACTCATACGGCTTACCTACAGCGGCAGACGGGGGTATGTAGGCCCGAGCCTGTAGCCATGAGGCGACTGGTGGCGCTGTATCAATTAGCAGCTCCCTACAGCTGACTCGTGAGCTGACTACAGCTGACTGCGGAGCCGCTGAGCACAGCAGCTTGTAATGTTTTATGAGCAATATCTTTTTTATAAATAAATGATTGTCATAGCATAACAACAGTACTGAAGACCCTTATTTTCATTATATATTAAATAAGTGGTAGA
Source organism: Encarsia formosa (assembly GCA_038277355.1). NCBI lineage: Eukaryota > Metazoa > Arthropoda > Insecta > Hymenoptera > Aphelinidae > Encarsia > Encarsia formosa. Next base: position 46,442,868 of record CM076186.1, on the reverse strand, counting down.
ATTTATAATTATTCATTTGTTTAATTTCAATAAAAGAGTATGAAATAAATAATCTCTACAGTCTTTCTATGATCATCATCAAAGATTTTTCAATTATTGTGGTGTGCCCTGTGAGTTGATAATAATTGTGCTGTGGTTGTGTTGGAGACCTGATGGCTGGAGGTGCATATTGGCAATATTAAAAATAAAGTTTTTTCTGAATGAGTGTGTTTGTGTGTGTGTGTGTGTGTGTGTGTCAGGTTGAACTTGCAAATTACTTTTTTATAATCCGGCCACCCAACTTGCAAATTGCAAAAGTTGCAATTGCAGCACATAATGTCATTGTCATACGCATTATCGCTTAATTTCATAGAATCATCATAGAAATATATATGCTCTGAGCCAATACACTTGAACTGTTGAAGTTTTGTAATCCTACCCTTTTTCAAAAATAAACTTGATGTATGAAAGTTTTGTAATCCCACCTTTTTTCTAAAATAAACTTGATGTCTGACAATGAATTTTAATTTTGATTGTAACTGTTACATTCACTCAGGGTGTTAATGATAAGTATATTTAAGTTAACATGAATCAATTATTAAAATTTTTTATCTTTTTTGTTGTCTGTATGCAAGCTTAAGTTATGTGGCCAAAGTGATTTTACATTTTAAAATTGGTTAATTAAGAAGTACAAAAGAAATAGATAGTTTTGGGTCTAGGTATCCAGTAGACCAGAAATTATGAATTCTATATGGCATGGATTTTTAAAGTACGGATGAGCATTTGCTTCATTATTTTCAAAGTGGATCTAGTTTGTCCATCAAGTATGTATGCAAAATGAATTCAAAAGTACTTCATAACAGTAAATTATGTCTATGATTTTTATGTGTTCTGACTAATGATAAAATTTATATAAATGTTGGATGTGAATTTGCCGGGAAGGAAATAGAAAAGAAATAACACTAGTACACTTTCTTTTGTTGAGTAACACTGTTTAACTGTTTGATCTTTATTTTTATCTATGTTTACAAAAAAAAAAACGAGAGCTGTCGCAAATCTTGAATCTTTATTATTAATCGGACAAACTACCAAAAAAAGGTAAATTCTACCCACGAGGCACCGTAGAAGAGACGCGCGCGCGAAGTGAAGTCGCACACAGCGTAAAAAGGCGCCGCGGCTGGCTCCCCCCACCTACGGTGATGCGAGTAGCGACTTTTGCCACTCTCGCGCGAATATTATTCAGGCTTCGCTCAAAACTGCTCCAACACTCCCTCCTTTGGGGTGAAGCCTTTTCTGTTTGTCTGTTTGATATGTATTCTGTTTGTACAAGATTCTCTGTTAAACACAGCGAGTGATAAATTGTGGGGAATAGCCCAAAAAGACTCTACTTAAAAAAAATAAAATAAAAGCTCTCTAAAATTACATCTAGTCAAAAATAATTAGGTCTTGCTCAGTATCTTCCTCCGGAGGTTCAGGAGAATTTGGTCCGCGTCTTGGCCTACGTAAAGGGACGTAGTTGAACTCGTCATTTGCTTCCTCGGGTTCCAAGTCCATCCTGTTTGACTCCTGCCTCGGTTTTAGAAGACCCATTTTTTTGCGATACAGCTCCCTGAAGCAAAAAAAAATTGTTAAATAATTCTTACCTTATAGATTCTGTTTAATTTTTGTTTTGGTTTTTATCTGTTTGTAATTTTAATCTTAAAATAAACCCAGTTTAAAAATTTTCCCAGTATGATTTTGATGGGTTTTGAAATCGAGTGGTTTGGTAAAAATGGCTGCAGGATTTTCTCTGGTCGATAGCCATCTCACTTTAGCGACTCCTTCCTTGACTTTCTGTTTGATGTAGTCTCCATGTAGATCAGACAACTCAGGACGATCACCATATTCTTCTCTGAAGCGAAGGTTAGCATGGATATTGGGCACAGGATCATCGAAGTCACAGAGCTTCTGACATCCTTCCTTCTGAGTGTTCTTACCTGCGGCCGAGTTGTCGCACCAGACAGTAAAAGGAAAGTAACACTTTCCAGTTATGTCTCTTATGGCTTTGTCTAAGGAAATTAAATGACGGCATGCTTCGCTCATCGCGCCGTATTCGGCTTTCGTAGTCGATCTGCTGACGTAGTTCTGTTTGTAACTTTTCCAAGCTATTGTATCCCCATGCAAGTTGATCATGAACCCGGCGGTTGACGTTGAATCTGTCCAATCGTTGTGACTTGTGTCTGTTACAGCTTCTAGGGTTTCTGTTTGTCCTGTGTATGTCAAACCATACTGGCTTGTTCCTTGCAGGTATTCAAAGATTCTGTTTACGTCCTCCCAATCTTTTACTGTAGGAGTGACCTGTCTTCTAGCTAATACGTTGAGTGAGTAGGCTATATCTGGACGAGTACCACCCGCCAGATACAAAAGGGAGCCAATAGCTCCCCTGTAAGGAACTCCGGCTTCCACTGGTTGTTTCTGTTTGTTTAGATCTTCATCTTTGTTGTTTGGTAAATTTTTCCGCTTTTGCACTTGTCGTGTTTCCATCGGGGTTCTCTTGGGGTGACAATTTTTCATACCAAAGCGTTCTAAGATTTTCTCCGTGTATTCTGTTTGGTCTATCTTGACTGTTTTCTTGTCTCTGTCTCTGTTTATTCTCAAACCCAGAAAATGTCCAGGCTCTCCAAGGTCCTTCATTTCGAATGCTTGGCAGAGGCTCGCTTTGATTTCTTCTAGTCTCTGTTTGCTGTTTGAAGCCACAAACATGTCATCGACATACACAAGGATAACATCGACTTCTCCCTTGTGTCTCCTGGTGTATAGGCAAGGCTCACTCACCGTGTTTTCGAGTCCAAGCTTCTGAATCTTCAAGGTGAGTTTCTCATGCCACCGCTTGGAGCTGACTTGCAAGCCGTAGATTGCCTTTCTCAGGTTGCACACTTTGCTTTTCTTGATTTTCATGAAAGTTTCCAAACCATCTGGAATTTCCATGAACTTTTCTTCCTCAAGCTCGCCGTGTAGGAATGCTGTCTTGACGTCCATCTGACAAAGTTCCAGGTCATATTTGTTTACCACCGATAGAAAGGCCCTGATGAGAGGAAGTCTGGAAACCGGGGCATATATCTCATAGAGCTCGTACTGTGTGTCATCCTTGAAACCTCTCACGACTAGCCTGGCTTTATAGGTAGGTTCACCACTGTTTGAAATTTTTCTTTTAAAAATCCATCTTGAATCGATGACTTTGGGTGCGTCTTGTTCTTTGAGGGGTCGATTCACTATGTCCCAGACATTGTTGCGTTCCATCGACTCTAATTCCTGTTTTATGGCCTCTTGCCAATGTTTCGCATCTGTGGAGGCCATTGCCTCCTTGTAGGTTGTCGGGACTCTGTTTATTTCAGCCAAGAAAGCACACTTAAGTTGGTATTCGTCTGGGTGTCGATTCGGTTGTTTTTGCTCCTCGAATTCAAAGAACACATCCAGTTCGTCTGTTTCAACGGCTACGAACTTGGCAAAGGTGTTGTCTCTTACTACAGTCGTCTTCTCACCCGTCTTAGCCAGCTCTTTGTAGTCCAAACGACTGTTTGCAGCTCGGCTTGGTTGAATGCGTTTGAATGGCACGTCTTCTGTTTGGGTTTTCGATAGATTTGCTGATTGGATTTTTCTTTTCTTTACTGGTTGTTGTTCCAAAATATCTGTCAGTGGTTGTGTAACTGGCTGTTTGTTCGGCTCGTTTATTTCTGATTGGTGAGTCTTCTCTGAGAAGTCTATAAGTGGTTCATCTGTTTGATCGAGTTTTCCTTCCTCCGGGTCTGTTGACACAAAGTTTTCGGACTTGGCAGTGTATTCGTCTCGATATACTACCTTCTCATTGAAGTCAACGTTTCTTGAGTTGTAGAATTTTCCAGTTGGAGGGTGCCATACCAGGTATCCGGTTTTGTGTATCCTACCAAGATGGTCTTGATTTCTGTCGCCGAAAATTTTCTTGGTGGATTTGGTTCGTGCAGATAGGTTTTACACCCGAATCTTCTCAATCTGTCTAGGTGCAGTTTGACTCTGGGTGCAAATTTTCTGAGTGGAATTTCGAAATCGTTCGCTTTGTGTGGAGAACGGTTGTATACATATGTGGCTGCTTCTGCTGCCAGTACCCACATTGATGGGGGTATCCCGGAGTCTTCCAACATGGAACGAATTCTGTACTCTAGAGTTCTGTCTAGTCTTTCAGCTGTTCCATTTAGCTGAGGCGTGTATGTAGGTGAGAAATCTCCATCTATCTTTTCTTCCTCCATGACCAAGTTGAATTTTCCTCCTAAGTTCTCTTTGGCGTTGACTGCTCGGATGTAACACACCTTTGCATTTTCACCAATGAGGTTTCTCGCTTGACGTAAGAAGACCTCCAGACAGTCTCCAGCTTGACTTTTCTGTTTGATAGAGTATACCTTGGCATATCTCGAGAAATCGTCGGTGAACGTTATCAAATATCTGTTTGAACCTGGAAATGACACTGGTTGGATTGGTCCCATTATGTCGCTGTGTAGTCGTTCTATCGGACGTGCTGCCTTGACTCTACTTTCATCATGTGGTTTCTTGACCATCTTGGTTATTTTACAGACTCTACAGTCTAGTATTTCTTCACCAAATTTAACATCTTTCAGTTCTTCTACTTGCTGTTTGATTTTTCGAAGGTATCCGATGCTGAGGTGTCCTAAGCGAAGGTGCCACTTCATGCCCTCGGACATTTTGCCAAGATTTCTGTCCTTGTGACCACTGTTTTCGATGGCTTTCGATTCCGGCTGATTTGAGTTTAACTGATTGTTGTATTCATGTATTTTTCTGTTTAGGTTGATTTCATTCAAATCGGAGTCTGTGAAGAAATCTACCTCTTTTTCTGTTTGGGAAGTTTCATCTGAATTCTCCCTCCCAAGTCCAGACGGATGTTTGTGTGAGCTTCTTTCGATCGTTTCTCCCTCCGACGTTGAGAAGTCATGCACATCTGTTTGGGATTGATTTATGAAATCTTCTACGGAAATCATGTGAGCTGTGCATCATATGGTTGACATTTTGTTAAGTTTTCGGACTCCAGGATGTCGAACTTGATGTGCCAATGTGGTTTTACATAATTACCAACTATGTAATCCACGTTTGTCTGTTTGTCGAAAATTCTTACGATCTTGTTGTCCAGATGTACACTGAAACCAATGTCTACGAATTTTCGTAGTGATAGCAGGTTTCCGGCAATTTTTCCGGCCACCAGAACATTTCTAATTTCTATCGTTTTTCCAGACTTGTCTTTGACCACTAGGTTTCCTTCTCCGTCGATTCTCATGTTTGCTTTTCCATTCTTGTTTGCAGTTCTGATTATTCCTGTTTTTATCTTCTTGAAATCATTTAAAATGAAACCGTTTTCTATTATGTGCTCAGAGGCACCAGTATCTGCAATAAAATTTATATTATTATAATTTTCATGCATATTTGTTACCTTATTGTCTCTCGAAGAATCCGAGGAGTATGGCTTTCTGTTTCTTCTCTTTGATCTGTTTGAGTGTCTTGAAGACATTTTACCGTCACCTCTACCATCATTTTTATAGTTTTCATGCGATCTGTTTTCAATGTTATTTAAATATACTTGCCCTGGGTTTGGACAATTCCTCGCTATGTGTGGTTCCATTTTGCTGCAGGCTCCACAGAACCAAAGGCCTAATTTTATCAGTGGGCATTTAGTGGGTGGGTGTCCGGATTTTCGACAGCGACTGCAACTCCGTTCCTCGTATCCTTGCTCTCTTGGCCATCTGATGTCTCTTGTCAGGGGGCTAGCCAACCAAGCAGCTACTCCTTTCTGTCTTTGCTGTCTTGGTTTATTTGGATCTGGCCTGTTTGTGTGTTTGGTTGTGCTGTTTCTTGGTTGGTCGTGACCTTCCTTCGCTTCCTTGTCGTCTGCTTCATTCTGTAACAAGGTTATTTTTAGTTTTTCGTAATCCATACATTTTCCTGTATATGTTTTGTGACTCCGCCAGTAATGTTTAATTGATGGCACGGCTTGGATAACATTGTTTAAAAACATTGTGGTTAACTCGTTCGGGGAGAGTTCGTCAGAATCATCCATGGCTTCGTACTCCCGGAGGACTTGCTCAAACCTTAGTATATAATCGCCAACTGGTTCATTTTTGTTCATCTTCAATCTTTGTAGTCTGGTTCTTACTGTGTAGCTCGTTAGGTTGGTTCTGATTTTTCGTTGATTCTCTAGGTGGATCAAAATTTTTCTTGGATCGGTCATTTTCAACACCATTTTGTGATGTTCATCGTCTAAACGGTGAATAATGGCTCCTCTGACCTGATTTTCTCTGTTTATTCGTTGTTCTACCGTTAGTCCTCACCCATTCCCTGAGTAGGGTCAATGACGTCGCTCAAACCACATGAAGTCAGGTCTATCATCAGTTTGTCGAACCATAGTCGGTACTCTGTACTTCTTGTTAGTTTGCAGCCTTGATGTTTGACGTGGCCGCCCTGGCGATCTAATGTATTCTTCAGCTGTTTGAGGGTTTGATCTAGCCGGCTTTCTGTCTGACTGTTATGTATTGATGACAGACTGTTTGTATGTACTCTTGCCCTTTGGCTGCACATGGATGAATTTCTTGACTCTGAACCCGAAATTTCACTTCTTAATGCAGTTGGTGATGTTGTTAAGGGAGTTCTTGAACTTTTTGCTTGTGATGATGTATTTTCTGTTTGAATGATGGTAGAGTGATTATTTTTATTTACCTGTTTGATGTATTCCACCTGTTTGTTTATGCGACATTGTTAGTCCTGCTGCTGCTTTTCAGCCAATTTTTTATAATTGCTGAGGGCGCTTTTCCATTTTTCAGCTTCTTCATGTCGTTGCATTGCCAATTTATACCATTTTTCTACCTCAGGGGATCAATCTGGTTGTGTATCCCTAGTCCGACTACCAGTCTTTTCGGGTACAGTTGCTTGAAGAGGGGGTAACTGGGTCATTGGCCGAAGTGGAGGTGGCAGTCTGATTGAGGGCTCCATCAAGGGTTGCTTATCCCAGGGGTCACCATTTTCAAGCAATGACCGTTCCTCCTCGGACTCTATCGACCTGTCTAGGTTGTCGGTTTCATTGTATTCGTCGATTACTTGCCAGTCGTCTCCACCCACTTTGCTGACCTCGGTCTGTTTGTCTGTAAATAATGTTCGTTAAAAAAAATGTTTTGTTTTGAGTTGACATTGGTAAAGGATTTAGGTAAGGGTTTGGTTTTTCTGTTTAAAAATTTTGAAAATTTAGTCTGTTATTTTTACTGATTGACTGTTTGTTCTAAACCTTACCATTTCTTAACTCATTCAGTACTTCAATCAGCTGTTTGTGCCCGTAGGCATCCACCAAGTGTGGATTATCAACCGATGCTGACTTTGTCAACATGGTAAAACCATCTTCCTCGCCCGTGGCGCCTGATTGTGACTGAAAAATAATTCATTAAAATTCAGTTTACCAATACACTCTAACTTCGGGCGAGATTTTGGATACCTCGTTAGTAGTTCGTAGAACGATCTAAGTAACGTGATATCCGAGTGACCGATGCAACCTACTCTCCCTTCGGCAATTGCGCCCTCAAAATTTTTGAGGTGGCCGTGCGCTTCTATTACCGAGTTTCAGAGCGAGTACCGGACACCCGCCTTTGTAAAAGTAACGTAACACGGTTGCTTTCACGGCTTCATGGTTTAGTGAAAACTCTGTGTCGTTTAAATTTCCAAACTGACTTCAAGAAAAAAAACGCACGGCACGCAGCCTATCATCTGGCTCGTCGCCGTCGGCCGACACAGAGTTCACGCGCCGTCGCACTAACATGTCGCGATCATGTGTGCTTTAATTGCCGCCTGAGGTTTGCCGCTCGGCCGAGAGAAAAAGACAAAAAAAATAAATTTTGTCCTGCATGCTACCGGCCAGGCTGAATTACGTTTCCCTAAGTTCCCGTTCTTTACTCAACCCCATAAAGAAGAAAGAAAGTAAAAAAAAGGGAAAATAAAAGAGAGAGAGAGAGAGAGAGAGAGAGATTCCCAACCGTCTTCCGATTCTCCGAATCTAAACTCTCCGGCGCTGCAGCCTGGCCGAGTCATTCGCGTTTAAAAATTTTGCTGTCCGAACAGCTGAAACAAACTCCCACGGCAGGACAAAAAAAATCAAATCTATCTTTCTCTCCTCATGCAACTGCCACTGTTTTTCACAACATTTCAAGCTGGATTAAAAAAAAACATAATGCTGTACGTAGATTTTATTTTGTTTGTACGACACATAAATTTTCTTTTGTTTCATACCTGATTGTTTTCTGCCATTTTGCAGCAACTGTTTGATTTTCTTTTTACTCTTTATGTCAGTGTTGAATCCTTCATGTTTTCTTACTTCACCGGTAATTTGATAACACAAAGGAAAACTTCAGCGGCTGCTGCCCATAACCTATTGGATGTGAATTTGCCGGGAAGGAAATAGAAAAGAAATAACACTACTACACTTTCATTTGTTGAGTAACACTGTTTAACTGTTTGATCTTTATTTTTATCTATGTTTACAAAAAAAAAAACGAGAGCTGTCGCAAATCTTGAATCTTTATTATTAATCGGACAAACTACCAAAAAAAGGTAAATTCTACCCACGAGGCACCGTAGAAGAGACGCGCGCGCGAAGTGAAGTCGCACACAGCGTAAAAAGGCGCCGCGGCTGGCTCCCCCCACCTACGGTGATGCGAGTAGCGACTTTTGCCACTCTCGCGCGAATATTATTCAGGCTTCGCTCAAAACTGCTCCAACAATAAAAGAAATTTAAACCTAAAGAACTAGATATATCCAAGTCAACATGAATCAATTATTAAAAATTTTTATCTTTTTAGTTTTCTGTAAGCAAGCTTAAGTTATGCGGCCGAAGTGGTTTTAAATTTTAAAATTGGTTAATTTTTTTTTACAAGAATTAAAAAGTACAATAGAAATAGATAGTTTTGGGTCTAGGTATCCAGTGGACCAAAAATTATGAATTCTATTTGGCATGGATTTTTAAAGTACGGATGAGCATTTGCTCCATTATTTTTAAAGTGGATTCAGTTTGTCCATCTATTATGTATGCAAAACGAATTCAAAAGTAGTTCATAACAATAAATTATGTCTATGATTTTTATGGGTTCTGGATAATGATAAAATTATATAAAAGTAATTTTAAACAGAAGAACCAGATATATCTAAGTTAACATGAACCAATCATTGAAAATTTTTATCATTTTTTTAATCACTTTAAGGTTACAAATGAGTATTTGCTACATTTCAATGTAAATTTACATTAAAATAAAGTTATGCAATGTACATTTAAAAAATAGGTAAATACTAAATTTACTTATTTAATTCGAATTTTTTTTTTTTACATATAAAATTGATTTCCCTTGGACTTTTATAGGTTCTGGTTTATGTCGTAGTTTTACATCAGAATAATTGGATATATCTTAGTTATTGTTAAATTATTTAGAATTTGTTAAGTTCGTGAAATAATTTACTAAGACGTATTTCAATAATATTAATGATTTATTTATGGAGTTTGGTTTTTTGAACTTGTGGACAAAAAGGAAATACATTTAAATATTTACCGAATTTACGCAATAAAATCTTTAAAAAATACTTTTAAAAAAGTAATATTCACGGCGATTGGTTTTTTTAAAAGGAGTCTAAATAAAAAGTTATACGCTAAATATAATAATCTTTTTTTAAAAATGAATTAATGAAAGAAGTGAAATCAAAAAATTTATTACGGACGACTTGAGGCCGAATTACTTAATATTATTTAAAAATAATTTCTCTTCTCAAAGATGATGATATTATGTTGAATCACCTTCAACATACGTAAAGTTAACAATTTTTCAATTATAGCACATACATGGGTAAACACATGCAAATTACACACAACTCAAACACTTTTTAAAATTGAAAATTAAAATATCTTGTTAAGAAACACACTGAGCATTCAAAATATAATTTAAAAAATACAGGTATCAATGATTTTTTTCGAGATAATTTAGTTCAAAGAATATTAAATTTTTACAGGTCAAGTATAGCCATTCATTGTGATTTAGTTGATTTCTAACTTAATTACAACATATTTTAATTTCAAAAAGTGTTTGAATTGTGTGCAATTTGCATGTGTTTTCCCATGTATGTGCTATAATTGAAAAATTGTTAACTTTACGTATGATGAAGGTGATTCAACATAATATGATCATCTTTTAGAAGAGAAATTATTTTTAAATAATATTAAGTAATTCGGCCTCAAGTCGTCCGTAATAAATTTTTTGATTTCACTTCTTTCATTCATTCATTTTCAAAAAAAGATTATTATATTTAGCGTATAACTTTTTATTAAGACTCCTTTTAAAAAAACCAATCGCCGTAAATATTACTTTTTTAATAGTATTTTTTAAAGATCATAGTTAGCGTATAATTTTTTATTTAGATTCCTTTTTAAAAAACCAATCGCCGTAAATATTACTTTTTTAAAAGTATTTTTTAAAGATTTTATTGCGTAAATTCGGTAAATATTTAAATGTATTTCCTTTTTGTCCACAAGTTCAAAAAACCAAACTCCATAAATAAATCATTAATATTATTGAAATACGTCTTAGTAAATTATTTCACGAACTTAACAAATTCTAAATAATTTAACAATAACTAAGATATATCCAATTATTCTGATGTAAAACGACGACATAAACCAGAACCTATAAAAGTCCAAGGGAAATCAATTTTATATGTAAAAAAAAAAATTTAATTTAGTATTTACCTATTTTTTAAATGTACATTGCATAACTTTATTTTAATGTAAATTTACATTGAAATGTAGCAAATACTCATTTGTAACCTTAAAGTGATTAAAAAAATGATAAAAATTTTCAATGATTGGTTCATGTTAACTTAGATATATCTGGTTCTTCTGTTTAAAATTACTTTTATATAATTTTATCATTATCCAGAACCCATAAAAATCATAGACATAATTTATTGTTATGAACTACTTTTGAATTCGTTTTGCATACATAATAGATGGACAAACTAAATCCACTTTAAAAATAATGGAGCAAATGCTCATCCGTACTTTAAAAATCCATGCCAAATAGAATTCATAATTTTTGGTCCACTGGATACCTAGACCCAAAACTATCTATTTCTATTGTACTTTTTAATTCTTGTAAAAAAAAATTAACCAATTTTAAAATTTAAAATCACTTTGGCCGCATAACTTAAGCTTGCTTACAGAAAACAAAAAAGATAAAAATTTTTAATAATTGATTCATGTTGACTTGGATATATCTAGTTCTTTAGGTTTAAATTTCTTTTATATAAATTTTATCATTAGTCAGAACACATAAAAATCATAGACATAATTTACTGTTATGAAGTACTTTTGAATTCATTTTGCATACATAATTGATGGACAAACTAGATCCACTTTGAAAATAATGAAGCAAATGCTCATCCGTACTTTAAAAATCCATGCCAAATAGAATTCATAATTTCTGGTCTACTGGATACCTAGACCCAAAACTATCTATTTCTTTTGTACCTTTTCATTAACCAATTTTAAAATGTAAAATCACTTTGGCCACATAACTTAAGCTTGCATACGGACAACAAAAAAGATAAAAAATTTTAATAATTGATTCATGTTGACTTAAATATAGTTATCATTAACACCCTGAGTGAATGTAACAGTTACAATCAAAATTAAAATTCATTGTCAGACATCAAGTTTATTTTAGAAAAAAGGTGGGATTACAAAACTTTCAGACATCAAGTTTATTTTTGAAAAAGGGTAGGATTACAAAACTTTACCAGTTCAAGTGTATTGGCTCAGAGCATATATATTTCTATGATGATTCTATGAAATTAAGCGATAATGCGTATGACAATGACATTATGTACTGTAATTGCACCTTTTGCAATGTGCAAGTTGGGTGGCCGGATTATAAAAAAGTAATTTGCAAGTTCAACCTGACACACACACACACACGCACGCACACACACGCACGCACACACGCACGCGCATACACACACACACACACGCACGCACGCACGCATGCACGCACGCACGCACCCACACACACACACACACACGCGCGCACGCGCGCGCGCACGCTCAGAAAAAAAACTTTATTTTTAATATTGCCAATATGCACCTCCTGTCATCAGGTCCCCAACACAACCACAGCACAATTATTATCAACTCACAGGGCACACCACAATAATTGAAAAATCTTTGATGATGATCATAGAAAGACTGTAGAGATTATTTATTTTTCATAAAAAATTATCCCATGTACATACAGTAAGATTATTATTACTTGAAGGGTATTAAAAACATTAAATTGGATGGCTATCTATTTTTTTTAACTTAAACAAAAATTAAATTAATAGATCACATCAAAATTATACTTTATAATACTTAATACTACTTTGTAATAATAAAATTATACTTTATAATAATTAATACTACTTTGGTGTGCCTATCCCTGTTTCTACCCTCGTGCCTACCCTTGTACCTACCCCAATTTCTACCCTCGTGCCTACCCTTGTACCGACCTCTGTTTCTACCCTCGTGCCTACCCTTGTACCTACCCTTGTACCTACCCCTGTTTCTACCCTCGTACCTACCCTCGTGCCTACCCTTGTACCTACCCCTGTTTCTACCCTCGAGCCTACCCTTGTACCTACCCCTGTTTCTACCCTCGTACCTACCCTCGTACCTACCCCTGTTTCTACCCTTGTACCTACGCTCGTGCCTACCCTTGTACCTACTCCTGTTTCTACCCTCGTGCCTACCCTTGTACCTACCCCAATTTCTACCCTCAAGCCTACCCTTGTACCGACCTCTGTTTCTACCCTCGTGCCTACCCTTGTACCTACCCCTGTTTCTACCCTCAGACCTGCCCCTGTTTCTACCCTCGTGCCTACCCTCGTGCCTACCCTCGTACCTACCCTCGTGCCTACTCTTGTACCTACCCCTGTTTCTACCCTCGTGCCTACCCTTGTACCTACCCCTGTTTCTACCCTCGTACCTACACCTGTTTCTACCCTCGTACCTACCCTCGTGCCTACCCTTTACCCACCCCTGTTTCTACCCTCGTACCTACCCTTGTACCTACCCCTGTTTCTACCCTTGTACCTACCCCTGTTTCTACCCTCGTACCTACCCCTGTTTCTACCCTCGTGCCTACCTCTGTTTCTACCCCCGTACCTACCCCTGTTTCTACCCTAGTGCCTACCCTTGTACCTACCCCTGTTTCTACCCTTGTACCTACCCCTGTTTCTACCCTCGTGCCTACCCCTGTTTCTACCCTCGTACCTACCCGTTTCTCTCCTCGTGCCTACCCTTGTACCTACCCCTGTTTCTACCCTCGTGCCTATCCCTGTTTCTACTCTCGTGCCTACCCTCGTACCTACCCCTGTGTCTACCCTCGTGCCTACCCTTGTACCTACCTCTGTTTCTACCCTCGTACCTTTGTTTCTACCCTTGTACCTATTCCTGTGTCTTCCCTCGTGCCTACTCTTATTTCTATCCTTGTGCTATCGTTGTTCCTATCTTTGTGCTCACCCTCGTATTTTATATCTTGCCTGTTCTTATGCCCACCCTCGCATCTCATATGATGCCTGTCTCCACACCTACCCCTGGGCTACTTCTTTTCCTACCCTCATTTCTATCCTTGCTTACTCTTGTGTCTCATGTCGTTCCCGTTCCTTTACTTACTTTTGAACTTACTTTAGTACCTTTGTACCTACTATTATCTCAACCCCACTGCCTACCTTTGTTCCTGTGCTTGTGCTTACTCTCATTTTCACCCCTTTTACTAGGCTTGTTCCTATCCTTGTACCTAACCCTTTTTCTACCAAGATTTCGACCCATGTCACTACTCTCATTACTACACCTATTTTGCTTCCACACCTAGTCTAGTTTCTACTCTTGTTACTACACTTTTTCTACTCAGATTTCTAACCCTGAAGCAATGCTCGTTTCTACATCTGATTCTACCTAGATTTCTACTTTTGTTCTTATATTTGCTCATACACCCGCTTCTACCAGATTTTCTACATAATTTTCTATCCTTGAACCTAACCTCGTTCCTAGTACAGTGCCTACCTACGTTTCCACTCACGTACCTACCCTCGTTTTTACATTTGTTTTCACCCCTGAACCTACTCTTGTTTCTACCACTTGAATGACGTCATTTTTAATATTTAATCGGGAAACGTCACTCTTGTCACCTTAGTTTCGAAACTACTATCCAAATAATTGCAAAAAACTACTACATACTAGTAGGTCTACCATATAGTTAAATAAATTTTTATCCATGTGACTACCTAGTTAGATGAAAATGTTATTTCTATAAAATGCCTAGTTAGTTTGTCAAATTAATTTCTTTTTCCAAGTGACTTCCTAGTTATTATTTTTTGTTTTTTCTAGAAATTTTTTACATTTCCATAGTTACATAGCTAATACCCTCCACTGTGAAGGCACCTAATTTTGTTTTGTAACGAAGTTTCCTTCGTTACTTATTCGACTCTTCCTAAAGGCCATTTTTAAAAGGTTGGTTAAGAATGTTTATTTATAAAATAATTTAATATTTCATGTACACGGGGTTAATCAAGTGATAAAAAAAAAAAAAAAAAGAAAAATGACAAGACAGAGACGCGAGCCAGAACAGCACAACAACAGCAGCATTAGCAGTTACAGTCGCCGCAGCGCTGGTCCAGCCGAACGAGAAACAAGGAGTAGAAGAAGAGTGAGAGAGAGGATCGAGGGATCAAGGCGAATGAGAGCGAGAGAGAGGAAGCGCGCGCGCCTGTCAGCCGTTCGAGAGAGAAAAGAAGATCGTCTTGCCGGCAACCAAGGGAACGCTGCCGCTGCCGCCGCTGCTAAGAGACTAGTTAGTTTACGCGTGCTGCACTAATTAGACGTATCGGTTATTACCAAAAAGTTTGGAAGTTTTGTTTGACTCTTGATATTTCAACGACTGGATTACTTTGGATTTCTGGACGCTTCGAAGATCATCGACAGGAGTTCTCACAGATTTTTATCAGCTGCTGGACGAGTTTGAGCCTGCATCAAAACCAGGAACCCTGCAGTCAAGAATCACCGGAGAGCCGACCAAGGAACAATAAGAAAATCCAAATAATAAAGGTAATGAGAGGTTACAGTGACGAGTGACAGTGCCGTGAAAAAAAATTATAAAAACTAAGATTTTCCCTTGCAGTGCCTCCTTTGAGATTTTGAATTTAAATAAGTAAATAAAAGAATTAAAAAAAAATTAATGTAACTTAGGCTAATTTGAAGAATAATAAATTTATAATTTTTATATTAAAAAAAAAGTGAATTATTTATTTTTAAAAATTGCCCTTTTACAAATGGCGCCTGGAAACGTGGGGCAAGGCAAAGGAAAATCTTAGTGACGCGGAGAAATCGTAAACAAGGGGAGAGGGAGAGGACAAAGGAGCGCTACACGTGTTCGGCTGCTGGAGAAAACGAGACGCGCGCGCGCCGTTTTCTTATCAACGTGTTGTGTTCCTGAAAGTCGTAAGATTTTTAGAGTGTTTATAATTTTTTTTTTATTTTACTAGTGTAATCGAATAAAAAAAAAAAAAAAAAAAAAAACGGGTAGCACTGGTGCTTGGATTTTATATCTTTGTAACTATTGTGCACCAACCCGAAAAATAAGAATTTGACGTGTGCCAGTTAAATAAAAAATTGAGTAGCGTTTGAGGTTAATTGGACAGTTTAAGAATTTGATTAATTTTTTTTTTATTGGAGGTTAAGTTTAGAAAAAAATAATAATAATTAACTGGAAGGGTTGAAATAAATTTTAAATTTTAATATTGAATTAAATATATATTTTGAGAGTCAGAATTTGTGAATTTGAAAAAAAAAAAACATATTTGAATCCAGAATTTTTAATTTTGATTGAATTTTGATTGAATAATTAGAATTAATTAAAAAAAAAAAAAAAAAAAAATCAGATTTAAATTTAACTTAAAAATTAAAAATTTAAACTTTGATTAGAATTAAATTAAAACTTTAATTGAAATTAAAATTAAAATTAAAATGGATAATCACGAGAAAATAATGACTAAAGTGAATAAAAGTAGAGAGGGCCGGACTGTTAATAGGGAAGTGAATAAATTAAAGTTACCTGAAATTTTGATGGAATTAAGAGATTTTGGACTTAGTGTTGTCGGAGATGAACATGTTTTAAGGGATAGGTTGGTTAGGGCTATTATTAAAGAAAATCATGTTGACTCTTGTTCTTATATTCCATGGTACGTGGATGATATGGCTGAGGACTTCGTCGAGCGACGAGCGACGAGAGAGGAAGCAAAACGACTAGCGGAGCAGTTGGCATTTCGAGGACGCGCTCGCAAGAAGTCAACAAAGGCGAATGAATCTTCAAAAGGTGGTCAACTCTCTACACCAGACGACGAGATTATTCCGGGTTTGCTCTCAGTTCAGACGAGTGCAGAGACATATGCACAAATGCAGGAAGATATACCGGAACCTCCAGCGAGCAGTTTGCATGTGGTACCTCCACCAAATTCTGTAACAGCTGTTACTACGGTAACAACCACGACAGCGACAACGGATGTAGTCCACACAACCATGGCAAGTCCGACAACAATGTTTTCAATGATGACAGCAATCAGTGGAGTGGCAAATGGTTTTTCAAATGAGAGAGGATTAACTACGCAAGTCACTACTTCAAATGGGCCACAAATCACGCTTCCAAAAATGTTAAGGTTCAATAAAGTTGAAATCGAGCGAGCTCAATTAATCAGATCAAGGAGAAGACAAGATAATTTTTCACATCAAACACCTTTATCCAGAAAGATGCCTATGACGAGTGACGGGAAAGAAAAATGGTCTACTCCAGTTCAAAATATTGAAGATTTACAACAAAAAACTTCAACATCTGAGAACGAGTCTGAAGAAAAAGAATTTGGAAATACTGAAGAATTTAACATGAAAAGAGTAAGATTTACAATGGATCCAAATGTTAATCAAAAGAAGCCAATGGTTAATTTGAATTCACAACAACAAAGACAGATTGACGATGGTAATTATTTTATTGAAAATGACGACGAGAGTGATTTATCAGAATTTGGAAGTACTACATCAAGTAAAATATCACCAATTAAATTAAGACAGACAGAGCAGAAGAAAAATTTGAAAACGAAAAGCTGTGATGTTCCAGAGAATTATTATTAATATATTCAACAGAATTTTACACTACAGAGGCATCGAGATGGTATGTCAAAAATTCAACAACCTGCGAGAAGAATAACACAAAAAGAAGAATCTTGACCTCAACAGTTGCCAGAAGAAGTTGTACCTGGAAAGAGATATTATGTGAAAAATCATGATTTAAAAAGAGAAGAGACAGAAAATGATTTCAGGAAAATGCAAGCAGTAAAAATGTTAAGAAATTGGGGCTTAAAATTTAATGGCCAAGAAGATGAAGATGCTGAAGAATTTTTTGATGAACTTGAAGATTGTAGAGCAACAGCTGGAGTTAATGATTTGGATTTAATCCAAGCTTTACCCTGTATTTTGAAGAAAAATGCAAGTATTTGGTTTAGAACTGTACGACAAGATTTGAAGACTTGGACAGATTTTAAGACAGTTTTTTGCAATCATTATGTGGGTGTCTACGACAGAGAAGATTTGTTGGACGAATTGAGACGACGAACTCAAGGAAAAGGAGAGAAAATTTCTGATTATTTGACTCGTTTCAAATTTATAATCTCAAAATTTGATAATCCTCCAGCTCATCGTTATCAAGTCGAAATTGCTTATAGAAATTTGTTACCATCGTATAGAAAAGCGATGTCACATATTTTGGTTACCTCTTTTGACGATATTGAAGAATTTGGTCGAAGTTGGGAAAGACAGCTTGAACTGGATAGTCGTTATACAGCTCCACCGACAGTTGAGAAGATGAGAATAAAAGGAGCAGCTTTTGAAGCAAAAATGACAAATCAACAAACTAGAGGTCAAGTAGCAGCAATAGACGGAGACGAGATTCAAGCTAAAAATGTGGTTTTGAGTAAAAAGAAGAGTGGTAAGAAAAATAAATTGAAGAAAAATCAAGACGAACAGACAGAGCCAGTGACAGATGCATGGACGCAGTTTCAAGTTTTTCAAACAATCAACTACAACAGCCACAAATGAGAAGCCAAAGTTATCCTAATAAAGCGCAAGTTAATAACCAAAATTGGCAATCACAACCTCAAGTTTTAACTCAAGGTCAACCTCAAAAACAAGGGGTATCTCAACAGCAGTTTCAACCAAAAATCCAACAAGATTGGAATTTACCCAAAGCTGATGTTCAACGACAGACTGAAGATCGAGGCCAGTGGACTCCAAATTTTGCTCAAAGAGAGAAACCAGAAAATCAAGATGGATTCAAAGGCGTTTGTTACCATTGCAAGCTTGTTGGCCACATAGCATCACGGTGTCCTTCTGCAACATGTTATGCTTGTAATCAACCTAGCCATATGGCTAAAAGTTGTCCAAATATAGCAAGAAAAGGGCCAAGATGTCAAGTTTGTGGTATTCAAGGTTATGTTTTTAATAAATGCCCGAATTGCGAACCTTTAAGACAGAGTTGGGGAAACGCACAAGGTGGGGGACAGAATTAAAAGCTGTTCCTCCACAATTACAGAGCCTTGGTAATGAAAAATTAAATTTGAAAAAAAAACCAGAAGAAGAAATGACAGAAATTGTAAAAAAATTTTTTGAAAATGATAGAAAATTAAATAAAGAGAGTGAAACTGTAAAAAGTTTTATGAAAAAACAAGAGGTTGTTAAAGGAATTGAAGAGAATGTTTTGTTGAAAAATGACAAAAATAAAGAAGAAGAAGAAAGTTACCAACAGTTAGGTAAAATTGAAAAAATAGTACAATTTTTATTGGACGAAGAAGAAGAAAAAAAGAAAGGAGCAATTAAGAAGGTTAAGATGAATGTTCCTGATTTTGAAGTTGAAAATAATAATTTGGAGGAAAAAGAAAATTTGACAGAGACGAGTAATTGGAAAAAAAGATTGGCCGCATTCAGTTGTGATTATAGAAATTTTTTAACCGTAATTTTAAACGGTGAGCATTACAAAGCACTGTTGGATCCAGGAGCAACTTTGTCATTAATTGGTCCACAGTTGGTAAAAAATTTAGTGACAGACTGCTACCTGCTGATTCACTTATGCGCACTGCAACTGGAGCCATTAGTCAAACAATGGGTGTCCTAAAAGTTTCACTTGAAGTTGGAAATGAATGTGAAGTGATTTCTTTTAAAGGAGCTCAAGAGTTGGAACATGATATAATCCTTGGGATGGATTTTTGTCTTGCTTTTGACATCGACGTGCGACTTGGACGACGACAGTGGCGTACTAAACAAGGAGAATGGCATACATTTATTAGTGGTAGTAAAGAGAAAAAAGTAGTTGTTCATGCAGAATGCGCTGGAATTTCAGAGCTGAATGCTGACGAGAGACAGATGGTGGATAAATTAGTGGAAGATATTTTATCACAACAAAAAGAGGAATTTGGACTAACAGGTTTAATCGAACATACAATTAAAGTAATTTCTCAAACGCCAGTTTGACATTAACCTCGACGAATGTCACCCGTAATTGAAAAAGCAGCTCATGAAGAGGTTGACAGATCATTAGCTGAAGGTATCATCAAAGAAGAAAATAGTGAATACTCAAGTGCACCAGTTATGGTGAGAAAACCGAATGGTACTTATCGATTCTGTATAGATTTTAGAGATGTCAATGCAATCACGTCGAAAAATATGTATCCTATTCCTAACATGGACTCGATTTTGGATAAATTAAGAAAAGCAAAATACATTAGTACCATCGATTTACAACAAGCATATTTCCAGATTCCAATGGCAGAAAACAGTAAAAAATATACTGGTTTTTCTTTACCTGGCAAAGGTTCCTTTGTATTTGAAAGAATGCCTTTTGGTTTATCTGATTCACCGAGGACATTTCAAAAGTTAATGAATAAATTATTTGGTGCCAAATACGAGCCAATAATTTTTATTTATTTAGATGACATCATTATTGTGACAGAGACTTTTGAAGAACATTTGAAGTGGTTAGAGTTTGTACTAAAAAGATGAAATGAAGCAGGATTGAAAGTTAACAGAGACAAGTGCGAATTTTGTTGCAGTCAAGTATCTTATTTGGGATTTTTGCTTGACAAAGATGGATTAAGGCCAGATCCAAAGCGTATCGCACCGCTACTGGATTGTCCACCACCAAAGACGATTAAACAATTAAGATGCTCTTTCAAGGTTACACGACGTTGAAAAAGCAAAAATAGTAGCTTATGAAGAAATAAAAGATCAAAAATATTTAAAATTAATGAATGACGTGAGACAGAATGCAATAAAGTTTAATAGTTGGAAGATAGAAGATGGAATGCTGTACAGACAGAGACATGATTTACTTTTAGATCCAGTTGAAAATCGAGAAGTTGGTTGGCGTTTGGTAGTTCCTGAGGAATTCAAACAAAGAGTCATGCACGACGCCCATGATTTACCATCTTCAGGTCATCTTGGACAGGAAAAAACTTACGACAGAATCGCAAGAGAATACTACTGGAGAGGCATGTACTACGACGTAATTAAGTATGTATCAGAATGTCAAACTTGCCAAAAATACAAAGTATTACAAACTGGTGCTCAAGGTCTTATGGGTCGTCGAGTAGTGGAACGTCCATGGATGGTTGTAGCTGCAGATTTGATGGAATTCCCGAGAAGCAAAGCACAGAATAAATATTTGGCAGTATTTATAGACTTATTTACAAAATGACGACGTTTATAATTTTTATATTAAAAAAAAAAGTGAATTATTTATTTTTAAAAATTGCCCTATTACAATTTATTAAAAATGTAATTGTTTAATTATATTTAGCAACTTGAAATTTTTATAAGAGCCAATACAAAGTCATCGGCGCTCAGCTGATATTCATTATAGGTGTGACTAACTTCAAGTCAGTTGAGTCGCAGCAGCTGGCGGTGGCTGACGGCACCTTACCTGCTGCGACGTATATTTTGAAGCATCAAATCAATGGCTTTGTAGAAGTTTTTAATAGTGTTTACCAGTTCTAATGTTATTTTTATGTTCATATTTACAGCTGAAAACATGTTTTTGAGTGATTTTACTCCTTAATTTTTATATGAACCTGTGTGGAAAAAAATTTGCGTCTGCTCTATTCCAAAAAACCGACACAGCCACACGGTTGGCGGTGTGGCTGCTACGAATTTTGGCCACAGAGTGCTGCAAAAAAACTTTACATGTTTTCGGACAATTGTGCATCACAATTCCGAAGTAAATTTACTGAAATTTATCGAATTTACATTATCTAGCTGATGACTTATGTGTAGAGGATCTCACGTGGGATACGTTTGCTGCTGGACACGGAAAGGGTGCTGTGGACGCGATCGGTGGCACTGTTAAACGTCAAGTATGGTTGGCAGTAAAATCAAGGAAAGAAAAGGTCGGATCCACAGAAGAATTTTACAAATGTGCAACAAAAGAAGCAAAAAAGATTAGTGTTCTTTATGTGTCAAAAGACGATGTTGAAAATACAAAAGAATTTTTAAATTGAAGGTGGGATGGAGCCAGTGACATAAAGGGTCTCCTTGATTTTCATCACTTTGAAAGAATTGACCAAAGCAAAGTAGCTGCTGCAATAACTTTAAACCAGAGAAAAAAGTTTTTACAATAAAAAAATCAACCAATCTAACATTAAAGAAAAGTGTGTCTCAAAAACAAAAATTGAATGTTGATGAAGTGTTTATTCATTTGAATAATATAAGTTTATTCAGATTTTTCAGATAATGAATTTCAAGACCAAGTTGACCCTGTCCCCAAAAAAAAAGTTTCAAAAAAAAAGATGCCTCTTAATGCACGTTCAAAGTCAAAAAACCTACCAAGAAAAGTCAAAAAACCATAGGCTCAGAATTTTATCTTGTTTAATTAACTCATAAATGAAAAAAAAAAAATATGAAGATCATTGTATCGAGCACTCTTTTTAAATTTTAAATTATTTAATGCATTTACTGTTCTCTCTAACCAATCAGTTTTTCAAATTATAATCGCAAAAAGTGATTTTTTTATTCATTGCATCTTAAAACTAATGTAAAGTTAAAAAAATTATTTTTTAGCTTTTCAATTAATGTAATTTTTGTAGAATTTAATAATAAACCAGAAATGATAAAGAATATTGCTCCAAATTTTTCTTTTTACAAGAAAATTATACAAAAAATTGTTTCTACTGAAAAGATATATTAAAAATTTTCTTCCTGTAAAAAAATTTATTGATTTAATAAAGAGGAGGTGAAAAAACGATCGGTTTTTACATCCTTCCCCGTACGTATCCCATCCGAAACGAAAGCTTGTCCCGTCCGAAACGGTAAAAATCAGTAAATATCTTTAAAAAATGAAATTAATTAGTTTTTTTTAAACTGGTTTTTAAGTAATACATTGTGACAGGCAGTGATCGTAATTAAATCGTCGCTAACGATTTAGGATTTGGCGCGAATCACGTGACTGTCGAACGCAGCTCAGAGCAGACCTGTGAGGTGGTAGAGCGGGAATCGGGAAGCCACTCGTAGTTTTCGTGTCCGAGCGTTCGCACGTACATGGAAGTCAACTCGTCTTGGTTCGACGGTTTACCGGACTCCTCAAGAGTGGCACGCCGTCGAAGAGAAAGTTGGAAGAGACAGAAGGTGCGGGATCGATGGTCATCGCCCAGGAAGCATTCTTCTGTCTAGACGAGTCAACCGGCTTTTGGAAGCCGCGAACGACGGGAAACTTGACCGACGTCCGGCAGACACGCAAAGATCTGGAGATCGATTCATGGCAAATCTTGGAGAACCTCGCTCGTTACGGAAGTCGAAGCAATTATTGTCATTCGCGTCGCGCGTTGTTGTAGTGTGAAAGTGTGGTGTTTAATTGTGAAATTGTCATTTCACATCAACGCCTGGACCGCTTTACGACGGCTACAAGGCGACTCGAGTGTGGTAGCTATTGCGGCTGGTAGGCATCGTAGCCTGGCATTTTGTTTAGCCTGACGGCTTGGTAAAGAAATTAAAGTAAGAATATTAAAAACTATTATATTTTTTTACGAAAGCGCAGTTGAATGAGGGCATTTGAAAGTGACTTCACATTTTCATCCCGTCCGAAACGATTTTTTAAAAAATCATAGTTATTGAACCAATAAAGAAAATATTACAAAAGTTTAGGATTTATTTAAGCACACCTAGATTGACAAACCTGCAGGTTTTAAACAATTTGGATATTTACAGTTACCGAGCTATCACTACTTCAAGAGTGAAATCTTGAGTAAAAGTGTTCCGTCCGAAACGAAATAATCTCTCATATGAGGAGATGAAGAAGGATTTTCACTCCAGTCCCTGATGAGGAGACGAAGCGAGATTGAAACGTTGGACAGCTGAGGGAATAATAATAATTTTTTTCAGGTTTCTTTACAGATTTCTGAGGTTGCTTCGAATGTAGTGCTGCGGAAGATCATTAGATGTTCCTTTGTTGCAAAACCCAGAAGTTGCATATATTGTGGGTTTTGTAATATTGATTACTAATAGACTAATAGATATTTTAGGTTCTCCGGGGGAGATTTTAAGAAAATATCATCTAATGATCCGCATATGTGGTTAGATGACAGTAAGGCTGACATAAATATTTTGTGATTATTTGTTGTAGGGCAATCAATATAAAAATTTATCGAATATAATAAAAATTTAACTTGTTACTCTTCTATTCTACAAATAATTTCATTACTATTATCTTTTTTTAAACTTAAAAAATAAACTTTTGCTAGTGAATTTTAACCATGCGTATTGAGAATTGATTATTTATGTCTGTTGCGGCTTTACTGCTTCATTAATTTTATTTTTATTTGCCGGATTAAAAGCTGGTAGGGGAGGGTTGTCAAATAAATTGAGTAGACCATTGATTAAGTTTATTTGAATTTTATTCTCTAAGAATATATTATTATTTACAAAAAAAAGGTTCAAGTTTAATAACTTTTATTAAATCCCTTAATAATTAATCAACAAGTATGAAATTTAAGTAGTTAATGTGTATTGACAGATTAATAAGTTTGATGTTGATAACATGAGCTCATTACTATAAAATAGAATAAGACAAGTCATCAAAGTATAAAATAATTTAATTATAAATTATGGAGAATCACTATTGAGCCAGGTCCAGTTGAAATGTAAAATGAGATAAAATAAATCAGTGTAGTATACTTAAGAGAAGTATCCAGAAGGTTAAGTTAAATTTAATGAATTAATGCAAATGAGCTGCGAATGAGCTTGAGAGAGAGAATAATAACTGATTAAAAAGAGAAACTGAGATATGAGAATATGTTGAATTGAGAATTGCCAGCATTAATTTCCGTGTAAAGAAAATTAATCAATTTGAGAAACCGCCTAGTCAAAACTCTTGACGAATTTGATTATATTAATTCAAACCATAAATACGAGTTTTGCTTGAGTACAGTTGAGGTAAACAAAGCAACAGAGAATGGCCTTGAAAAGAGTAGAAAAGAAAATGGCTGCGTGTAAGACAGCACAAAGAAAAGAGAGAGAGAGAGCAAGAGAATGCACAGTAATTTTATTGATTTTCTGGCTGTGAGAAGGACAATGTAAAAGCACCGGTAAATTATTGTTACCGGTTCTGAGCGAAATACCTGAAGATGTCACGCCGTGAAAGCTCTCCTTGCTGAGCAAGTAACCCAAGAATTGAATTGAGCCGAGCCGTTTGAGTTAATTGAAGATCAAATGTCTTCCGAGTTGAGCCAACACTAAGTAGATGATTCGTCGAGTTGACTGTACTGATGAGATGACTACGTTGAGGATGATGAGAAAGAGTCACGAGAAAGAACTAAGAGAAACCAGAGAAGTTTCACAAAATGGCGAGTGAAACCGTCTATTCACGAGCGTTGTCTTGAAGAGAGAGAGAGAGAGGCCCGAGCGTAACAGTCAAGTCATAAGTAAATGTAAACACCGATATTGATTTGAACTTAAATTATTAGAGTTTTCTTATTTACATTAAAAGGTGTGAGCTTTGGTCGAGTAGCAGCAGAGAGTGGCCTTGAAAATAGAGAGAGCTAGCCCGATAGAGAGAGAGAGAGAAAATGGCCGAAATGGCTACGTGCTTGTGCACATTGAGATAGACAAAATCAGCACAGAGTCGTAAATTCTGTGCTAGAGAAAATGAAAAGTGAGAAGGGGCAAGGAAATGACTGTTCCTTGCACCTGAATACCTGGAGATGTTCGATGAGTGAGGATTGTCCTTGAACCAGACAAATTCTCCGTAGACCACCGGTGAAGAGTAGCTGGTACACGTGGTAATGGCGCGGCTCCGAGGTTGTTGATGATCACAGAATTACTGTCTGTGATCGTCCAGATGAGCTGGTGCACGGTGAAAAGGCAGGTTCCGGGACTACCTGGTGAAAAAGGCGATGAGAAGAGCCGTTGAGAAGAACCGTGAAAAAGCCGGGAGAACTCTCTGCTGCACACACACACACTTGAGCACCAAAACCAGAAGCCAGCACGCGAGGCCTGTGGCAGCAGCAACGGCGACAGCGGTACTGCCCAGCACTACGGCGCGCGGGAGTGAGAATTGGGACTAAAGTCCCCGCCTAGACTCATAGATGGAGCCATGTAGTCTATCAATTTAAAGTTGAGCGAATGAGCCGAAATATTTACGAGCGAATAGTGGTCCACTCCGTAACAATGTCTTTTGTATTTTTATAGCCAATTTTAGTTTTGACAGATTTTTTTCGATTAAATGTGACTTATCTATCTGGTCAATGTGAATATTGACAAATTTTTTTAGCGATTAAAAGTCAGATACTAACATGAATTAAAATTTACATTATTTCACTAATTACATTTAAATGGCAATTGTAAAAGACGAAATAATTTTATTTATTAGTAAATTTTTTCCCAAACAAAAAATTAATTTTGATTGAACTAAAAAATTCATCAAACGATTATTGCATTTTGCGTATTAACTATTAATTATTTTGATCAACGACTTTTCAACCATACAATAAAATATGTACGTTTTTATTGTATTTTTCTCATTAAGTTTCTTGTTATCATAATAATTTCTTTAATTAGGAATATTATTTTGTAACGGTTAATTGCATTAACCAGCATATAATTTGTTGGAATAGAGGGTTTAGTGGATCATGAATAATAAGTGTTGGTTTATTTTATATGTAATTATTTAATAAGGTAAAGTAATATAATACACTGTATGTCCACGACATGCGTTCCCGACAAGCAACAGCAACAGAGTAGTACGCGCACGCACCTTGCGCATCTCGCAGGCTTGAGCTCGCTCGGCTGACACATACACTCTTGTTATTGTGTTTGGTAACTCACACATTTCAACACGCCTCCTTGAGTTATCAACACAATATTTAAATTAAATCAATTCACAAAATAAATTTTATAATATCTTAAATCTTACCAATTTCTCAAATTCATTTCAAATACAATTTTAAATAATTTAAATTAATTTTAACGCTTTTCTTAACTTAACAAATTTTGTTTTCTCTAAACTTTTAGTTAATAAGTCAGCTAAATTTCGCTCTAAATCAATTTTTACAATGTCAATTATACCTTTCTCATAATTCTCGTTTACATAGTGGTATTGCCCTTCGATGTGCTTCGAGTTTTTGGTAAAATTTACAAATTTTGCTATCGATACTGCACCTGAATTATCCTCATATATTTCAATGGTTTTTCAATCTTTAATTTAAATTACTCATTCAGTAAATTTCTAATAAATAAAATTTCAGTCACCGCTTCAGATAATGCAGTATACTCAGCAAAAGTTGAACATTTTGTCACCGTATTCTGTTTTCGCGTTTTCCAATAAATCAAATTTCCAAAAAATCTAACTACAAAACCTGTTGTTGATTTTCTATCTATATTATCACCCGCAAAATCTGAATCAACCATACAGTCTAACTTTACTCTATCTACATTCTTATCATTATATGTTAATTTTAAATCCTTAGTTTTATACAGGTATTTTAAAATTCTTAAAGCATATTTGTAATGTGTTTGATCATAACAACTTTGAAATCTACTTAAATAATTAACACTATAAGTAATATCAGGTCTAGTGCCTGTGCTAATATATAATAGTTCTCCAATTAAATTACGATATTTTATTCTTTCGTCAATCTCTCTCGCTTGATTTAATTTTAAATTACTCTCCATTGGAGTTTCATACAATTTTGAATTTTCTAAATTATATTTTACAGCCAAAGATTCAATATATTTGGTTTGACTTAAGGTCATTCTATTTCTTTCTTCATTATAATCAATATCAATACCTATATAACTCTTGATTTTATCCAAATCTTTCATGACAAATCTTTGCATCAAACTAGCATTAATCTCTCTGATCTTATCAAGATTTTTGCAAACAATCAACAAATCATCAACAAAAACTAAAATGTATATTGGATCTTTGCCTTTGTTATTTACGTACAAACAATAGTCATAATTACTTCTTTCAAATCCCAACTTTTCAATAAAATCATTAAAGCATTCGTACCAAGTTCTAGAGCTTTCTCGCAAACCGTAAAGAGCTTTTAATATTTTACAAACTTTATTTTTACCAGTTTCACAACCTTTAGGTTCATAAATGTAAACTTCAGATTTTATGTTGCCATTTAAAAATGCTATCTCAACGTCCATTTGCTCAACAAATAAATTATTCGCACAACTGTAACTTAATAGAATTTTCAAAGTTTGCATTTTACCGACAGGCGAATAAACATTTTTTGCCCAGTACCGTTATTATTTGACAACGATAAGAATTATATCTGACTAACTATCTATGAGAAATTCTAGTACATGAAGAGTTAATTGCAGGAAAAAGTTTGTCCCAAGAGGGGGTTGGAAAAAACGAATGGGGGTGGATTTTTAGGGGTGTTAAACGGTTTTTAACGTTTTTTGGGAAAACTACGCATCTTATCGAAAAAATGTAAATATAAAAGTTGTAGATAATCAAAAAATCTACAACTTTTGTTCTCATAAATTTTTAACATAACCTCAAAATTTTCAAGATAAATGCAAAAAAGTGTTTTTTTCGGTTTTTAATTTTCATTTACACAAAAATTATTTAAATTTAATAATATTTGGCAGAAATGTTTAACTTGGTGAGTAAAACAAGCCATATTTTTTTTGTAGTAAAATATCAACTCCTTTCCGAGAAATTTGTCATTTAAGTAAAAAAAGTTGTCATTTTCAAATTCACGCCAATGTATAAATAATGTGTTAAAAATATTCTGGTTGAGCTCATATTTTTTGTTGAATCGTCTATTTTTTCAAAATAAAAAAATAAAATGGTGTTTCTGTAGAAAAATATTGAAAAAAATTGAA
Organism: Encarsia formosa; assembly: GCA_038277355.1. Taxonomy (NCBI): domain Eukaryota; kingdom Metazoa; phylum Arthropoda; class Insecta; order Hymenoptera; family Aphelinidae; genus Encarsia; species Encarsia formosa. The sequence goes on along the minus strand of CM076186.1, from coordinate 46,414,394 downwards.
AAAACCTTAAAAATCGATTTTTTTTACACAATTTTTTTTTAATTTGTTATAAACTTTTTATTTTTTATAAAAATTTCGAGCTAAATTTTATAATTATTGGTTGGTATCGTTGACTCTTATTCATTTCCGTAACGTTCATATAATTATGCCTTGTTTGTAAACATTAAATGTTATTAGTTTGCGCGTCAAAATCTTTCAAATATTATAAGCAGATCGGAATTTATTTCTATCGCTTTTCGTTTAGTTTTCGTAGCAGCAATAGTATGGAGGATTTCTGCAGCGTTAACTTAACAACGTCTGAGCAGCATGTCGATTCACGTGAATATAGGATAAAAAGGGATGTTGAAGATTTGAAAAAATTATCAAATTTTTTTAGTAAGTACTATCCTTTCCCAAAAACAGATAAAATAGTTTCCATTTATTCTGGTGTTATTGGTGGGGACTCCATTAACTGCCACGAAGCTTTCGAAATAGGTAAACAATTACTTAATTCAGTTGTTGGTCTTACATTTGGCAGCATCAAGTTACCTCGAAAGAACAAAGTTGTAACTTTACAAGCGGCTCATTCGTCAATAAAAATAAACGAAGAGACGGTACCAATTAATCCATTACTATTGTTTCAAAGATTATGTACCAATATTACAAATAAAAATGACATTAAAGAATACTTGAAGTACGAACTTGCCCCGTTCCCAGTCTCAATATTTACGGAAAATGGATTTAGGAAAAACAGTAAGTCTGATTTTTTCAAGGAGTTCAACAGTTTAGATACATTACCTCAATCAGATGAAACTGTTCACGTTGTGGACGGCGGATTTTTATTACACCGAGTACCTTGGCAGAAAAACGAAACCGTCGATCAAATTACGGATAATTTTTTGATGTACGTCCAGAAACACTATGCTCAAAGATGCTTTATAGTTTTTGATGGTTATCAATCAACTTCAGGTACAAAAAGAATCGAGCGTTTGCGTCAAAATAACTTGTCCTGCGTACCTGATCTTGAATTGGATGTACATACCAAAATATCTTTTTTACCTGATAAATTCTTAACTAATGAAGTTAATAAAAATAAATTAATCCAGTTTCTCATGCAAAAGTTATCAGCTTCAGGATTTAAGTGCCAACAGGCAGAAGAAGATGCCGACAGATTAATAGTAGTAACAGCAAAAGCCGTAGCAAAAAAAAAAAAAAAATTACATCGCCGTTTGTTACAACCAATGTAATAATTGTAGGACAGGATGTAGATCTGTTGGTACTTTCATGCCAATTAGTAGATGAACAATTGAATGTTTTTTTTAACAAATTCAGGACGAAATAAGAAGATAATAAGCATAATAAGAAGATAGTTGCTTTTCTGCATTGCTTTACTGGCTGTGACACCACGTCTGGCTTTTCTGGAAAAGGAAAGAAAACAGCTGTAAAATCATTACTATCAAATCCTAAGCTATCAACTTTGGCTTCAATTTTTTATGAGTCTGCAAACGAAAATCCAGATCTTATTAAAAAAAATGGATGTGAATTGATAGCATCGATGTATTCGGGAAGAAAAAGCAACGTTGAGCTAAATGAACTTCGATTTATTAATTACATGTCTAAAACTTTTAAATCTGGTTTCAAATTGGAAAATCTACCACCTACAAAAGGGGCTGCTGCTGAGCACAGTTACCGAGTTTATCACCAAATTCAGAAGTAGCATGGTGTTAGTAAAGATGAAACTCAATGGGGCTGGAAGTTTGACGCAGAAAATCCAGTTCCAAAATTCACTGTGGACAAATTAATTCTAGATGACCTTCTGAAGAAAATTTGTTGCAGTTGCGAGACTGGATGCTCAAAACAACGTTGTGGCTGTCGAAAGCATGGTTTAAAATGCACTGATTTATGCACTAAATGTGATTCGACAGTGTGTTCAAATTTTGAAAAAGAGGAATACATTATTGCAGAATATCAGGATTCAGATGACGACCCTTTTGATTTTGTTACTTGTGTTCATGGGGAAGAAGAAGAAGAAGAAGAAGAAGGCGAACAACAAGAAGAAGAGGAGGAAGAGGAGGAGGAGGAGGATGAAGAAGACGAAATCTGTGATCAACAAGAAACTACGTGTTCACCTCCGTTAAAAGAAAGAGAAACGACTATTCTCAAGAATGACTAATTTTTTTTTTAATTACATAAATATATATTGTGTTCTTAAATTACTGGCATAATTACATTCTAATAAAAAAAAAAAAACTTTCAAATACCTTATTCACTTATTTTTACCTCATTTATTTAACTGGATTAACAATAATTACAATTATATATGGATATTTAATTATCAAAAAAAAAATTTTTTATGTGTTTTTTTATGTTTCTTAAGAATATTATATTTATAGTAAAAAATCTTGGTTTAACTTTTTTTTTTAATTTGTACAATCTATTCAAGATTAATAGTATTGAAATCATGAATAATCGAAGTTTCTTATTTTGATTTGTTATACTTATTTAATCTATCTATAAAAGGGAGATATCGCCATTTTGGTGAGATTTTCAATGTAAGATTTTATTCGTGAGCTGATTGGTGGAGCAGTTTTTATAATATTCGAAAAGTGCTTTTTGAGGTTACAATAATTGTTTTTTTCCTATGCGCGCTTGCAGCGCGCTGAGTGGTACTAGTGTTTACAAACAAGGTATAATTATATGAACGTTACGGAAATGAATAAGAGTCAACGATACCAAACAATAATTATAAAATTAAGCTCGAAATTTTTATAAAAAATAAAAAGTTTATAACAAATTAAAAAAAAAATTTGTAAAAAAAATCGATTTTTAAGGTTTTTTCAATTTTTTTCAATATTTTTCTACAGAAACACCATTTTATTTTTTTATTTTTAAAAAAAAGTCGATTCAAAAAAGAAAATGAGCCCAACCAGAATATTTTTAACACAATATTTATACATTGGCGTGCATTGGAAAATGACAACTTTTTTTACTTAAATGACAAATTTCTCGGAAAGGAGTTGATATTTTACTACAAAAAAAAAATATGGCTTGTTTAACTCACCTAGTTAAACATTTCTGCCAAATATTATTAAATTTAAATAATTTTTGTGTAAATGAAAATTAAAAACCGAAAAAAACACTTTTTTGCATTTATCTTGAAAATTTTGAGGTTATGTTAAAAATTTATGAGAACAAAAGTTGTAGATTTTTTGATTATCTACAACTTTTATACTTACATTTTTTCGATAAAACGCGTAGTTTTCCCAAAAAAACGTTAAAAACCGTTTAACACCCCTAAAAATCCACCTCCCTTCGTTTTTTCCAACCCCCTCTTGGGACAAACTTTTTCCTGCAATTAACTCTACATGCACTACAATTTCCCATAGATAGTTAGTCGGATATAATTTTCGCAACTTTTTCACTTTTTAATAGGTAACGGTACTGGACTAAAAATTTTCATTTTCATTCTCATCATTCACATACTTATTTTCAATCTCGTTCTCAGTTTCGCTTTCATTCTCATTATCATTATTATTGACGCTTTCATTCTCATTAATTGATTCATCATTAAATCTCAAATTCACAAATTCATTCTTCTCATCTTGCTTTCTTTCTAAACAAATTAATTCGGTCTCATTTTCAATAACTTTTACATGTCTTGCATTAATAATTTTACCGTTTATTAAAACTCTATAACTATCGCTATTATAGCCTACTAAAACTCCTATCTTAGCCTTATCGTCCCATTTCCCTTTTCTTAAAACCTCTGGCGTTCTAACAAAAACTTTACTGCCATAAATTTTTAAATGTTTTATATTAGGTTTCTTACCAATAAATATTTCAAAAGTTGTTTTATTCTCTTGTGTTCTGGCTATCGTTCGGTTTTTTAAGTAAGAGACTGTTTTTATAATTTCAGGCCAATACCTGTGATTAATCTTAGCTTCTCTGGCTAGGAATCCGTGACATAATATACGAAGACAAAATCTACGAAAAAAAAATCTACTAAAGACAAAATCTACAAAAAAAAATCTACGAAAGACAAAATCTACATTAAAAAAAAATCTACGCAAATAAAAATTTAAGAATTACATAATTAAGATTATTAGGACTAGGATAAATTTGCGTACTTCGCGCGCATACACATATTTATACATAATTTTTATTTTTAATTATTTGAACAAAATTTAATAATTTATTTTATTAAGTTTCAATTACAAATATTTTATGATTTAAATAATAATTTATGTTACACTTTCACAATACAATAAGGTTAGCAACATTTTCTAAATATACAATAACATTTTCACGATCATAAGTAGAAACAACTCTTTTTAAACGTTCATCAAACAATTTTTGTCTTTTATTCTGAGGAGGAGAAATTTCTTTACCAGTTTTTGCTTAAACAATAAAAAGTTCGCTCATATTTTGCTCAGTTCTAATGGCATTAATCGTTTCAGTCATATTAGAATTAGTTTTATCAATTATATTTGAAAATCTGTTACGCCAACCTTCGACAAGATTATTGGTGCGAGGCAAATCAGTCATAACAACATTATAATTATTCCACAAATCAATGGTAAATAAAGGTTGACCACGACCAGTACGCGTTTTTTCACCGAGCCAAGTATACTCAAAATAATTTAAAAATTTATTTAACAGTTTTTCATTATTTTTAAAATAATTAGTTAACAAAAGTTTTTCATATGCATAAATTACATCATAATCTGGAATAAATGTTAGACAAGTAATCATTTTAATGGCATTCATGAACAATATATCTTCTGCGTACAACGTTTGGTAACCAAGACTTTTAATATGCTTATTAACGCATTGTTTATAATGAAAAAAACAACCTTTAGTTCTAGAATTTGGAAATATTCTTTGAAATGCTTTAGTAAATGCATTTTCATAGTCTGTAATTATTTGATCAGGAAAGTAGTCTCCAATATATGATTTAACAACATTCAAAGCTAATTTATAAATTTTTTTGTTTTTTTTAGGTAGTAATAAATAAATTAATGGGATTGTTTTACCCTCCCAAAAACCATGGATGGTATATAACTGATGGAAAATTATGGGAACTACTTTAAATGTTCCATCAGAGAACCACAATCTACATTGTTTTAAAAATTTAAAATTATTTTTAGTACTATATAACAAAAATCGATTATTGCGGTCTTGACTAAAAATAATTTTCCTTTAAAGGTCTTCGTAAGTTCTTCGGGTATAATAAAATCTTCCAAATTACCATTTATAGAAAAAGCGTCCGTTTTCTTCGAACGAATTCTTTGTACCATCCTGTTCATTGAATTAGCAGATGGTAATTGCGCACAAGCTTGATCGGATATACTGGCAATAGAACTTGCAACAACTTTTGACGTTTTCTCATTTGTATTCACTGATTTCTCTTTTATTTTATTAAAGACACTACGAACTTCACAATTAACAAGATCAGGTAGATGTGAATGATTTATTTCCTTAATTATTTCACCTTAAAAAAAAATTGTACAATTATTATTTATGTTTTTATTTATTTTGAAATTTTATTTATTTTTTATTGAAAATATATTTTTCAATAAATGAATTACCATCTTCACTCTCAGAATTAGTATGAACTTCACCAGGACAGTGAATATCTTTATATTTTATAAACTTCCAAACGATGCTCTTTTTATTTACTCTGTGTTTATTGTATAAAAAACCAGAGTGTTTTAATAAACAATTGCCTTTTTAAATTTTAACAAATTGTAACATTTTGAAAAGAAAACGCTCACACAATTTAAAACGCAGAGGATCGTACGATACAAGCAACAGCAAAATCAAAACTAAATTAAAATTTGATAGGCAAAATAAAATCGTACAAAATGTAAATAAAATTGTACAAATGTTATTAGTAAATACAGGCTGAATAATTTCGTACAAAATGTAAATAGAATTAAATAAAAGGAAATATACATGTATTTAGATGCTATAATTTGAATTTAAATATAAATATAAATGTATTTAGATGCTGCAATTTGAATTGATCATAGTCTCATTTTAAATTATAAAGTTCGTAGATTATGCCTTTTGTAGATTTTTATTTTCATATATTTTGTCTTCGTAGATTTTTTTTCGTAGATTTTGTCCGAGTAGATTTTTTTTTCGTAGATTTTGTCGCGGTACCCTGGCTAGACATCTACCTATATCCATAGCCGATCTATTATATCCTTCCGCGACACCGTTCAACTCATGAACGTATGCTGGACAAGGTGATAATTCAATTCCTTTATATTTTATAAATTTATGGATTTCACGATTCAAATATTCAGTACCCTTATCACAACGAAATTTCTTAATTCTTTTTCTAAATTGATTTTCTACCAAATTTACGTACTCGATAAAACATCCTGCCGTCTCGGCTTTACTTTTAATACAATAAATTTTAGCACATTTGCTGTAATCATCAATAAAAATTAGAAAATATTTTTCACCACAATAACCAACTGTTCTGTGTGGTCCATTCAAATCAGTATGAATAAGTTTCAAAATTTCCGTAGTTTCAGTTCTCTCATTATCAAACGGAACGTTAGCCATTTTACTTTGAATACAGTTTGCGCACTGCACAATATTACTCTCTAATTTTTCTGGCAAACCATCTAATAATTTATCTCTGACTAATCTGTTTAAATATTGAAAGTTGACATGCCCTAAGGCCCTATGCTATTTTTCTTTATCAGTTAATTTAGTTACGTTTGCATAAATATCATCATCATTTTTATTTTCATAAAAGAAACTTTTCATTATATATAAACCATTTACATTCTCAGCAACAGCTGTTAAATTTCCAAACTGCTCATAAATTTTTGCAAAATTACCTTTATTTACTACTGTATTATTTTTAGCTATCTTTGCAACACTCAATAATTTTTTTTTAATTCCTTCAACAAAATAAACATTTTTTAATTCAACCTCAATTTCATTATCATATGTTTTAAAATACGTTTTAACTATACCTAATTTTGTTGCTTTTAAATTTTGACCATTTGGTAATTTTTAACATTTACTGGATATTTTAAACTAATAAATTTGCAAAATATTTATCATCATTAATAATATGATCTGAACAACCGCAATCTTACAACCACTCGATTTCATTCGAATTTTCATAATCACTTCTATTTACCTTGTTTACATTCACTTTGTTTACCTCCGTCGCCCAGACTGCTCCGGAATTTCTGCCTTGCTGCTCGCTTGTTGACGACTCTGCTTTGTGATGTCCACCATGCTGTTGTCCCGAGCCTCTGCCTCGACCGCGACCTCGGCCGTTGGCTCTTCTGTAGTTGCCACGTTGAAAAGTTCGTTGACCTCGTTGATTTTGAGCTGCTCTGCCTTGTCCTGGCTGCGCTCGTTCTTCGTTGTTTTGCTGGTTTTCCCAGCATTGATTTTTGTAATGTCCAAATTTTCCACAATTGTAACATTTACCTCGCACTGTAGTATTAAAAGTACTTGCATTTTTCTTGCCACTTTCACTACAGTTTAAATTCTTTTCTTTTATTTTTGAATTGATTAAATCAACACTTATTTGTTCTTTAGGCACTAAGTCTAATAAATCACCAATATAACTATAACTTGAAGGTAGAGCATTTATCATAAATCTCATTTTTTCTTCCTCAGTAATTGTACCACCAGCTGATTTAAATTCATTGCACGCCTTTCCAAATTCAACGAAAAAATCTTCAATTTTATCAAAATTTTTCAATTCAACTTTTTCTTATTTATTTCTGTTAATTATTTGCAAAGCTGTGGATTTGTTTGAGTACATACATTCTAATTTATACATTATCTCTTTTGGTGTTTCACACTCATAAATATGTTCTAATTGTTTATTTGAAATCGCACTGATCAAAAATGTTTTTGCTCTGGACTCCATCTTTTTCCAGGCCTGCTCGTTTTCATCAGTTCTTTCTTTTATTACTGGATCTTTAAGGTGAAGAAGTAACCGCGTTTTCATAAAATTTTTCGATTGCAATTTAAAAAAAAATAAAAGAGAAAGTGTAAAAAAACGCTCTGTAGCGCGCTAGATAATATTTTTAGCTATTTTTTGAGCCTTATTTGATAAAAATTGGTTAACAAATAACTTTAGGAAACTTGGAAAATCGGTTTTCTTCTTAAATATGTTTTTTTAAATTTATCTTAAATATGTTTTTGTTGACTCCTCCATCCAATTTGACTGTTGCTGCGTTCTCTTTAATACTTGGCGTGCAATAAGAGAAATCAAACTAAATTTTAACAACTATTACAGTTTATCAAAACTAAAATTGTTCACTCACTTTTATTTAGTAAAAGATTTTTAATCAAACATTACTTTTAAATAAAAAGTGGAAATTCATAACTACCAGATATCTAAAAAAGAAAAAAACTCTCTTGTGTTCATGAATCATAGGTGTAAATGTATAACGGCTGTTTTTAAATAAATTTTGCTAATATAAATTTTTGTTGTTTTCTCAAATTTGAGTGTGGCTTTTTGAATTTGATGAAGATTTGTGGAAACCAACGCTTAGATAAAATAATTGTGTACTTAAGGGCACAATAAGTATAATAAAATTAAATTTTAGTTGCCCACAACTTATAAACACTACAATTTTTTACTCTCTTTTCTCTAGTCAAAGTATTTTCTATTAATTAGGGTCCAGAGTTTCAAGTCAATAAGTCCATTGGTTTTTTCATAAAAATTATACCCTCAAAAAAAGAATGATACTTGGTTTTATCAGATTTTAAGTTTTGACCTTATCTGCTTTAGTAATTAAGTTTATTAAACATCTTTAGTAATTGATTAGAAGTGTAAAAGAAAATTTCTTAATTTATTTAAAATAACAAGAAAGCAGGGTCCAGAGTTTCAAGTCAATAGGTCCATGAGTTTTTTCATAAAAATTATACCCTCAAAAAAACAACGATACTTGGTTTTATCAGATTTTAAGTTTTGACCTTATCTGCTTTAGTAATTGATTAGAAGTGTAAAAAAAAATTTCTAAATTTATTTAAAATAACAAGAAAGCAAGGTCCAGAGTTTCAAGTCAATAGGTCCATTGGTTTTTTCATAAAAATTATACCCTCAAAAAAACAACGATACTTGGTTTTATCAGATTTTAAGTTTTGACCTTATCTGCTTTAGTAATTGATGAGAAGTGTAAAAAATATTTCTAAATTTATTTAAAATAACTAGAAAGCAGGGTCCAGAGTTTCAAGTCAATAGGTCCATTGATTTTTTCATAAAAATTATACCCTCAAAAAAAGAACGATACTTGGTTTTATCAGATTTTAAGTTTCGACCTTATCTGGGCGTCCTGGTTTTTTTATCAATAAAAAAACCAATGAAAAAATTATCTCCCAAACTATACAACCCAATAACGCTAGGCATGCGAGTTTTTTATAAGCAAAAAAATTTATAAACAAGTTATCCCCCAAGCTTTACAACCCAATAACGCTGGGCGTCCTGGTTTTTCTATCAATAAAAAAACTAATAAACAAATTATCCTCTAAACTATACAACCCAATAACGCTGGGCGTCCGAGTTTTTTATAATTAAAAAAATTAATAAACTGTAACAGCTAGCGCGTTGATTAAATTCGAATTCGGCGCTAACTGTTATGGAACGCAGATGCGGATCGGTAAGTCAGGTGATGACGAGATCTACCGATCAGCATTTCTCTAATCTCGGCGCTTGGCGCGATCACACGTGTGTCAGAGAGCGAATGTACTTATTTACTTTTTTGTGTTGTTAGATAACTTTATTGAGGTTGTGTTAGATAAAGTTATCAGTGAGAAGTTGTATAGATTTTCCTGTGATCCAGTTGCCATTGGATCGGAGCGGGGAAGGCAAACCTCTCACGGAAAGTCAGCGTGCGGCCTTGGAAGGCATTGTCGTCTTGTGTGAAGCCATTCGGGCTAATAGTAATTATTATTATTGTTTAATCAAGCGAAGGTGCACCTGCTAGAAAAGAAAGTCCGCGTAGCGGTTCATCTTTGAGTATTTGTTCGTGTGATAGTTGGAGTCAGAGTGTGTGCGAAGTACAGGAAGTACTTAGATTTTTGTATCGGAGTTAGTCCAAGCCTTTGTTCTTTTGGCGCGCTGCAGCAAGCAGACGTGCGCGAGTGTGTGTGTGTGTCGGTGTGTTGATAGCGACCACAACACAGACGACGAACTTTATTTTTGTAGAATCAATTTTCGTCGACTTAAGATTTAGAGTCATTCGGGTTGGATTGTTTGTAAACAATCAGAACTAATTTGGAATATTATGTAAATTTTTGATTCATTTATTTTTATTGTTAATTGAAATTATTAAAATTTACATTTTATCATTAATTTAATTAACCCGTGTTCCTGCGATCGGTCCACGTAAACTCACGCCACTACCGACGAAGGAGAGCAGCCGCGCCGCGTAATAAAAACATTAGTTCGCGTACGCGTCTTCCCCCCTCTTTTCAGGTATTGAAGAAAAATCGACGGATTGTCGTGTGCACAGAAAGTGCATTTTGTCATCAGGCCGGAGGAGTGCGGACGACGATCGACGCGGGTTCTCGTGTTCAATCACGATCCTCCGAGGAATTAAATTCTTTAATTCGAGCCCTGTGACAAAATAAATTATTCCCCAAGCTTTACAACCTAATAACGCTGGGCATCCGAGTTTTTTATAAGCAAAAAAATTAATAAACAATAAACCCCTTCGCAGTAAAACTAAATAACGCTGGGCATCCTAATTTTTTATAAATAAAAAAATTAGTAAACAAATTATCTTCCAAGTTGTACAACCCAAAAATGCTAGGCGTCCGAGTTTTTTGTAAATAAAAAATTATTAAACAAGTTACTCCTTATCTGTAAAACTCAATAACACTGGGCATCCTAACTTTTTTTATCTAGGTAACAAAACTAATAAACAAATCATCCCCTAAACTATACAACCCAATAACGCTAGGCGTCCTAGTTATTTTATGAATAAAAATACTAAATAACAAATTATCCCTCAAGCTTTACAAGCCAATAACTTTGGGAGTGCGGGACTTTTTAAAATTAATTTAACAATTCAATAAATGAACAGGCTTAATCGTTAAACCTAGTGAAAAATTTGGGGCTCTTAATAAACAAATAAATGATTTAATAGACTATCACGAGGCACTTATCTTTGATATTCAAAAAAACTGCAGTTGATATGTCCAGGATTAAATTACCGTTGACAACAACAAAAAAACAGACGCCCAGCGTTATGGTTGTATAGCTTGGATATAATTTGTTTTTTAGATTTTTTTATTGTTTAAATAACTAAGATGCCCAGCGTTATTGGGTTGTTTAACTTATAGGTCAATAGTTAGTTAATTTTTTTTTTCATAAAAAATTCGGACGCCCAGCATTATTGGGTTGTATAGCTTGGGGGATAATCTTATAATTAGTTTTTTTATCGATAAAAAAACGAGGATGCCCAGCATTATTGGGTTGTATAGTTTGGGGGATAATTTGTTTATTAATTTTTTTATTCATAAAAAACCAGGACGCCCAGCGTTATTGGGTTGTATGACTGGGGAAATAATTTGTTTATTAATTTTTTTAATTACAAAAAACTCGGACGCCCAGCGTTATTGGGTTGTATAGCTTGGGGGTTAATTTGTTTATTATTTTTTTTACTTATTAAAAACTTGTACCCCCAGCGTTATTGGGTTGTAAAATTAGGGGGTATTTTATTTATTGAATTATTAGTTCATAAAAAAAGCTGGGCGCCCAGCGTTATTGAGTTTTTTGTTTGCCTGATCTGTGCCGGAAGATTTTCAAATTTCGCGGTACTACCTGGGCCGAGATCGGTCACTCTGGTGCAGACGGGTGCACTGCACACTGCACACAGGTGTAAACCAAGTGTAAACTGTAAGTTCTGTGATTACTTTGGTTCATTTAGTTTTGATATATTCTTCTGCTTTTTATTAATACTTGACTAAAATGCATGAAAACTATATTTTTTAAAATATATTCATCAGTCTAAGCATGTAATTTTTCTTTTATTGATAATTAATTATCTTACTGGGTGACGGCAAGAGAGAAGCTTTCAGTGTTAGTAAAAAAAAGGAAGATGATTATAAGAAGAAAAGTAATCGACACGGTTGCTACAAGAACAGGATCTAATAAAGTACCCATATCAAGATAATTATTCAAGAAATTTCAGACAGTTGGGGAAATAATTTATTAATATTGAAGAAAGAAGAATTATTTATCACTGCCTGCTGCTTGTATGATTGCTTACTAAAATTTTTTTTTTCTTTGCATGTGCTGCATGAAATAAATAATTTAAAAAATTTGGAATTTCATTGAGGGAAATAAATTTTAAAGGTTATGAGAACGGGTGCATGTGCGGTTCGTGCATTTACTACGCGTGCGGTAGCAGACGACGCAAGGATCTGCTACACATGGTTAACGGGAGGAAAACGATTTTCCAAGTTTCCTGAAGTTATTTTTTAACCGATTTTCATCAAACAAGGCTTAAAAAATAGCTAAAATTATTATCTAGCGCGCTACAGAGCGTTTTTTTACATTTTCCCTTTTATTTTTTTTTTATAGCCACTTTTTACTTCCAGCGCTGGTTACGTCTTCACCTTAATTTCTTTGTACTCCAATATATTCATGACTCTAAATTTCCATGTTGTGAAATTATTACCATCAAACACTGGTATGGTATAGTCTGTTATAGGGCTCAAATTAATGAGGCAGACTCGGGAATACAACCCACGTTGATCTGCCGAGCTCGCCTTACAGCCGCTATAAACTGTGTCGCAGTCGGCTACCCGCCGACAAACTTCCTGAAAAAGGAGAAAAACCCGACCGCGATAGCAAACACCTAAGTGATACAGGAATCGGGGAGGGCGCGACAGCTCGTTGAATTCGGTAGGTGGGCGTGGGCTAGTGGATTCGAGCGCAAGGAACACCGGTAGAATGAATAATCGTAATCCAGAAAGTTAATTTTTTTAATATTTAATGTAAAAAAAATCAACTTAAAAACTAATACAAAATTAACATCTAACGCGGTAATCCGTTCCCATATAAATACTCGCACAATCGAGTTTTCCAAAACGGCAACAAAGAATTGCCGTTGCTCTTTAAATCGAGCGGCGCGCGCACACAAAAACTTGCTGCTATCGGTAGCTTACGCGCGCGCGAGGAAAGAAACGAAAACAAAGTATCTCGCGATTTACAATTAATTGACTCCGGACACACACACTCACGATCGTTGTTTTATACAAAATAAAACTCACGCTAAACCGCCGCAGGTGCACCTGTCCTAAGCTGCAAGGCTGGTAATAAAGCCGCTCAGCTGTATGTAGCTCTCCAAGCTACGATGGCTCCCGCCCGGCGTTCGGCTCAGCGTCGTCGTCTTAGTCCTGAGAATACCAAGTCGTCAGGTGATGACAACCTTCCTGCTGACTTGGTTTGTCCTACTGGATATCTCACTGACACGCACGACACTGTAACCGATCTCTCTCTAGCGAATTTCTACGATAATAGTGCAGTTTTGAATACGCGAATTTACGAACTATACGTGTTCGTTCAAGCGTTGACTCCGGAATGCTCTCCCGTCCTCGTTCCACCCGCCCCGATATTCCATAGCTTCCCGCGCATTCCGATCCCACTCGTGCAGCGTTCTAACGGTCGCGCGGCGAACGTGAAATTAATTTAACACCGCCGCGTTCATTAATTCGACCGCTACACCCCCCTTCCAGAGGTGTCGCATCCGAAAAAAATACGTCACTTCGATGTACCACGAACGCGGCCTATCCGAGTTTGGGAAAACAAAGGTTAGGGTTGTGTTTGAGGAAATAAGAACACGTCATCTGTGTGTGGCCACTTTATTTTCTTACAATCGTGAACGGACCACTTGTCCACGTCGGTAGGCTTCTTAGCCAAGCCTTATGGCTAGTTTTTCTTGTTCAGGCTGCCTACTCGCCTTGTCTTCGGGCTACGTTAACCGCCACGCCAGTGTTGTGCCCTGTTTGGGCACAGGTTAGGATCTTCGACCGCTGGGTATTTACATGCTGGGCACCAACGCTGATCCTCAGCTTTTTTTCGCCATTCTAATTTCACTGCTTCTTTCCTGGAATTTACTTCCAGGAAAAGCAGTCTGCTCGACGCTGCCTGTCGATCCCTCTTGGCTTGCTTCCACTCCTCGATGGTGCGGGCTTGTCTGGCCCTTGCTTCCTCCTCAGCAGTTCTGGCTTGGACTCGTATTGCCCGACGTTGATGGATCACGTTCAGGTCGGACAGTCGGTCGGCGGCTTGGTGACGCCACTCCGTCATCTCTGGCGGTATGGCTCCAGGCCATTCCTCACCCATCTTCTCCAGCTGACTGAAGAGGTCGCGTTCCCGCTTCTCTTGCTCCTTGGAACTTTTCCGGCATTCCTTCAACTCGGTCAGCAGTAGACCCCAATCATCGGGTGTTGGCCAGGGATTTGCCGTGGTTTGGTTGCCACTATGCTCACCTTGATTGCCGTTAGGCTCGTTTGTGTCGATAGGCTCACTAGGAGTCGTTATGGTTTCGGGTGTTGCCGGCCCTCCAGATTCGGTCGGGACTCGACCGAGCCTAACTTCTTCTTCCATTATCCTTTCTAATTCCCCTCTGTCGTAGAACTCGGCCATTGCCTGCAACAAATAAAGGAGGAATAAGGATAAAAATATAGGACAGATGGATTAGGATTTGCGTTGTGCGCGAGTTTTCCGCGGTGACGGTGTTTTCGCGTTATCGACGCAAATTTTCCTAGTCGACCCCTTTGGCCTACCCCTACGCTTTCCGACCGTCGGGTCAACTGGTATACATGGCTCGCTGCCATTTACAATTTGCCGCACAGACTCACACAAAACATTTGCCCTCGCGGTAGGCTCATTCCTGCACACCACCTCACGCTCGCTAGTGTCAGGATTTTCGCACGCATTTTCCGTCGCTGTATCTTCCTCACCTGAAGACTCCGGTTCAACTCTTGCGATCCATTTCTTCAGTTGTTGTACAGCCACTGGACTTTGTTCGTTACCAAAGGCGTCTACTATCGTATACGTATTGCTACCTAGCTTTTCAACCACTGTATACGGACCTGTATACTTAGGCGCTAGGCTAGCTGTGAAGCCTTTAGCCTTACTGGATAGGATCTTGTTTTTTCTCCACACCATGTCACCAGGCTGGAAAATTACTTCGCGGTGTCGCTTGTTATAATGCTCAGCCGCTCTGTCCTGTTGAATTCTTGAATTTTCGCCAGCTTTTCTTCTTAAGTCTTCGGCTCTGGCTGTCTTCTTCAGCCTTTCTTGAAGAGCCAATTCTTCATACTTCTTTAGTGTCTCGTCAGCTAGCTTTTTGCTGACTACACTACAGTCGATCGGCTGACGCAACATGTTCAACATGGCCGGAGTCGTTTTTATCGCCGAATGCTCCGCCCTGTTGTACGCGCAGACCAGCTCGGGTAAAAGGACGTCCCACTTCTGCTGATTGTCTGCGATAAAGCATCGGATCATCGTTTTTAGAGTCCTGTTCAGCCTTTCGACTTGGCCGTTAGACTCAGGGTTATTAGTCGGAGAGTTTTCGTGTTCGATACCGAGTTCGACTAGTCGGCTATCGATTGTACGATTTTTAAACTCCGACCCTTGATCCGACAAGAACATTTCTGGCTGACCCCACCGTAAAATTACGTCTTGCCAGATGTGGTTCCATATGGCTTCACCATCAGCCCGTTTTAACGGTGTCACTTCTGCCCAACGTGTGAACAGATCCGTTAAAACCAAGACATACTTGTGTCCGTTGTCGCTACGGGTATATGGACCCAGTATGTCACCTGACACCGCTTGCCACGGCCTTACGATTGTCCGCTTTCCCATCAGACCTCCAGGCAAACGTTGATCTACCTTCTGCATTTGACATATCTGGCATGATTTAACATAGGCTTCTATGTCCTTATACATGCCAGGCCAAAAGAATTCTTGGGTAACTCTCTTCAGAGTTTTGTCTCGCCCCAAATGTCCTGCAAGTGGTGCGTCGTGTTTTTCCTTCAGAATGTCATTCCTCAGAAATACTGGTACCACCAACTTCCATGCGGAGTCGTCGCCGACTGTTTCTTCAATTAAGTCGTCAGACTTATAATAATAAAGCCTGCCACCCACGACCTTCCATCTAAGGAATTTGCCTGGATTTCTTTGTACGGCTTTCATTTTATTGACATACCAGTCGTCCAGCTCTCCGTCAGGATAGCCTACGGCTGCAACAGTCGTCTCGCCCTCCTCATACATACGTGACAATGCATCGGGCACCACATTTAAGGAACCTTTACGATATTCCGTTGTAAATGTGTAACTCTGCAATTCTAGCGACCATCTTGCTAGTCTGCCCGTTGCGTTTGACAATTTATTCAGCCATCTCAGCGAATTATGGTCCATGATTACGTGAAATTGAAAACCTTCCACATAACAGCGGAATTTCCTAATCGCCTCGACCACTGCTAAGCATTCTCGCTCTGTCACTGTATAATTCCGTTGTGCTGGATTCAGAACTCGGCTAAAATACTCGATGACTCTCTCTTCACCATCAATAGTCTGAGTCAAGCATGCCCCGATGCCAGTGTCTGACGCATCGGTCTGAATCACAAACGGCTGAGTGAAATCTGGCCTTGCCAGTACTGGCGCTGAGGCTAGCAGCACTAGGATTTTTTTAAATGCCTGCTGTTGCTCAGCCTCCCATTTATAACAGACTCTCGTACTTGTGAGTCTCGTCAATGGTTCGGCTACCGTGGCAAAATTTTTCAAAAATTTCCTATACCAGGAAGCCATTCCCAAGAACCTTTTCAATTTCTTGCGGTTGTTCGGGATAGTATAGTTCAAGATGGCTTCGACTTTTCCTGGGCATGGGCGAATTCCATCTTTGTTGACTATTACGCCTAGATATTTCACTTCAGACTGGCAAAATTTACTTTTACTGCGGTTTACCGTCAGTCCAGCCTCTCTCAATCTAGCCAGTATGGCTTCGAGGATCCGCATATGCGTCTCGAAGTCTTCCGTAACGATTATGATATCATCGAGGTACGCATAGGCATATGGGCCAAACTCTCGAATTATCATATCTATCAGGCGTTGGAAAGTCGATCCAGCCTGATCTAACCCAAACGGCATTCTTTTAAATTGGAACTGGCCTAAGCCAGGCACCGTAAAAGCCGTTATTGGCCTCGACTCTTTCTTCAGTGGCACCTGATGGTACGCTGATGACAAATCCAGAGTCGATATGTATTTGGCCGTTTTAAACCTTGTCAGGATATCATCCATATAAGGTAAAGGATAGGCTTCGGTTTTCTTGGAGACTGAATTAACCTTACGGAAATCTATACAAAATCTCCTAGAGCCGTCCTCCTTCTTCACCATAACCACCGGTGACGACCAGCCGCTTCTCGGAGCAGGCTCAATAATGTCGTTCTCAAGCATCTTTACTACATGCTCGTACATCTCCAGTTGTACTACCGGTGAAACTGGATAATACCTCTGCTTAATAGGCTTTGAGTCACCTACATCGATCTCATGTTCGATCCACGTAGTGCAGCCTAAAGGCTTGTCGTCTGGCTGGAAAACTCTATCTAGCAAGTCGTTTATACGTTCTTGCTCTTCAGACCCAATGTCGGCTAGACCTATTGACGCTAGGCTTGTTACTTCAGCCTCAGTCACGGCTGCAACCTCTAGGTCTACCACTTTGTCAGCAATCCGGATGTTCAACTTATTTGTGGCTGGATCTAGTATCGTATCAAATGCACGTACGAAAATTGTCCCCAGATAACAATCTGAGTCTAGATCCAACATGATAGCCACTTTAATTTCTTGCGTCGCTCCTGCAACTTCAAACGGTAGGACCACATGTCCTGCAATTGGGCATCTACGGCCATCAGCCACTTTGGCTCCTTTGCCGTGGTAGATCTCAATTTTCCGCCTGAGCGCTGACGCCATCTGGATAGCTGAAGATCCCATAACTGTGAGTGATGCTCCGGGATCATACAGAGCTCTGACTCGGAATTCACCAATGTCGACGGGTAGCCACCATCTTCCTTCCGACTCAGCCTCCTGTGTAGCCGACTTCCTCTTTGCTTGCTCAGTACTCTTCGGTTCTACTGAGCATGCATGAGTACCATCTCCGAGTGATGGTTGGTCTGCGACCTTGGCGGAGTAAGATCGACGTCGACTTACTCCGCCTTTTTCTCGTTTTCCGGCCTCTCGGGACACTCTGGACGCTTATGTCCTTCCTTGTTGCAATGGAAACACCGGACTATTCTATCCTCGTCCCGAGGTTTTTTCTTCCTTTCCCCACTCCTTCCACGCTTCGGAGAAGGGCTCCTAGACTTCCCCTCGTCTGCCGATTTACGTCTTTGCTTGACCTGCTTGGCTTTGTTTGAATTCTGGGGCCTCGGGCCCGATGGCTTACCAGGATTCTTACTTTTAGCTTGAATTTGAGACATCAAATTCAATAGGCGGTTCATAACCGTGGCGTCGTCAGACTTGCCATCCATAGTCGTTGCGGCTATGTTTATTTTCGGTTTCTTACTCGCCTTGCTTTCTTTATAAGCCAGATTTGGCCATAATGACGTCGACGGTGACGGTGGTGGTCTATACAAGGTTTCGCTAACCATTGTTTTCTCGATATCAACCGCTTGACTAAGTAAGGCCGTAACTGACTTTACTTCGTCTCGCCTAATTTGTCTACGCAAATTAGGTCGCATATTTGTCAACATAAAGTCGACCATCTCCATCTCGGTTGGTACCGGTCTCATTTTCAGCAACAACGATTGCAAACATGTCATGTAGTCTCTCACAGGCTCATCGACACCTTGTGTTCTGTTGGTAGCCTCGACTCGTAGACTCTGTTGATAATCGCCGATACCATACCATCGGCGAGCCGCTTGGCAAAAGTCTGACCATGTGTGTATGTTTTTCTTGCAATCCCGGTACCATGTTGACGCTAATCCGGTTAACAATATCGGTAATGCGTCCAACAATTGTCTTTCTGTCAAGTTAGCTAGCTCATTAGCCTCTGCGACTTGGATCAGAAATTGCTCGATGCTCGACTCGTTGCTACCGTCGAACCTAAAGTTCCACCTCCGAACGATCGAGCCGATATCGATAGGCTTTTCCAGCCTTTGTAGGTTATTACCTGCCTGTCGTGGCATAGGTAACTCACTTTGTTGTGGGCCTTGCAGTCTTTCCAACTCTGCCGTCAAAGCTCTCATCTGGGCTTGTATTTTCTCTATGGCCCTTGCTTTTGCTGAATCACCAATCGGACTCGAACTGTTCCTATCATGAATCAGCGGGCCACCGAAATTTACCCTCGCCCCATGGGCTTGATGCGTATTTTCCGTAGATATACTGCAATCTTCCATAGAGTGTTGCAATATGCCTGGCCTTATTGTACTCGACACAGGCCCCCTGAGTTGTTGATTGTCTGTGACGAAATGCTGCCGACTGACTCTGTCTTCTATGGCGTCCATCCTTGCCGTTGTCCTTGCCAGAGTCTCTCGCACTTGCCTGAACTCCCCCACGAACTCGTGCATGGTCCGTCGGAGTTCTTCCATCACGTCGCCATTTTGACTGGCTGTGTCACTGTCTTTAGCCTGACTGGTCCTTCCTTGACTCCTGCTGTTCGCATCGTTCGACTGAAGCTGGGTCGCTGCCTTCATCACCTGTTGGTCGATCAGGCAGGCTAGCGGGTGTTCCCCGCTCGTGGTATAGTCTGGGTTTAAAATTGTTGAACCCGACTTTTCCCACAATGTCATGGCTATAAACTCAGTCCGGAGACCCTCGCGTTTAACCTTCACCGCATCTTGGTCATCGGACTCGTCCGCGACAAAATCTTCGGCTGAGTAGTTGCCCACAAGCCACTTAATCAGCCTTTCGTGTCTCTCACTAGTCGAGCCATCAGGCTTGAGTTGTAAATCTCTCATAGCCTCCTCGATTATCTCCTCGTCCTCTGCGAACAGCCAGGAATACACCAGGTGCTCTTTCGCTCTCCTCTCTGACTCGTCCATCTCTAAATTGACAAAAAGGAGACCCTAAACCCTCGTGACAGTACCACAGACTCTAGCTTAATTTAATTTTACAATTGCAATGATAATTAAAAAAATATTTTCCAACTTCCAACAATCCTGGAAGAGAGAAAAAAAAAAATTTTCAATTTTTAATTCTATATTTCTGAGTTTATTTTAAAACAAAGCGATATTCGAAAAAGAAAATCAACCCGAATAGGCTTAATAGCCTGCCGACTCGCCAAAAGTTTTGACAAAAACTAAAGGTCGGCTTACCGGAACAAAAACAACAAAAAAAATCTGGCTGTTCTAACCCGCGTTGGAACACCGATTTTTAGTCTCAGAAATACAGCTTACAGTTGCTACTAATCACTAGTTAGTAGCACGCTGTAAAAAAAAAAAAAAAAATCAAAAACAAAATTGCAAAAAAAAAAAAAATAATAAAAAATAAAAAAAATAATAATAAAAACAAATGATTATTTTCCAATTCGCCAGACACTCATTCACTGTCACGATTAATGGGTTTTTATTACAAAGTGGAAAATTGAATAAATCAAAAAAACAAAATCACAAATTTTCCACCTTGTAATTTATAGCGCCTGAAAACAATCCCTCTCACACACCCGCTCAACGGTACTTTGTTTTCGTTCGCGCTCGCGACGACCGACCTTGACCCTGGTCGGCAGCAGTACTTCGCTACTGCGCTCGTCTACACACTCTACGCACACTATCGAGCACCGTGACGTAGGTACTCGACTTTAAAAATCCACCACGTTGTCGGGCGCCATGTTATAGGGCTCAAATTAATGAGGCAGACTCGGGAATACAACCCACGTTGATCTGCCGAGCTCGCCTTACAGCCGCTATAAACTGTGTCGCAGTCGGCTACCCGCCGACAAACTTCCTGAAAAAGGAGAAAAACCCGACCGCGATAGCAAACACCTAAGTGATACAGGAATCGGGGAAGGCGCGACAGCTCGTTGAATTCGGTAGGTGGGCGTGGGCTAGTGGATTCGAGCGCAAGGAACACCGGTAGAATGAATAATCGTAATCCAGAAAGTTAATTTTTTTAATATTTAATGTAAAAAAAATCAACTTAAAAACTAATACAAAATTAACATCTAACGCGGTAATCCGTTCCCATATAAATACTCGCACAATCGAGTTTTCCAAAACGGCAACAAAGAATCGCCGTTGCTCTTTAAATCGAGCGGCGCGCGCACACAACAACTTGCTGCTATCGGTAGCTTACGCGCGCGCGAGGAAAGAAACGAAAACAAAGTATCTCGCGATTTACAATTAATTGACTCCGGATACACACACTCACGATCGTTGTTTTATACAAAATAAAACTCACGCTAAACCGCCGCAGGTGCACCTGTCCTAAGCCGCAAGGCTGGTAATAAAGCCGCTCAGCTGTATGTAGCTCTCCAAGCTACGATGGCTCCCGCCCGGCGTTCGGCTCAGCGTCGTCGTCTTAGTCCTGAGAATACCAAGTCGTCAGGTGATGACAACCTTCCTGCTGACTTGGTTTGTCCTACTGGATATCTCACTGACACGCACGACACTGTAACCGATCTCTCTCTAGCGAATTTCTACGATAATAGTGCAGTTTTGAATACGCGAATTTACGAACTATACGTGTTCGTTCAAGCGTTGACTCCGGAATGCTCTCCCGTCCTCGTTCCACCCGCCCCGATATTCCATAGCTTCCCGCGCATTCCGATCCCACTCGTGCAGCGTTCTAACGGTCGCGCGGCGAACGTGAAATTAATTTAACACCGCCGCGTTAATTAATTCGACCGTTACAAGTCATCACCTTTTGCTGCAATTTTTTCTAAATTTTTTCTTTCAATTTCAGAATATACTTCAATTTTTAACTTCAATACCTTTCTTGTATTTTTTAACCAAATTTGTCTCAAAAAATTTCTATGCTCCAATTTCAATTCAAATTCATCACTTTTTATTTTTTCACAAAGTTGATTATAGTCGTGTTCTTCACTTTTCTAAAGACTCTTAAGATAATTAAGCATTTAACTGTTCATTTTTCATTTAATTCAAAACTCAATTTTCAAAAAATCTCAACATGTGCTTAACCTCACTTTTCGCCATGCGCTCGTTTAACCTCGCGACGAGCCATGCGGTTCCACAAAATTAAATCCTCGTGCATCAACCTTTTGCACAGATTTTTTCTTGAGGCTTTTCGCGCCTCTTACTCACTTAGCTTCTAAGCTAATTATTAGTAAAAATATCTCTCATGCTCCTTAGAAAAGGTGGCATGGAAAAGAGAATTTTTCAAGCACATGTTTTTTACTAATCGAACCTTTTCTTACTTTTTCACTGCACTTATTTTTCACTAAACCACGCTCTGCTATAAGCGTTGGTTTATTTTATATGTAATTATTTAATAAGGTAAAGTAATATAATACACTGCATGCCCACGACATGCGTTCTCGACAAGTAACAGCGACAGAGTAGTACGCGCACGCACCTTGCGCAAAATCAATAATTCGATCTTTGTGACTGCTGTAGACAGTCTTACGACAAACAGGAAAGAAAATGTCAATTCATTCTACAATTAAGGGGGGAGTAGGGGCTAGACATTTTCAAAAAATCGATCAACAATCAAAAAAAGCCCTTGACAAGGAAACTGCAGCAGGGAATGTGCTTTCCCTTATGGAAAAATCCGGTGTAAACACCGAATTATCAGTGTTAACACTGATTTTTCGGTGTAAACACTAGATTTTGAGTGTTAACACCGAAAGTTCGGTGTTGACACTCAACTGTTGGGTGTTGACACCCACAATTGGGAGTTTACACCCAATAGGTTCAGTATTAACACCAAAGTTAAGTGTGGACACTCAACTGTTGGGTGTTGACACCCACAATTGGGAGTTTAAACCCAATAGGTTCAGTGTTAACACCAAAGTTAAGCGTTGACACTCGACTGTTGGGTGTTGACACTCGCAATGGGAGTTTACACCCAATATGTTCAGCGTTAACACCGAACTTAAGTATTAACACTTAAGTTTTGGGTGCCAACACCCACACTATTGCGAGTTTATACATAAAAGGTTTAGTGCTAACACCAAAGTTAAGTTATAATAATTATGGGTATTACACCTAAAATAATTAGTGTTTACACCAAAGTTAAAAGTTAGTTGGAATGTTATACTCAAAATGGAATTTTGACGCTCAATCCGTTTTTAATAAAAAATTAATGAAGAATTCAATAGATGATGATATGCTTAATCACTAGGATCAAAAATAAATACCATAACTGGAAATTCTTTATTATTGCACAGATATATCGTGAGTTCGTCGTGTACTATAAAGTAAGTATAAAACGTCTGAGACAGTAATTGAAATACAAAAAAATGAAATTAATCACTAAAAATTATTCCAGAATTCGAATAACTCATCAAATTTTTATCGTTAAACATTTAAGTTTTTTTTTTTAAAGTAATTTGTTCAAAATTCATTTTTTTATTTAGAAAATTACGTCCGAACTGAAATAATGAAAAAACCCTTGTAAAAAATACATGAACCTTTAAGTTAAGAACTAAAAGTATATATTCGGCCAAAGGAGCGGTAAAAATGATTATTTTAGAAAAAAATAGTAACAGACAAAAAAATGAAAATATTTGAAATTTTTTGAAACGAATCAATAGGAATGCAATTATGACAAAAATAATAATAATTTTTTAACATGCTTTTATTTAAAAAGTACTATATTTTGACGTACTTATTAAAAATTCACATCCAAAAATCACATCCAAAGAATAAGACCCGATTGCTCGGAGAAGACCCCCAGGTACCCCCGGCATCGGTAACCTGGATGGCCAAGACTGCACATTAACGTATCGACATTCAAACTTATACCGTCTATAAAATTTTAGACCTCTAAGTCGCGTAGGCTCAAAACTATAGTGCTATTGGCAGATTAGGACATACGACGTTGATGACGCGATCGAAACTTTGTGAGTTAAAGGAAATCATGAGAATAAATATAATTAATAATAAAAAGTTCAGATCAATTTATCAAAAAAGAAATAAGGTGGTTTAATTGTTTTAATTTCTGCCAAAAAAAAATAAAACAATGAATTTTTATGAAAAACACCCGAATTTCGGGTGTTAACACTGAAATTTTTATTTTAATAATTGTTAATATAGTTTTTATAAACAAGTTAAAAGTAATGTTTTTTAATCATATGCAAACTAAATAATCAAAAAAAGTTTGTTTCAATGTTTATATATTATTTTAAACATAGTATTTTCAATCAAGAGCGTGGCTAAGTGGATAAAGTGGTCGGTAAATTTTCGTCAACTTGAAGATCGATGGTTCGAATCCCCATGAGGCTAATTTTTTTTTTTTCGGTTTAGTGTAACACTCCTTTGGGTGTTACACTCCATTGGGTGTAACACTCCATTTGGGTGTAACACCGCATTGGGTGTGCGAAATCACACCCAATGCGGTGTAGAAGTTCGGTGTTATTTTCAGTGTTATTTTTCGGTGTTTACACCGATTTTTTCCATAAGGGTTATGCAGCTGGAATCGACGATTCAGTGTAAGTTGTAAAAAAAAAATTTTTTCATGATTTTTCCCCCTCGAAAACTTAAAACGCGTTTTTCTCGAAACTAACTTTTTCAAAGTCGGTGAACACTGCCATTTAAAGACAACTCAACCGATCGTTCTAAAATTTGACACATTTACTTGTTATATAAAATACCCAGCCCCTACGGAGAGTTTTTTTTTTTTTTTTCGGTTTTACGGATACAAAATGGCGTCAATTTTCCGCGAAAAATCCGGTTTTTTTTTTTAAATTGTTGCCAAATTTTAAAAAAAAATTTTAAAAATAAATACTCTCCGTAGGGGTCGGGAAAAACTTTTACTTTAACTAAAAAAATTATTTAATTTCATTTCAGGTAACCCAGTGCAGCCCAGGAGTGTTCACCGCGGATGACCTTTTTTTTTTCGACGCCTCCGAAAATGTTACGTCAGAGGCTCATTTATGCTCATTAATATTCTTATTCAAAAATTTGACAAAATTTACTTTAAATGTTGCTCTATTATGTGTCATTGTTTAAATAAATGCATTTGTTTATACGTCGCCCTAAAAAATCGTCGAAAAAGTGCTTTTTTTTTACCAATTAACCCCTACTCCCCCCTTAAAGCCGAATGAACCATGAAAGAATACTTCCGAAATTTAAGATTAAAACAATTAAAAATTTTTCAGACCTCCAATAACTCTCATTTAGTTTTAGGGCTCTGCGCACGAGAAACAGCTGACGCACCACTCGTTCTGTCTCTCTCAATCTCTTGGCGCAGCATAACCGCAAAGACTAAAAAATCAACTTTATTGTTAAATGACTCTAAAAGTAGGCCCAGTTGCCGTATTTTGAAAAATGTTAGAATGTTTCTTGTTTCTATAGCTAGATGATAGACTTTTCCCTTTATAAAAGAGAGCTATCGCCATCTTTCGTAGGTGTAAGATTTTTATTCGTGAACTGATTGGTGAAGAAGTTTTTACTCTTATTGTTTTTTCCTAAGTACGCTTAAAGTGCGCTCAGAAGAGCTAGTTTTAGAAAAATTTAACCACTACTTAATTTACAGTCTTTGATAACATTAAAAATTGTAGTGCTGCAGGTGCCATCCCATGCAAAAGGACCGAACTTTGAGTGATCGTACAGGCATCCCTCGTTATCCGCGGGGGTTAGGTTCCGGATGGGTTTCGCGGATAACTAAACCGCGGATACTGAGACCTTACTTGCATGGGAAAAGAGGGGTTACGTTCCGAGTTCAGCACGAGAGGGTAGTAGTCAACAAAAAATTTTATTTCTTGATTAAAATTTAAAGCACGTTAGATCTTCTATGGTAATTTTTTGTTAGAAAAGCCTTCAAAATACAAATTTTATTAAATTTTGAACAGTAACTTGAGACTGTCTTGCTCGTCGCACAAAATCGTTGTAGACCTCTTTGTATGCTGCTAGAGCTGATTCGCACATTCTTTTAAATTGTAAACTTCTTGTCACTATTGGGTCATACTGTTGCGCCAAATCTACTGCATCATTTATCAACTATTGATATTGATGATTTTTCCAACTGATTGTTGTGTGAGAACTGGAGAACTCAAGTCATCTTCTAAAGAATCATCTGTTTCTTTCGAAGGTTCATTCAGGATTTCATCGACCTCTTCAGGCAACAGTTGCTCTTGGTCAGGTGAAATAATTTCGAGAAAATCTTCTGGTCTGATGTCTGTAAATCATTCTCCCCCAATTCTGTTAGCAATGTTGACGATTTCGGGCAGTTCTTGGTCAAAACGCGTTGCTGGTGTAGTGTCACGAACATCTTCAGGCCAGAGCTTCCTCCAACATTTATTTAGGGTTGACTCACGAACTTCAGACCAAGATGCTTCTACGAATTCGATTGCGTTTAAAATTGTAAAATTCTTCCAGTATAATTTGACAGCACGCGAACGATCTTCTGGTTCGTCACTTTCTGAATCAGTATCTGGTGTATTTATGGCATCCAGCATTCCATTTGATACTCGTCTTAAATAACAAGTCTTGAAAGTGGAAATTACGGTTTGGTCCATCGGTTGTAGTAAAGATGTGGTGTTTGGGGGGAGAAATAGAATTTCTACATCAGGGTGTGCTTCAGACAAGGTTGTGGGATGAGATGGCGCATTATCCATCAAAAGTAAAATTTTAAAAGCTAAATTTTTTTTAATTAAAAATATTTTTACTTCTGGGATGAAGCTTTGAAGAAACTACTCTTCGAAATTCTTTTTTGTAACCCAGGCGCTCTTGTTAGACCTCCAAAAAACCGGTAAGTGTTCTTTTCTCTTGTTTTTCAGTACACGTGGTGTTTCAGATCTGTATACGAGCATAGGTTTACATCTAAAAGTACCCGCTGCATTGGCACAAAACAACAGAGTGAAACGATCTTTCGCTACCTTGAATCCAGGCGCAGTTTTTTCTTCTTTTCTTAGAAATGTTCGATTAGGCATCCTTTTCCAAAATAAACCTGGCAATACCAAGCAAATCTTTTAAAAAATTTAGCAAAAAAAAGAATACACTTCAAAATGAATGTAGAAACCTGTTTCGTCGCAATTAAAAACTTGCTCTGGTGACAAATTTTTCTCATCCACAACGGTTTTTAATTGCTGAGGAAATTGAGCAGCAGCTTCATAATCAGCAGATGCAGCCTCGCCACTGAACTTTACGTTGTGTAAATCAAATCGATCTTTGAATATTTCAAACCAGCCTTTGCTAGCAGTAAAGTTTTCTTTTTCCTTGCATCCGTGCTTTTTACTCAAAAATTGATAAAAAATAATTGCTTGCGCCCTGATGGCCTGAGTACTCACTGGAATTCTTTTGTGGTTGTTGTATTCAATCCAAACCATTAGCATGTCTTCGGTTTTTTCAATACTACCTTTTCTAGTGATTTTAACATTTTCAGCAGCATGACCTAATTTTTTTACACTCTCTCGAATACTTGACTCATTACTTCGTATTGTTTTAATTGTCGATTCTTTAACATTAAATTTTCGCGCAACCTCAGAAATTTTTTCACCTGATTTCAATTTATCTAAAACTTTAATTTTATCAGTCAAGGACATAACTTTTCGAGCTCTTTTTGGAGTGTTTCCATTTTGATTTTCTGAATTTTTTTCTTTTTGGAGCCATGACTTAACAATTTTAACCTAGTAATAATTTGATTTTTTCGAGCGAAGTGAATATGGCAACTACTAGAAACCGCGGATAAAGGTACCAAGACCCGCGTATACTGAGGGACGGTCTCATTTGCCTAACCGCGTATAAGGGTTTCCGCGTATAACGAAACCGCGGATAACGAGGGATACCTATAATTCAAAAATGAGTCCCGCTTGTCATATTTTTTTTATGGCATTTGAAAGAGCATGTAAAAGTGTGCTTCTATGGGGAGTTACAAAAATAGTTAACGTCGCTCTATAAACCCTGAAACGTCCTTAAGAAATCAATTTTAAAAAGAGTGAGACCAAAATCCACAAAAATTAGCCCGATTGGTTAAATCGTCAATTTTTATGAATTTTTACGCTAAATCGATGGTTTCAATGAAAAAAAAAAAAAAACACCAAGTAAAATTTTATCTTACAATTTCACGGAAAATACGATAGTATTTTTTGTTTCCTAAAATTTAAACTTTTTAGAATTGTCTCTTTAAACGTCTGTATAAAAATACTGCTTTAAACTTTGATATCTTAAAGATAAAAAATGTTCTGCACTTCCAACTTGTCAGAGTTTCATATCTGTCCATAAACTACCATTTCTAACAAAAATTATTTTAAAAATCGATGGCTCAAAAATGGGCTAATTTTGGTCTTACTCTTTACCGCATTGAATGCTAACCAATATTAAAAAAAAATTTAATTTAAATTTAAAAATCAACGCGTTAAACGCAATGCTCATGTGCCGATCATTTTCTCAGATCAGCCAATGGCGTGAATCATTGCGTCAGAATCGACGAATGCTTGCTCGGCTTCACTTTATTAGCTTCACAGATCAGGTTATTCTTTTTTAACAAAGGGTGGTCAATATCATTAATGATTCATCATTTTGAAAAACAATTAATTTGAGGGGATGAATTTATTAAAATGATTATTTTCCCGAGCTGAATTTCAACCAATAGGAACGCCGCATTTGACATTTGGCGGAGGGGTGTGGGTAAAATTATTTCGATAATTTTTCGGTTATTTCCATTTAGTCGCATGGCAACTTGAATTGTTAGACTTGTTCAATTCAACTTTTGGGTTAGATCCGAGTCACTGCGGTGTATACCTATATATGCTCGTATATATGAGTATTCATAGGTATATTCATAGTAAACAAATGGTAATAGACCTATAACCGCAAAAATGCAAAATACAGCATTTCTATAGGTTGAAATTCAGCTGGAGAAAATAATCCAGCCGAATACCCCTCGTGCTTCAAAATTTTAGATAATTTTCCTCCAGTTTTTTTGCACAGCAACTCGCAGGGCAAGTTTGACAAAAAATCACTCGCGCTTCGCGCTCGTGATTTTTAAACTGTCAAACTTGCCCCCTCGTTGCTGTGCAACAAAACACAGTCGGAAAATCATCGACAATTTTGAAGCACTAGGGGTATTACGACTGATAACTTTTATAATGACTGAGCAGTATAAAAAATTTCCCAAACACATCGGTTAAAATTCTACTTTTCTGGCTTAAAGTACGTTTCTTTAAAAAAAATAAAAATGAAAAAAATATGGTTAAGTTGAATAAAAATTAAAAAATTAGAATTTTAAAAAAGTATTGATTTTTTTTTTTTAGTTTTAATATTGTAATAAACTCAAGGGGTTGATGAGTAAAGCAAGAAGAGAAGAACATTAAAAATTGAAAAAAATTATATATTTTTTCATTTTACATATGCCTTATTTAAGTTTCTGGGAGGTGTTGGCAAGCAAAGCGAGCAGCCCCCCCCCCCCCCCGCTCCAATATAGATTCCAGTCTAGAAATTCTAAACGATCAAATAAACATGAAGATCGATCAAATAATGGTAATTTTGCTCTAGAAAAAAGCCTCAACATTCTATTACAACTAATATTTATAACGATATAATTTTAAACAAAAAATTTTATTTCACCTGAATTTTTTCTTGATAAAAGCTGCATTTTGCCCTCAAGTCTAAGAGTTCATTTTCTACTGGCGCCACAGACTGCTGGAATCTTTCGTATTCCAATTTAATTAATTTTAGCTGCTCTGACTTAGAATGTAGTTCTACCCTGAGATCCTCTACTTGTTTTCTTAATTCTAATTCATTTGTTGTCATTGACTGCAACCTATCAGTTATAAAGTCATTTTTTGCTCTCAGTTGATCCTTAATCATTTCTAACTCTTCCTGTAACAAACAAGTTTGCTGAGAGAAGTCTTCACTTTTGGACACTAGATCGTTGTTTCTTAGTTTCAATTTAGAGATTTCCAAGTTTAACTTAACAATTTCTTCTTTTAAGTCTTTATTTTTTTCCAGTAATTCTTGATTATTACTTCCGTTATCACCCGCAACAATTTTTTGATTATTTTGATTAGTGACTTTTAATTCAAGTTGTAATCGTTTGGTTTCCTGTATTAATTTTTTATTCTCTAATTCATAAGCTTTAATAAGATTCTCTTGTCGGTCTATTTCTTTTTGCAAAAATAACAGTTTAGGATCGTATTTCACTCTATTTTCAAATGATTTTTGGTTTTGATGAGCTTGTTCATCCAGTTTTGTTTTTAATAGAATATTTTGTTTCTTGAGTGTAAACATTTCACGTTCATTAAGCGATTGAAGATCTTTTAGTTTTGATTTGTACATCTCTATTTCAGCTTCCATTTCAAGTTTCGTGTGCAAGAATCGCTGCATTTCATCTTGATACAAACTTTCTAATGTTTCGTCACCTGTAACTGGACAGTCTCCTCCTCCCCCGCAAGAGTTCCCAGTCTCGAAATCATACATTATTTGACTTCCTTTGATGTCGAGCGAGATATTTCTATGGAATGCTGAAAATCAAATAGTTTAAAATTTTAAAATGATGTCCAAAATTTGAAACAATTTTCCAGCTGAAATGTTAAAATTTCAAAGCCGGATGGTTTAAAATATTAATATATATAGGGATATTAAATAACTAATTCTGGGACGTTTTATATATCAGATGACTATTTCTGGGACGCGCTTCCTAATTCTGGGACGTCCCAGAATTTAAAATTTTATATATCAGGTTACTATTCCTATGACGTTTTTAAAAATGGGTTACTTTGGAATATTTAAGTGTGATGATTTTCCTGATTTGCACGGGCGCATAGGAAGTGGAACGGTTTCTTATGGTTATTTTCGATTTCAGATCAAAGCCAAGTAGGTTATTTTCGATTTCACATCAAAGCTAAGTAGGTTAGCTGCATAAATAATTTATGAAACCTCTTAAATAATCTAGATCTTTTTAGCCATTTATAAATTTAATCATAAAGTAAATTAATTTTGAAGTCGTTACCATACCAAAAACTCCACGGAGAGTATATTTATAGCGATGACGTCATTTTTATGTATATAGATATACTTATTTAAGACCTATCACACGTAAAGCAGACGAATTTTTTTGTATTTGTATCGCTATTACATTAAACTCTTCAATATAAATTAAAAAAAATATAATTTAAAACATAATACTCCTTATTTGTTTTCAGAAAAGATAAACTTTAAAGTTATCGGTTTTTTGCCCAAACAAAAGACGGTACTATTAATACAAAAAAAATTTCACGATAAAAGTTGTAAGTATTAATTATTTCGATAGCTGAGAACAAACCCAGTATCACGATTATTTGTTATGAATAAATCATTAAAAACCAATTAAAATAGCTATTTTTTGATTGATTTGGATGTGGTTAACTTTTGTTAAAAAATTACAAGATTACCCGAAAAATATCTGTTTTAAAGCTCTTGTTCATGGGTTTTTTTTAGCTCAAATCAACATACAGTTTCTGCAAAAATCTATTTATTTATCCCTAAAGTAGCAAAGTTTAAAATTATAGAACAGCAAATTGAAAAGTCATAGGTTGAATTTTTTTACAAGCATCAGTAGAGGAACTTTTAAAAAATCAGTTGCGACCAAAAAATTTATAGATTTTTAGTAAAAAATGATTGAAACGACTATTCTTAAATTGTCTCTTTTTTAATTCATTAACAAATTTAATAACTTTTTGTAGTACTCTTTAAAAATGATGATTGAAAATTCTGGTTTGTTTGATCCTATAAGTCTCATAACTCAAGATAATTTTTTTTTTTTTTTTCAAAAATTTATAAGTTGCTTTATTTTAAATATTATGATCTGTAACCAGAGTAAGGTAAAACACCCAATTGTGATCCCCAAAAAGAGAGGTCTTGGACCGTATTTTTGAGATTTGTGTTCACAGGTACCCCGAATAAGGATCATGCAAATCCGACGCACGAAGCGTGGGTGCCCCAATTAATGGACCCGTTAGTCAATTGTTTGACTCGACGGTTCATTAATCGGGGTACCCACGCTTCTTGCATGGTCCACATTCGGGATACCTTTCAACAAAAGTCTTGAAAACAACGGTCCGAGAGGGGACCACAATTGGATGTTATACCTTCTGTTAATAATAAACAATTTATTATTGATAAAAAAAATACTGTAAAACTTTCTTCGACAACAAAAACGTTGTAAAGAATGCATTAACGTGTAACGCTCCAAATAAGCTTGAGCTGGTAGATTGATTAATTTAGGTTGTATAAAAATTTATTTTCAATCTTGGGGTAGACCCTGTTCGGCCACTAAGGTTAATAGTCATCACATATTTATATGAGTAAATTAAAAGCGAGTAATAACCAAACTAAAACTAAAATTTTATAATAGTTGAAAGTAAAAGACATATAAAATTTGAGTTACAAAGCATTTACATAAATAAGTATGATATTGAACATCGAAGGCGAGATGACATGTTAGTAGGCTACTGTCTATCTTGTGCGCAATGAAATCAATCATCACGGAACAGAGAATAAAAAGTGTAATGTGAAGTATTTGATATGTAAGGCTGCTCAGACACCGTGGTTATTGTAAAATGAATTAAGCCAGAGAATATAAATTAAATAAACACGGCATAATCTATGAGTGAATATAAAAAATAAGATCCGTGGTTAGCAGCTTGTTAGTTACTTGCCAGATGCACAGCAAAAAAAAAAATTTTTAGAAGCGTGAAATATAAGCAAAAGAGAGGCGTTTGGAAAAAAACTAGAGAGGCAAGCAAGAGCGGCCCAAGTAGATTAGAGCGTGTGCACGATTGAAATTACTATCGTGATCGAGTGCTTTTGAAACCAAAACCAAAACATGTTACACCTGTGTAATAAAAACACTCGCGCACAGTTCATTGCCCCCTCTCCGCGGCACAGCCAAGGCCGTGATTGGCTGCGCCTTAAGCACGGATAAAGTTATAAAAACGGTGTCATGCGCCACGCGCATCATCAGTCGGAGCCAGCTGCTCTAGCAGGCAACGACTCGACTTCTCCTAGGCAGTCAGCTAGGGAACCTGAATAAAGACAGTTCATTGAATTTCACTTGTGTAATCTTCTTTCCGATCCCTTCTCTTTCGCGATCAGGAGGGCGGCCACACCCGAAGTGTGCACCGCATGAACGGCAACCTCGAGGAAGCTGTCGTTCCACCCCCACGTCGGGCGAGACAGAGAGAGCGATATCGGGAACGTCGACGCCTCGCGCGGAAGGAGCAGAGAGCACAAGCCAGCGAGAAGAAAAGGCTGGCAGCTTGGCGACCTTCGAGCCCCCCTCACCGTTTCGGCCAAGATGACATTTCTTCGGGTGACTCCACCAGTCCGGAGATCCCTCGCAGGTTGAAGAGCGTCGTCCTCGTAGTTCCTCCCTGGAGGCCGAACTTCAGGCCCGCATCTGGCCAGGACGACTCTTCCAACCGGTCGGTCAAAAAACCACTCGCCTCACGGTCGAACTCCGTCGTCCGTGCTCCTGTTGCGGTGGTTAGAAGATTCCTCCGCCCCCCGGGTCACAGGGTCGTGGCGGAAGACGAACCCACTCTCGACTGTGGATTTGACCAGGAGGACGGCAAAAGGTGCATCTGTGGCTGGCGGGATTTGCCTCCGGTCGGACACAACCCGACGAAGAGCTTCCGAGTAGTTCGGGATACCAAAGCTCCGCAGGACGAGCTTCCGGGTGAACACGTTTTCGACCTGGACGCGTCCGACATCGAGAACTCCCCGGAAAAGGCTCCGGAATCCCCTCCTTCCTCGGCTACTCGGCCTGGGGTATTCCAACGCCTGGAACCTCAGCATAGAGCAAACCGGCCGTGGTGGAAGACGCGGGCACCTGAAGAGACGCATCCCCGCGTTGCTCGATTCTACGTTACCAACGACGCCCCCCGCGAAGATCGGGACGCCGAGCGCCGATCTTCTCTCAAAGGATTGACTCGACGGAGGCGACACCGATCCCCCGTTCGTGCCAGGCGAGCGCTAGGACCGATCTACCCCTCTAACAGTCAATCACACTACCCGATTCAGAGAGAGAGAGAGGCATCTCTGAGCCTCATAAACGGAACTATTCTAAAAAACCAGCCCTTTTCAGGGCTACACCTTGTTCAGACGGTTAACAAACAATTCATGAATATTTTTAATTTTTTTTATTAATGAAGACGACTGCGTTTTCGAATTAAAATTTTTTCCAGTTCATTTTATAATCTCTTTTTTGTCTTTGTAAAAATAATTTCAGGCTTTATTATTTTTTTTTCTCAAAAGTTAGTCTGATTACTGATAATTTTTTTAAACCATTTTAGTACTTTGTTCGAGATCGAGTCCGCCTTTTATCGCCATGGGATTGGTCATGCAAGCGACCCACGCCCGAGCTGCCTGGAGCGACCAGTTTCCCGCCGCACCAGTCGTGCTGCAACCATGATGCCACAACCACGCGTCACGGGACTCAAAGCCTTCGTCGAAGATCGCCCGCTTATCTACGACGATTCCACCTAGTTTTACCTGAGGTTGAGAGACTCCCGGACAAAACGGCAAGCTCTCTCTCCTCATTTGTATATACAGTATAAATAAATAGTTAAAGTGCAGCATAAAATCGACAAGTGTTGTGCTTGAAAATCAACCCTCTCTTCTCCTTTCACACTCCCTCGAGATCGCGGTAAATATCCCTTTATCCTACAGTGTATACTCCGCGAATTTCCAAATAATTGCCTTATCTTAATTGTATTTCAATTAAAGATTGTTCTTCACCAGTGATATTCATAATTTTGAATATTTTTCCATTCTTTTATTTAAAGAATGATTGCCTTATCTTAAGGGGGTACATATACCTAAAATTTTTCAAAAAATCAATTTTCAGGTTTTTGTGTTTTTTGATGTACTTTTACATCAGCTTTCAAATGCCGCAAGCCGCGTTTCTTAATTCGTTAAGGAAAAAAAGTTACAGTTAATTTAATAAAGACATTCAATTTATTAAATTAACGTTGAAATGGCTTTTTTTGAAATTCAAGAATTTCAAGTCAGTTCTAGTAGCAGAAATACTTTCTACGATACTATAGGTACAAATGCTTTTTCGATGTATTTTTTCCTTTTTTAATTTTCGCAATGTAAGTATAATTTTTTTTTTCATCCACGAACAGAACTGTAAGTATTTATATCGTTTTCGTCTAATAAAAGCGATGAAAAAACAGAAAATTTTTTTATCTGTGATTAGATTTTTTCCGTGACATAATATCTTAATAATGAAAATTAAGAATGACAGATTAACTTTCATTTCAAGTCTAATGCTAAAAACAATTTATTAAGTTAGAAACGATCGCATAAAAAAATTTATAAACTTTATGACATAATATATGACATATATTACCTCTACGAGTCTACTTTAGTATATTACACCAATATCGATCTATCGATATCAAATTAGGTATTTCTACAGCGTTGCAAGTTCATGACGACTTTTTTGTTCTTTGAGTCATCTTTCTAGTGAAATTCTACTTTACTTGGTTTTGTTTTTGTTATTATTTCAATCTGAAGTAAATAAGTTAGTTTTATTCAAAAAAAAAAAATTTAAGAATAAATGACCAATTCTTACCAGGTAAACTAATGAAGTTTTTTAGTTGTTAAAAAAAAGGTGTTTATGTACAAATGTGAAGTGAAAAAATAATTCTGTGATTTAAAATTAAAGATAATTTTTAGATAATTGCATGTGAAGACTTCGCTGACTCAAAGTCTTAACTTGGTCTTGGTGTTTAATAGTGTGTGATCTGTGTTTTTGATAAAAAAGCTAATTGGGTCACTTTAGGAGCAGGAGAAAAAAAATAAAGTATCCGGCTATGTGCAAAAGAGTATTTACATCAAGCAAGAGTCCTGTGACAAGATATTTTCAAGATATAAATGTTTATGTGTTGGTGTGTTACATTTTATTCATCAAAACCTGTTCAGAACTTTAAAAGCCATTTTCTCAAATATGTGATTTTTGAGAAAATGAGGGCATTGCTCGTAAAGCCAAAATTTTTCCAGACAGCGGATGGACCCAGGACTTTGCACACTTGTTGTACATGTGAACCCTCATGAGCGCAACCTCAGGCAACCAAATCTAAGCATTATTAAGCTGATGGCACACCATAAATTGACTAAAATGATAAAAACTATCAAAATTTTAACCACACTAAGCAATTTTAGAGTATGCAAGTAGCTTAATAGTGCTTGGATTTGGTTGCCTGAGATTCCGCTCATGAGGGTTCACATGTACAACAACTATGCCAAGTCCTGGGTCCATCCGCTATAAGGAAAAATTTTGACTTTACGAGCAATGAACTTTCATAGCCTAAATAAGCTGAATTTTATAACACTTATAAAAACACTTATTTTAATTTTCTAAATGTAAAAAATTATGTAAAAATGTGTGTATATTATGGAAAAAAAAAATCTTTTTAAATAAATCATTTTTAAAAAACTTACAAAATTTTTTCTGAGTTTTTTTTTTTAGGTATATGTACCCCCTTAAATTGTATTTTAGTTTAAATTATTTTCAAGACTTCATAAAATCATTTACCACACTTTTCAACTAAAAAGCCAAAATTTAACCCAACCCAGCTGAACGCTCGCTTTTCAGCTACCTCACCTTAGACCATTAACCAAGTTGAACTCCCGCTTTTCAACAAACTATCTCAAATTTCAATAATCCAGTTAAACCCTCGTTTTTAACTGATTAGTCAAAATCTGCCCCAGTTGAATTATCGCTTTTCAGCTACCCAAACCAAAAAAAAAGTTTAACTATTAACCTTTGATTTTTACATGCCATTTTTTGTAGTTCAAAATTCAACTTCAAATCATGCAACATGAATAAGTCATTTGCGTAAATCCTTAGCAGACAAGCTATAATCCCATCCTCGTCGCCACTTTCCTGAATTTTGAAATGTCTGAACTCGACATGGTTCAGATGGTTGATTCTCAAAGGGTGATGCCGAAAACTGGTCTAGAGATGTCGCCGGTGGCTGAATTTTGGAGTTCTTAGCCGAGGCCTGAACTCTAAGCAATTCAGGTCGATGTTTTTCGAAAGCGATAGCCGGTGCCTGAGCCAGGACTGCCGCAGGTGGCTTGCTCTCGGAGAGGTTCGTTGGACCCTGGACTTGAGGTGTCTCAGGTAATTCCATTTTGAAGGGGGTCACCGTAGCCCGAACTTGAGGTAGTTCAAGTGGCTGTGCCTTAATCAAGGACTTGAATTCGTAGATAGGTGCCGGAGTCTGAACATGGAGCTGTTCAGCTAGCAGATTTTTTGAGGTCACAGCCGGAGCCTGGACTAGGTGCGTCGCAGGCGGCTTAATTTTGAGAAATTGGATGTATTCATCTCACACATCATCTAAGGTGTCCTGCGTGTAGTAGAACATGTCTTTGACGAAGTAGTGTTGGACACGGTCTACATCCTTGCAGTTTCTTAAAATTTGGTCATTTTTGACAAACCTTGCCAGAGTTATTCGAGACGCAGGATGCGAGTCTCTGCCAACTCGCAAGTCATCAAGGCTCCTTTTCGCTCGAAGATTTCGCCAATGTTTGAGAATTCGCGGAGGTTGCGCTGTACGTTAAAGGGATATTTACCATGATCGCGAGGGAGTGTGAAAGGGGAAAGAGGGTTGATTATAAAGCACAACACTAATTGTCGATTTTATGCTGAACTTAAACTATTTATTTAACACTATATACACAAATGAGGAGAGAAAGCTCGCTGTTTTGGCCGGGAGTATGTCAACCTCAGGTAAAACTTGGTGGAATCGTCGCAGATAAACCGGAAGTCTACGACGAAGGCTTTGAGTCCCGTGACGCGTGGTTGCGGCATCACGGTTGCAGCACGACTGGTGCAGGCGGAAACTAGCCACTACGGGCAGCTCTTGCGTGGGTCGCTCGCATGACCAACCCTACGGCGATAAAAGGCGGTAAATCCCGAACATTCCGCCCGCTTTCATTGACTGTAGTCGATTAATAATATCTGTGAACATACTAAATATAAAATTAAGTAAAAATATAAAAGATATAAAGTATAAAAAAAAATATAATAGGTTTTAAGTAACTTGTAAACGTACGAAGAACCGTAGAGGTTTACTGAGCGAGAGTAGTTAGAGCTTAAGCTCTTTTATTTGCCAAAATAGTAGCCGCTGTACTCAATTATTGAGTAATTGGGTCAACTAACTATTTGGTTTGGAAAGGTAAAAATAAATAAACTTAAAAAAAGGTAAGAAAAATTGAAAACAAGTGTAGCCAACTTCAGCCACACCGTTCAAAATCTAAACAAACAAAAAAGAAATAGTAATTATTAAATTGCGCAACACAAGTTTGCGACTTGGAGCGGACCCACCGTATTAGCGGAGTTAGCTAGTAGAGGTGGCCTTCTCTCTCTCTCTCCCACTGCAGAGAGGCTGCAGTGCGGCAGGGACGTACTAGGCCGATGGTTTTCATATGACAGCAAGCAGGAGTGTTGCTGTGTCACCTTCTAATCCACCGTCGTCTCAGGTTTGGGAACATGCTTCAAAAATAATTTATCTTTCAGGATTTTATGGTAATTTTCAACAATTTTAAGTAATCTAAAAGTAATCATAAATTAACGATAGCATCCCATAAGACCTGTGTTGAGAGACGTAATTTACACTTTGTAATAACTTTTGAAAATGTCCGATGATCTAAAATTTTTTTTATACCTATCGAATCTGCCATGAACAAAGAGTATATTTTTCATGTTCTACCTTGCTACACAATTTTAAATCGAAATTTAATGAGCATCCTTGAAAGTTACAAAAAATTGAAAATTTTGTCTTTGAAGACGTGTGATTATGGGACGATGTGTTTTTTTCATGATTCCTCTGATATAAAATTATTGAAAATTCTAATAAAATTTGAAAAGATAGAGTTTTATAGCCATTTATAGCATGAGTCATAAAAGTAGAGATTATCATGCACATAATACTACATAATAAGTATGTGGGGATCGCTCCCCAAAAAGTTCCACGCGGACAATGGCGCAAGCGGCAATTTCAACCGCGACTGTGGACCAAAGTCATGAACAATCGAGCCATGCATAGCCAGTCGCCGCCTTCAGTCTTGTGCCAGCCACGTCACGAACGACAGCTAACCTCGTTCCACACACAAGCTTAATCTTGGTCCTAGAGCTATTGTAAAAACTTTGAGATTTAATTAAAAATATTATTAATAATTGGACCGTCTTTTCATTATTTAAACCCGCACCTTATTTAGTCCATAGTGGTGACCCCGACTAAAGCAACCCTTCGTGTCGCGCCGCCGCGTCGCGTTAAGAAAAATGGAGGAAACGCCCAGATTGCTAAGTCAGGTTGAGCTCGCCCACTCCTTTGCCACAAATCTTGCGAGAAACCTTCTCCAAGAAAATTCCGTGATCGTTAATGAGGATGTCGCCAGGGGGGGAGGGGGCGACGGCCAACAACCACCAAATCAACAAAATGGCGTATCAGTGGAGGCTATCACGCAATGTGAGCTGCCGGGTTTCTGGAAGCATTCCCCCGAAGCGTGTTTCATGCAGGTCGAGGCTTTATTCAGCGCAAGCAACATCCGCTCGGATTTGACAAAGTATAACCTCGTCGTCACCTCCCTCGACCAGGACTCCATCCAGGACCTTCTGGATGTCCTGCGTACTGCTCCAGCAAACGGAAAGTACAAGCATCTGAAGACGCAAGAGCTGTCCCGGTTTTCGGACTCAGCAGACCAGTGGCTAACCAAACTCCTCACCAGGGTGGATCTGGACAGGCGCACGCCCTCGCAGCTGCTTCGCCACATGCAAAACCTGGCCGCCGGCACGCAGATGGCCGATGACGCGCTCAAGGTCAAATGGCTCAACCTCCTGCCCACGCACGTCACACGCACTCTCCGAGTCCTGCGTAACAACCTTAGACGAGTTGGCCGAGGCAGCAGACGAGATGCACGACGTGCCTCCAGGACTCCAGGCGGTGAGTATTAAAAGCGCAGCCCGTCCTCTCATCATCGTGGTGATGCCCAAGGCGCCGGCTCTCACAAGTCAAGCTTGACAGATGAGCTCGCCGGCATACGAGCAGCTCTGGCAAAGCTCAACGCGTCCAATCAGCTGAAACTAAACGCCGTCCATGGGTTTCAACCAAGGTCAACTGAGGGTGCCCATCAGTCGCGTCGCCGAAGCAGGAGTAGGATACGGTCAGCTACACCAGGTGGGTTCTGCTATTTTCACCAACAATTTGGCGCCGACGCTCGCAAATGCGAGCAACCCTGCAGCTTCAGATCACCAGCCAACCAGGGAAACTAACATCGCTGCCGTCAGTTGAGGCGGCTGCTGGCAGCAAAAATCAGCTCCGTGAAAATCACCTCCTCATCATGGACCGGAATACTGGCCTACGCTTCCTGGTCGACTCCGGCTCGGTCGTGTCCTTACTGCCACTCTCGGCAGTGGAAGGAAAACCTCCTGTCCAGGACCTGCAGCTGGCAGCAGCCAACAAAACCGTCATTAAGACGTACGGCCGACGAATGGTGACCCTCAACCTACCTGGAGCTTCGTCGAGACTTCACTTGGCCCTTCATCATCGCCGACGTCCACAATCTGATTCTAGGCGCAAACTTCCTAGCCAGCTCTGGCCTCCTGGTGGACCGGAGCTCAAGCATCGTCGCCTGGCCTATCCCACCACCACCCTCAGTGTCGAAGCTACGCTCCACACCGTAGAAGTCTTTGGCGTCGGCATCCAGACCTGCTCCACTGAGGACAAACACCGCATGGCCTACGATCAGCTATTGGTGGAGTCATCACCAAGCCCCGGCAGGGAAAGGCAAAGCTCAGCGGCACTTCAGTTGTGCACCACATTTTCACCAAGGGCCCTCTAGTCTTCGAGCGCCCACGGCGGCTTCATGGAGAGTATCTTCAGGCGGTCAAGCAGGAGATCAACGAACTTTTAAAGAGGGGCATTATCAGGCCCTCGTCCAGCCAGTGGGCGAGCCCAATACGCATGGTGCCTAAAAAGTCTGGTGGATACAGGATGACAGGCGACTACCACCGTGTGAACGCCTGCACGCGTGCGGACCGCTACCCGATTCCTGTCATTGAGGATATTCTTCATGACTGTCATGGCTGCAACGTTTTCACCACCCTGGATCTGGAGAAGGGATTCTACCAAATCCCCATGGCAAAGGAACACATCAGTAAGACGGACTTCACAACACCCTATTGGCTGTACGAGTTCTTGTACCTCTGCGTGGGTGTGCGCAACGCCACGCAAACGTTTCAGCGCTTCATGGACGCGCTGTTCCGGGACATGCCCTTCGTTAGGTCCTACATCGACGATGTGCGTATCAAGTCTCGAAACCACAAAGAGCGCCTGGAACATCTTCGTCTCGTCTTCCAGCGACTGCGAGATGCAGGACTCACCATCAATCTCCAGAAGTGCCAGGTGGGTCAGTCCGAGGTCCAGTTCCTGGGCTACACCATCTCGCTCGAGGGTTTCCGGTCACCAGCACGCAAGGTGGACGCCATCATGGAGATCCCCAAGCCTGAGACAGCCACGCAGCTCCACAGCTTCCTGAAGGTGCTAAACCACCACCGACGCTGTCTTCCTGGAGCGGCCAAAAGGCAGGCGTCAATGAACGACATGCTGTGCGGCCTTCCCAGAGGACGCAAAGTCAAGGTCAGCTGGACCCCTGAAGTAGAGGTAGATTTCCAGAAACGAGTCGTCACTGAAGTCCAACGGAATGATGGAGCGTGTCCACCGCACCTTGAAGGCAGCTCTCATGTGCGAGGGTCAGATTTCTTGGCCACAACGCATACCTCTCATACTGCTTGGCCTGCACAGCTGTTTCAAGGAAAACCTACAAGCATCACCAGCCGAAATTATCTTCGGTACCACTCTACGCGTACCTTTCACCCATACTACGAGGGAAGTTAACCCCAGAAGCTTCTTGGAGAAGCTGCGAACCCTCATGCGGAAAATCAAACCAGTGCCAGCCTCAGACCATGCCAAAGACCGTTTACCTTCAAAGACCTCAAAACCTTTTCGCACGTCTTCCTAAAGGTGAGCACCGTCAAGAAGCCTCTAGAAACTCCGTACACTGGCCCTCACGAGGTAACGAAGAGTGTCAACGAGAAGGTTTTCGTTATCAAGGTCAACGGCAGAGAGAGGGTCGTGTCCACCGACCAGCTGAAGCCGGCGTACCTGGCCACCGCCGACTTGAAAACTCCTCATCTACCGGAGCCATGCGAGTGGTCTATGGAACCTGATGCGGAGCCGACGACTCCAACAACTCCGACCCTAGCTGCATCGACGCCATCCTCTCCTCGAAGAACGAAGCGGGTATCGTTCCCTTCGCTGCTTCAACCTGCGAAGGTCTCTGGAGGGAGAGTGGCTGTGGGAATCGCTCCCCAGAACGTTCCGCGCGGACACAGGTGCAAGCGGCAACTTCAACCGCGACTGTGGACCAACGTCATGAACAATTGAGCCACGCATAGCCAGTCGCCACCTTCAGTCTTGTGCCAGCCACGTCACGAACAACAGCTAACCTTGTTCCACACACAAGATTAATCTCGGTCCTAGAGCCATTGTAAAAACTTTGAGATTTAATTAAAAATATTGTTGATAATTGTACTGTCTTTTCATTATTTAAACCCGCACTTTATTCAGTCCATAAGTATGCTTACGAGTGCTCACACCCTTTTCCACAAGTGGCATGAAACCAAGAATTGAGAGGCGATCTGCGGAGTCTTCTTGGTACTCGGCGATGGGTATAGGTATGTGTGTCAGCTGTCGGAAGTTAAGACTATCACAGGAACTCGCGGGCTGACCCGCAATTCCGCGTCCCACATACCACGCTGCCATAACCTCCAAGCAAATTGTTATGCGGGACGCGGGTCCAACCCGTGATCCCGCAATCTCAGCCCGCGAGTCGCTGTGATTGGCCTTAGCAGCCGTTTCATGGAATTTATTTTAAAAAATTTATTCAAATTAATAGTTTTATTCTGATTTTATTGCCCTTTTCCAAATTATTTCTAGACTTAAAGTTTCTGAGAAAAAATTAATTATGTGACGGCTGCTGCAAAAATAAAAAAAATGTTTTTTTTTATATAACAAGGGTCTCTAAAAATAATTAAAAATATGGATTTGATAGGATTTTCTATCAATTAGCAGCCACTATTATTTTTTGGCTAGCTATTTTATTTAACTGTTAAAAAAATAGAAATAACTAATGTAAATTCAACCGTTCCGAAAAAAGTCGGAAGAGTGTGTGCGTTTGCGCAAGTATCATGGCACCGCCAATTTAAAAATATTCTGGAAATTATCAGGAAAGCGTAAACCCACAATACCCTAAGTTAAATTAATCAATAAATAAATACATAATCTCTCAAGCAATAAAACCACAAAACCCTAGATTATTTGTTAACTTATTTGTTTATTGAATAATGGGGCTTCGGACGCTCTCAATCAATTTTTTTATTTTTGCAGCAGCCCTCACATAATTAATTTTTTCTCAGAAACTATAAGTCTAGCAATAATTTGGAAAATGGCAATAAATTCAGAATAAAACTTGTAATTCGACTAAATTTTTTAAAATCAATTCCATAAAATGGCTTCCAACTTCCGACAGCTGACACACATACCTATACCCATCGCCGAGCACCAAGAAGACTCCGCAGATCGACTCTCAATTCTTGTAACTTTCAAGGAGGCTCATTAAATTTCGATTTAAAATTGTGTAGCAAGGTAGAACATGAAAAATATACTCTTTGTTCATGGCAGATTCGATAGGTATAAAAAAAATTTTAGATCATCGGACATTTTCAAAAGTTATTACAAAGTGTAAATTACGTCTCTCAACACAGGTCTTATGGGATGCTATCGTTAATTTATGATTACTTTTAGATTACTTAAAATTGTTGAAAATTACCATAAAATCCTGAAAGATGATGTGTATCTCACGGATGTGCACACAAACAAACGTCTGCTCCATGCCAAACCAGGGTGGCAACTAAAATTTTAATTCTGAATTCCCTGACATTCCCTGACTTTTCCCTGACCAATTTTTAATTTTCCCTGACTTTTTTTTTAAGTACATCACAGAGATAAATCAATTATTTTTAATGAAAAAATAATGAACCGACAAGTCTTAAATCCCAATAACGCTCGGCTTAGCGTTTAATGATTTATTTTTATTAAATAAATGATTAATCGACGAGCTTTAAATCTTAATAACACTGGGCACAGCACCAAATAGTTTTTTTTATTATTATTTTTTTTAACAAATAACTAACCGATAAGCTTTAAACCCTAATAACGCTGGAGACAGAAGTGACAATTTATTAGCTGCAAACAGTTAACTAACTGACAACCTCAAATAGTATATTTCACACCGGGCGCTGGAAAGTATTAGCAAGCCCTAAGCAAACCCAAATTGACGCCCGAGCCGAAGGCGAGGGTGTTAAGAGTTTGCTAGGGGTTTTCTAATTCTTTTCCAGTGTCGTGTGAAATGTTTTTTCCGTACGACGGCTCCGGGAAGTGCTACAGCCTGCCTTCCCGGACGGAAGACGGAAAACTACAATAACATTGGGCGCAGCGATAAATACATATAATTTTTTTTTATTATACGAAAAAGGAAAAAAAATTTCTAATTCAATGAACCCTCGACAGAACTTTTCAATGTATAAAAAATTTTTGTTTGAAAAATAATTGCAAGATGAAAAAGTTATAAATTAAAAAACTTTATTATAATTGTTAATAAAACAACTTTTATAATTCTGTGAAGTTTTAAAATTATATAAATTAAATTTCGAGTTATATCAGATATAATATTTCAACATTTTCACAACACTTCAAATAGTTTAAATTTTTTTTTAAATAAAGTTAATATCAATTGTTTAACTTAAATTTAAATCAAATACAGAATCTATCCTTGT
This sequence comes from Encarsia formosa, assembly GCA_038277355.1. Classification (NCBI taxonomy): domain Eukaryota; kingdom Metazoa; phylum Arthropoda; class Insecta; order Hymenoptera; family Aphelinidae; genus Encarsia; species Encarsia formosa. The sequence continues at coordinate 46,369,405 of CM076186.1, read as the reverse complement.
TTTTTTCTTTTGACTTCTTTTATTTATTTTTTTAGTTTACTGTAACAAATAAATTTCCCTGACTTTTTAGAAAAAAAGCGCAAATTCCCTGATTTTCCATGACTTTCCAGCTTTCCCTGACAGGGTGGCCACCCTGCAAACTGCTGGGAGAGGAGGCCATTGCCAGTGGCGCCCCCAAGTGCCGCTGATTTCTACAGGTCCTCATAATCCCAGCCACCTTTACATAGCACGAAAGTCGATAGGTGCAATGCTAACCATACTATGGGTATACTAAAAACCCACATCGTAGAGGAAAATCTATACCTGGATGACCGAGGCCATAAGTCCGAATCTTTGATGTATGAACTCCCGCTGGTTCTGGTTCTAGCCCACCCCGGTGCAGTATGTTACATATCACGGAATAGTATATTCCTGTGCAAGTAGCACCCGCGTAGCGCGTACCCGCACAGTAAAAACAACGGTCTCGTGCTGAAACAAACACCTCTCGTGGAATCGACTCGGTTCCCTTTTTTTTTTTTTTATTTTTTTTTTTTATTTATAGTCGCGACTTTTATGCTCCAATATGTGCTAATTAACGACTTTTGGTCCCTACACTGCTTCGCATTAGCCCATGGTCCAAATAGACCATGTGGAGTACGGGAAACCCAGGGTATGTGCCCCGTTCGAGTTAATCGAAAGACCAGCGCTGAACTGGCAGGCTCATGGGGAACTTGTCCCAAATATTGACCCCAATCAGATAGTTTTGGATTAGACCAGCGCTGAACCGAGTTTAGCTCATTGGGAAATTATGCCCCAAATATTGCCTCCGGTCGAGATAATCTCCGACCAACGCTGAAATGAAAGCCCCCGGTAAAACCGACTCCAAAGCAGTCGGGGTGAACGTAGGGATCGATGTTACCGACGCAGCTAACGAAGAAAAAATTCTAAGTTGGTTGCGCCGAAGATCAAACCCAAGACCCCTCCAACGACATTATTTCAGAAGCGAGCACGCTAACCACTGACCCAACGACCGCTCTCAACTAGGTTCCCTTACTTGCACAGGACTGTGCTTTCTCAAATTCGTTGAATTATCATGTATTTTAGAATATTAAATAATTTAATTTATTTCACTCTAACCCTAAAATGCGCCTTTTAGATGCGTCCAGGGGCCTGCTGGAAGCTGCTAAAATCACGTTTCTAAGGCTTTCTCTGGCGCCATCTATTAAAAAAATTTCTAACCCCAAATATTACGCTTGCTTTTGATGCTGCAAACAGCTAAGTGCTAGCTCATCGCAGACTGCAGAGCAGATGTAAGTTTTTGTTTTCAGCTGCAGGGAGTAATTTTTTTTAATGATAAATTTCGTCAACAATTGCTATTATTTTATTTTAATAATCAATATAAAGTACAAATATATTTTTGATTTTAATTGAAATCAACTTGAACAAAATAAAAAAATGATCCCCACAAAATTCTAAAAATCAACCCAAATAATTGTTAAGAAGTAGATGTGAATTTATTAAAGTTCATTTGTCCCAGTATTGCAGAAGAATTTTAAATTATCTCAATTAAATTTAAATTTGGACCGCATTAATTAATGATATAATAATTCAACTCTTCTTATTTTTTCAGTATTGTTATTAATAAAGTATCAAATTGAAATGATCATAACTCGTATTATCTCTATAGTAAAAGTAAAGCTCAACTCTGAACGCTGTAGGTATAATAAAAATCAAAAGTTTAATTAATTGCAGTAAATAGTAAGAGACCAATTAAAATTAACCATATACTTTTGAAGATTTATTTTAAAGTAAAAAAGAAATATTTTGAAAATCTTTTGAAACTATATTTTAAGCTTTGTTTGGTTTTATATTTAAAATCACACCAGATATCTATCATCTTGAATAATTTTCAAACTATTTTGAGCTTGTAAAAAGTTAATTGATTTTATTATCAGAATAAACATGACACTACACTGTTTCCTTATGTAGCGACTTCACTTTAAGTAAAATAAATTGAACTTTATAACAATAACTGATTAATTGGATTACTAAATTGATGATTTTTTTATAGCTTAAACTAATCAATGACGACATTCATTTTTATGTTCTTGCTAACCAGTGCGTTTGAAACTTTTAAAAAAATTAAGCAAACAACCAAAACACTAGGTAATTATCAACAATAAACACTTTTCATTTTTCACTTTATTACAAAATTTCAATTTTCAGAGTCTAACAATTATGATCACTTATAATCTCTCTAATATGAAATTTAATTTAACATAAATTATTACAAAAATTAAAAAACTGAAATTAATAAAAAGAGTTTGTTATTAATTTACTTATTAATATAATAATTATAATATGAAAAATTCTTTAATCTACTACGGTAAACTGCTGCATTTGTTGTCAGCAATCAGCTGATCTACAGCAGCAGCTTTAGCAGTGAGAAAGAAACTATAGCTGTCTCTCTCACTCCAAAAAAGTAACTAACCTCTGCAATATATATAGTAATACACCCAAGCTAAAACGAAAAAGTACGCTTGCTCATGGAACTAGACTCGCTTGCGGTCTAGTCATAACCTAGTAAACATGAATGTATTGAATTTTTTATAATTTTCTCACTGGTTGCGCATTTTCGGGTATTCGTGAAATAAAATAGTATACTTAATTCGTACTTAGTACGACTGCGGGTGGCGGCGGCGGAGCCGCCGCCAGCTGCAGGAGTACTTTAATCATGCATTTTACGGACTTATGAAGTAATATACTATTATTATCATTATTATTATTATTTTTTGATCATCATGTATTTTAGAATCGACTGGGAAAAAAAATAATTCTGAGTATTATATCGTTTTTAATTTAAATGTTGAGAAAATTGCGTAATTTTGAAAATCCGATGGTGTATTCTAGTACGACAAATTCTGAGCCTACTTGGAAAAGTCTGAATTTTCCACAAAAGTTGTTTTTTTCGTAAGAAATTGGGTGATTGGGAGTTTTTTAAAACGCATTACCGCGTAACCTCTCGGAAAATTTTTAGTTTTCCTTGGAAAATGTACCGTTAGGAAAAATCTTAGTCCACGGCAAAATAGTAGAGGATTAGCGGCAAATTATGCACCAATTAGTTTTTTACCAAACCCCGTTTCTATATGCTAGACCAACATGTCAAGTTAGCGAGCCACATCTGTGAAAAAAAAGAAAATCCGGAAAAGATGGAAAATTGCGGAATTTTGAAAATTTGATGGTGTATTCTATCACGGCAAAAAAAACGACAAATTCTGAGCCTACTTGGCTAGACCTACGGTAAGTTGCTTTTTCCGAGTGTGGCCCGCTAACTATTATTGCAAGCTATCGGGCCACGCGTTTTCTCAGAAACGAAATCCACGGCAAAAAAACGGATTTCAAGGTAAAAAAACGGCAAAAAACGGCAAATTTTGAGCCCAGTCCGAGGTCAATCGGGTAGGTGCTAAAAATTTGTTGTAGTCAGAGATAAAAGGGTTTTACTCTCATAAATCTATTATTAAAAGAAAATATGTAAAAAAGCGTTAACCATAATTTTACTTAAAATAACTTACATTTTGAAGGTTCTTTTTTACTTTTAACTGAATTCATTTTATTTGAATTAGTTCTTGGAATTGTTGTAGATAGAGTTTTGTTTTTTGATGTTTGTAACTTCTTAGGCAAAGTACCTGCTGAAATTTGTTTTCTGGTTTCAAATTTAGTCATAGCTTGCAAATTTTCAAGTGATGAACCTAGTTTAGTTGTACGCTTAGACAGCTGACCATAACTTTCAGATTTTCCAATAACGGTTTTGCTGTTTAAATTCTCATTTTCTGTAGAATTGATAATTTTTTTTATTATAAAGGGTTCACTTGACTTTATTAATTCTTTGTTGAAATTAAAATTGAAATTTTGTTCATGACCTAAACCACCATTCAAGTCAATGAGATCTTTATAATCTTTAACATCAGTAACATTTTTGTGGTCTTTTAAAATACCCATTTTTTTAAAAACATCTAATGCTTTGAAATTTTTAAAGCTGAAGTCTTCACAATCATTTAATTTAGTGCCTGTTTCTATGTTACCTTCTTGTGTTACCTTTTTTTCTTCTTTTTTATTTGCCTCATTGGACTTTTCAGCAAGTAACTTTGGAATTGAATCTGCAAATAGTTCCAATCTGGGTGTAAGTCCTATAGTGTACAGCTCATCTTTATCATTGACAACTTTTTTTATCTCAGGTGCATTACTCTTGACAATCACACAACCTTTTTTTGAGGATTCTTGACTAAAATCTTTTTGTAAATTTTCAACAGACAACTTATCAATTTTTGATTCAGTTAAACTTAAAGAGACACTTGTTGACAGCTCTAGTTCATTTAATTTTTCTTTTGAATTGATATTAAAATTTTCTATGTTTGAAGATATATTTTTATCGGCACATTTTTCTTTTAATGGATCAAATTGATCAACAACTAACTGTAAAGAACTATTTATTTCTTCATTACTTTGATCTTGTAACAATTTTAAAAAGTTATAAAAATCTTTGTCATTAAAATTTGAATCATAAGATGAAAGATTTGGACCACTATCTTTAGATTTCTGCTTCAAAATATTAATGAAAGATTCTTCAACATGATTTACTTCTTTTTCAAAGTTTTTTTTTTCATTCAAAGCTTTATCAGGACCTAGCACTTCAATTAGCAATTTTTGTTTGGTAAAATCACACACATCTGAAAAAGTTAACACTAAATTTTTTTGCTGCAATATTGTGTTTTTGTTAACAGCTGCATTTTTTTCAAGATTTGATACGTTTTCAGCTTCTGAGTCTTTATTTTCATTTGTTTGTAGCTCTAACATTCTAAATAAGTCTAATTCTAATTGACTAAGTCTAGTTAAACTTTCTGAATTATATTTATTGGGATCAACATCAGTTATTGAAACATTCTTTGAAATATCATTCTTGTTTTGCTCAAATAGTTTTTCAGCTTTTTGCAATAATTCAACAGTTTTTTCTTCTTCACTTTTCAATTCATTAATACTTCTAGATTCAATGTTTATTGATATTGGACTTACAGCTTCAGCAGCTTTAGAAATCTCTTCCAATACACTTCTATTATCTTCATCTGTTGTATCTGAATCACAAAAAATTATTCAAAATTTAATTAACACTTTAGATATGACAACAACAATTGATGGGTTAAAACAGCTTTACCAAAATTTGAAAAATAATCGGATATCACACAATAAGTGATTGTTAAATGAAATTGAATATTAATTTATTCCATTATTAAATTTTAATAAAAAATATACAATAGGTATTACCTATTTATGTGTATAAAATTCAAAAAACATTTAAAAAAATATATTGTTTTACTCACTCCCAATTTTAAAGGCTAATTCTGAAAAATATGGATTTTGGAAGCCAATTTTAAGAAAACAGATTACAGCAATGCATTTAATTATTGCTGGTTTTATAAATGTAACACTATAATTACAATTTTTAAGAATTAAAAATTTTTTCAAATCAAATTGTTGATAGATGTACTTAAAATTAGCAAAGTTATTTAAGAAACTTGAAAAAAAAAAAAAAAAAAAAAAAAGTTAGCAAATAAAACTACATATAAGACCAAGGAACTGTATTGATTAAGCTTAAGGCTTATTTTACAAAATCTGTATTCTATAAAATTGTCTTCCAAAATCTTCATTTTAATATGTGAATAGATAAAACCTGTACTTTTTAGAATTTATTATTGAAATCAGTACTGCCTTAATTCAAGAATGAATAAAATCTGTATCTTTTAGTTTTTTAGTTTGAACTTTGTAATCAGTATTTTTTTTTAATCTTGTAAAAAACATTTTACTTATCTGGGGGTGACATCTCCAGTGGGATTTGCCTAGAGCTACTATTAGCATGTCATTACCAGAAATGCAAAAAATTTTTAGCACTGTGTGTATAGAGTACAAAGTTAAAAAGTGAAAAAATAAAAAAGTTTGCAGTTCCCTGGCTGTCTTTGGAAATAGACTTTTCAAAAGATTCAGACAAAATTTTTACTATAATTTGTTTCTTTTCCCAAAATCCAATCTCACTTCAAAACCTTGCAAAAGTTACGGGCCATGGATTTTTTTAATCTGCGTAATTAACTTCATTAAAATCTACTTTGTTGCATGCAAAGCTTCAGAGGACATGTTAAGTACACCATATTTCAATAAAAAATATATAACAGTTTTTATCTATTTATTTAAATAAAATTTCAAACATATTTAAAAACAAAATAAAAATACTAAAATTCAAATATAAACAGATAAAAGTTAAATTGTAAAGGAACAGAAATGAGTTCAATAAAATACTGATTACAAAGTTCAAAACTAAAAGATATAGATTTTTTTCTAGGATAATAATTTTATACTTACTTTCTAAATTTTCATCAGGGTTTGTAGTAGAGCATTCATCTTGTAATTTATTTTTGTCTTTTGTTGCTTCAAACTCAGTTTTCTAGTTAAAAAAAAAAAAAAAAATTAGCTCTTTATTTTTTTTATTTATTTAATTAAATTCTGTTGTAACTCTTATAACATGGAATATAAAAATTGTGATTATTCTATGTAATAAAAATTATATACTTCAAAAAATTCTTCTTTATTTAGAAAATTCTTGGTACTGGAATTTATATCTGATGAAATAGTAGTATGTTCTTTGAGTTTGACTTTTTTTTTAACATGTACATCTGATTCTAAAGAAGATTTTTTAAGCCACCATTGTTCTTTTTTGAGCTCTGATGAAGAATCTAATTCTTTATTGGACTCAATTTGGACTTTCCCTTCATCAACTACAAGATTCTTACTCATACTTGAACTTAAGTTTGATTCAGGCAATAAATCTTCTTTGGTTGAAATGATCTATATAAAAAAATAATTTTTCAAAAGAAAGAGTAGCAAGTTATTCAAATTAATCATCCCTTCCAAATTTTTTGAATTATAATATGTTAAGAGTAATGTTTTTATAGATTATAACTTTGTATTGACTGAAATAAAAGAAACTTCTACAACAAAACTGCAAAATAATCACTGAATTTTGAATTAAATTTTTTATGATTATACAAGCAAAAATTCTCTAAAGATGTACAATAAATAAACTATGTAATATAACATTACGGTTCAAATCATTAAAAAATAATAATAAAAATAAATAAACTAATTTAATACAAGTCTGATAAAATAAAGTGTCAGACACATAAAAAAAGCTGCATTAATGATTCAATAAAAAACTATTAAATTTTACCTCCAAAAAAAAGTTAAAACTTTTACTCACAGTATCAACTTCACAAGATAATTCTGTTTCTTCTGACATGGTTTTGAACAAACATTCAATACAAAAATTATCACTTAGTGTCACATTTTTAAAAGACTAACTAAAAGCAAAAGATTTTCTTAAAACTCATCTTATCAGTTATTTTAACAGTAGCAGAAATAGTATCAATATAGTTAGTATACAAACATACTTTTGCTTTTATATGTACATATATAATATATATAACAAATTAATGATTAAACGAACTTACCTGTATCAAGAGTTCCGATATCGAAATGAATTTTGCGCACAGCAGCTACGTTCAAGCCATAGGGTTGAGTACTTTAGTAAAGTTTTCGACTATACTAAAGTAAAGTGTAAAGTAAAGTAAAGTAAAGTGAGCACAGCAGCTGCACACATCCTCACAGCGAGCACACAGCTGAACGAATGCCACGGCTACCCGCTGTATAGCCACCAAAGGAGTCAGGATGGACACGTGGTGCCAAGGACGACGATGACGTCCTGTAGATGATTTTCCCAGGAAGCCGTGACTTCGGAGGCCAGGGTCAACACCTGGTGCCAAGGACGACGATGACGCCCTGTAGATGGTTTTCCCAGGAAGTTTTGACACCAAAGGGGTCAGGGTGGACACCTGGTGCAGTTGGTGATAGTGACGATTAGGAGATGATTTTCCCAGGAAGTTTTGTCTCCGGAAGGGTCAGGGTAGACACCTAGTGCACTTGGTGATAGCTACGACTTGGAGATGATTTCTCCAGGAAGTTTTGACCCCGAAGAAGTCAGGGCAGACACCTGGTGTATATGGCGATAGCTACGACTTGGAGATGATTTCCCCAGGAAGTTTCGAATCCGAAGGGGTCAGGGTGGACATCTGGTGCATTTGGCGATAGTTATGACTTGGAGAAGATTTCCCTAGGAAGTTTCGAATCCAAAAGGGGTCAGGGTGGACGTAATTCTCTTCATAGTCATAACTTCCTGGGAAAATCGTCTCCAAGGCATCATTATCTCTAGGTGCACTAGGTGTCCAATCAGACCCCCCCCCCCCCGAAGTCAATACTTCCTGCGGAAATCATATCCAAAGTGTAACTACCTCCAAGTGCACTAGCTACCCTGTTGAATGTCCGCACGTGTGAGCCACACGTGTGGCACACGTAACATTATTTTCAAGTCGATGATAATAAAAGGGAATAAAATATGGATATAATTAATTATTTAATTATTTTATAGCCTCTTATGTCATAAATAATCAAAAAATTGTTTTTTTTTTTTTTATTTTACGTGCTTTTCTTTAACTCACAATGTTTCGTCGTTGTCGTCGTACACCAAACGGACATCGAATCGTTTCCCCTTTTTGAATTAGCGCTAAAAAAAAATGGCTGACCTCCCTTCCTAACCTGTAGGACGGCAGCCATTTTTTCCGAGTGGCAATTTTGAAAGGGGAAACGATTCGATGTCCGTCTGGTGTACGTTCCAAACTGCCAAGCTCTAGAACTTGGAGCTTGTAAGACCTGGAGGTCTGAAATTTTGCAGAGGGTCTAGGTTCGGGTGACAATACATGAATCCGTAGTCACTTATCGACCTGGACCTCCAGGTCGCCGAGGACGGGGGTACCTGGGGGGTCATCTCCAAGAATTTGGGCTAAATTCTTCGGGGATGACTTTGAGGGAAGTTCTAGAGTATTTATTGAGGCGGTTTGAACCTAGGTACCCAGGTCGCCGATGATGGGAGTACCCGGGATACCTGGGGGTCATCTCCAAGAGTTTGGGTCGAATTCTTGGGGTATGACTTTGGATAGAGTTAGGGGGTGTTTAAAAGTTTATGAGGAAGAAGTTTGAACCTAGTCAGCCAGGTCACCGATGACGGGTGTACCTGGGGAACCTGGAGGTCATCTTCGAGAGTTAGGGACAATTTCTGCGGAAATGACTTTAAGAGGTAATATAGAGTATTTATCGAGGCAATTTGAACATTAGTACCAAGGTCACCGATGATGGGGGTACCTGGGGTACCTGGGGGTCATCTCCGAGAAGTATAATTTAGTTGAACAAAAGTGAAGAACTTTTAAGTCATCCCCGCAGAAATTGGCCAAAACTGTCGAAGATGACCTCCAGGTTCCTCAGGAACAACCGTCATCGGCGACCTGAGTACCTAGGTTTAAGTTGCCTCGATAAATACTCTATAACACCTCTTAAAGTCATTTCCGCAGAAATTGTTCCTAACTCTCGAAGATGACCTCCAGGTTCCCTAGGTACACCCGTCATCGTCGACCTGGCTCTCCAGGTTCAAACTTCTTCCTCATATGCTCTGAAACACCCCCGAAATCTATCCTAAGTCATATCCCAAGAATTTGATTCGAATTCTCGGAGATGACTTCCAGGTACCCCGAGTAACCCCATCATCGGTGACCTTGGTACTTAGGTTCAAATTGCCTCGATAAATACTCTAGAACTTTCCTCAAAGTCATCCCCGAAGAATTTATCCCAAATTCTCGGAGATGACTCCCTCAAATACCCCCGTCATCGGCGAACTGGAGGTCCAGGTCGATAAGTGACTACGGATTCATGTATTGTCATCCGAACCTAGACTTTCTGCAAAATTTCAGACCTCCAGGTCTTACAAGCTCCAAGTTCTAGAGCTTGGCAGTTTTGAACGTACGACGACGACGACGAAACATTGTGAGTTAAAGAAAAGCACGTAAAATAAAATAAAAAAACCAATTTTTTGATTATTTATGACATAAGAGGCTATAAAATCATTAAATAATTAACTATATCCATATTTTATTCCCTTTTATAATCATCGACTTAAAAATAATGTTACGTGTGCCACACGTGTGGACATTCAACAGGGTATCCGTCTGGACCCCTGCGGAGTCAATACTTTTTGGAAAACTCATTTCCAAGGTGTAATTATCACCAGGTGGTTCAGGTATACACCCTGACCCCTTCGGACTCGAAACTTCCTGGGGAAATCATCTTCAAGTCGTAGCTATCGCCAAATGCACCGGGTGTCCACCCTGACCCCTTCGGATTCGGAACTTCCTAGAGAAATCTTCTCCAAGTCATAACTATCGCCAAATGCACCAGATGTCCACCCTGACTTCTTCGGAGTCAAAACTTCCTGGGGAAATCATCTCCGAGCTGCAACTATCTCCAAGTGCACCAGGTGTCCACCCTGACTTCTTCGGAGTCAAAACTTCCTGGGCAAATCATCTCCAAGTCGTAGCTATCGCCAAACGCACCAGGTGTCCACCCTGACTTCTTCGGAGTCAAAACTTCCTGGGAAAATCATCTCCTAAGCGTCCAAGTGTCCACCCTGACCCCTCTGGTGTCAAAACTTCCTGGGGAAACCATCTACAGGGCGTCATCGTCGTCCTTGGCACCAGGTGTCGACCCTGGCCTCCGAAGTCACGGCTTCCTGGGAAAATCATCTACAGGACGTCATCGTCGTCCTTGGCACCAGGTGTCAATCCTGACTCCTTTGGTGGCTATACAGCGGGGAGCCGTGGCATTCGTTCAGCTGCGTGCTCGCTGTGAGGATGTGTGCAGCTGCTGTGCTCACTTTACTTTACTTTACTTTACACTTTACTTTAGTAAAGTCGAAAACTTTACTAAAGTACTCAACCCTGGCCATGGCGCGGCGCGGTCAGCTACCAATAGGTCTGTTTCACGGTCGTATCGTATATTTTTAAAAGCTAAATAGGATTCTTGTTTTCCATTTAAAAATTAAAGTTATGCTACCATACAATAATTTTATTGAAACTTAAAAAAAATTCTTTAATTTAGATTTAATCGAACGAAAAAAATCTCATATATTTCAATTTATTTTTTATAGATAATTATTCAATTATCCTAAGATAAAAAAGAGAACCCAAATAGTATATTATTCCCAGAGGGACTAAAGTTTGCAGTGGAGGCCCGCTGTTATTCACAAGTCAAACACGTGGGCCTCCTCAGCAAACTTTAGTCTTGAGGGATTTATGCACTTTTTTAAAGTCCGTTGATCACAAAAAATAACTTGATTCCCTCGCTAGCGCTCGGGCCGCAACATGGCGGCCGGCTGCGTGTCGGCCGCAGGCGCTTCGGGAGTACATTTCGTTCTTTTGGCCTGCGTCGGAGGGACACAAGTTATTACTTGTGATCAACGAGGTTAAAAAAGAATGTCAGCATTTTATTCGTGATGTGATTGGTTGAAGAATCCTAAGATAAAAGAGAGAACCCAAAAAGAGTGTCAGCATTTTATTCGTGATGTGATTGGTTGAAGAACAAAATTTAAAATTTGAATTTTCCTAAGATAAAAGAGAGAACCCAAACAGAATGTCAGCATTTTATTCGTGATGTGATTGGTTGAAGAACAAAATTTAAAATTTGAATTTTTATTATTAATTTTTATATTGCAATTTAATTAAAAAATTTAGAGAATAGATTTGATAAAAATTAATAATTTAATCAAGTTTTCGAAATTATCCGATTAAAATTATGAAAATAATAATGATTAGTATATAAAAAAAACCAATGAATTTATAACCACGAAAGTTTTAGATAATAATAAATGTAATATAATTGCGCACGCTTGCGCGCTGAGAGAGACTAGTAATATTAAATACGGGAGCAAAAAAAAATTATTTTCTGTTTTTTTGATTATAATATTTAATATAGTAATAGAGATTTTTCAAGCGTCAAAAAATTTATTTTTAAGTTTCGATGAGAATATTCATTTTTGCAGTATAAATCATTTTTATTTATGCAATCGTTTACGCAGAATTACTTAGATGCACAAAAATTCACTCAAAGAAATTTATATTTTGAAATTAATGTAAAAATAGATGATAAATGAATATTTTATTTAAAATTGTTTAAAATATAGTTTTTTCTCAAATTTTTAGAAATTTTGTCCTCATGGCAAAAAGTCGCGTGAATTCAAAATTCAATTAAAAAAATATTTAATTTAAAACATAATTTTAAATAAAATATTCATTTATCATCTATTTTTACATTAATTTCAAAATATAAATTTCTTTGAGTGAACTTTTTTATTCATTTCAGTATTTTTATCAAAATAAAAATTTCATTTTTTAAAAATTCAAATTCAAAAAAGAAATTTACAATAATTTTCAACATCGCAAGCGTTAGCGTAGCGAGGTATAGATGCTAGTGAGTTAATTAATAAGTGATATATACCTTGATAACCACAAATTTTTTTTACTCTTAGAACTCTCAAAACTCTTACAACAAAAATTTTCTTTAAATTCATCTCGTTGCAATGGAAAATAACGTATAAAGATGAAGGGATACATCAATTTGTGTATTTAGCGCAACGTAATATCGATTGCGTTGTGCTAAAACACTAATAAAAACCTTGGCCAAAAATCTGTGCGAATAAAAAACCTTATCCAAAATTCTGCCACAAATGTCGAATAATGTAACAACGGGGGTACATTTGTCAAATAGAGTGTCTTTAAAAGACATTATTTATTATTTTAGCCTGCGGCAAAAATTTTATGAATGATCTCTGCGCTATTAATCAGATACATTAAAATAAAAAATGTATACACTTCTTTTTCAAATTTTACACGTTGGCGGGGCTACAATATGGCCATTTGACGATTTTTCATCATTTAAATTAGATCATGATACCTCAATAAATTAATAATATTCTACAACTTTTCGTTTTTAAAAAAAAAATTTTTTTTTTCAAGATTCATCATAGGTTGTTCTCTACACAAGACATATAATTACTTAAATGACTTTGACTGGAATAATCCTGCTTGATTAGACATAGAAAAGCAGCCTTTCAGATGCCCCGTGTACACTGGCGGTTCAACCACGTCTCGGCTTAACTTTGTTGAAAGAATTTTGCAATGTTGCCATTGCAATCGAAATTCAAGGTGTAACCATCTTAATCTTATAAATTATTTCCTATTTTTCAAGTACAAATTAATCCTTTAATCCAATAGCGATACTGCAAAATTATTTAAACAAAGTTAAACCGAGACGCAGTTGAACCGCCGGTGTAGACGCGGGGCAAGGCGCAATATTTCTAAGATAATTTATATAAATTTATTTTTTTTATTCAAATTGTTTTTTGAACGATTATTTTGACTTTTTAATGAGTTTGAATTTAGATTCAAAAAGAAATAATCATAATTTTTTATTTTTTTTATTTTTTATGTTATGTAATTATTGATAAAAGAATACAGACAAATGATATGACTATTTTTTCATAAATGATCTTGATTTAATTTTGTTTTTTGAGAACACTAGTAACTACACTCGTTATTTTTTGGATACATACAATCGTTCTTTTCGTTTGAAATATTCTTTTTATTTTGTGTTTTATATTATTGTTGGAGCAGTTTTGAGCGAAGCCTGAATGATACTCGCGCGAGAGTGGCAAAGTCGCTACTCGCGTCACCGTAGGTGGGGGGAGCCTGCCGCGGCGCCTTTTTACGCTGTGTGCGACTTCACTTCGCGCGCGCGTCTCTTCTACGGTGCCTCGTGGGTAGAATTTACCTTTTGGTAGTTTTGTCTAAAGAGAAAGAATTCAAGATTTGCGACAGCTCTCGTCTTTTTGTAAATACAAATAAAACAAAAGTTAAACAGTGTTACTCAACAAAAGAAAGTGTACTCGTGTTTTTCCTTTTTCTATTTCCTTCCCGGCAACAACACATCCAAGAGGTTATGGGCAGCAGCCGCTGAAGTTACCCTTTGTGTTATTGAATTACCGGTGAAGTAAGAAAACTTGAAGGATTCAACACTGACATAAAGAGTAGAAAGAAAATCAAACAGTTGCTGCAAAATGGCAGAAAACAATCAGGTATGAAACAAAAGAAAATTTATGTGTCGTACAGACAAAATAAAATCTACGTACAGCATGATGCTTTTTTTTTAATCCAACTTTAAAAGTTGTGAAAAGCAGTGGTAGATGAATAAGAAGAGAAGGATAGATTTAATTTTTTTTGTCCTGCCGTGGGAGTCTTTTCAGCTGTTCGGACAGCAAAAATTTTCAAACGCGATTGTCTCGGCCAGGCTGCAGCGCCGGAGAATTTAGATTCGGAGAATCGAAAGACGGTTGGGTCTCTCTCTCTCTCTCTCTCCACACTTTCACTTCACATAGCCCATGTAAATATAAATCACCTATCCGCTCACTACTCTGAATTAAAATACAAAATCATTGGCGAGAACTACGACATTATCGCCCTAACTGAAACCTTTATCCCACATGATACACCCGTTCACATGTACACCATACCAGGCTACACACTTCTTCACCACGATCGCTTTGGAAGGCCTGGAGGAGGCGTAGCTATCTACCTCCGCTCTCACTTCAAAGCCGAACAAATAGCGAAATCACCCGTTACTACCCAAACTCACCCCGAAATCTTAGCACTATCCATAAAACTGAAAAACAAAAACCTTTTATTTGCAGTTGTCTACCGCCCCCCAAAATCACCCCTCCCCACCAACTTTTTCAACTCTATCACCCCCCACATACCTCTTCACGATGAAGTAGTCATAACTGGCGACTTCAACATTGATATGACCAAAACTGACTTCTCCTCCACCTTTCTAAATAACCTAATCGAGGAAAACCGTCTTACTCTTGTTAGCAAACAACCCACCCATCACCTTCTATGGCACGATGGATCCACTCACCACACCTGCCTCGACCTCTTTATCACCCGCTCAACAAACAACATTTCTTTCTCCCAATCCGACACCCCATTTACACCAGGTCATGACCTCATTTCTTTAAAGTTAAATATGCAACCCCCCTCCCGCCCCACGAAAACCTTAACCACGCGCAACCTCAAGAAAATTGATCTCCCCACCTTACAAAATATCTTACAAACTAAACTCACTGAAATCTTTCCCCCACCCCCACGCCTTGTGAATTGCATCATTACCTCACCCTGTCCTTCACCTTTAAACCTCGACTCAACAGTTAAATCCATTACAAAACTCACACTGGAGTCATTTGACCTCCTTGCACCTAATACACCACTTAAAATAAAATCCCACGACAAACCTTGGATCACCCCTACAATACGCACTCAGATGGACAAACGTGACCGACTTTACCAGCGTGCTGTGAGATCACACTCCAACAAACTCTTCTCTGAATACCGAGCACTACGTAACAAAATCACAAATGACCTTGAGAACCTTGAAGACTCTCACATCTCCAACATCATCGAAAACTCACCTAATCACCACTCAGTATGGAAAGCAATACGTAAAACCAACATTCTTCCGCCTCCGCCACCCTCACCTCTCACAACCTTCGATAGCACCACTCTCAACTCTCATTTCGCCTCCATCTCTCAAAACTCCCAACCGCTAACTGAATATCATCTCAAACAAATCCTATCTACACCTTCCCTACCACCCCCTCTCCCTCAACTTGACTTTTCCCCCGTCGACGAAACCATAGTATGGCAAACCTTCGCAAATTCTAACTCGAAAGGTATGGGCGCCGACCACCTCTCATCCACAATGCTCAAACTTGCCCTCCCCACCTTGCTACCCCACATTACATACATCTTTAATTCATCCCTCTCCCTTGGGCTCTTTCCCACCGAATGGAAAAAAGCATCAATCATCCCCATTGCAAAACTCCCCAACCCCACCTCACCCTCAGACACACGACCCATAGCCCTACTTCCTGAACTATCCAAACTTCTAGAGAAAATAGTATCCACCCAAATTACAAACTTCATCACAACCCACAACCTGACCGACCCCTTTCAATATGCATACAAAAAGCACCACTCCGCCCAAACCGCAGTGCTCGGTATTCTCGAAGACACACGCAAAGCCATAGACGACCGTAAAATCACCATCCTCATTTCATTTGACTTCTCCAAAGCCTTTGATTCCATCCCTCATCACATCCTACTCACCAAACTCCGCAAACTAGGCTGTTCGGACCGTGTTATAAGCTGGTTCTACTCGTACCTCACCGGTAGAAGCCAGGCTGTACGTCTTGAGAATGGCCAACATGAAACATGGCTCCCAACCACCTCTGGAGTCCCCCAAGGCAGCGTACTTGGCCCCCTCCTCTTTATCCTATTTATAAACGACCTCAGACTCTTCATACTCTTTTCCCCTTATGCCATCTTTGCCGACGATCAACAGATTTACATTCATGCCCCCATCTCCCAACTTCATCACTTCATCTCCCTTCTCTTTCAAGATGCCCAGTCGATTGCCTACTGGGCATCTCAAAATCAATTACAACTAAACCCCAGCAAAACCACCCTCATGCTCATTGCTAGTGAATACCTATCAAAAATTGACCCCAACACCCTCCCTCCCCTCATCATAAACGGCAAACACATCCCATACTCTACCTCCATAAAATCACTAGGTATCCACATCACCTCATCCCTAAACTGGTCGAAACAAATTAAAGAGACCTCTAAACGTGTTCACTTCGCCCTTTACTCCCTGCGTCATTTCCGCAAATCACTATCACGACCCACCCGCACTCTCCTCACCAAATCGTTGCTACTACCCCTCGTCGACTATGCCACACCCATCCTAACCAATCTAAACAAACAACAGTCTACAAAACTACACACCCTACAAAATGCCTGCACCCGATTTGCTCACGGTTCCATCCCCCGCATGGCTAATGTCACCCCCTATCGACTCTCCATGAATTGGCTTTCGGCAGCGGCCCGGCGCGAATATCTCACCACATCTCTTGCCATCACAATCATCCAAACACAAAAACCCCCCCACCTTTTCAGCAAATTTACTGCTGACCCCGGAGAAGTCGCAGCGAGACGTTCAAACCGCCGTCCGCGACCCCCCCTCATTATCCCCAACTCTCGTACCTCATCCTACAAAAACTCATTCACAATTAAATCATCCCACACAATAAACAGATTTCCTTCCATCTTTTCCAATTTCACAACCATTCAAAACTACAAAAATTCCCTCAGATCCGCACTCTTCAAACTTGACTGTGAAGAGTGGATACATAGAGCCCACACCGAAAATCTTACACTCATCCCTCCCCCTTTACACTCCATACTTTCCCCCATCTTACATCCTCCCCCCGCTCGACTCTGATCCCCCAAGCTTCACCCTCATTGTACTCGCACACAGAAGACCGCTGCAACAATTTTTCATTTATAATTCTTTTGCAGTAAAAAAAAAAAAAAACATTATAATTATAACACTTGTATACTTTAATTAGATTATTGTAAAATACACTCAATGTAACTGCATCTACGAGCATGGTAGGGTTCTCCCTATGCTCGAAATAAATAAATCAAATCAAAATCAAATCTCTCTCTATCTCTCTTTTATTTACCCTCATTTTTTTTACTTCCTTTTCTCTTTATGGGGTTGAATAAGGAACGGGGACTAGTAGCCTGACCGATAGCATGCAGGACAAGAAGAATTTTTTTCTGTTTTTTTTCTCTCGGCCGAGCGTCAAAACTCGGGCGGCAAATTAAAAAGCACACATGATCGCGACATGTTAGTGCGACGGCGCGTGAACTCTGTGTCGACCAACGGCGACGAGCCAGATAAGTAGCTGCGTGCCGTGTTTTTTTTTTTCTCATAAATTTTTTTAAGAATTTAAACGACACAGAGACTTCACTGAACAATTATGCCGTAAAAGTAACTGTGTTACGGTACTTTTTCAAAGGTGGGTGTCCGGCACTCACTCTGAAACTCTCGGTAATAGACGCGCATGGCCACCTCAAAATTTTGAGGGCGCGGTTGCCGGAGGGAGAGCGAGTTGCGCCGGTCACTCGGATATCACGTCACTTAGTTTGCTCGACGAACGAGTAACGAGGTATCCAAAATCTCGCCCGCAATTTGAGTGTATTGGTAAACTGAATTTAATGAATTCTTTTTCAGTCACAATCAGGCGCCACGGGCGAGGAGGAAGGTTTCACCATGTTGACAAGATCGGCATCGGTTGATAATTTACACTTAGTGGATGCCTACGGTTACAAACAGCTGATTGAAGTACTGGAGGAGATGAGATATGGTAAGATTTAGAACAAACAGTCAATCAGTAAAATAACAAATATCAAATTTTTGAGAAATCTTTAAACAAGAAAAACCAAACACTCACCTAAATCCATTACCAGCATCAACTCAGTCAGTACAAAAATTTTTTTAATAAATATTATTTACAGAAAAACAAACAGAGGACAACGAAATGGGTGGATGCGACTGGCAGGTGATCGACGAGTGTAATGCAGCCGACGACCCAGACAGGTCAATAGGGTCCGATGAGGAACAAATATTACTAGAAGGTGGTGAACCCCAGGACAAGCAACCCTCAACGGAACCATCAATTGGTCTACCACCTCCACTTCGGCCAATGACCCAACAATGTCCTCTTCAACAAACAGAACCCAGTCAGACTGATAGTCGAACTAGGGACAAACGACAAGATCGATCCCCTGAGGCAGAGAAGTGGTATAAATTGGCAATGCAACGACATGATGAAGCCGAAAAATGGAAAAGCGCCCTCAGCAATTATAAAAAATTGGCTGAAAAGCAGCAGCAGGACCAACGATGTCGCATAAACAAACAGGTGGAATACATCAAACAGGTAAATAAAAATAATCACACTACCATCATTCAAACAGAAAATACATCATCACAAGCAAAAAGTTCAAGAACTCCCTTAACAACATCACCAACTGCATTAAGAAGTGAAATTTCGGGTTCAGAGTCAAGAAATTCATCCATGTGCAGCCAAAGGGCAAGAGTACATACAAACAGTCTGTCATCAATACATAACAGTCAGACAGAAAGCCGGCTAGATCAAACTCTCAAACAGCTAAAGAATACATTAGATCGCCAGGGCGGCCACGTTAAACATCAAGGCTGCAAACTAACAAGAAGTACAGAGTACCGACTATGGTTCGACAAACTGATGATAGACCTGACTTCATGTGGTTTGAGCGACGTCATTGACCCTACTCAAGGAATGGGTGAGGACTACACGGTAGAACAGCGAATAAACAGAGAAAATCAGGTCAGAGGAGCCATTATTCACCGTTTAGACGATGAAAATCACAAAATGGTGTTGAAAATGACCGAACCAAGAAAAATTTTGATCCATCTAGAGAATCAACGAAAAATCAGAACCAACCTGACGAGCTACACAGTAAGAACCAGACTACAAAGATTGAAGATGAACAAAAATGAACCAGTTGGCGATTATATACTAAGGTTTGAGCAAGTCCTCCGGGAGTACGAAGCCATGGATGATTCTGACGAACTCTCCCCGAACGAGTTAACCACAATGTTTTTAAACAATGTTATCCAAGCCGTACCATCAATTAAACATTATTGGCGGGGTCACAAAACATATACAGGAAAATGTATGGATTACGAAAAACTAAAAACAACTTTGTTACAGAATGAAGCAGACGACAAGGAAGCAAAGGAAGGTCACGATCAACCAAGAAAAAGCACAACACAACAAACAAACAGGACTGATCCAAATAAACCAAGACAGCAAAGACAGAAAGGAGTAGCTGCTTGGTTGGCTAACCCCCGGCCAAGAGATATCAGATGGCCAAGAGAGCAAGGATACGAGGAACGGAGGTGCAGTCGCTGTCGAAAATCCGGACACCCACCCACTAAGTGCCCACTAATAAAATTAGGCCTTTGGTTCTGTGGTGCATGCAGCAAAATGGAACCACACATAGCGAGGAATTGTCCAAACCCGGGGCAAGTATATTTACATAATATTGAAAACAGATCGCATGAAAACTATAAAAATGATGGTAGAGGTGACGGTAAAATGTCTTCAAGACACTCAAACAGATCAAAGAGAAGAAACAGAAAGCCATACTCCTCGGATTCTTCGAGAGACAATAAAGTAACAAATATGCATGGAAATTATAATAATATAAATTTTATTGCAGATACTGGTGCCTCTGAGCACATAATAGGAAACGGTTTCATTTTAAATGATTTCAAGAAGATAAAAACAGGAATAATCAGAACTGCAAACAAGAATGGAAAGGCAAACATGAGAATCGACGGAGAAGGAAACCTAGTGGTCAAAGACAAATCCGGAAAAACGATAGAAATTAAAAATGTTCTGGTAGCCGGAAAAATTGCCGGAAACCTGCTATCACTACGAAAATTCGTAGACATTGGTTTCAGTGTACATCTGGACAACAAGATCATAAGAATTTTCGACAAACAGACAAACGTGGATTACATAGTTGGTAATTATGTAAAACCACATTGGCACATCAAGTTCGACATCCTGGAGTCCGAAAACTTAACAAAATGTCAACCATATGAATGCACAGCTCACATGATTTCCGTAGAAGATTTCATAAATCAATCCCAAACAGATGTGCATGACTTCTCAACGTCGGAGGGAGAAACGATCAAAAGAAGCTCACACGAACATCCGTCTGGACTTGGGAGGGAGAATTCAGATGAAACTTCCCAAACAGAAAAAGAGGTAGATTTCTTCACAGACTCCGATTTGAATGAAATCAACCTAAACAGAAAAATACATGAATACAACAATCAGTTAAACTCAAATCAACCGGAATCGAAAGCCATCGAAAACAGTGGTCACAAGGACAGAAATCTTGGCAAAATGTCCGAGGGCAAGAAGTGGCACCTTCGCTTAGGACACCTCAGTATCGGATACCTTCGAAAAATCAAACAGCAAGTAGAAGAACTGAAAGATGTTAAATTTGGTGAAGAAATACTAGACTGTAGAGTCTGTAAAATAACCAAGATGGTCAAGAAACCACATGATGAAAGTAGAGTCAAGGCAGCACGTCCGATGGAACGACTACACAGCGACATAATGGGACCAATCCAACCCAGTGTCATTTCCAGGTTCAAACAGATATTTGATAACGTTCACCGACGATTTCTCGAGATATGCCAAGGTATACTCTATCAAACAGAAAAGTCAAGCTGGAGACTGTCTGGAGGTCTTCTTACGTCAAGCGAGAAACCTCATTGGTGAAAATGCAAAGATGTGTTACATCCGAGCAGACAACGCCAAAGAGAACTTGGGAGGAAAATTCAACTTGGTCATGGAGGAAGAAAAGATAGATGGAGATTTCTCACCTACATACACGCCTCAGCTAAATGGAACAGCTGAAAGACTAAACAGAACTCTAGAGTACAGAATTCGTTCCATGTTGGAAGACTCCGGGATACCTCCATCAATGTGGGTACTGGCAGCAGAAGAAGCCACACATGTATACAACCGTTCCCCACCCAAAGCGAACGATTTCGAAATTCCACTCAGAAAATTTGCACCCAGAGTCAAACTACACTTAAACAGATTAAGAAGATTCGGGTGTAAGGCCTATCTGTACGAACCAAATCCACCAAGAAAATTTTCGGCGACAGCAATCGAGACCATCTTGGTAGGATACACAAAAACCGGATACCTGGTATGGCATCCTCCAACTGGAAAATTCTACAACTCAAGAAACGTTGACTTCAATGAGAAGGTAGTATATCGAGACGAATACACTGCCAAGTCCGAAAACTTTGTGTCAGCAAACCCGGAGGAAGGAAAACTCGACCAAACAGATGTACCACTTATTGACTTCTCAGAGAAAACTCACCAATCAGAAATGAACGAGCCGAACAAACAGCCAGTTACACAACCACTGACAGATATCTTGGAACAACAACCAGTAAAGAAAAGAAAAAACCAATCAGCAAATCTATCGAAAACCCAAACAGAAGACGTGCTATTCAAACGCATTCAACCAAGCCGAGCTGCAAACAGTCGTTTGGACTACAAAGAGCTGGCTAAGACGGGTGAGAAAACAACTTTGGTAAGAGACAACACCTTTGCCAAGTTTGTAGCCGTTGAAACAGACGAACTGGATGTGTTCTTTGAATTCGAGGAGCAAAAACAACCGAATCGACACCCAGACGGATACCAACTTAAGTGTGCTTTCTTGGCTGAAGTAAACAGAGTCCCGACAACCTACAAGGAGGCAATGGCCTCCACAGATGCGAAACAATGGCAAGAGGCCATAAAACAGGAATTAGAGTCGATGGAACGTAACAATGTCTGGGACATAGTGAATCGACCCCTCAAAGAACAAGACGCACCCAAAGTCATCGATTCAAGATGGATTTTTAAAAGAAAAATTTCAAACAGAGGTGAACCTACCTATAAAGCCAGGCTAGTCGTGAGAGGTTTCAAGGATGACACACAGTACGAGCTCTATGAGATATATGCCCCGGTTTCCAGACTTCCTCTCATCAGGGCCTTTCTATCGGTGGTCAACAAATACGACCTGGAACTTTGCCAGATGGACGTCAAGACAACATTCCTACACGGCGAGCTTGAAGAAGAAAAGTTCATGGAAATTCCAGATGGTTTGGAAGCCTTCATGAAAATCAAGAAAAGCAAAGTGTGCAAACTGAGAAAGGCAATCTAAGGCTTGCAAGTTAGCTCCAAGCGGTGGCATGAGAAACTCACCTTGAAGATTCAGAAGCTTGGACTCAAAAACACGGTGAGCGAGCCTTGCCTATACACCAGGAGACACAAGGGAGAAGTCGATGTTATCCTTGTGTATGTCGATGACATGTTTGTGGCTTCAAACAGCAAACAGAGACTGGAAGAAATCAAAGCGAACCTCTGCCATGCATTCGAAATGAAGGACCTTGGAGAGCCTGGACATTTTCTGGGTTTGAGAATAAACAGAGACAGAGACAAGAAAACAGTCAAGATAGACCAAACAGAATACATGGAGAAAATCTTAGAACGCTTTGGTATGAAAAATTGTCACCCCAAGAGAACCCCGATGGAAACACGACAAGTACAAAAGCGGAAAAATTTACCAAACAACAAAGATGAAGATCTAAACAAACAGAAACAACCAGTGGAAGCCGGAGTTCCTTACAGGGGAGCTATTGGCTCCCTTTTGTATCTGGCGGGTGGTACTCGTCCAGATATAGCCTACTCAGTCAACGTATTAGCTAGAAGACAGGTCACTCCTACAGTGAAAGATTGGGAGGACGTAAACAGAATCTTTGAATACCTGCGAGGAACAAGCCATTATGGTTTGACATACACAGGACAAACAGAAACCCTAGAAGCTGTGACCGACACAAGTCACAACGATTGGACAGATTCAACGTCGACCGCCGGGTTTATGATCAACTTGCATGGGGATACAATAGCTTGGAAAAGTTACAAACAGAACTACGTCAGCAGATCGACTACGAAAGCCGAATTCGGCGCGATGAGCGAAGCATGCCGTCATTTAATTTCCTTGGACAAAGCCATAAGAGACATAACTGGAAAGTGTTACTTTCCTTTTACTGTCTGGTGCGACAACTCGGCCGCAGGTAAAAACACTCAGAAGGAAGGATGTCAGAAGCTCTGTGACTTCGATGATCCTGTGCCCAATATCCATGCTAACCTTCGCTTCAGAGAAGAATATGGTGATCTTCCTGAGTTGTCTGATCTACATGGAGACTACATCAAACAGAACGTCAAGGAAGGAGTCGCTAAAGTGAGATGGCTTTCGACCAGAGAAAATCCTGCAGACATTTTTACCAAACCACTCGATTTTAAAACCCATCAAAATCATACTGGGAAAATTTTTAAACTGGGTTTATTTTAAAATTAAAATTACAAACAGATAAAACCAATACAAAATTAAACAGAATCTACAAGGTAAGAATCATTTAACTATTTTTTTGCTTCAGGGAGCTGTATCGCAGAAAAATGGGTCTTCTAAAACCGAGGGAGGAGTCAAACAGGATGGACTCGGAACCCGAGGAAGCAAATGACGAGTTCAACTACGTCCCTTTACGTAGGCTAAGACGCGGACCAAATTCTCCTGAACCTCCGGAGGAAGATACTGAGCGAGACCTAATTATTTTTGACTAGATGTAATTTTAGAGAGCTTTTATTTTATATTTCTTTAAGTAGAGTCTTTTGGGGCTATTCCCCACAATTTATCACTCGCTGTGTTTAACAGGGAATCTTGTACAAACAGAATACATATCAAACAGACAAACAGAAAAGGCTTCACCCCAAAGGAGGGAGTGTTGGAGCAGTTTTGAGCGAAGCCTGAATGATACTCGCGCGAGAGTGGCAAAGTCGCTACTCGCGTCACCGTAGGTGGGGGGAGCCTGCCGCGGTGCCTTTTTACGCTGTGTGCGACTTCACTTCGCGCGCGCGTCTCTTCTACGGTGCCTCGTGGGTAGAATTTACCTTTTGGTAGTTTTGTCTAAAGAGAAAGAATTCAAGATTTGCGACAGCTCTCGTCATTTTGTAAATACAAATAAAACAAAAGTTAAACAGTGTTACTCAACAAAAGAAAGTGTACTCGTGTTTTTCCTTTTTCTATTTCCTTCCCGGCAACAACACATCCAACAATTATTATTGCAAATATATTCTTTACCTTTGCCGCTACGTTCAGAGTTCATTTAAACTTTCGTGGTTATAAATTCATTGGTTTTGTTTATATACAAATAATTATTATTTTCATAATTTTTATCGGATAATTTCGAACACTTGATTAAATAATTATTTTTTATCAAATCTTTTTTCTAAATTTATCAATTTAATTCTAATATAAAAATTAAAAATTCAAATTCAAATTTTAAATTTTGTTCTTCAACCAATCACATTACAAATAAAATGCTGACATTCTTTTTGGGTTCTCTCTTTTATGTTAGGATTACTTTGTTTTTTGAATAATTTTGTTTGAACGAATAAAAAAAAAACACTTTCATAAGACTATCCAATTTAGACATAACAAATATCTTTTGAATTAAATAGTTTTTGAGCTAATCAGTACTTTGTAGCGCCTCCTTTGGCATTGTAGCAAGCTTTCACTCTTCTAACCATCGAATCGGCAAGCTTTTGAGAGTAACTTGGGCTTAAACTTTGCCAGGCTGCAGCAATCTCCAGTTTTAAATCTTCTATATTTCTCAACTTTTTATCCTTGATCATTCTTTCGATCTGATCCCAAGCGTTTTCGATAATGTTAAGATCAGGTGAACGGGCGGGCCACGTCAATAGTGGAATTTTTTTGTTTGTCAACTATTTCATTGTTCTTTTAGACTTATGACAAGGAACATTATCCTGCTGGTACAACCAATTTTTTCGTCTTCCGAAAACCTTCTTCTTGGACGGGTCGAGCATGTAGTTTCTCATAATACGAATATATTTATCACTGTTCACTGTTCCATTTATAAAATGTAATTCACCTTTATCGTTAAGACAAGCAGCCCAAAATCATCACTGATCCACCACCCTTTTGAACTTTCGGAGCAAGGCAATCAGAGTTATATTTTTCGTTCGATAAACGACGCACTCGTACGGGCCGATTGGAAAATAGTTGAAACAAGGAAATTCCACTATTGACGTGGCCCGCCTGTTCACCTGATCTTAACATTATCGAAAACGCTTGGGATCAGATCGAAAGAATGATCAAGGATAAGAAGTTGAGAAATATAGAAGACTTAAAACTGGAGATTGCTGCAGCCTGGCAAAGTTTAAGCCTAAGTTACTCTCAGAAGCTGGCCGATTCGATGGTTAGAAGAGTGAAAGCTTGCTACAATGCTAAAGGAGGCGCTACAAAGTACTGATTAGCTCAAAAACTATTTAATTCAAAAGATATTTGTTATGTCTAAATTGGATAGTCTTATCAAAGTGTTTTTTATTCGTTCAAACAAAATTACTCAAAAAACAAAGTAATTTTCTTATATTTTAAAAGTGTTAAAAATTCTGAAAAATAGATAGTTTTTATAGTTTTATAATATTTTAAAAAAAATTTTCAATTGTTTCTGATAAATAAATTGTAAATACATAAAAAAATGAGTTTTTATTTAATTTTGACCCTGAAAATAAAAAAGGTTGCATTCAATCGTAAAATAGGGTTAAATAATGAAAAAACAGTGATTTTTCGAAGATAAAAAAAATACGTTTTTTGGCCGTGGTTTGAACAATTTTATATATAACAACTAGAAAATTTTTTTCTTCAAACTTGATCATAAAAGAAAAATAGGGGCGGGGGGGAATTATAAGCCTGAAAGTTAATAAAATTTTTTTACAGTCGATCAAAAATTATAAAATGACTTAAAATAGCAGTTTTGAAAAAAATAACATTCAAACTAAAATATGGGTAAGAATAAATTTATAAACTAAATTTGTGTATTGTGAATGTTTTTCCCTTGAGTAATTGAGTATATTGATTGAAAAAAACTGTTAGAGATGACTTAATTAAAGTTTTGGATGGTTGCGGTCACTTACAAACTCAAAAATCACATAATAAATAGATAACATTTGGGGATGGCCTAAACTTTTGAGCACTACTGTAAATGATTGGTTGTTCATAGTGATAGATTTTATTAAATCTACAAAGTAATAATAATAATAATAATGTTGAGCGATGCGATGGATAAAGTAAAGTGTAACGACGACCTTCGTGAGCAGACTGTAATCCACCAGTACCAATACTGGATGACGATGAGTGAGTGAGAAACTGGAATGTTTCTCCGATGACAGATGAGAAAAATGGCAATTCCATGCTTTGAACGATGAGAATTTGCACCAAGTGAGATGCGAATATGGTGATGAGAAATGCTACAGCAGTAGCTAGAAGTGAGCCGAGCATTTGATGAAACGAACCAGCTGTTTAAACTTGTCTTCCATTAAGAGTTTGAGTTGACATAGTTTGGAACAGGAGTCCCAGGATCGACTTCTGTCTCAAAGTGAATTATGGTGTAGTGAGCTTACCTTACACAGTGTTTGGAACTGACGATTCCTAGCTGAGTAATTTCCCAATGAACTGAAACAGAGCGCCTACTCCACAAAAAGCGCCTGTGTGTTACTGATGAGATGTACCAAGTCCAAGGCAGAAGGCAATGTGTTATACGCCGTCACAAAGGAGCGAGGGTAATAAGCTATTCTTGTAGGTTGAGTTTGTCTGGTCACGGCGGCAGAGTAGGTTCCAGTAGAACCAACATGTGCCGTTGCAGCCTTGACCATGAATTGAGTTGAGCATTGAGGTTGTCCACCAGAGGTTGTCCACCAGAGGTTGACCGTAGTCGTCGTGTATTACCACCGACGACGTTGAGTTTAGTTGGCCAGAGTTGTTCGCAGGGCCCGTTACCAGGAAGCAAGGTACGGGTTGAGAGTCACTGCCTAAGCTTGTAGAGTTATCCTGAGTGTACTCAAGTTCATTAACCTGGACTGTAGGCCCAGAGGAGTGAGTGTGTTCTGCAGCGCCAGTTGAATTGTCCGGAGTATCATCTCTCACCAGAGGGTTCGCCAACCGCTTCTGAGTGAGATTTGACGTTGCGGTACGCCTGAAAGCCGGCATAGAGCCAGCGTCCTCCATCCTATCCTGCAGTGAGCGGTCCATGACAAATTCAGCCGTAGATGTTGAGAGTAACTGGAGATGTGAAGAACTGACGAGCTGTACAATGATTAAGGCTGCAGAACTGAGAGATAATCAGCCAGAAAATTAATGAAGAAGTAAATTCGCAACATTTGGTCCTTCGAGCCGGATTGCTGGTAGGTGGCTGGGTTTTTCTTGTCTTCTCTGCTCTTCTTTGCTCTTCTCTGTTTTTTCTCTTGGTCAGCTCTGGATTAAAGGAGTCACTTTGCTTATTTATTCGGGGCACCTCCAGGTACTCTCAGCTTTCCTACTAATTTGGTGCTCGCTGGTGGTTCAACATGGATGAGAAGCAGAGGGCAGACACCAAGAAGTCCTCCAGGAGCAACTCACCAAGTCTCAGCAAGGAACCAGGTGAAGCTGGCACTACTCCACAGGTCAAGGTTATTACACTGGTTAACTCAGATTCGCTCATTCTATTTTATATTAGTGCTTAACTAATTTTCTGGCTGATTATCTCTCAGTTCTGCAGCCTTAATCATTGTACAGCTCGTCAGTTCTTCACATCTCCAGTTACTCTCAACATCTACGGCTGAATTTGTCATGGACCGCTCACTGCAGGATAGGATGGAGGACGCTGGCTCTATGCCGGCTTTCAGGCGTACCGCAACGTCAAATCTCACTCAGAAGCGGTTGGCGAACCCTCTGGTGAGAGATGATACTCCGGACAATTCAACTGGCGCTGCAGAACACACTCACTCCTCTGGGCCTACAGTCCAGGTTAATGAACTTGAGTACACTCAGGATAACTCTACAAGCTTAGGCAGTGACTCTCAACCCGTACCTTGCTTCCTGGTAACGGGCCCTGCGAACAACTCTGGCCAACTAAACTCAACGTCGTCGGTGGTAATACACGACGACTACGGTCAACCTCTGGTGGACAACCTCAATGCTCAACTCAATTCATGGTCAAGGCTGCAACGGCACATGTTGGTTCTACTGGAACCTACTCTGCCGCCGTGACCAGACAAACTCAACCTACAAGATTAGCTTATTACCCTCGCTCCTTTGTGACGGCGTATAACTTGGTACCTCTCATCAGTAACACACAGGCGCTTGTTGTGGAGTAAGCGCTCTGTTTCAGTTCATTGGGAAATTACTCAGCTAGGAATCGTCAGTTCCGAACACTGTGTAAGGTAAGCTCACTACACCATAATTCACTTTGAGACAGAAGTCGATCCTGGGACTCCTGTTCAAAACTATGTCAACTCAAACTCTTAATGGAAGACAAGTTTAAACAGCTGGTTCGTTTCATCAAATGCTCGGCTCACTTCTAGCTACTGCTGTAGCATTTCTCATCACCATGTTTGCATCTCACTTGGTGCAAATTCTCATCGTTCAAAGCATGGAATTGCCATTTTTCTCATCTATCATCGGAGAAATATTCCAGTTTCTCACTCACTCATCGTCATCCAGTATTGGTACTGGTGGATTACAGTCTGCTCACGAAGGTCGTCGTTACACTTTACTTTATCCATCGCATCGCTCAACATGCAACTTGCTGCGGATTCAAGTTGGTAAACGCTCAATTTGGTTAAACACATAATTGTCAGGCGACACATTCTCAAATAGAAAAAAAG
The DNA here is from genome assembly GCA_038277355.1 of Encarsia formosa. Lineage (NCBI taxonomy): Eukaryota > Metazoa > Arthropoda > Insecta > Hymenoptera > Aphelinidae > Encarsia > Encarsia formosa. The sequence goes on along the minus strand of CM076186.1, from coordinate 46,340,139 downwards.
GCTACTATCATTGGCTCTTTTCACTTTGGTTGGTTACTCTTTACATTCACGAAGTCGTCTTAGCACATCTCATCTGCTTGACTGCATTCAATAACAATGCAGAAACTCAACTGATTTCTCGGCTTCACTCAACTTGTCCATACACCACTGGAGTGCTATTGACAGCGTCGGCGTCAAAGTGGCTAAATCTTCTCACCTGCAAATCACTTATCAAGACAAACTCACCTGGCAGAAGCTCACGACGACTTTTCTCTTCAAGAAATCCGGTAAGGTTTGAAGTTCAGAAGAAACTTCAACCTTTTTAAATCACACTTGGGCCTCCATCAGCTAGGCACTCTCAAAACTAATCATCTGGAAGGTTTGTGCACGGCGGGCGGTTTGTCATTGGTCATATCAATCATCCGGATTTCTCTAAATTGCCTGCATAGACCGCAAGTTGATGGTAAAATTTCAGGTAATCACTTCAGCGTAGATTGTTTGGGTCAGCTTAGATGTCAATCAATCAGCTGGTGACTCTCACGCCTAACACACCACTCACGGATCTCACTTTGGTTGGTCTCATCGGGACACACTCCACGGTGTCATTCAACTCAATCTTGCTGAAAGTAGACAAGAATCTGGATTCTCGGTAGTCGAGCTCTTGTCAATTCTCACATTGTGATCAGATGTGTTTAGGGCTTGACAACGGGGTACTCGGGCTCGCCTACTCACGGGACAACTACCTATAGCTAGGGTAACTCCCACTCATCCTTGGTCTTCTCACAAGCTCAAAACTCAATGGTGGTGGTCCACGCCACAACAACTTCTGGAAAGGATGAGCTTTACAACTCATAAAGGTCAGGATGTGTGTTTTGGCAATTCATTCATTGACTGTTCACTTGGGAACAGCCAGTCTCAACTAAACTGGTGGTCTCAGCTCAGCGCGGTGGCGTCTTACAACTTGGCGTGGACTCTTTTATACTCAGGTATAGGTACAAAATTTAACATGGTCTTTCGAGCTCACGGGCGCTCGAAAAGCTCTGGTCATAAACTCGAAAGAACAGCTCAACCCTGGTGTCGTTACTGGCAAACGACAAAGCTCCTTGGCAATTTAACTCACCCGCTACACCACACTCGGGTGGTGTACGGTGCGAACAATTGGTGATTTCCTCGTGACTGCTAAAACGTCATCCTGGAGTCATAGGATTCACCCTCATGGTGATGCTCATCCTGGTTACCTCAACACTCTAAGGGACGAATGAGTGGTCCTCTCGATCTACTCAACTCAACTTTAATCAACACTTCGGTCACTTCGGACACTTCGGTTGATGGCGGGTGGAATGTTACGGAGTGTACCACTATTCGCTCGTAAATATTTCTGCTCATTTGCTCAACTTTAAATTGATAGACTACATGGCTCCATCTATGAGTCTAGGCGGGGACTTTAGTCTCAATTCTCACTCCCGCGCGCCGTAGTGCTGAGCAGTACCGCTGTCGCCGTTGCTGCTGCCACAGGCCTCGCGTGCTGGCTTCTGGTTTTGGTGCTCAAGTGTGTGTGTGCGCAGCAGAGAGTTCTCCCAGCTTTTTCACGGTTCGTCTCAACGGCTCTTCTCATCGCCTTTTTCACCAGGTAGTCCCGGAACCTGCCTTTTCACCGTGAACCAGCTCATCCGGACGATCACAGACAGTAATTCTGTGATCATCAACAACCTCGGAGCCGCGCCATTACCACGTGTATCAGCTACTCTTCACCGGTGGTCTACGGAGAATTTGTCTGGTTCAAGGACAATCCTCACTCATCGAACATCTCCAGGTATTCAGGTGCAAGGAACAGTCATTTCCTTGCCCCTTCTCACTTTTCATTTTCTCCAGCACAGAATTTACGACTCTGTGCTGATTTCGTCTATCTCAATGTGCACAAGCACGTAGCCGTTTCGGCCATTTTCTCTCTCTCTCTCTCTCTATCTCTATCGGGCTATCTCTATCTATTTTCAAGGCCACTCTCTGCATCTACTCGACCAAAGCTCACACCTTTTAATGTAAATAAGAAAATTCTCATAATTTAAGTTCAAATCAATATCGGTGTTTACATTTACTTATGACTTGACTGTTACGCTCGGACCTCTCTCTCTCTTCAAGACAACGCTCGTGAATAGACGGTTTCACTCGCCATTTTGTGAAACTTCTCTGGTTTCTCTTGGTTCTTTCTCGTGACTCTTTCTCATCATTCTCAACGTAGTCATCTCATAAGTACAGTCAACTCGACGAATCATCTACTTAGTGTTGGCTCAACTCGGGAGATATGTGATCTTCAACTAACTCAAACGGCTTGGCTCAATTCAATTCTTGGGTTAATTGCTCAGCAAGGAGAGCTTTCACGGCGTGGCATCTTCAGGTATTTCACTCAGAAACGGTAAGAATAATTTACCGGTGCTTTTACATTGTCCTTCTCCCAGCCAGAAAATCAATAAAATTAATGTGCATTCTCTTGCTCTCTCTCTCTTTTCTTTGTGCTGTCTTACACGCAGCCATTTTCTTTTCTACTCTTTTCAAGGCCATTCTCTGTTGCTTTGTTTACCTCAACTGTACTCAAGCAAAACTCGTATTTATGGTTTGAATTAATATAATCAAATTCGTCAAGAGTTTTGACTAGGCGATTTCTCAAATTAGTTAAGTTTCTTTACACGGAAATTAATGCTGGCAATTCTCAATTCAACATATTCTCATATCTCAGTTTCTCTCTTTAATCAGTTATTATTCTCTCTCTCAAGCTCATTCTCAGCTCGTTTGCATTAATTCATTAAATTCAACTTAACCTTCTGGATAGTTCTCTTAAGTATACTACACTGATTTATTTTATCTCATTTTACATTTCAACTGGACCTGGCTCAATAGTGACTCTCCATAATTTATAATTAAATTGTTTTATACTTTGATGATTTGTCTTATTCTATTTTAGAGTAATGAGCTCATGTTATCAACATCAAACTTATTAATCTGTCAATACACATTAACTACTTAAATTTCATACTTGTTGATTAATTATTGAGAGATTTAATAAAAGTTATCAAACTTGAACCTTTTTTTTGTAAATAATAATATATTCTTAGGAAATAAAATTCACATAAAATTAATTGATGGTCTACTCAATTTATTTGACAACCCTCCCCTACCAGCTTTTAATCCGGCAAATAAAAATAAAATTAATGAAGCAGTAAATTCGCAACAATAATAGTTGCAGATGGATCAGGAAGGGTTAATCACTGAGACACAAGACACTTTGTTTATGCTGATAAATCACTCTTATTTATTTATTAAACTCAAACTCTGTACTTTAGTAATACAAAGATATCGCAAAGCTATACTCAAAAACTACATCAATCTTAGACAAAGGATTCAGCGCGAGTGCCAGTGGCCCTCCGCTGCATTCAAAACGTCAGGCCCGTGCGCGCGCCCTACTGTCCGTGCAGTCCTGAAAGGGAGGCGTCGATAAAGCCAATTCCTTACACTCCCTCCCTTTGTCGATGACTACCTTGCTTATTAATTAATCTTAGTTAATTTTATTCTCAAAATACATGTATAAAAATATAAATATTTTTCTCGAAGTAGTAGGGGTCGCAGCATGAGCTCAGCGTTAGTTTTCTGTGAACAGATAAAAAATAAATTGATTAGTTGTATTCTCAAAAATATAAATATATATTTATTAATATTTCTCTAATTTCTTAATGTAAGTATATTTCTCTAAACTTTACATTTCTTGCTCTATCAACGACATATTACACAGCATATTTCTCAGCTTAATATGCTGAGGTCGCGGTAAGGGTTTTGTCATTACATCAGAAATGTTCTCTGTAGATTCAATCTAATGGACTTTTACTTTGCCTTCATCGACACATTGTTTAATGTAGTCGCCATGTGTTTCGGACATGTGTTTTCTCACACCTGTACCTTCTCGCTCTTCAAGATTTCTCATAATCTCTTCCAGAGTCTCATCAAATGATTTCAGCTTGTGGCTGCCATCCACTTCGGTACATTTTCCTGCCGATTGATTATCACACCAGACTGTTACTGGGTAATAAGTTTTTCCAGTGATATACCTGATTGATTTATCAAGTGATATCAGCTCCTCACATGACTCACTCATGGCTAAGTACTCTGCAAAGCAACTTGATTTTGTTACCCAAGGTTGCTTATGACTTCTCCATGCGATTGTATCGCCGAAGAGTCTTATAACGTATCCGCTGGTTGATACTGAGCCTGTACAGTTTCTACAACTTGAATCAGACATAGCTTCCAAAATTTCTGATTTGGCCGTATATCTAAGACCAAGATTAATCGTACCTTTTAAGTACGCAAAGACTCTCACTACTTCCTTCCAATCTTGTTCAGTTGGATTTAGCTGTTTTCTCGCAACGAAGTTTACTGCAAAAGCTATATCTAGACGAGTAGCATTTGCAAGATACATTAAGCTTCCGATGGCTTCTCTGGCACCTTTTTGACTTCTTTCTCTATTTGCTCCTCTGAGCTTTCTGAGCTTTTTAAGCTTTCAATTTTGGATTTTTTATTTCTCTTACTTACTTGACGTGTTTCCATTGGAGTGTCATGTGGATGTACAGAATTCGTATCAAATTTCTCTAACAATTTTTCTGTATAGTCAGCTTGGTGAATTATCATTCTCTCGAACATTTATTCCTCTGAATAGTCATGCCTAAAAAGTTTTTAGGTTCACCAAGATCTTTCATTTCAAACACTGATGATAAAAGTCTTTTTATCTCATTCAGTTTCTCGATATCATTGCTCGCAATTAGCATATCATCGACGTATAGTGCAACGAAAGCCATTTTGTCTCGATGCCTCCAAGTGAATAAGCATGGATCACGCAAATCATTTTGAAGACCGAGCTTTCGAGCTTCTCTAGAGAATTTCTCATTCCATATCTTCGGACTTACTTTCAAGCCGTACATGGATTTCTCTAACTTACACACTTTTGATTGTTTTATATCATTAGGAACTTCCAAGCCATCTGGAATTTCCATATAGACTTCTTCATCAAGTTCGCTGTTTAAGAATGCTGTTTTTACATCCATCTGACATACATGTAAGTTGTGCTTATTTATTATAGCAAGGGCAGATCTGATCAAAGATAATCTTGAGACTGGAGCATACGTCTCTTTTAGATCATACATATTTTTATCTTTGAATCCTCTTATCACGAGCCTTGCTTTAAACTTTATTGAACCATCAGCATCAACTTTTCTCTTAAAGACCCATTTCGAGTCAATCACGTTTGGCTTCTTACCGGTTGATGTTGGTTTTGGCCTGTCAACTAGCCTCCAAACCTCGTTTGTTTTAGTTAAGATGATGACTTTGTGTTGATAATTCGGGCATTTAAATAATTAAAAATCTAGTGAAAATATCATTTCACCTAGAGTATTCCCTTAGTTTTTAAATAAATGAAAAAATTGAGAAGAAAAAAATTGTCCCAGGTGAGATTTGAACACACGACCTCCTGCATTCCGGGCAGTCGCTCTACCACTGAGCTACCGGGCGATTGTGTGTTCATACTCTTCTAGTCAAATTTATTTTCTTCTCAATTAAAAACCCGATTCCCCGTACCCACCCATTTTTCCCATTGCGACCTACCTCTCAATCAGGGTCGATATTACTCATGTAAGTATATTCATACTCAACTTTGTATTGCCCAACGAAATTTCAAATTAGTTAAGATGATGACTTTGTGTTGATAATTCGGGCATTTAAATAATTAAAAATCTAGTGAAAATATCATTTCACCTAGAGTATTCCCTTAGTTTTTAAATAAATGAAAAAATTGAGAAGAAAAAAATTGTCCCAGGTGAGATTTGAACACACGACCTCCTGCATTCCGGGCAGTCGCTCTACCACTGAGCTACCGGGCGATTGTGTGTTCATACTCTTCTAGTCAAATTTATTTTCTTCTCAATTAAAAACCCGATTCCCCGTACCCACCCATTTTTCCCATTGCGACCTACCTCTCAATCAGGGTCGATATTACTCATGTAAGTATATTCATACTCAACTTTGTATTGCCCAACGAAATTTCAAATTAGTTAAGATGATGACTTTGTGTTGATAATTCGGGAATTTAAATAATTAAAAATCTAGTGAAAATATCATTTCACCTAGAGTATTCCCTTAGTTACTCGTTTGTTTTCATTGAGTCTAGTTCTTCTTTTATTGCTTGGTTCCAATTTTCTCTAGCATCAGATTCCATTGCTTCTTTGAAGCTTGTTGGATCTTTTTGTAGTTTTGTTAACCACGTGTGCGACAACTCATCTGTCTCTTGGACATTGAGATATCTTGCTGCACAGCTGATGCGTCTTCAACCCTTCTCGAGTTTGAACTTTGCTCTATCTGTTTAACAGACACTATTTTTCTCTTTAGTTGACTTCTCGTTACCGGACAGTTTTTGTCAGTCTTTTTCTCTATAATTTTCTTTGTATTTGATTTCTTTGGTCTGCCCCGCTTTTTGGGTGCAGTTTTCTCTATCTCCACACTTTCTGGAGCTTGCAAGCTCTGATCAAGTTCGATCTCTGTCGGCATGTCAGGCTCAAATTCTAAATTTTTGATATTGAATTTTTCATAATTTTTATCTCGACCGTATACATTTCTGTACACTAATTTCTCATTGAATTTTACATGTCTTGACTCTAAAAATTTGCGAGTGCCTGGGTGCCACAAAATATAGCCTGTAAGAATGTATCCTACTAGGACAGTTCTCACAGCTACTGCTTTAAATTTCGACTCAATCTTTGGTAGTTTCACATATGCTATACACCCGAAGCGTTTTATTTGATTTAAATTACATCTCAAGTTTTCAGCAAATTTAAGAGTTCGAACATTATAATTGATCAAACTGTGAGGAGTAATACTGTAAGCTAGCTTTGCTGCCTCTGCAGCAAACTCCCACATAGTCTCGGGTAGGCCTGAGTCACACATGTAAGCTCTTATCTTTCTCTGGATGGTTTTGTTAAATCTCTCAGCCACTCCATTGTGTTCAGGAGTATGGCTTGGAGACAGATCAGCTTCGATCTTCTCCTTTCTCATTTTTTAAACAAATTTACCACCTGTGAACTCAGTACCTCTATCTGATCTTATATAACACACTTTTGCATTTTCTCTAAGCAAGTTTCGTGTGGTTACTAAGAATTTCTCAAGTGCATCACCTGACTCATCCTTTGATTTTAGATTATAGCTCTTAGCTAATCTTGAATAATCATCAATCAAAGTTAATATATATCTTTTGTGACCTGGCCACGAAATAGGTTTGATCGGACCCATAGTGTCACTATGAATCAGTTCGAGAGGCTTTAAAGCTCTCTTTCTTTTTTCAGTAAATGGTAACTTTTCCATTTAAGATAAGGTACATACTTCACAGTCACGAATAGATTTATCAAATCTTATTTTCTCTAGTGACTTCTCTATTTTTTGTAATTTTCTCAAGTAAATAAGTGAAGCATGACCTAATCTATAATGCCATAGCATTGCCTCATTTTCAGGAATAAACTCTTTTGGTTTATAGCTTAAGTTGTTAATAAGCATATCTTCAATATTATCAAATGACTCAAGCTCATCTATTTTCACGGTTTTTGGCCATGTTAAACTTATATCTTTCTCTGATGTTTTCTCTACATCATTATTATTTTTTAAATTTAAGTCTTTCTCATTGCTCAAGCTTGCGTCAAGCTTTTCAATATTTTTCTCTAAGTTTTGATTCTCACTGAGCTTTTCATTATTTTTCATGAACTTTTCTAAATTCTCCCTCCCAATCTTAGACGGTAAGATTTCTGGACTTCCCTCAGAGCTTTTCGAAGTTTGAAGTGAGCTTTCTCCCTCCGAAACTGACATTGGATTCTCAAAATCATTTATCGTCTGGGATTGTTCAGAAAGTTCATATTCTTTCATGATTCGGGCTTTACATGTATAATTTTCGAATATTTCTGTAACTTCACCATTCTCATTCTCACTTCTCTTTATTTCAAATTTTACTATCCAGTTAGGCTTTTCATAAATACCTTCAAAGATTATTTTATCATTCTCTCTATCAAATACCTTGAAAGATTTATCGTCCAACTGAATAATAAAACCTGCATCTGCTAGTCTCCGTAAAGATAGCAAATTCTCAGAAATATCTTTCGCAGCAATTACATTTGTTAATTTTATAACATTCTCACTTGGTGAGTTACTTTTTAGTAATAGATCGCCTCTGCCATCTATTACAATATCCGCAAAATTGTTTTTATTGGCGCTTTTTATCACGCCGTTTTCAGATACTCTAAAGTCTGATAAAATAAAGCTCTCACTCACAATATGGTCTGTCGCACCCGAATCAGCGACAAACTCTATATATTCTCTATGGCATGTATTATTCTCATTAAAATTACTCTTACCTTCATTTGAAGTTTTTGCTGCATTGGCAGCAGGGTTACTTCCACCGTTGCCTTGGCCTTTGCCGCGACCTCCACGGCCGCCACGACCGCCTCTGCCACTGCCGCCGCCTCTGCTTTTCTTACTCGAACCTTGTTGAGGTTCGACGTTGGCTTTTCTTTTAGCCTGGTTCTGAGGGTTGAACCAACATTCTTGTTTACGGTGCTTGCCGATTTTATTGCAGTGGTTACACAGCCATGTGCATTTCTTAATCAATGGACAATTTTTCTTCCAATGATTGAGCTCGCCGCCCCGGTGACACTGGTTCTTTTTGTTCGAGGAGGATCCGCCACGCTCATGAGCGCCACCACCTCGGTAGTTTTTCGTAAAAGCTATTGCTGCTTTTGCTTAGCTTTCGCAAGCTTTCTCAGAGTTGAGGTCTATTTCGATGACTCTGATTTCATCTCTCAACTCTTCAAAAGTCATTTCCTTGCCAGTTGACTTTTGTATGCTGCTGTTAGTCCTCCTGATTTCTCCATAAACAGGGACAATGGCAGCATAAAAGGTGACCCTCTTTTTGGACTCGGTGGCTGGCTCGTCCGCAAACTCCAGCTCACGCAAGATGGCGTCGTACCGCTCACAGAACGCGCTAACCGACTCGTTCCGGTGCATTCTGATGCTGTAGAGCTGGGTCTTTAGTGTAGTAGGTGTGACGCCGATCATGTCCTTCCTTTGTTGCCTTAGCTTAGACAAAATCTGAACAGGATCATCTATGCCCTCGATCAAGTTGTTATTTCTCGCATCGAGCCTGTTCATGATTATGTCCTTCACTATGTTCTTCCTGATAGCCACTGCCTCAGGAGTCATAGCACGCGGAGAAGGAACTTTTGGGTCGACAACATCTCTCAAGTTGTTGGTGCCCAACTCAGTCAGCAAACGGTTATACCAGGATCCAAAACTCAGATCCGGAGTACCCAGATTATATTCTCGGTTTATCGAAACTCTTGGGATAAGCCATTGGTTTTCCCAAGTTTGTTGGACTGATGGTCCAGGTTGGCTGTTCATCCATTGAAGCCTTGCTTTGTTAGCTTCAATCAGCTCTCGCTGCATGATCGCCAATTTCTCTGTCAAGTCTTTAACTTGGCTGATCAAGTTCTCAGATGGTGGCAATTTGGAAGAACTCTTTGGTTCATTCTCTATTTGCCTATTGTCGTCCTTTCTTTCCAAATCAATCGTTGGAATATTTTCACTACTTTCAATGTTTTTCTCGTTACTCTCATTATTATTTTCATTGTTCATGGATGCTGTGAAATTTAAAAAAAACTCAATTAATACCTGGATATTTTTTTTTCAGATCTGAATATCTCAATTCATTTTATTTCTAAAGTTTACTCAGACTCTTAAGAATTTCTTTCTCTCAAGGAAACTTTAGATCTCAAAAAAAAATTTCACATTTCTCTTTTATCAGAATTTTAATTCTTACTTTCATTGCCTTGGCTGGAGTTATCAATGGTTCGTTCTCCAATGGTTTCAGACTCCTGAGCGTCTTGGCTCTGAGTCAGGTTGTTGGTGTTCTCGTCAGCCATTTTTGTTGTTGTTGTTGTTATTATGGAGACCAAAAATAACCTGCTGTTTTGGGATTTTGAAATAAAAATTATTTAGTATTTTATAATCATTCTAAATCTCTCAATTCTAAAATTACTCAACAATTTTATTGTACTACCAGGTACCTTCACCTTGCTAAAGAATTTTATTTCATGCTCCTAAATCAGAATCAAATGAACTTCATCGATTCCAATTTGAAACAGGAATATGAACATCCTTGTGATGCCACTTCGCACATATGCACCACTCTCCAATGAATTCAAGCACAGCTGTGAAAACTATGGATTTGGGTTGTGCACGCACATGTACGAGACACCGACAAATCAATTCTAATTCCCTAGTTAATGATTAAACTCCAAAGCACTGCAGTTTCGTTCAACCACTAACCCCAAAACCATTTAATAACCCTTGCCTCTTTTTTTTTATTTTATTTTATTTTATATTTTATTTTTATTAATTATTTAATCTCAATCAACAAAACTCTCAAGTTTCGGTAAATAAAAAATAAAATCATTGATCTCATCATCAACAAAAAATTTCTCAAACTCAAAAAAAATAAGCAAAGGGTTAAAGATTACTTTGAATCTTTTTCAGCAATATTTTATAATTTAAAGCAACTCATGCAATTTTCTATGCATCTATTTTTTTTTTCTTCACTTTCTGAGTAAAAGAACTTTAATATAGTTATAAATATTACTCTTCTCTAATAACTGACCTTTTTTTTTTTTTTTTTTTTTCATACCTCAAAGTGTCAGTTTGTTTAACTCACAGCATCAGTAACTCGCAACCAGTGTTGGGTAAATGACAATTCTGGAAGTTTTCGACATGTCGTAAAGTCGAAAATGTCGAAAATGTCGTAAATGTATCAAATGTATAAAAGTTTGTCGTTAATGTATGAATTTTAAAAAATTCAAAAACGATTTATTTCAGCTCATAACCTAGATTTTTTCTCAATTAATTTTGTTTGTTTACATTACTTGTATTTTAATTCCAAGATATTAATGAATTTTTAGTAAAAATTATTTTAACTATTGTTGAAAATTAAATATGTTAACAATAAATGTTTATAATTGGTTTTTCAGTTTTTTATTAGTTAATAAAAGCCATTATTCCTACTTTTCATGAAAATTTTCTAGGTTGAAAAAACTTTATTGCAATTTTTTATTTAATAGTGTTTAAATATTTAAACTCAATGCAGCTCACAATGGTGAAAAAACTTTTAAGTTTAGCAAAGAAAAAGTGATTTTATTTTTATTTACAATTTATTCAAATTAGTTTGAAAATGGACGCTCTCAGGTAGTCTGTAAAGCCTCTTAAATTTAAATCGTTATAACCAGGGATGTAGCGAGCTCGAATTTCGTGGGGGGGGGGGGTGTCATGAGAATTTGCCGACAAAAACTTTGAAATTGCCGACGAAAAAAAACAAACGCAGGGGCGCGCCACCCCCCGCTCCCAACAAAACTGGCATCTAAAAAAAAAAAAAAAAACGTTGAGTTTAATAGACTGGTTTAAATAGACTGGTTAATTATCCCCCAAGCTCTAAAACTCCAAAACCCTGGGCGCCCGAAGTCAACGAAAAAACTGATCAGCTATCCCCCAAGCTCTAAACCCCCAAAACCCTGGATGCCCGAGTTCAATAAATAAACTGATCAGCTATCCCGCAAGCTCTAAACTCCCAAAACCCTGGGCTTCGCGTTCAATAAATAAACTGATCAGCTATCCCCAAGCTCCAAAACCCCAAAACCCTGGGCGTCGTGTTCAATAAATGAACTGATCAGCTGTTGCCCAAGCTCTAAACCCCCAAAACCCTGGGCGCCCGAGGCCAACGAAAAAACTTATCAGTTATGGAGTTACAAGTTTCAGATTTACAACTTTATGATATGATTGCACCAGTGCAGCATAATTAGGTATCGTTACAAAATTATTTTTGGAACTCGGGCACCCAGGGTTTTGGGAGTTTAGAGCTTGGGGGACAGCCCATAGATTTTTTTGTCGAACTCGGGCACACAGGGTTTTGGGGGTTTAGAGCTTGGAGGATAGCCGATCTGTTTTTTTGTTGAACTCGTGCACCCAGGGTTTTGGGGGTTTAGAGCTTGGGGGATAGCTGATCAGTTCATTTATTGACCTCGGGCGCCCAGGGTTTTGGGGGTTTAGAGCTTGGGGGATAACTGATCAGTTTTTTCGTTGATTTCGGGCGCTCAGGGTTTTGGGGGTTTAGAGCTTGGGGGATAGCCGATCTGTTTTTTTGTTGAACTCGTGCACCCAGGGTTTTGGGGGTTTAGAGCTTGGGGGATAGTCGATCTGTTTTTTTATTGACCTAGGGCCCCCAGGGTTTTGGGGGTTTGAGGCTTGGGGATAACTTATCAAAAATTTTTTGATCCCGGCCTTACGTCCGGGTTTAAAATTTCTCCTGCCGACGGCCTGTTCGTTGATTTTGCCGACGACGAAAAGCCAGGGGGGGTGTGACAGCCCCCCCCCCCCCTCGCTACGTCCCTGGTTATAACGTTTTATTTCATAATGTTTAATTAAAAAAAAGTGTTTTATACAGTTAATTACTTTCTTTCTTTTTTATTTTATTTATTAATTTTTCAGAAAACAGTAACTTGATGATGATTTATGCAAATTTTTTTTTTGTTGCAACATCTCGTTAATTCTTACTGTGGAGTCTAGTTTTTTCTGGAGTTTGTTAGATTATTAAATCTTGATTACTCTCCTAATTTCCAATCTGTCTTGTATAGCAGGTTTAAGTTTAAAAAATTATTTTTAATTTTTCACAAATATTGTCTATAAATTTCATTTCTATTTATTTATTATTATTTTTTGAATATTATACACTGTTATTTACTTGTCAGATTTTTATTTAAAATTTGATTGTAATAAAAATTTTTAATAATTTTTTTTTCATAATAAAGAGTCTCTGTGCGCATTTATATAATAGTTTTAACAAATTAAAAAAAAAAAAAAAAAAAAAAAAAAAAAATTGCGTTGGAGTTTTTGACAAATATGTTTGTCAAAAAAATTTACGACTGTCTGAAACTACATTTTCGACATGTCAAAAATGTCATTTAATACAACCTATTTTCGACATGCCCAACGCTGCTCGCAACCCCTATTGCACCAGCGTTGAGAGATAAAGAGACGCATGGTGCAGGGGACGACCTTTAGGTGTTGCGTGCACTGAAAGCTGGAGCGGGAAATTCAAGCGTTTAGTTGCGCTGTGCTTACACTAGCGTGGAAAGGAGCAACGTAAGAAGCTGTGCCGTGCGATAGCGAGTAAAGCTACCGCAGATGCACGAGAAAATCACAGCGCGCGTGAGCGAGGGAAAACTCAAAGCGTGCGCAATCACCGGCTTGGGCTGCTGCGTGTAGACGATCTCGGGAAAAATCGGCAACATCGTAAACACACGTATACTAACACCATCAAAACGCATGGTCCCACAACCAAACGAATTTTCACCGACGCGTCTGCAGTTTTCTTCCCCCGCAAAGAAGAAGAAGAAGAAAAAGAGAAGAGAGAGCAGAAGAGTGAGAGAGAGAGAGAGAGATGCCAATGCTTGGCCCCAAGTCTTCAGCCCTCGAAAACTACACTGCAGCGCGCACACGTGTTAAACAGCCGTCGCCGGCCGGCCCACCGATCGTAAACACACAGCCGATATCCTGTGACTAACCATGCCTCTAGTTGCCTCCCCAACACCTGAAAATTCCCCGAAAACAATAATGACCTTGTCGAACCCAAGCGACGCCGTTTTCTCTTTCTCTTGAACAAAGAAAATTTACTAATTTTCATGCATTATTACTCAGTCTGACTAAGTTTAATATTCTCGAACACTCAAATTTTTTTTTTCATGCAAATTTAAATTCTCAAATACTCAATAAGTAGTTTTAATCTCCCTTCACCATACTCAATGCATTATATACACTAACTTTCACCAAATGCACTCTTTCTCACTTTATTCAGTAAAGAAAGTTACTTACTATTTTTCTCAATTTATTTTTTTCTTGTTCTTGCCTCGGTGATCCCTAGATCCTTTTCCAAGCGCAGTGGAAGCGTGCACTGGGACAATAACCTGATAGATTTAATTAAATCTACAAAGTAATAATAATAATAGTTGCAGATGGATCAGGAAGAGTTAATCACTGAGACACAAGACACTTTGTTTATGCTGATAAATCACTCTCATTGATTAATCAAACTCAAACTCTGTACTTTAGTAATACAAAGATATCGCAAAGCTATACTCAAAAACTACGTCAATCTTAGACGAAGGATGCAGCGAGTGCCAGTGGCCCTCCGCTGCATTCAAAACGTCAGGCCCGTGCAGTCCCGAAAGGGAGGCGTCGATAAAGCCAATTCCTTACACATAGCCATCGACATCTTTTTGAGTCAAAACTGCAGCAAGTGCATAATTACTGGCATCACACTGAATAGTACAAGGTTTTGAAAAATTTGGTCTCGCTAAAACTGGAGTTTCTTTCAAAGCTTTTTTTTTTAAATTAAATGCTGCTTGTTGTTCATCTGTCCATTGCTATTTTTGTCCTTTTCTTATTAATCTGCACAGTGATAGTGTGTGCTCAGCTTGTTTTTCAATAAACCTTGTATACCAACCAACCATTCCAAGGAAACTTCTCAGTTGTTTTATAGCCTTTGGCGCTGGACAATTTAATAACGGTGCAATTCGTTCTGGATCTGGCCTTAATCCGTCCTTGCCTATCAAAAATCCCAAATAAGATACTTGACTTCAACAAAATTCACATTTGTCTCTATTAACCTTCAAACCTGCTTCATTCAATTTTATTAGTACAAATTCTAGCTACTTCAGCTGTTCTTCAAACGTCTCTGTCGCAATTATGATGTCATCCAAATAAATGAAAATTATTGGCTCATACTTGGCACCAAATAATTAATTCATTAATTTTTGAAATGTCCTTGGTGAATCAGATAAACCAAAAGGCATTCTTTCGAAAACAAATGAACCTTTACCAGATAAAGAAAAACCAGTATATTTTTTACTGTTTTCCGCCATTGGAATCTGGAAATATGCCTGTTGTAAGTCGATAGTACTAATGTACTTTGCTTTTCTTAATTTATCCAAAATCGAGTCCATGTTAGGAATAGGATGGATATTTTTAGAAGTAATTGCATTGACATCTCTGAAGTCTATACAAAATCGATAAGTGTCATTCGGTTTTCTAACCATAACCGGTGCACTTGAGTACTCACTATTTTCCTCTATGATAATCCCCTCAGCTAGTAATCTGTCAACCTCTTCATAAGCTGCCTTTTTAATGATAGGTGACATTCGTCGAGGTTTATGGCGAACTGGCGTTTGAGAGATTACTTCAATTGTATGTTCAATTAAACCTGTTAAACCAAATTCCTCTTTTTGTTTTGATAAAATATCTTCCACTAATTTATCTAGCATCTGTCTCTCGTCTACATTCAACTCCGAAATTCCTGCACACTCTGCAGGGATAACTATTTTTTCTCTTTATCACCATTAATAAAAGTATGCCATTCACCTTCTTTTGCACGCCACTGTCGCCGTCCAACTCGCACGTCAATGTCAAAAGCAAGACAAAAATCCATCCCAAGGATTATCTCATGTTCCAACTCATGAGCTCCTTTGAAAGAAATCACTTCACACTCATTACCTACTTCAAGTGAAACTTTCAGGACACCCATTGTTTGACTGATGGCTCCAGTTGCAGTGCGCATTAATGAATCAGCAGGTAGTAATCTGTCATTAAATTTCTTTACCAACTGTGGACAAATTAATAACAAAGTTGCTCCTGGATCTAAAAGTGCTTTGTAAGGCTCGACATTTAAAATTACGGGCAAAAAATTCCTATTATCACAACTAAAAGCAGCTAATCTTCTTTTCAAATCACTCGTCTCTGTCAAATCTTCTTAATTAACCTTCTTAATCGCTCCTTTTTTCTTCTCTTCTTCTTCACCCAATAAAAATTTTACTATTTTCTCAATTTTACCTAGTTTTTGGTAACTTTCTTCTTCTTCTCTGTCATTTTTCAATGAACCATTTTCTTCAATTTCTTTATCAACCTCTTGTTTTTTTATAAAACTTTTTACAGTTTCACTCTCTTTATTTAATTTTTGATCATTTTCAATAAAATTTTTTACAATTTCTGTGATATTTTCTTCTGTTTTTTTTTCTAATTAAATTTTTTACAATTTCTGTCATATTTTCTTCTGTTTTTTTTTCAAATTAAATTTTTCATTACCAAGGCTCTGTAATTGTGGAGGAACAGTTTTTAATTCTGTCCCCTACCTTGTGCGTTTCCCCAACTGTGTCTTAATGGTTCACAATTCCGGCATTTATTAAAAACATAACCTGGCATACCACAAACTTGGCATCTTGGCCCTTTTCTTGGTATATTTGGACAACTTTTAGCCATATGGCCAGTTTGATTACAAGCATAACATATTGCAGAAGGACACCGTGATACTATATGACCATCAAGCTTGCAATGGTAAAAAACGCCTTTAAATCCATCTTGATTTTCTGGTTTCTCTCTTTGACCAAAATTTGGAGTCCACTGGCCTCGATTTTCAGTCTGTCGTTGTACATCAGCTTTAGGTAAATTCCAATCTTGTTGGATTTTTGGTTGAAACTGCTGTTGAGGCACCCCTTGTTCTTGAGGTTGACCTTGAGTCAAACCTTGAGGTTGTGATTGCCAATTTTGGTTAAGAACTTGCGCTTGATTAGGATAACTTTGGCTTCTCATTTGTGGCTGTTGTGGTTGATTCGTTGAAAAACTCGAAACTGCCTCCATTGCATCTGTCACTGGCTCTGTCTGTTCATCTTGATTTTTCTTCAATTTATTTTTCTTACTATTCTTCTTTTTACTCAAATCCACATTTTTAGCTTGAATCTGTTCTCCGTCTATTGCTGCTATTTGACCTCTACTTTGTTGATTTGTTATTTTTGCTTCAAAAGCTGCTCCTTTTATTCTCATCTTCTCAACTGCCGGTGGAGCTGTATAACGACTATCCAGTTCAAGCTGTCTTTCCCAACTTCGACCAAATTCTTCAATGTCGTCGAAAGAGGTAACCAAAATATGTGACATCGCTTTTCTATACGACGGTAACAAATTTCTATTGGCAATTTCGACTTGATAACTACGAGCTGGGGGATTATCAAATTTTAAAATTTTAAATTTGAAACGAGTCAAATGCTCAGAAATTTTCTCTCCTTTTCCTTGAGTTCGTCGTCTCAATTCGTCCAACAAATCTTCTCTGTCGTAGACACTGTAGCATTTGGGGGTCCAAGTAGACCGCAGGGCTATCTCCTGCTTTTCGTGTTGCTGAGGAAGATTAATAAATCGAAGGCAGCCAGTATAATTTCAAGATTTCTTTATTGGCTGATGTGGATACACACACGGAGCATCCGACCATCGAGGCGGATCGAGCGGTACTGACTGGCGCAGCAGTCGCGCGGGATCGAGTTAGCACGAGTCGATCGTGCAGATCCCTACACACTCCCCCCCTAGTAAATCGCTAGATTTGCGATTTGAAAAAATAATGCGTTAAGCGCTTACAAAAATTAAACTTAAATCTAGGCTTACAATACTTAAATCTAACTTTACAAATTGTCGCTCCTCGGTAGGTAGCGAACTTCGTTCCGTGACAAGTCTATGCTGACGTTCCTGCCGGGGACTCTCGGGCCGGCGTGAGTCTTCAAGGCCGGGCGCAATGGTGTAAGGACGATCTCCTTCGCGGGCGCGAAGTCTATCACAACTGAACGGCCCAGGTTCTTGATGGAGCCTTGCCCGGGGGAATCGTTCGCACGTGGCCACGAGGCCGTGGTTTACGGTCGATCCCGATAAACGACATGAGTGCCTTGCGGAGTTGCGAATCGAACTGAGATCCCTGGTCTGTCGTGACCAGACTTGGCGAACCGAAACGGGACATCCATCCATCGTAAAAAGCGTGGCACACGGTCTGCGCTGTGATGTCGCGGAGAGGCACGGCCTCGGTCCATCGAGAAAAGCGATCGATCATCGTGAGGCAATAGCTATAGCTTTCGGACGGGACTAGTGGCCCAACGATGTCCACGTGAACATGCAGAAATCGGCCATCCAGGGCGACGAAAGGCGCAGGGTTGATCTTCACGTGCCGCGACACTTTCGATTGTTGACAATCAAGGCAGGTCTTGCACCAAAGTTTAATATCTTTGTGCATGCCTGGCCATACGTAGCGTCGCCTGATAGTCTGGTCCGTAACTTTCGCACCACCATGGGCGAGAGAATGGAACATATCGAAGACACGCTTACGCTGGGGCTTAGGAATGTATGGTCGAAGAACGTTGTCGGTCTGGTTGACGCAAATGCGACTGTGGTCGGGACCCCACTCGAGAAAAATGAGTTTCAGCGAGTTACCAGTCGACTTGCGAAGTTCCGTGAGCTCGGGGTCCTCAGCCTGAGCTTTCGCAAGCTCCAGGACGTCGAATTTGAGCGGCAGACGAACTGCGTCCACCCTCGAGAGGCAATCGGCCACGACGTTCTCCCTGCCTGGCAAATGTACGATCCTGGTGGTAAACTGCGAGATATACCCGAGTTGACGTTGCCGCCGCTGGGTAAAACTATCACAGCGCTGACCAAATGCGTCGGTGAGCGCTTTGTGGTCGGTCATTATTTCGAATTCCCTCGCTTCAAGGAAGTATCGAAAGTACTTGACCGCCTCGTACATAGCAGTCAGCTCACGATCGTACGTATCGTAATTCAGCTGTGTCTTGCTAAATCTGCGAGAGAAAAACGCCAGTGGCTTCCAAGACCCGTCGATTCGCTGCTCGAGGGTGGCGCCCATCGCAAAGTCCGAAGCGTCGGTGATTAGGCGTGTCTCGGCATCCTCGGAAGGATGGCTCAGAAGAGCGGCATCGGCGAGGGCGGTTTTGGCAAGTTCAAAGGCTTGCTCGGTCATGGGAGTCCAGACAACGGGAGTCTGATCGTTCTTAACTGCGCCGTTAGTCAGTTCGTAAAGCGGGGCTTGCGCTTCCGCCGCATGTGGAATATTACGCCGATAGAAGTTGATGAGGCTCAGGAAAGAGCGAAGAGACGAAACGGTCTTGGGCTTAGGAAAATCGAGGATCGCTCGAACCATCTCAGTGGTTGGGCGAGAACCCTGGCTGTCGATCAGCTGAGAGAGAAACACGATCTCGCTTTTTCCAAGTTCGCACTTGGCGAGATTAAGTTTCAAGCTGAAAGCTCTCAAGCGTTCCATCACAATGCGCAGATGCCTCTCGTGTTCCTCTGCATTAGTCGAGAAAATGAGAATGTCCTCCAGATAGCAAAAGACGAAATCCAGGCCTTCGAGGACTCTCCGCATATACCGCATGAATGACTGACCGGCGTTCCGAAGTCCGAAGGGCATGAATACGTACTCGAAGAGGCCAAAGGGTGTGGTCACCGCGGTTTTGATTACGTCGACAGGAGCGACGGGGATTTGGTAGTACGCACGGTGAAGATCGAGTTTCGAGAAGACAGTCGAACCATGGAGGTTAATGGAAAAATCGTGAATGTGCGGAATACTGAATTTGTCGGGTTCAGTAACCGCGTTGACGAGGCGGTAATCTCCACAGATTCGCCACTTGCCGTCCTTCTTGCGCACCATATGAATGGGGCTAGCCCACGAACTTTTCGATCGGCGGCATATGCTTTGCCTGATCAGTTCGTCAAACTCGGCCTGCGCGGCCTTATACCGCTCCGGGTCTAAGCGCCTGGACCGCTGGGAGACGGGGGGGGGGGGCATGGGTTTCAATATGGTGAAAAACATCGTGGGAAGTGATTGGATTGGCAGGTTTCCAACCCGTGACTTCAAGAAACTCGGCAACAATCTTGGAAAAACGATTATTGCGATCGAGCAGACTAACCAAGGGGGCGTCGGACGACTTAAAATAGCCCTTTGTCGACAAGCCCGTGCTAGGCTCAATCAATCTACGGTGTCGAACGTCGACGATGAGGCCGTAGTGACTGAGCAGGTTGGCTCCGATTATAGGGCAGGGAACTGCTGCAACGCAAAAGTTCCATTCAATCGGACGTTTCAAGCGGAGGTCGAGTGCGAGTTTCCGTTCGCCAAATGTCTGAATCTGGGTGTTGTTGGCCGCAAAGAGACGAAGCTCTGTGGGTTTTGCGTTCACGTCTCGGTTGGGTATGAGGGATATCTCCGTGCCGGTATCGACGAGGAAACCAAACCCTGAAGCGTGATCGTGAATATGGAATGGGAGGGGGACTTAGTTTCCCGGGGCGAACGAGCACGGCTGGATGCACTTGTGAGCTTCGTGGACGTATTTTTGATGAATGCGACAAATACCGGTGGCAGGGGCGGCGTTGTGGGGCTGTTGCCCTTGGCCGTTGCCCTGAGGGTCACGAGGCCGTGACCGGGACCGACCGCGATTATTGCGATTGATGCGCGTCCTGAGGGCGGCGAGTTCAGCCATGAGCTTCGCGATTTGGCCTTCTAGCCTCGAGGTATGCGAGCCGCCGACGGCGGCGATGCCATGCGCGCCGCCAGCGGGGGGTGCAACAAGCGGAGTGGCAATGGGGGTAACCGGATGTGAGGCGCCAACTGTGGAAACGACTCCGCGGTTAGGCCCAGTAGCTTCCATATACGAGTCCGCCATATCGCCCAACGTGGCGAGGTTCGTAACGCGGGAGGACGCGAGGACGCCACGGCAGTCCGCGGGGAGGTTCTCGAGAAAAAGGACGCGGATTATGTCGTCATTGGCGCTCGTGTCCAGCTGACGCATTCTCGAGATCATCAGCGATGGTTTGCCAACCATGAAAATCCGGCCCCTGACCAAATCGCGCAAACGTGCCTCCGGGGATGCCCCAAAAGCAGAGATCAAGGCCACCTTGACCTGCTCGTAAAGGTCCGGGGGACGAGAGTCAAGCTCGAGTAGAGGCAACACATGGCCCAGTGCCTCGACGTCAAGCTTCTCGGCGATAAAATCCGCCTTCGTAGCGGAATTAGTGATACCGGCGTTGCGGAACGTAATCTCCGCCTGGCCCAGCCAAACCCTAGGGTTGTCACGCTAAAACGGTGGGATCTTGGGCTGGCGATAGATCGCGCCAACCGTGGGCTGCGTCGGAAGCGGGCCCGAGATTGCAACCGCCGCTGTAGTTGCCGCCGATGTATTTGCGGTGTCCGTCGGTCCGGCAGTCGTGGTCACCTGAGCTTGGCGCAAGCTCTCGATCTGGGTTTGAGCGGCTTCCAGCCTCCGCTGGACCTCCGCCAACTCACGCGCGTGCCGCTCTTCGTCGGTCTCGATCACCATGACGAGAAAAAATGAAAACCCTACCGAGGGGAATCGTCCGGGGAGTCAGGCAGTGGACCCACGAGCTGAAATGCCGATGCGTGTGCGTGGCTCACAAGGCCCTAATACAAAACAACTGTCTTTGTTCAGCACACGCCGCCGCGTACGCGAGTGAATTTATGCCCGGCGAGAAAATAGTCGCGTGGCAGATATCGGTGAAAAATAGAAAAAACAATTCTTCAGTTTTACCTGACTGCAAAAAGTTGTTTATACTACCTAGGAAATGTGAAACTGTTCGCGACGTTTCGTATAAGATACGCCGCAATGTTTGTAAACACCGAACGAGCAATTCCAGTGTGAGCGCGCGTGACCGTCGCCGATTCGCGGAACTGGGGGAATACGCGGTAAAGCAAGCACGCACGAGCGGCTTACTTTGCACTCTGCACACTAGATCCGTACTCACACTGGACACTTAATTCACACACACACAATGTTTTTGAAGGGCTGGTGCGTTGTCGTCCTGGAGATGATGTTCGCTGACGTCCTGGAGGATAGCCTGGGCGGCGTGGGGCGTAGCAACGAGCTTGCAGAGTTCGACGTGGAAGTGATCTCCGTCAGCCTGACCTGGGTACCGACTTCGCGTCCAGGTAACCCTCTTCGTGCATCGACTTCGCGCCGAGAATGCACTCTTCGTGAAGTGGCTTCGCGCCGGCTTCAACCGCTGCTCCTCCAACGATGCCAAGGTCTCTCGGGGGCTCGTGGCCCGAGGTTTGTTTTTGAATTTTCCGTGCGAAGTTGCCGGCGTGCCTGCACAACTTCGCAATTTTCAAGAACAATTTTTTGTTGTCGCTAGAGCAAAACGTCTTTTGACGTGCTGCCTCGCTCGAAGAGAGTATACGACTCTCCCGCTCCGTGTCTTATTGTTCGGCCGTTGTTGATGGCTCGAACAATCTTGCAGATTTCCTGACTTCGCGTGTTGGGAAATTCCGGGGTCACCAGTGTACCGTTTGGGGGTCCAAGTAGACCGCAGGGCTATCTCCTGCTTTTCGTGTTGCTGAGGAAGATTAATGAATCGAAGGCAGCCAGTATAATTTCAAGATTTCTTTATTGGCTGCTGTGGATACACACGGAGCATCCGACCATCGAGGCGGATCGAGCGGTACTGACTGGCGCAGCAGTCGCGCGGGATCGAGTTAGCACGAGTCGATCGTGCAGATCCCTACAACACCCACATAATGATTGCAAAAAACTGTCTTGAAATCTGTCCAAGTTTTCAAATCTTTTCTTACAGTTCTGAACCAAATACTTGAATTTTTCTTCAAAATACAGGGTAAAGCTTGGATTAAATCTAAATCATTAACTCCAGCTGTCACTCTGCAATCCTCGAGCTCATCCAAAAATTCTTCAGCATCTTCATCTTCTTGGCCATTGAATTTTAAACCCCAATTTCTTAACATTTTTACTAATTGAATTTTTCTGAAATCATTCTCTGTCTCTTCTCTTCTTAAATTTTGAATTTTTCAAATATTTTTCTTCTCTGGTACAACTTTTTCTGTTCAATATTGAAGTAAAAATGTTTGTTTTTGTGTTTTATTTTCTTCAGGTTGTTGAATTTTTGATACACCATCTCGATGCCTCCATGGTGTAAAATTCTGCT
This sequence comes from Encarsia formosa, assembly GCA_038277355.1. Lineage (NCBI taxonomy): Eukaryota > Metazoa > Arthropoda > Insecta > Hymenoptera > Aphelinidae > Encarsia > Encarsia formosa. The sequence continues at coordinate 46,317,222 of CM076186.1, read as the reverse complement.
GAATATTTTCATAATGATTTTTAGGAACTCCGCAGCTTTTAGTTCTCAAACCTCTCTTCAGCTCTGTCTGTCTTGATTTAATTTGTGATATTTTACTCGATGTAGTACTTCCAAATTCTGATAAATTACTCTCGTCGTCATCTTCAATAAAATAATCACCATCGTCAATCTGTCTTTCTTCTATTAAATTCAAATCAACCGTCGGCCTCTTTTGATTAACATATTGATCCATTGTAGATCTTACTCTTTGCATATTAAATTCTTCAGTATTTCCAAATATTTTTTCTTCAGACTCGTTCTCAGATGTTGAAGTTTCTTGTGGTAAATCATCAACACTTTGCACTGGAGTAAACCATTTTTCTTTTCCGTCACTAGTCATAGGCATATTTCTGGATAAAGGTGTTTGATGTAAAAAATTATCCTGTCTTCTCCTTGATCTGATTAATTGAGCTTGCTCAAATTCAACTTTACTGAATCTTAACATTTTTGGAAGCGTGATTCGTGGCCAATTTGAAGTAGTGACTTTCGTAGTTAATCCTCTCTCATTTGAAAATCCATTGGCCACTCCACTGGTTGCTGTCATCATTGAAAATGTTGTTGTTGGATTTGCCATGGTTGTGTGGACTACATCCGTTGTAGCTGTCGTGACTGTTACCGCAGTAACAGCAGTTACAGAAATTGACGGTGGTTCCACATGCAAACTGCTCACTGGAGGTTCCGGTATATCTTCCTGCATCTGTGAACCTGTCTCTGCACTCGTCTGAACTGAGAAAACCCGGGATAATCTCGTCGTCTTGTTTAGAAGTTGTCAAAGTTGAGGGTTGGCTACCTTTTGAAGTTTCATCCACCTTTGCTGGCTTCTTGCGAGCCCGACCACGTAATGCCAACTGCTCCGCTAGTCGTTTCGCTTCCTCTCTCATCGCTTGTCGCTCGTCGAAGTCCTCAGCCATATCGTCCATGTACCATGGAATATAAGAACAAGAGTCAGCATGATTTTCTTTAATTATAGCCCTAACCAACCTATCCCTTAAAATATTTTCATCTCCGACAACACTAAGTCCAAAATCTCTTAATTCCATTAAAATTTCAGGTAACTTTAATTTATTCACTTCCCTATTAACAGTCCGACTCTCTCTAGTTTTATTCACTTTAGTCATTACTTTCTCGAGATTATCCATTTTAATTTTAATTAAAGTTTAATTTTAATTTTAATCAAAGTTTAATTTTTATTTTTAAATTCAACTAAAATTAAATTTTAGTTAAATTTTTAATTTAATTTCATTAATTCAAATTTTATTTTCTTTTAATTAAAAAAAAAATTATTTAGCTTTCCAATCAAAATTAAAAACTTCAGATTCAACTTCTTTTTTTTTTTTTTTAGTAAAGAAAATCAATTTACAAATTCCTATTCTCAAAATAAATATTTAATTCAAAATAAAAATTTCAAATTCAATTTAAAATTTTAATTTTAACTTAACCGTTGCAGTTAAATTTTTTTTCCAAACATAACCTTCAATAAAAAAAATTAAACAAATTTTTAAATTGTCAAATTAACCTCAATTAGTATTTATCAATTTTTTTTTTTTTTTTTCTCTGGCTCACGTCTTACCTTATTTACGAGTAAATACACAAATAATGGCAAAAATAATAAGTAATACCCTGTTGAATGTCCACACGTGTGAGCCACACGTGTGGCCCACGTAACATTATTTTCAAGTAGATGATTATAAAAAGGAATAAAATATGAATATAGTTAATTATTTAATGATTTTACAGCCTCTTATGTCATAAATAATCAACAAATTGTTTTTTTATTTTTTTTATTTTACGTGCTTTTCTTTAACTCACAATGTTTCGTCGTTGTCGTCGTACGTTCAAAAGTGCCAAGCACTAGAACTTGGAGCTTGTAAGACCTGGAGGTCTGAAATTTTGCAGAGGGTCTAGGTTTGGATGACAAAACATGAATCCGTAGTCACTTATCGACCTGGACCTCCAGGTCGCCGATGACGGGGGTACCTGAGGGAGTCATCTCCGAGAATTTGCGCTATATTTTTCGGGGATGACTTTGAGGAAAGTTCTAGAGTATTTATCGAGGCAATTCGAACCTAAGTACCAAGGTCACCGATGATGGGGGTACCCGGGGTACCTGGGGGTCATCTCCGAGAATTCGGGTCGAATTCTTGGGATATGACTTAGGATAGATTTCGGGGGTGTTTTAGAGCATATGAGGAAGAAGTTTGAACCTGGAGAGCCAGGTCGACGATGACGAGTGTACCTAGGGAACCTGGAGGTCATCTTCGAGAGTTAGGGACAATTTCTGCGGAAATGACTTTAAGAGGTAATATAGAGTATTTATCGAGCCAATTTGAACATTAGTACTAAGGTCACCGATGATGGGGGTACCTGGGGTACCTGGGAGTCATCTCCGAGAAGTATAATTTAGTTGAACAAAAATGAAGAACTTTTAAGTCATCCCCGCAGAAATTGGCCCAAACTGTCGAAGATGACCTCCAGGTTCCTCAGGAACAACCGTCATCGGCGACCTGGATACCTAGGTTTGAGTTGCCTCGATAAATACTCTATAACACCTCTTAAAGTCATTTCCGCAGAAATTGTTCCTAACTCTCGAAGATAACCTCCAGGTTCCCTAGGTATACCCGTCATCGTCGACCTGGCTCTCCAGGTTCAAACTTCTTCCTCATATGCTCTGAAACACCCCCGAAATCTATCCTAAGTCATATCCCAAGAATTTGATTCGAATTCTCGGAGGTGACTTCCAGGTACCCCGAGTAACCCCATCATCGGTGACCTTGGTACTTAGGTTCAAATTGCCTCGATAAATACTCTAGAACTTTCCTCAAAGTCATCCCCGAAGAATTTATCCCAAATTCTCGGAGATGACTCCCTCAAATACCCCCGTCATCGGCGACCTGGAGGTCCAGGTCGATAAGTGACCACGGATTTATGTATTGTCATCCGAACCTAGACCCTCTGCAAAATTTCAGACCTCCAGGTCTTACAAGCTCCAAGTTCTAGAGCTTGGCAGTTTTGAACGTACGACGACGATGACGAAACATTGTGAGTTAAAGAAAAGCACGTAAAATAAAAAAAAAACAATTTTTTGATTATTTATGACATAAGAGGCTATAAAATCATTAAATAATTAACTATATCCATATTTTATTCCCTTTTATAATCATCGACTTGAAAATAATGTTACGTGTGCCACACGTATGGCTCACACGTGTGGACATTCAACAGGGTAATGCTACCTGTAACTCCACTCTCCCTAAATTATTTTTTTTTTTACATCAAAAATCTCGCTTCGTCCAGCAGCACAACACAAAGCTGATAGGAAACCAACGCGCGCGCCTCAGTCGCAGAGCACGTGTGTTGTTCTTTTATCTCCTCTTTTGTTTACAATATGTCGGTGCGTAACTAGAATTCTCTTTCACCTTCCCCCACGTTGCCAGGCGCCATTTGTAATAAGCAAATTAATCAAATAAATATTTCACAATTCTACTTTATTCATTCAAAAAAATTAATCCTAGTTTATAACAATTGGTTTTTAACTAATTAAATTACACTGAGTCTACTCTACTTCAGAGGAGGCACCGAAAAAGAGAATTTTAGTTTTCCACACACGTATTATTTTCTTCTTCTTTATTCTGTCACTGTCACGTTAATAAACCTCTTTTTACCTGAAATTGATTGATGTTTGATTGCAGCTTCCTCGTCGTTCTACGTTGCCGGTGTACTCCTTGTTTTCTCGTTGCAGGTTTAGACCCATGTAGCCACCGATGACCTCGTCGAGAATTTATTGGACCCGTTGATGAAAACTCGGAGAGTCCGATGAATCTTGTAGATTTTCCATAAAGACGTCGGAAAAAGCACCTTAAAAATTTTAACTCGTATGCTAATTTTTTCAACTGCTCAACTGTTGCCTAGCAGCGGCGGCGACGTTCATTTCGATACCGGCAAGACGATCGGCTGGCGCGCTCGCTCTCCCTCTCTCGTACTTGTTCTTCTCGTCGCCTCGGATCTTTCTCTCGCTCCTCTTCTATTCTTTCTTCTCCTATCGTCTCACTGCAGCTGTACCAACTCGGCTAGCTGCTGCTGCTGCTGCTGCTGCTGCTACTGCTACTGTATAATTCTGGCGCGCGTCTCTGTCATGATTTTCTCTTCATCTTTTCTTTTACATGTTCATGCAATATAAAATTAACTTATTTATAAACTGTTTTTTTATTAAATCTTCAATGGCCGTTTAGGAAGATTTAATAAGTAACGAAACTTCGTTACAACATACCTAAAAATCATTAAAGCATGATTTTTTTAATAACTAATACGCCGTGAAAAGCCGTATATCGATTCAAAAAAACCGTACATAGAATAATTTTTTTTTTTTTTAGCTCCAATCTATTGTTGATTTCATAAAACAATTTTTGTATGTCAAAAGCCATGAAAATTACGAATTCAAAACCAAAAAAAACTCTACATTTTATAATCAGTAAGAAATCGCTCGTTACGCTTATTTAGTACCTTGAAATGTTTTGAATTTATAAGACCGATACAAATCATACATTGTTATGAAGGTATCAAAAACAGGAATTTTTTTGCAACGACCGAAACCCTGTATCTTCAAAAATGCTTTGCACAATTCGAAAAACCAACGAAATAAACATCACTCTTTTTAGCTAACTTAAAATTTTTTTATTTTTTAAAACTATACAAATCATAAATTGTTAGAAAGGTATTGAAATAAGGAAGTTTTCTGCGTGAACCGCACCTCGAAAACTTGCCTTCACGTGATTCGAAAACCAAAAAAAATTAGTTTCCATTCGTGAAAAATCGCTTTTTTGCGGAACGGAGATGTTTTTAATTTTAAACCTGCTTAAATCATACGTCTTCTGAAAGGTATCGAAAAAAATAAGATTTCTGCGAGAACTGCACCTCGATAACTTTAAAATTGCCTTCACGCGACTCTAAAACCAACTGAAAAATCAGTTTCCAATCCGTGAGAAATCGCTTTTTTGCGGAATGGAAATGTTTTTAATTGATTAAACCTGCATAAATCTTACCGTTTTGAAGCTATGAAAAAAGGCAGTTTTTTGCGAAGCTGGCGTGGCACCAAGGCCCAGTTCGTGGCAAGAACACGGAGATAACCGAACTCGCCCGATCTCGAGTCTAAAAATATCTGCGCGTAGTTTGGCCCAACACCGAAAGCTAATACGGAATATAACTGGTAAAATGCCGATTGTGTTTTAACCAAATTAGAATAATTTTTCATGATTGTTTCTAAATTTTATCTGAATTGAAACATCAAAATAGCTATAAGCCTTCAGTTTTTTTGTAGGGAGTATTATTTTATTAGTACGTACTAGCTTTTAGTCACATCCACACGACAAAAAAGTGTAAAAAAAAAAAATTAAAATTAAACAATTATTATTGAAGCACTATCTATTTTTATGTACTGCTTCAAAAATAATTTTTCACTTGAATTAAAAATTTCTTGGAGTCCCAAGGCCCAAGCCCCCATCCGATGCTTTCAGCGAGCGTTGGCCCTGCGTGTCAGTATAGCAGATCGATTAGTTTTTTTTTCCAGCCTTTTGTTTAGTTGACGGCGCCACGGTCAATTCGGAACTCTCTCCAAGGTAGGCAGCAGTCTTAAGTCGAAAAAGGCTGATGAGCGGCTGGCTTTTTGGGCAAGCAGTTAGACATTCTCATTGGTTACTGAGATACGTTTAAGAAGAATCACTACGTGCTCGCGCTTTACCCCGAGTACGAAGAGTCTGACTACTGCAAGGATGACTTGTTCAGGATAACGGAACTTGTTTTTACTGAACATGTTGCCGTGCACTGGTTTTGATAAGCCTAATGTCATTCGATCACACGTGTTACAATAAACTGTTCTAGCAACGAACTTTTGTACGAGAATTTTTGATCTGACGATCTCACTCTCGACCCCCCGCAAATTAATTCAAAGAATTTTTTAAATTGCTCAGTTCAATCTCACCATCAACATAATGATGATTGTTTATCGTTCGATTTACAGCGATTTTGGGAGATTGAACACCTCGCGGCTGCAAAACCTTTGTAAAAAGAATACGAAGAGTGCGAAAAAATATTTTATAGCATTAATGCGTGGGTACTCGATTTTACGCACTCCTCAAATTTTAAAAACTCGCCCTACGCACCGATGCTATAAAATATGGTATGCAATGAGTGCAACTCGTCACCAGGGCTTCTTAAAGTCACTCGTCACTGAACGACTGTCTGATGATTAGTTCAAAGTTGCAGTCTGAACCATGGGTCATTCTTACACGTTTAAGGTCATACCAATTTGCATTCACAGCTGACTCCGTCAAAATGTTTCACCAAATTAAAGTGCATCCAGATGACAGTAGAAAGCAACAAGTTTTGTGGGGATTCGATCCAAAGATGAAGGCAAAAAATACCCACGAGGTGCGAGATCCATTAGTAAATCGTCATACTTGAATGATTTTTTCGACGGTGGTGACATTTTACAATAAGCTCTTAATTTAAAAAATCAACTCACAGCAATTTTGAAAGCTGGAGCCATCAATTTGAGCAAATTGGCTTCGAATGATCTTTTTCTCCTAATTCGGGAAACAAGGTTAAACTCCTTCCATTCGATACGATTACAACTCTAGGATTAGTTTGGAATTTCTGGAACGACCCTTTCTGAAAATAAAAATGAACTTTTTTTTCAAAAATGTTAACCCACGAAACGCTCTGTCTTGTCAGACATAGCTCGTCTTTTCGACCCGCTTGGTTAGTACAGTCCTGTTTTGATCACAGCCAAAACTCTTATTCAGGATTTGTGGTTAATCGATTGGGATAATCCACTGCCTGCCTGATTCGCAGAGCTATGAGAAAGTTTCAAGTTGAAACTGCCTAATCTCGAGATCATTACCGTATCTAGATGGTTAGGTACTAACAAGGAAATAATTCATCCTTTGGGACCTGGATTTTCATGAAACTTTGCACATACCTTTCATTCATTGTAAAAAAAAGCCTTGCAGTGTTCTTTTTCCAGAATGAACCCTTTTTCACTTACTTCTCATATAGCTCCAAGGTTAAAAAGCAGATTGATTCCAAAAAAAGCCGTTTTTGACCTCATTTTCGAAAAATTCATTCTTGGACCGTATTGTACTTGGAAATATCTGAAACCTCGCATATTTTTGTTTTTTCAAGCACTTTTTGAAAAAAGTTATTACAAATTTTTTTGGAATGATTTTGTTTATGTATATTGCAACTCAAACGGACTAAAAACTGATTTTAGAAACTTTGATTTAAAGGGCAAAATCATTCGTGAAAAAATTGTAATAATTTTTTATGAATGATTTAAAAATGAAAATCCAGGTCCCAAAGGACAAATTATCTCCTTGTAAATCCGACTCTAATACCGAGATTCATTTGTTTACTGGCGCATCTGAACGTACGTACTCGGCAACATTTTACTTGCGTATCATGGTATCCGGCGCAGGTAGCTCCGCAAAATTGTTGCTCACTAAAACGAAGGTCGCGCCGGTGAAAACCCTTCGTATAACACGGTTAGAGCTTTGTGGTGCTATTTTAGGCGCAAGGCTTATCGATCAGGCAAGTTTAAAAATTGATTTAAAAAATACCCCAACACATTCATGAGTTGACTTTCAAGTCACCATGTGCTGCATAAAAGCACATGCATCCTGATGCATGCATCAGACACCCTTTGTCGTCAATCGAGTCGGTAAAATCCAATCGATTTTACCACCCGACGCGTGGCAACATGTACGAACAAATGATGTTGCGCATTGGTGGTCGACTCCAACTTGCGAATCTGATTTTCGATGAAAAGTACCCTGCCATTTTGAGTAAAGATTCTCGACTTTCGTATTTGATTATGCACGATTCGCATATCAAAACTCAGCTTTTCGTGAACCAGGAGGTATTGGATCACACACGTACAAGTTCTCGCAAACCAAATTTACAGTGAGTGTGCTGTCTGCGCTCGATTTGTAGCAAGAACTCTTACCCATATCATGAATAACCTGCCCGAATTCAGAGTTAACTCTGAATCTGTTATCGGCAACTCGACTCTTACGTTTGAAGAGATGAAACTTTTATGTCAAATCGAGGCTTGTCTTAATTCTCACCTATTGATAGATATCAGCAATTACCCTGAAGATCTTGCTCCTTTGACCCTTGGTCACTTTCTTTGACAGTAGTTCCAGAGTCAGGAACAGTAGACTTCAATACTAATATCTAGACAGGTAACAAATATCGAGTCTTACAGCGGTCCAAGTTTCAACGTTCTAGTAGCTTCGTTTCCTGATGTGAATACGACGTGCTTGCATCATCTACGATACTATAAAAAAAAAAAAAAAAAAAAAAAAAAAATTAACAATTGTGTTCTTTATAAAGTGAATATCCTTAAACAGTGGCTTGGATCTCTTTTAGCCGATGATTGGAGAACATCGTATGATTTTCATATACCTTACAAAGCACTTTTTAACTGTAAAAAAAATTAGAAAAATATGTAAAAATAAAAAATCGTCATAGCGACGGTTACGATGAAATAGATTGTGTTATTAATTATAATATCACCGATGAAAACGATGTCAACGGTGAACACGAAGACAGAGAATCACTGTAATCAACCCCTGTAGACGTCGTCAATTAGAAATATCGTGTTAGCTTATGAAAAAAAAGCTTGCAGAGGCACTCAGCGATTTTTATAAGAAAATAAAAACCGTAGGTGTTTTCGCTGCTGATCAGATACCATCCCACTTGCTGCTTCCTGCTAGTATTATCGTTAATACTCAAGAATAGAATAAAAGTGGTAAGCATTTTACAGCTCAGTATAAAAATGCTAAAGCTCATGGTTTTTTTTGACAGTTATGGACGCCCATTGATTTCAAAATTTATGCAGGACGCTATAAAAAAAACTGTATAACATGGCAATTTAGTAAAAAACAGTTAGAAGGTTTCGATTCCATGGTGTGCGGTGAATATTGTCTACAATTTATACATCATATGAGTAGCCTCGCAACTTACACTCATTCTCTAATCAGTTGTCAAAATATACGCAAAGCAACGATTAGAAAACAGCAAAATATTACAGTCTGTATAAAAAAGCTCAGGCTTAGAGTGGTACGATGGTTTGGTTTTGCTAAAAATAGTTAAACAACTATTCTACACTCAGAGAAAGATTTGATTGGACCAATTAAATATTCTTTGTTCCCTCAATAGTCGAAACATTGTAGCAGTTACAATACGTATAGTAAGGATAATAATACATATTGTTGCGACTAGCAAAGCAAATCTAACCTAACCTAGCTAATTTTTAAAATTTTAAAATTGAAGTCATTATTTCTTAAATATTGTGATTTTTATAATCATTTGTATATTTTTAAGATTAAAACTATTCATTAAATAAATTAATTATATCAAAATCACAAAAAAGAAATTTTTTAAAATTAAGTTGTGCTATACCAGTGTAAGTAGAAACATGTTAACCCTTAGTACGCATTTAGTCAGCGCTACCATGATATTGTAACTGCTACAATATGCCTGATTGTCTCTATATCAACTATGGCATCTTAGATGTTACACTATATTGTTGACCCAATCAAACCTTTCTCTGAGTGTACGTTGTGACCAGAAATGCCCTGAGGATTTATGTGCGTCTGGCGGAAAAGGCTAAATTTTTGGAATCCATTGTGTGCCGTCACGTGATCAGTTTAGAAAACTTTTTTGCATTATGTTTTTACCCGTTAACGCGAAGATGACGACGACGACAGCAGCGACAAACCCACTGGCGGACCGTTGAGTTGCTCAACGCCAAAACGCGAGAGACAACGATCGAAACTAAAAGCCTTAAGTTTTAATACAAAAAACTAGGGAGGGTTCCTCCCTGCTTGTTCCGCTCGCCAACCCCCTAATTTTATTGACTACAATATTATTTAATGATAAAAAAAAAATCTTTAGCAAACATTTGAAGTACAAGATCGAAATAGTAACAAGTAAGCTCTCTTAGTGGTTGCTAAATAATCATAAAACTAAATTGCTAAAAAAAAAAAAATTTAATCAGTTAGACAAACTCATGAGGTAGTCTTTAAGGACGTTCAACTTTGACTACCCAAGTCAAGTCTTCTAGTATGACTATTTTTCCGATATAGAAACACGCTGATTGGTTGCTCCAGTCTAACCTAACCCCAAAAGTACTATTTTTTTTCTTTGACTATTCTTTTCTATTGTTAATATTCTCCTAATCGTCTCCGTCAAAAACTTGAAATAATCCTCAAATGCTCTTTTAAGACCTCAAAAAACTGTGCTTGATATCATCATCCATTATTGAGAGACCTTGTTAAGAAGCACGAAAAAGTTCGATTTCCCATATGACACTGTATCAATGGATTAAAACAATAATTATTGATATCTTTATTATTAGACTCCTAATTGCTTCCAGATTTCAACAGAGGACTTCTTATTATTCAATCAAAATATCTCTAAATTTTCATAATTTATTCATCATGATTAGTTTTTCGAGTTGAACGTCCTTAAGTCTATATTTTTTTTCATCTTTTGCGGTATATTCAAATGGTTTAGGACATTTTTAACATTAAAATTTATTTCAAATATTCCAAGATCCAGACCCTAATGGAAAAGAAAAAACGTGATGTATTTCAACAAAAATTAGATTGAGAAGTTTTTCAAGATTTTTTAGGAGGTCAAAAGGCACTTTTATAACCAATTCATGAAAATCCTTTATTATATTAATAAGTTTGGCTCTTTTTTCCCGTCATCGGCATCGTAAAGTCGTTTTTCTTTTTTTTTAAAAAAGACTTTCATGTATTCGATAGGTTTGAAATTTGGTATGTATATGTTTACAGTGCCGTAGACTACGAATTTAATATCCATTTTTCCATTTGACCTTACGTAAACACGATACTAAGGCTGCATTGGACTTGTTTTAGGTCAAATTTGGAAATGTTATTTTGATTTATCGATTCTGTTTGAAATTTTGTAGTCGTAGGTTTTTGAGGTTGCTGATTACAAATCCGAGTTTACTTTTTGAATTTGACCGATGTAAGGTCTACTTAATTACAGTGAAAAATTATTTTTTAATAGTTTTTTGTTGAACTAAGTGTAGGAGGGTTTTCGAGGTCGCTGATTATTATGAATCTGACCTTACTTTTTGAATTTGACCTATGTAAAGTTTACTTAATTAAGGTTAAAAATTATTTAAAACAATTTTTTTTTGAATAAAGTGTAGGAAGGTCTTCGAGGTCACTTATTATGAATCCGACCTTAGTTTTTGAATTTGACCTAAAATAAGCATGATATTTAAGTTATACATTCAAATTAATATTGAATTCAACCGAGCAAGCGTTAGCGCAGCGAGGTATAGATGCTAGTTTCATATTAATTGTTATCTAGCAGGCGAAAATTTCATTAAAACTAAAAATATATGAATAGCAAACAGATTTTTTTTGTTAACGGAATTTTACCAAAAACCGCGTTTCTCTAGCCATCTTTGGTTTCGAGATGTCAAGAGATGTAATTTTTGCCGTAACTATTCTTTTTTAAAAACCATAAAATTGATGCATTTATATTGTGTAGGAGTTTCTGCAAAAAACCTAAAAGTCATTCCATAGGTGATCTAATGCTAAAAAAAACTCTAAAAACTATTGAAAAATCATGAAGCCAGACAAAGTTGTTTAAAAAATTTTTTTTTTCAGTAGCCACTATTTTTTATGTAAATTAATCGAAAATCTTAAGAAAAAAAAATTCTGGGCGCTAATCACAACATTCTATTCTCTTTTTAGGGACCCTAGGATTTAAAGTATTAATTCTTAAACTTTGATTCATACCTTGAAACCTCGGATGGCTAGTAAAACTCGGTTTACGACAAAAATTAGCTACCAAAAAGTTTAGTTTAGCTACGTATGTTGTTTTTAAATTTTGATAAAATATGTGCCCTTAAGGTGGCAATTTATATTAAAAATTTTAATATTTTTTTTTTGTGGTGACCAATACTTGATGAAAAATTTACCCTTTCAATTTTAATAAAATTGGTCAAAAAGGTGCTTTTTTTATTTTTAAAAAGTTGAAACAATATGACCAGCTGTGCGAGGACTTTACCGCAAGTTTTTTTGAAATCGGTGCAAAAAAAAATTTTTAAATCATAATTAAACTAAATTGATTGTAAACAAAATATGTTTAACCAAAAAGTTTTAATTTAAGATTTTTATTTTTGATTCTATTGGTTATAAATAAACTGTGAGTCTCCAGCCCTCTTTGATTCTGAGATATGAGAAAAGGTTTAAAATTAACTATATTAGAGCCCATAGTCTCAAGGGAAGAAAAAGTAAGCTCTTTCAAATGATACTCAAATATTGTAGGGATTTGCCATGGAAGCTGATTCGGCTATTTTATTCGGCAAAATACCCTTTCTTGTGATAAAGTTTTTAGGCATCTTTTATAAACCGCGGTCCTGAATCTGAGGCAGGTTGGCACAAAAAATAGCAAACCCAAGAGCTTGTTAAGGGTTGGCTAATATTTTTCAAGTGATCGTGTAACATTTTCATTGCAAAGGCCCCGAAAACCATACAACTCCCTCCCACGTAGCGGCGGTAATATTTGCGTTTTCGGGGCCTGTATAATGAAAAGTAAAAGTTGAGAATATTTCAATATATTTGAGAAACTGTTTTGATTTTTAATCTGGTTACTCAATGAAAATAACCTTTGTATATTCTCTAGTTTCAAATAACATTATTCAGTTTAGAATGAAAATACTTTTTCGCTATTTTGGACATGAATTTTTGGTAACCGGACAAAAGACCCGAGTAAAAATCCCCGGGACAAATCCCCGAAAGACAAAATACCCGGAAAAATTAAAAATTGAATTTTTTTTTTTTTAAACACTAACGGGTTATTTTTTAAAACAATGCGCGCCGTGTGGCTCGAAGGGCCCCCGCAGAGGCGCGCCATAAAATTTAGTTCCAACCAAACGATGATTGTTTATGTTTACAATACTCAAGTATTTCTAGTATTTATAAGGATTATAAGTTTGATTAGTGTTCGTACGGCTGTTGATCAACACGGACAGAAATGGCACGATGCCGATACATTTTGTACTTAGTCAAAAATGCAAGGCTTTGTTAAATTTATCCGGTAATCTTTTCATGAAACAAAGAGTGAATAAAGAATCTGTTGTGTGGTGGTGTCAAAAGTATAAAGATATTAAATGCAAAGAAATTGTTAAAACGACGTCCGATGATGTTAATGGTAATTATTTATTATTCTAAAATTATCTATTTATTATTTTCTTTTTATTTTTATAAATTAATTGTTATTTGTAGTTACAGTTATTTCAGAAACAGCTCATTTTCATGCTCCTGATCCTGTAAATATAGAAGTAAAAACTATTATTAACAATATAAAAAATTCAGCAAAAGAAAACTCAGAAAAGACGAGTAAAGTTATTGCATCTAATTTGAATAAAGTATCTGACGAAGCTTCTGCTCATTTACCAGCAATGAGTAATTTAAATAAAATGGTTCGACGCGTCAGATCAACCAAAAATGAAGCATTTCCAGTTAACGGCGGTTCGGAAGGAATGATTATTCCTGATTCATTTACTTTGACTTATAAAGGTAAACTGTTTTTGATTCATGATAGTAAAGATGCAAAGAATTGATTTCTGATTTTTAGTACCAAAAAATACCTAAGTTTCTTAAAAACTTGTAAGGTCTGGTTAGCCGATGGGACATTTTCTGTTGTACCAACTTTGTTTACTCAACTTTACAGTATTCATGGTTTGTGTGACAAGAAAAATTTACCCTTAGTTTACCTTTTGCTGCTAAATAAAAAAAAAAAAATTGATAAATTAGCATTAAGTTTATTAAAAGATTTTCTGGATGGTTATGAACCCGAAATGGTTATTTCTGATTACGAAAATGCTTTTTTAAAATCATTTGGAATTTTATTTCCTACCTCACGCCAAAAAGGATGTTTGTACCATTTTATTCAATGCATTCGGAGACAAATTCAGGGATTAGGGCTGCAGAAATTATATAGTGAAGATCGTGAGTTCATGTTAGCTGTAAAAATGTTAGGATCTTTGACGTTCGTTCCGGTGGAAGATGTTGTTTATGCTTACGAGATATTGACACAAACAGAATATTTTGTAAAAAATGACGAACTTTTGGACAATTTATTAATTTACTTTGACACTACTTGGATCGGAGTCAAAGGACGCAGTGTTCGAGGGAAACCGTTATTTCCCGTCGAGTTGTGGAATAATTACCATGAAGTTTTGAATGATTTACCCTGAACAAATAATGGTGTAGAAGGATGGCATCATAGATTCGCCAATCTTGTTGATCAACACCATGCAAGTATGGCCAATTTCATTAACTGTCTTAAATTGGAGCAAAACAATACCGAAGTTTTAATTGAGCAGTTTAAATCTGGACGAGAAATTAACAACCAACAAAGAAAAAAGTACAAAATCTACGACGATAGAATAAACAGAGTTGTTTTAACATATAATAAAAATAACGTTTTAAATTACATGAAAAATTTAAGTTCGATAATCGTTTATTAATATTTAATAATAATGTTTTTTTTTTTTTTTAATTTATTTGTTATATTAAATGTTATTCGTTTATGTTAAAATTTTTGTGTTTTTGTAAAGTTGTAGATTATTATTTAAATTTAAATAAACATTATATGTATTCATTATTAATTGGATTTATTCATTTATTTATTATTTTTGTTTTTTTCGGGGATTTTGTGTTTCGGGGATTTTGTATTTCGAGGATTTTGTCTTTCGGGGATTTTGTCTTCGGGTCTTTTGTCCTGGAAACGAATTTTTTTTTAAATTGACGAACCTGCCTCGGTTTCTCCTACCTGGAACACGTGAGCTTTATTATAATGGACAAAACATATTTGTGTCATACTTCTTACAATTAAATTAAATCATACATCTTAACATTTATTGTTGTTGGTATCAATACTATGAAAATTTTCATTGTTATTACTATTTAATATTTATATTTATACTTTTATTTTAAAAAGTATCCATTTCATACCTAAAAACTTTTTGTACGTTATTATCTACGTTGAATAAAAATTATAAAATCAAAATATTGATAAAATTCAAATTAAGATTTGAATTACGATGAAAAGTTTCTTTGAAAAGTTAAAGTTTTTACTTATATTAATCGATTATGATGGTATTAAAAAGTATATACCTGGCCTCGGTGTGTATATTTAATTTATGTTCAACGGAGTCAGAAAGCAACAATTTCGTTTTAGGCCGTGCCTCAAAAATACCATTCTTTCGAAAACATAAAAATTTGATCTTACATTATAGTTTTGTTACTCATTTCAATCTACAATATGAAAATTGCATTCCTTTTATTTAGTATTGTGTATTCAGAGACTTGGTATTTTCATCACATCGAGCAACACATGCTCTAAGTATCAAATCTTTTTTTCTAGTCCGTTATTGTGCTGGGTCAATTACCTGAAATACTTGAGCTGTAATTGAAACGACATCACATATTTATGTTTGTCACATTTTGATAGTTACTGTCGTTATTAGGATTATAATTAATTACATGATTGATACCAGTGTTGACATTTACATTTTACACTTGTATTTTTACTATTTCATAACCCTTAAATTTTTTGTACATTATAATATTGGAAATTGAATAACAATTATTCATTTAGATCAAATTAGTCTTGTATTCATGAGTTTTTCATGAAGTGAAAAGCAAAAAAAAACTTATTATTCATAGAATGATAAAAATTATAACGAAGATTTAAAATTTGTATTAAAAGTTGCTTTTTCAATATTAGTTTTGAAGAATATCACTCAATTTTTTGAGTACTGTGAGTTTCATCTTACATAGATATTTTATTTTTTGTTTTCAATCTCAAGTAAAAAAACCTATTTAATTACTAACTATGGGGTATGCAGACCATGGTATTTTTATTACATAGTTGAAAAAATCAAATATATTTTATTTTGATTGTAAATCATTTAATGTAAAAGTTATTGAACCAATTTCGTTAAAGATTTGAATGAATTAAATTGGAGATATATTTGCAACTTTTAAAATTATAGTTTTTAATTTATTTACCACTAAACATTGCAACAACAAATTATTATTATTGAATCGAACATGATATAACAATAGAGGTAATTTTTGAGATTATGTTATCTATTTGATTTAAAGTATTGAAACTTAAGTTAACTCGCGTAAATTAATTTATTATAAAATTTGTAATTTTTATACTCCTCTTCTTCTATTTATTCAAGATGTTCAAGAAAAAATAAATAAAATGAGCAAAAATGTTACAAATTTATTTTTTAATTTCCGAGATGCGGTTATTCCAATTCTCATGGACCTTGAAATTCAATTAATAAAAACTTCTGTAGCTTTCAAAAAGTATTTTTGCTCCGCATTGATTCATTCATTGTTGATCAAAAATCAAATCGTATAACCTCATGGATCGAACATTTGTTTTTTTCGAACTTTGACAGTTCGTTATCAAAAATTTACCTCTCTATACCTTCGCGGCAACGTTCACTTCGCATTTTTTATGGTTGTCGTCACTCTGAGCCAATCAGATCCAGAATAAAAGTCTTAATCTTCAATTCGATAGTTTCTCGAGCTTGAATCTTGACACTCGCGTACTCCCTTTTATAAGAAGGACTAGAAACTCGCTAGCGCGCGTACCGCGCGCCGGTGCTATCATTCATTTGTCGCTTTTATTGATTTGAATCAATCGATGATTGAAAAAAGAAAACATACAATAAATATTTATTTTATTCATTTTTTTAATTAATAAAAATTTTGCTAGTGCGTACCACGCGCTTATCCTATTATTCATTTAATACTTTTACGAAATTAATTCAGCATTGTTAACAAAAGCCCCAAAACAAAGGAATGATAGTTTTTCTTTGCTGATTCATAAAATCAGTTCTGGGGTGATTTATTATTAAACATCTAACCTTACTCGATACCAACAATTTAATCAAGAGAATTCTGAAAAGATTTTACGATATTTTATTTTTTATTAATTTTGAAACCAAGACTTATGACCAGATTGTACTAAATATTCATCTTGACTTTTAAGTTGACATTAACGGCTGTTAGTTTTCTGACTTGATCAATTTTTTTGCCTCGACTTCGTCTCGTGCTGAAACATCCAACTCTCGTGGAAACGACGCGTTTCCTTTACTTGTACAGGAATATACTATTCTCAAATCTGATCATGGAAATGGCACGTTTCCACACTCAAAACACGGGTGGAAACGGGCCTTTTCCACCACAGTTTTTGTTCCCATGGAAAAAACATGAACGATGCTGTTAACAGATTTTCTAATCAACAACCTCAAAAATATAATGATTAGAAATTAAATGATTTTGGTAAAAACGTTTGTAAATAATTTCAATAAAAATATACTTTAAATTATTGTATAAAACAATGAAAACAAAAATTTTTTTTGTAAAATTCAATATTCATAAAAAATTTAGTGCACTACGCGCGTGGGAATCAGAATAAACACTAAAAATTTAAAAATAATTCATACATACAGAAAAAACGCGCATGTGGGTAAAAAAAACAACCAGTAGCATAATAACATTAAGCATAACACACTGTGTGCTACGCGCACGCAGTAAAAGAGTGATGAAAAACAAATTTGAACAACTGTTATTTATTAAAAACTAATGAAACTCTAATGTTAAAAATTTACTGGTAGAAATAACAGCTTGAGGTATACATACATAGGTGCCTATCAAAGAGGCTTTTTCAACAGAACTCAAAAATAAATTAGCAAATGCTTTATAAAATGCAATTAAAAACGAACTACTTAATACATAAAAAAGGCTGTTTAGAGCAAAAGTAATAATTAAAGCAAGACGCTCAGATTCAATCAACTAACCAACACATTAAGCTAAGCAGACCAAAACATTCGAACTTATAACCAACAAAATTGAGAAACAAAAAACACAGCACCACAATCGAATGTGAAAATATTTTATGTCGCGTGCGAACGTGACAATAATTATTTGATTTAATTTAATTTAAGTTTAATTTAATTTAAGTGGGAACTTACTCGCTATGAGCAGATCACGCAGTAATCTGCTCGTCACCCTTTTTGCTTGTCTTTGGTAGGATTTATTTGAGGAAAAATAAAAGTAATTTTTAAAGTTAATGATAATTTATTATTAATAATTATTAAAAAAAAGGAATTTACACGAATTAAGTTTATCGTCCTTCGACGAAGTTATAAATTAACAATAAAAGTCTTACTTGATACTAGGTGTGAACCTAGGCTAAACGGAGAGGGGTCCGGGTTTCTAGGCCGGTGATCCCTAAGGTTGACCCACGTGTCAGGGCTGTCGAGCACAGTGGCCTATCGAAGCCCGTGGAACTCCGGCTCCTTTCGTCCAGGTGTGCCTCTGCGACCTTCAGCTTGCGCGTAGCCTCCGGATCGCTTGGTGTCGGGAACGGGAGAGAACGTTTGAGGTTCGCGCGAGCCGGGAGGTCGCCGATTATCCCCACCCAGGACTAAAGGATCAGAGCTGCATCCAATTAGCTCGAGCTTTTAGCTCGGCTCGCGACGGGCCCCCTTCCTCACTCTTTCGGCGGGAGTAATTAAGAATATTCGAAAAGTCGTTAGCGCAACTTAGGAGGGTGATGGGTATTGGTTATGATTATTATTAGTATTATTATTTATGTTAAAGGTTGATACACGACATGCCTCCCCTCTTAGTCCATTGTTGTCCTCAACAATGCAGGGCTGCGCAACTAAGGAAGTGCTGTCCTTTATCGAAGATAGAAAGGTGTATCGACCTTATTTTGAAAGTGTGATTTTAAACAATAGCGAAGCGGCTAGTGTTAGAGGGTGTGCATGACGCGTTTGAATGACCTATGCGTTTATAGCGGCGGTGCATTCAGCTCGTGTTGCACTATGATCAATCAGAGCACTGTTTGTGGTGCTACCGATTAATAAATCGGTTTATGACCAAGAAGGTCGATAATTGGTCTTGATTTGATCGGTTAGATTTATCGATTATTGTTGAAAAATCACAGTTGTTATTGTTAACAATATAATAATTATCAGCGGTGAATTCTGGTAATGACGGTTTTCATTTTGAAGGCTGAATAAATGAAAAAAATTTAATCGAGACAAAGATGGTCGTTCGTAATTTGAGTTTCATATTACTTGCGCCTGTCAGGTAACAGAAAATCAAAGTTCCTGTCTTTTTTTTTGGTTTTGGGTTGGAGTTGGAGTTGGAGTTGTTGCGTTCGCGCTTTGATAAAAAAAAAAATATATCAGATATTATAAAATGCTAAGAGTGAGAAAGGTTCACAATTATCACGTAGACAGGTCCCAAGTCTTTAGATTTTTATCAATCAATAGGTTGCCGTAAAGAGAAAGAAAAAAACAGAGTAAGTACATTATTGCAAAAATAAAAAAAAAATTAATCGATTTTAATTATTCAATTATTTGATTATTAATTATTTAACGATAAAAAAAAATGTAGACATAGTTATGAAATTTTCGAATATACGCATAAAGAAAAGAAAGATGATTATTGACAAGTATAATTTTTAATTGAAAAGTCAATTTTTAAAATTTGATTAGAATAAGTTAAATAATAATGATAGGTATTTTCATGTTGTGAAAATCGTTCGCAGTAAAAATAATTCTTAAATAATCATAAAAATTTTAGGTCATGTAATAAAATAAATTTAAAATAAAAGTCTATAGTCTGTAAAGTTTATATATTCACTGTTCACTTTTAATTTACTTGCGGTTGAAGAATCTCGTGTAGCGATAATATTGTGATTATCGCACGAAGGTGTAACAGTATCGGGCGGCTATCTCGTACGTGTGTGTGGCTGCTGCTTTCATGGTGTGTGCGTCGCGGCTGGCAACGCAGTGCTTAGTTATCATGTCGTAATTAAGCTATACTTTAGTTGACGTTGCTTTAGTAGTGCAGATGGCTTTGGCTTGGCACGTGGTTAGTTTACAAGGACAGTTATTGTAATTCAAACTTAGACGAGGGATTAACAAACTATAATTCGTATATTAAAATTATTCCCAAATTTAAATTTCATTTAAATTTTATTTTATTTTTTTAAAAAAAACGTGTAATATAAGGTAAAGTAAAATTAAGCAAGTAGTAAATAGTTAAAATAATTAGAATTGTTTGTTAAAGTTATTTTCGTGTAATCAGAGTTTTGAATAAACAAATACGTGAAATCGGATGAAATTAACATGAGGTGATTATAAATAATAAATTGGGAAAAGTAATTTGTTGTTAAGACGAATTAATTGTTCGGTGATGGTTTTGAAGTAGTTTTACGAGTTTGCTGACGTGATTGGAAGACAATAATTTCGTTAAAGTTCAAGGTATGTAATAAATAATTGACGTTCAGTTTCACTGATCTTTGAATTATTTGCAGTTCAAGTTGTGCAGTACGCAGTTAGGGTGGTGTGTGGCTGGTGCGCATTTTGCAGGGGCCATCGTGCAGCAGTGCAGAACTACAGTACGGTTGGCGGCTGCGTGAACTTGCTGGATGAACCAGAAAAAAATATTCAGAAAGGGCAGGAAAGAAGGATAATTATGTATAGTGTTTGCTTGTATTTATTCGATCAAAAGGGTATATCTCCCTATATTATATTTCCGTTTTTGATTCTGATCCCCTAAATTGGATCTTCGAAAATCTGAAATTCTTAAAAACACGGTCAAAACACAGTTAAATATCGCACTTTTCTGATCCCCTAAATTGGATCCCCTAAATTGGATCTTCGTCGAAAGTATTGGATCCCCTCAGTTGGATCCCCTTTTTTTCAAAAATCCCCTTTTCAAAGATCCCTTTTAATTCTTCGTTGAAATTATAATATAATTTAAAATCCAATAATTATTTATATATATTTATATACCGATTTAAGATCAACGAACGATTGGATTTTAATTTATATTATATATATTAATTACTAATTTATATTATTTATATTAATTTATAGAACCCATACCTAACTTAATACCAATGTTTACTTTTTGATAAAAAACATTTACTTAGGAATAAAAATTTGTGCGGTACTAGAAATTTTTACGGGCAATCAAGGGACACTTAAGTGGGCAGATTTACGCCATCCCAAGCCAGCTGATTAGATAAGCGAGATACGTTAGTTTAGTGAGAGCTAATAATTTAAGTCGATTCAGGTTAGTAAGGTAGATAAGGTTGGTTAGGCGGAGGTTATGCGGGAGGAGGGTGGAGGGGGAGATGAGGTGAGGAAGGGTTTGTTATTTTACTTAAAAATATTAATAGAGCTTTTTCAAAATTTAAAGTACTTCAACAAAAATTTAAAGTTTGTGACTGAGTTGATGAATACGGTGAGTAGGATTCGTTGGTAGATTGGGTGAAATAAGTTTGGGAGATCCCTACCCCTTAAATCCAGCTCGACAAAAAAAAATTTTTTGGTTAATATCGCTTAAAATCAAGTTATTGTTCATTTTTCAATTTGTCCAGCTGGATTTCTAGCTGGACAGGTCCGGCTGGAAAATTAAAAAAAAAAAAACTAAGACAAATCTTTTCAAAATCATTGAAAAATGAATAATAACTTGATTTCAAGCAATATTGATTTTCACCAAAAAATTTCTTTTTTGAAATCTAGCTGGAAATCCAGCCATCATATTGAAACCGAAATCCAGCTGGATAGCCAGCTGGAAATCCTGCTGGAAATCCAGCTGGATTTTAGGGGTAGGGATAAAATACGGTATTTGAAGTAAATTAAATTAGTGAGGTCAGTAATGTGGCTAAGATTAAACTAGGTCATGTAGTTGAAGATAAAAAAATTCGAAGCCTTAAGGGGAGTTGCAGAATTTGCGAAAAAAATCATTTAAAATTAAATGAAAACGAAAATAAAAAAACTTCCTAAAGATTCAATAAATATAGATGTATAGCAAATGCTATTAAGATACAAAAATTTAGAAAACTGTTTCCCATATTCTGACGTTAATTTTGATCCGATTTTGATGGGGTTGGACTTAAAAGATATATTAAGATAGTAGCTCCAGCGCTACAGAGCCCTTTTTTCATTTTCATTTTTAATTTTACTGAATCTTCAATTTTTTGTTAAAATGACCCTTATGACTTCGCCTTAATACGGGTGAGAATAGTAAAGAGACTTAGATGGGGTGAGTGATGGTTGTGTGGTTGTGGGCTGGTATAGACATATTAAAATTATAACTTTGGCTCCAATGAAAATTTTTATATAAAATTATGTATGATAAAAAAGGTTTTGAGCTCAGCTTTCTAATTATGTCATTCAAATTTTTATTAATTAGTAGATTACTACAATCGGCTGCACCTCGGCCGAAAATTACATGTGATCTGAGACATTTCTTATTTTCGTGGCCACGTGTGGTATAGGTACTACTATTTTTCTGCTCGACGCATTTTCTAGCCTCTGAGCGCGCCAGTCTTTGCTACTTCCCGGCCGGAGTGCAGAAAATACTTTTTGTTGTCATGACTCTCATGAGAGGGTGCTGAACAAAGCCGTTAATCAATTAGTCGGTTCAAACGCAACTTCGCAAGCTCTTACTATAAAGGAAATACGTTCATCTCATGAAGAATCTGTAAAATAATTTTGAAGAAAATCAAGGTTCGTTTGTTCGAGTTTGCGAAATTTGAAAAAAATCTTGATTTTTTTTATCATTCGGCAAATTACTAGAGTAGTTTTCAGGATGGGGAGTATAAGCTAGAGATCTAAGATGAGTCAGATCAAGAATGAATAAGGTGAGTAGGGTTTGTTGGTAGAGTGAGTGAGAGATGAGTTGGGAATTATTTACGGTATTTGTAGTAAGTAAAATTAGTAAGGTCAGTAATGCGGCTAAGATTAAAATAGGTCAGGTGGTTAAAGATGAAAGATTAAGTAAGGTTAGTAGGGTTCTCCAAATGGGTGAGATAGTGAAGTAGGTTAGATAGTTAATGTGATTAGGTGAGTGACACTTGTGGGCCGGAAATATAATAAAGTTTGTTATATCGATCTGAAATGAATCTATTTAATATGCCCGCCATAAGCAAAAAAAGCTCTAAAAAATATTTTTGTGTGTGTAAGATCTAATGAAATGGTTCAAAATACCAGTGGGCTTACTAAAATATTCCTTATGAGTCATCAAAAATTTATGTATGTACCTTACATGAACACTCTAACTATTTTAAAATTGATTTATATCTTCATTTGTCAATTTTAGATCTATTTTAGCCCTGGATGGATTTTGACTAAAAATTATTAAAAAAAGAAATAAAATTCTATACCTCATGATTTTGCCTAAATAATTACAAACTTTTCTTTATAAGTCTGATTTTATGAATCAAGTTATGATGAGTAAGTAAAGTTCAAACTGAACTCTCGTGTCTAATTTTTATTGATTTTGAGCGCTTTAGTCTTTTGATTATTTTACCAAACATAGAGCTTAAGTATTGTTTTGATTAATTTTTATATTCATCAATTATAATTAGGGGGTTGGCAAGCGGAGCGAGCAGGGGGGTACCCCCCCTAGTATATATATATGGGTCAAAATAATACTTTTTCAAAAAAACCGTCCGCACGAGGTTCACCGATTTTATTGCAATTTTTTTTGGCAAAAGTACTATTTAATAGAAGACTTTTGCTATAATTGGTATATTATTTACAATGTTTGAACATAGATTTTTAACGAATCAAAAAACTAAAAAACTGAATAAAAGTTGTATATCATTTTGATATTGAGATCAATATTTCGTTGAGTATCAATTTTTTCAAAGCAGGTGACCTAATTTTGGCTGGAATTTGAATAGTTTTTAGTCAAAAAATGATTTCAAAACATCTATAATGAACGAAAAAGTTAAATGTAGCGCGTATATTGTTAAAAAAACACTAGTTTAGCACATAAAATGTGTCAAAAGTGTATGCTTTGAAATCAACTAAAACCCCAAATCCGCACTACAATTACTATGGGAGCTTAATTTGAAACATATAAAGAGAAGATTCCACATATTTTCGAGAGAAAAAAAAAGGTCGAAACCGTTCAAAAATGCGTGTGAAAATCGTAAAAAACGCGTTTTTTGTGTTTTTTGACAACTTTAAACAGCTGTATCTTGGAAGTGGAAGATCGTACAGGGTTCCGGTTGGTCGCAAAATTTTTGTTTTTTCATAAAAAAAATTTAACAATTTTTTAATATGCACAAAAATTTAGTCTAGAAAAAGCTATAGTCGTTTGAAGGTACCTGCAAATGAGCAAAAATAGCAATATCTGTGTAGGACTGTATTATTATAAAAATAACCAAACTATGTTGTCAAAATATTTTTACAAAAAAGAACTTATTTTGAACAAAATTTTTTCGCAAACTAGAGGTTTCTATCTCATTTTGATCAAAAGTTAGAATTTTTCGAAAAATACCTTAAAATGGCTTAAAACAGCTTAAAAATAGGCCATTTTTCAATCTTTGAAAAAATCTAGCACCAAGCAGAAATAAGATAGAGACCTCTAGTTTGTGGCAAAAGTCTTCTATTAAATATTAATTTTGCCAAAAAAAATTGCAATGAAATCGGTGAACCTCGTGCGGACGGTTTTTTAAAAAAGTATTATTTTGACCCATATATATATATATGTCTATATATATAAATATATATATTTAATTATTATTATTATTATTATTTTTTTTTCTATTTATTTATTTTATTTTAATTTTTTTTTTTTCAGTGTTCGTTGACGTTGTATCCGTCACGGGGCGGCGTGGTCGCTGATTCGTTACCTTTGGTGGGTACAGGCGGTTGGTTGCTTGTGCTTGATTTTGGTATTGGCTAAAGGGTATTGTTTTGCTAGTTCATGGATAGTCGGGTTGACGATTTTCAGTTCTGCGGTTAAGTTGGGTTCATACTTATATTCAGATTGGAAAGAAATCTTTTGCAAGCCATGAAGTGTGACACTGAGGGCGTGTCAGGGGGGATCCTCTCGGGCAAGAGCAGTGGCAACAGAAAACAGCGTTAGCGCCATCTACAGCTATCACGGAACTATTCTCATGTAGCGTGGGTAACATTCATTCAGGGAGATTTTTGACGCTGGGCGAGGCGAGTTAAGAACGATTTTTTATTCAAATAAAACGACTGAACCGATAAGCCTACAACCAAATAACGCTGGGCGAGGCTAGTTTAAAATAATTTTTTACTAAAATAAAACGGGGAACCGAGAAGCCAACGACCCCATAACGCTGGGCGAGGCTAGTTGTAATTAATTTTTTACTAAAATAAAAAGTTGAACCAACAAGTCTACAACCCCATAACGCTGGGCGGGGCTAGTTTAAAATAATTTTTTACTAAAATAAAACGAGGAACCGACAAGCCTACGACCCCATAACGCTGGGCGAGGCTAGTTGAATTTAATTTTTTATTAAAATAAAACGAGGAACCGACAAGCCTACGACCCCATAATGCTGGGCGAGGCTAGTTGAATTTAATTTTTTATTAAAATAAAACGAGGAACCGAGAAGCCTACAACCCCATAACGCTGGGCGGGGCTAGTTGAATTTAATTTTTTACTATTTTACTAAAATAAAACGAGGAACCGACAAGCCTACGACCCCATAACGCTGGGCGAGGCTAGTTGAATTTAATTTTTTATTAAAATAAAACGAGGAACCGACAAGCCTACGACCCCATAACGCTGGGCGAGGCTAGTTGAATTTAATTTTTTATTAAAATAAAACGAGGAACCGACAAGCCTACGACCCCATAACGCTGGGCGAGGCTAGTTGAATTTAATTTTTTACTAAAATGAAACAAGGAACCGACAAGCCTATAACCCAATAACGCTGGGCGAGGCTAGTTGAATGTAATTTTTTACTAAAATAAGAAGATGAACCAACAAGTCTACAACCCCATAACGCTGGGCGAGGCTAGTTGAATTTAATTTTTTACTAAAATAAAACGAGGAACCGACAAGCCGACGACCCCATAACGCTGGGCGAGGCTAGTTTAAAATAGTTTTTTACTAAAATAAAACGAGGAACCGACAAGCCTACAACCCCATAATGCTGGGCGAGGCTAGTTAAATTTAATTTTTTACTAGAATATAAAGATGAACCAACAAGCCTACAACCCCATAACGCTGGGCGAGGCTAGTTGAATTCAATTTTTTACTAAAATGAAACGAGGAACCGACAAGCCTACAACCTCATATCGCTGGGAGAGGCTAGTTGAATTTAATTTTTTACTAAAATGAAACAAGGAACCGACAAGCCTATAACCCAATAACGCTGTACGAGGCTAGTTGAATGTAATTTTTTACTAAAATAAGAAGATGAACCAACAAGTCTACAACCCCATAACGCTGGGCGAGGCTAGTTGAATGTAATTTTTTACTAAAATAAGAAGATGAACCAACAAGTCTACAACCCCATAACGCTGGGCGAGGCTAGTTGAATTTAATTTTTTACTCAAATAAAACGAGGAACCGACAAGCCTACGACCCCATAACGCTGGGCGAGGCTAGTTGAATTTAATTTTTTATTAAAATAAAACGAGGAACCGAGAAGCCTACAACCCCATAACGCTGGGCGGGGCTAGTTGAATTTAATTTTTTACTATTTTACTAAAATAAAACGGGGAACCGACAAGCCTACAACCCCAGAACGCTGGGCGAGGCTAGTTGTAATTAATTTTTTACTACAATAAAACGGGGAACCGAGAAGCCTGCAACCCCATAACGCTGGGCGAGGCTAGTTGAAACCCTGGACTTTAGACTTAAAAAATTTATACCATTAATTCAGTTTTTAATTAGAAATGAAGCTCAGACACTCTTTAATTTCAATGCTTGAGGGATTAATTATTAATTATTAACTTTGGTTGGGCTGTGATTAGGTTTGGATTATTAATTATTAACTTTTCAAGCACTTGTTTTTATGTTACGATAACTTCATAAATCAAACTTGTGGACGTGTTACGTAATACCTGTAAATTACACGTGTTCATTTTCAACAAGTAAAAAATTGTGTTCTTGATCTTTATGCAAAAAATTTTTTTTATGTGTGAGTAAAGAAAAGTTCATTAACAATTCGTGAGATAATTGGAGTAGGAAGATAATGAAGAGATATAATTTTCAATTTTTTCATATTATATTAATTTTAAATTAACAAAAGTACATAAAAATATCACTGGGAGCTGTAAAAATATTTTTTAATGCCACAAATAACTAACATTTTTTTTTTTCAAGCTGGAGATCCAGGTCTCGTAGGGGCATCCTGAATTCGAGTTATTTTAGTGTCTATATGAGCAACTATATGGTCTATAGTAAGCATTACGGTAATGATGAGTTGATTGAGATTTTCTGAGAAATGAAGTTGCTCGGGCTCTGCAATACTCGTCAAGCTGTTTTTTTTATTCATACAATCTTTTTTTATATCAATGAATAACATAGTTGTTTCATCGTCCGTAGTTTGATCGCTCAGTAGCACAACTTGGGTATAAGTTTGACAGAGCTTTTTTTTTAGGGCTTGTAAACCAGCTACTGTTACTTGTGTCATCTGAAAATATTTTACAAAAATTAAAAGCTGCTTCTATTTTGATAGTAAAAATTGATAAAAAGTTAAAACTGAAACATATGAGCGGGGGCTATTTTGACTCTGACGGAGGCTTTTCGGATAATAACAAGGGGGCGATTCGAACATTTTCATTTTTTTTGTTAAAATTTAGTTAAAACGCTTTTTTCATGCGCAAATATTACTGTGTAAATGTAATTAATGAGATGTAATTTATTTATTTAGTAAACGGGTGGAACTTTAATTTTAATAGCTCTTCAACTGCAGGGCTACTCGGACAGAGAAAATAATTCGTGATTTGAGGAATACTCGAACATTTTTTAATTTTTAATATTGCAAAATTCATTATCTTTATTTAGTTTTTTTGTAAAAGAGGTTATGACTTTAAAATCAGAAACAAATTGCATAAAAAGACCTAAAATATTCAAACTTACCTCAGCTAATGTATAGCTATGTTGAATAAATGTTTATGGTTGATTTAGAAATAAAATCAGGAGTGTATTGAATAAAGTATGGAGTGTTTTTTTTTGTAATTCTGCAATGAAAACAGGTGCGATTGTGCGAAGCAATTGTACCCATGCGGCACTCGCGGTGCAGCAAGTTAAAAAATGCAGCAAATTGTATCGCCAGTTTTGACTACCAATATTCCGATTTGAACTTGAATAAATTTCTTTCCGTTAGTTACTGAGTAAATAATTTCTCTAGATTAATTCAATGAGTTAAAAATATTTTTAACCCTTCAGTGTCGTCTGCACTCATCAGTACTAACAACAGTGGAAAACAGTGTTGGCAATAGTTGCACGCGGTGCAAAAGCTCGCTCTTCCTTTTTTTCCCGTTTTGTTATTATTTCCAATTGATTTTTTATGTCTGCTACAGTTTGCTCAGTTCAGCTGGCTGTTTTCAATTAGTTATTACAGGTGCAGTATACTTTACGTGATTTTTGCTAGTTATTAAAATTTTTTTTTTTTAAAGTTAAGTTGAAATACACTGAAATGAAAAAAGCAATCAGACTGCATGCTGCGTTTCAAGTTGTGAGTCAACAACGTCCGATTTAACTTTTAAATTTCCTTCAAAAGAGCATGAAGGATTGCAGTGGTTGCAATTAATTAATAGTGATGACTTGAATAAGTTAACGTACGACACAATAAAAAACAGACGGCTTGGAGTTTGTTATAAACATTTTTCAGAAAATGCCGTTCTAACTTTAAAAGATGGCAGAAGAATTCTAAAAAAAGGATTTTTACCGACGCTTAACTTGAAATCCCCTTCCCCTGCACGAATTTCAAATCCTTCGGACAATATAAATCGACCCACAGGTAAAATGATTCGGTAGTCTTTACACAAATGTTAAATTTTTGTTGTTATTACAGCGCATAAAACTGACAAACTTGCAAGTAAAGCTGGTCTCAACAGAGTTACAATAAAATGACAATATTTTTCACGAAATAACTATTTTTTTTTTAATTTGTTAATTAACAATTGAAAATGACATTTTTGATTTTTTAAACTAAACCATCGTGTAGAGCATACCCAAAAATAGTGGTATATGGTCTTTTTGAAAATATTTTTTATCGTTTTCATTAAAATTCCAGAGCTCAAAGTACAAGAAAAATTTAAAAAATCCTGGGACTTAATGGGTTAATGCTAAACCAAAGCCACTTTTTCCGCAAGTTCTTGTCAGTTATGTTCTTTCAGCATTACACAAAATTGAATTTATTCATTTATAGTTGTTAAAACTTACAAACGGAAGCTGGACTTCAACAATTCAAAAAAATCAACGACCGATTGTAATGTTGACTCAGACGAATCGAGTATAGATTTGACACCCACCGGAGACTTGCATTCGTACCAAAAGCGGCAGCTAATAGATATTAGCAATCGTTACGGGGGGAAAAATGATTATCGCGATTACCTTAGTACGAGTGCGATCAAAACATCATCGTGCATGTCTTACTCCAAGATCATGGTAGAATCGTCTGTTTCACCAAAATCAGTATTATTACCAGGTAAGAAATTTTAATAATATATCTTTGTACACAAATTAGTAATACAAAAAATAACTTTAATTTTTGAAGTAAAAATATACAGTCTAAGAATTGTTTATATCAAAAAAACACATGTAACGATTCTTTCACTAACATTTTTCATCAATTTTCACAGTTTCGGAAGATAGCGTTATTTCTTATTTTTGAAATGTCCAAAATCTGAACGCTGCTCCATCAGAAAGTGACGTAATTCATAGTGAAAGTTTACCTCTGGAAAGTATAGGCACTTCTTCATATGAAAGGTTGAAAAAATATTTTAAAATACACTTTTGCATGATGATTATTTTGTTAAACCGATTAAGTCCCAGGGTGTCGAATTTTTATTAGTATTTGAGCTGGAAAATCCTGAGGAAAACTTCAAAAATTCTATGCTTTAACACGATACACCCCTGTTTTCGAGTATGCTTTACACGGTGTAGATGACAATATTTAAAATAGTTAAAATTTCTATTTCCAACTGTTTATAAACAAATTTAAAAAAAAATCCATATTTTTCCGGCCTTTTTTTTTTTTTTAAATAATTTAGAGAAATGTGTTTTCATATAGTTAAAAATATGATAGACGGTGAAAATTTCGTGTGAAGTTTTAAAAACTTTTTGAAATTTTTGTACTGTGATTTTTTCAAATAAGGGAGCGTACACAAACTTCATAGCCTAATTTTAGGAGTATTTTGACCCCCCCCCCTACCCCCATGTGACTCAATGAAGATTTTTCGTCGACCCCCCCCCCCCCCCAGTAGAACGTAGATTTTTTTCTCAAAAAATTTTTACTGTTTCTTATAGAATTAAAAACTTTTAATAATGATACTTACATTATTTTATTTATAATATTATATCTAACATTTACTTACATTTTTTGAAGGACAAGCTTTTTTCAACTAATTATAAATAATTGTAATGAGATCACAAACTTTAATTCAGAAATAAGTTCAATCTAGTCTATGTCTTCCGTGAATATCACCATGACTCAGGGGCGTTATTTCCCATATAGTGGGTATGGATGCATCAAGAGCCGAAAAATTTCCGGTCTGGAAATCCAGAACCAAAAGTCGCGCTGGGATCCAAGAATAATCAATCAAGTATTCACCAAGCTTTAAACCCCAAAAACACTGAGCGCTGAGTTCAATAAATGATTGATCAGCTATCCCTCAAGCTCTAAGCCCCCAAACACCCTGGGCGTCGAGTTCAACAAAAAAACTTATCAGCTATCCCCCAAGCTCTAAGCCCCCAAAATCCTGGGCGCCCGAGTTCAATAAAAAAACTGATCAGCTATCCCCCAAGCTCTAAACCCCCAAAACCCTGGGCGTCGAGTTCAATAAATAAACTTATCAGCCAACCCCCAAACTGTAAACCCCTAAATACCCTGGGCGCCCGAGTTCAACAAAAAAACTGATCAGCTATCCCCCAAGCTCTAAGCCCCCAAAACCCTAAGCGTCGAGTTCAACAAAAAAACTGATCAGCTATTCCTCAAGCTCTATACCCCCAAATACCCTGGGAACCCGAGATCAACAAGAAAACTGATTAGCCATCCTCCAAGCTCTAGACCTCTGAAACCCTGGGCGCCCGAGTTCAACAAAAAAACTGATCAGCTATCCCCCAAGCTTTAAGCCCCCAAAACCCTAAGCGTCGAGTTCAACAAAAAAACTGATCAGCTATTCCTCAAGCTCTATACCCCCAAATACCCTGGGCGCCCGAGATCAACAAAAAAACTGATTAGCCATCCTCCAAGCTCTAGACCTCTGAAACCCTGGGCGCCCGAGTTCAACAAAAGAGCTGATGAGCTATCCCCCAAGCTCTAAACCCCCAAAAACCTTGGGAGCCCGAGTTGAATTATTCCAAAAATATGACTGCATTTTAGTTAACTTAAGCATGAAATGAATAATTTATAACAATACCTAATTACGACGCACTGGTGCTATTATATCATAAAGTTTTAAATCTGAAATTTTTAATTCCAAAATGGCGTGGTTCACTAGAAAACGCTATAAGTTTTTACTTATTGTTTAACTCTTTGTTTGCAACATTATTAACAAATTTTTATTTTTTTTTAACTATAATTTGAATGTTTCTACAAATGAGACACTTTTCGAGAAAAGCGCAAAAATTTTTGTTTGTTTAATGGTCATTTATTTTTTTTATTTTATACTGATTTTGTATCATTTTGTAATATTTTCACTCGGTAACCAGAGTTTTGGGAGGTTTAGAGCTTCAAGGGGAACTGATCAGTTTTTTTATTGAACTCTAGCTTCCATCGTTTTGGAAATTCAAGGCTTGGGGGATAATTAACCAGTCTATTTTTTGACTTAACGCCCAGGGTTTTGAAGGCTTAGAGCTTGGGGGATAGCTGATAAGTTTTTCAGTTGAACTCTGGCGCCCAGGGTTTTGGAGGCTTAGAGCTTGGGGGATTATTGACTAGTCTATTTATTGAACTCGGCGCCCAGGGTTTTGGGGGCTTAGAGCTTGGGGGATAGCTAATCAGATTATTTATTGAACTCGACGCCCAGGGTTTTGGGGGCTTAGAGCTTGGGGGATAGCTGATCAGTTTTTTAGTTGAACTCTGGCGCCCAGGGTTTTGGAGGTTTAGAGCTTGGGGGATAATTGACCAGTCTATTTATTGAACTTGGCGCCCAGGGTTTTGGGGGCTTAGATAGTGATGCAAAATGACGACGTTTTTCAAAATTGGTCCCGTCACTGGTCATTTGGACGGTCTTACGACCGTCTTGGGACCGTCGCAAAAAGCTGGCATTTTTATATGCCAGAATGACGGTCCTTAATTTTTTCGTCCCGTCCCGATGACGAGACATCCCGGGACGGTCATTTTGCATCTAGATAGATGATGGAGTAAAATTATTTATTTAATAAAATTTGATTTTTAAATGTAAAATTAAAAAAACGTATTGGTTTTAGATAAATAACTTATTCTCATCAGTTTGAAACAAATTATGTTGCAAAAAAAAGTTATTCAAAATTGTTAAATATTTGGGTTTGATGTACTATAGATGAGGGAATCAAATTATATATACTAAACTATCATAAATATCAAATGTTATGATTACATAAATGATTTGGTAATCTTCAAAAAAGTATCAGTTGCAGTAAAAAAACAAAAAATTGCTGAACTTGCGCAAGTTTTTTGGAGCTTTCAAGAGCTTTACGAAAAATGACCGTCCTCGATTTTTTCATTGGTTCCAAGACCGTCCTAGGACGATGACGGTCTCGGACCGTCCTCGTCATTTTGCATCACTAGGCTTAGAGCTTGGGGGATAGGTGATACGTTTTTTAGTTGAGCTCTGGCGCCCAGGGTTTTGGAGGTTTAGAGCTTGGGGGATAATTGACCAGTCTATTTATTGAACTCGGCGCCCAGGGTTTTGGGGGCTTAGAGCTTGGGGGATAGCTAATCAGATTATTTATTGAACTCGATGCCCAGGGTTTTGGAGGCTTAGAGCTTGAGGGATAGCTGATCAGATTATTTATTGAACTCGTGGCGCGTCATTGAAATTTTATAGTAAAAATTTTTTTTTCCAAC
Source organism: Encarsia formosa (assembly GCA_038277355.1). NCBI lineage: Eukaryota > Metazoa > Arthropoda > Insecta > Hymenoptera > Aphelinidae > Encarsia > Encarsia formosa. Next base: position 46,284,024 of record CM076186.1, on the reverse strand, counting down.
AGCAGCTCCCTAAAAAAAAGGCACGTGATATAAGCTCTGCCCCCCCCCCCACGTGGCCCAGCGTAGACATTCATGAAACCCCTCCCCTAAATAAGGCAACGTAGTTTGTGTACGCTCCCTAAGATGACGTCAAAAAACTTATAAAAAATAAAATTAAATAATATATAAAAAACAAAGTAAAAAACAAAATATAAAAAAAAATGAAAACAAAAAAATCGCATTTATCTTTAGTCCTAGTATGTCGCCAAATGTGTCTCAACAAGAAGTAACAACAAACATTGAAAAATCATGTAATCATCTCAAAGATAAAACGGCAAAGAAAAGTCAAAATTCATCAGTTATTGACCTACTACAAAAAGAAAATTTCCTGTTGAAAGAAGAAAACTTAAAATTGAAAATCGAGAACACTACTTTGAAGAAAAAAATAAAAAACTGTGAATACGCCAATAAAAAAAAAAAAAACCGGTTTGTTTATTTTATACTTTTTTACGATTAAAAATTGATGTTACCATTAATTAATTTGTTAAAAAAATTTTATTTTTAGCAAAAAGGCAAATGGAAAGAAAAATCGGCCATTTAATATTGTAAAAAAAAAATACGGGAAGTTAACGTATTTACAAAAACTGTCGGTTGATTCTATGCTAAATAACGTTGGAAAGAAAGCTAAAGGACGAAGATTTAGTCACGAGCAAAAAGTGCTATATTTATCCGAGTACAAAAAATCCCCAGCAGCGTACCGTGGCAGGCAAAAAAATTTTAATCTCCCAAGCCAAACTACATTAAAAAAAATTTTAAACTCCATTAAGCTAGACACTGGTATCAATCCAGCAATAAGGGATAGACTAATTGCAGCCAGAAGTCAAATGAAAGATGATTTGGACGCAGTTTGCACGCTGGTTTGGGACGAGCTTGCATTAGAACCACATTTGGCCTATGATTACGAAAACGACAGAGTTTGTGGGTTTGAGAGCTGGAACGGGACTACTTCGGAGAAAATAGCGGACCATGGTCTAACTTTTATGTTGAGAGGTTTGCTTACAGGGTGGAAGATCCCAATCGCATTCGGCTTATGCGATGCTACTACTCAAAGTGAACAACTGCAGCAACAGATCAAAGAAGTAGTCAGACTCTGTGAGGAGTGTAAATTCAAAATTATTCCTTCAACCTGTGATCAAGGTTCCACAAACAGGGGTGCAATAAAAATTCTTTTAGAGGAAACGAACCAGTTAAAAGCAAGATTAGGACTAGAAAACTGTAAGTAATCTTTATATTACTAGTCTCTCTCAGCGCGCAAGCACGCACAATTGTATTACATTTGTAAAACAATTGTAATTTGTAATTTGTTGAGAAAAATGATATATCATTTATCTCAAACAAATTTGGTCCAAGCTTCATCAAAATTAACCTACAATAAGTTTTTAATACCCTTTACCTTTGCCGCTACGTTTAGAGTTCATTATAACTTTTGTGGTTATAAATACTTTGGTTTTGCTTATATACTAATAACTATTATTTTCATGATTTTAATCAGATAATTTCGAACAATTGTTTAAATAATTATTTTTCATCAAATCTATTCTGTAGAAATGTTTAATTGTAATATAAAATTAATTGTAATATAAAATTTTTAATTGTAATATAAAATTTTTAATTGTAATATAAAAATTTTAATTGTAATATAAAAATCAAAAATAAAAATTCAAATTTTATTTCAGTCTTTTATTTTAAATTGTAGATTATTATCAGTTATTTTTCAATTCGCATATTTTCTGCTAAGGTTTTTCTTCGCACGGCCCGTCGACATAAATTGTGTTGAAACTAACGTCGTTCGAGGTTACTCGAATACTATCGCGCAGCTGAAATATTTTAAAAAACGATTCATGTACAAAATTAATTCATTACAGATGGAACTATAATAATAGGCTCTACAGAATTGATACCAGGGTTCGACGTGCCACATATTTTAAAAAATCTTCGTAACAATCTTTTGACAAAAAATCTTGAGATAAACGTCGAAGAAGGAAAGCTAGAATGTGACCGACAATTTGCGTGTTGGGAAGATGTGACGATGGCATATGAAATAGATATGTATGGCCGTTTAGAGCGTCGTTTGCCACATATAACCAATGAACATATTTACAAAGATCAAATTCGGAAAATGAGCGTAAAACATGCAGCACAAGTGTTTAGTGGAAGATTTGCCGATGAAATAGATGCTTTAGCTCAAAAAGAAGGTATACAAATGTGCCGTGATTATCCAATAAAATATTAATTTAAAATACATGTTTTACACTGGAATTTTACTACTAGCTATTATTATAAAATTTATTTTAAAAAAGAATACCTTGTGTTGAATAAAAGTCGTGTTTATAATTAAAAAAGCGTCTGAATAGAATTACATATCAGTCATCAAAAAAAAAGGTTGGTGCACCTAATATGGCCCCCCTAAGCGAGAATCGACGTTGAGATGAATCAAATCAATATTTTTTGACGTGTAAGGTCTCATTTTAAATGTTAATTCAAGAAATTTAAAATGAGACCATTCGCGTTCGATTTTGATCAAGGAGCTTGAAATACAAGAGGATTTACCAAAACACGTTTTTTTTTTTATATTTGTGTACCTAATATGGCCCCCTTGAAGTAATTGTTTGATTGTGATTTGCTCCTATTTTAAAAATCAATCAGGATAAAAGATTTAAAAAATTTCAAAGTTTTTATAATTTTAAAAATGATTTATTTTAAAGTTGAGCCTTTTTTACAATGTATTTGAAAGCATTGCATACAGTAGAATAATTACAACTTTCAATTTTTATTAAAGTTTGTTTCTTGAGCTAGAACATTGTTTTTGTTATAAATTCAAAAAAAAGCTTTGAAACAACTCAATTTATTTTTCTTAAATAACATTCGCATATGATTTTCAAAAAAGTTAAAATAAACAAACAAAAAAGTAAAAACTATAAATATTTGAAATATCGGTATTTCTACTAATTTGCGGGGGGCCAATAGTAGGTACACTGCAGAATAAAAAGTTATTTAAGAATAAAACTCGTTACAAAACGGGTTAAACATAAATTAAAATAGCGTTTTAAAGCTGAAACAATAACAAATCAAAGCTACTTATGAAAATTTTGGTCAGATGTGTCTAAATCTTTTGGCAGACCATTAAATTACAATGTAAAATAATAACGAAGGTATACGAAACAAGTTTTAGCTGTAAGGCGCGTGCAAAAATAATATTAAAATGTTCGAAACAACTCAAAACTTTATCATTCAGGATTTTTGTCTTCTTAATACCTTTTACAGATGTCGAATATCGAGCATATTCAAAATAACAGGGGAGGCAATATTAGGAACACCTACGTTCTATTAATATAAAAGTCTAAAATAATCTTTACTCTCATTAATGTAAAAAATAAATTCATAAATGCGACTTTGATGAGAAATTTCTTTATATGATTATTATAATATACTATCGATTTTTTTTTAAATAATCTTAGCATTTTTCTTTGTCCTTGAAGTCGTGTTTGCATTTTCATAAAGTAACTTAAGTAAATTATTATTTCATTTTTTTTTTCAGCAAAGATTCCAACGACAATTGGTGAGCTCCAAATGCCTAAACGCGCGCATGATACAGCTTACGTTTTAAGATTTTTCAATAAATTATTCGACACCTTAAATGGAAGAGAACCCTTGACTAGTTCCAGTTACCATGTACAATTTTTGAAAGAGGCGAAGGGAATCCTTCATAGGATGCGCTTTGTCAAAAAAGATAATCCAAATAAAATTGAAAGTGTCTCTTCCCTTAAAAACTTAATAATAACGATTGACTCTGTGTTGCGGGTTTGGAAGACACTACAAAGTCTTGGTTTTCAATCACTCGACATGAAAAGGTTAAACCAAGACGTGCTTGAAAATTATTTTGGCCTTGTACGAAGCCAAGGTATAAAAAATCACAAGCCGACTCCGCTGCAATTCAAGCAAATTTCTAAATCACTTCTCATTGACAATTTGACCTCGGATCATTCTCCTGGTGCCAACTGCGCAGCTGATACTGACAAATTTCTCTTTTCGTGGGCAGATTACAAAAATAAATCACCTGTGCAGCAAATTGATCTTACTATACCAAAGGGCAGAAAGCCCATTTTTTTAGAAAGATCAAGGCCAGATCAGAGCATTAGAGCAGCAGTAAAGTCAGTTTGTGCCACAGTTCGGAAACTAAACTGTCAAACCTGTACAGAAATGTTTGACGAGTACCCAGATAAATTGATCGAAAAGTTGGTAACCGAGACTAGGCCTGTTTTGAAAAATGTCATAGCAAACATTTTTACATTAGATAATATTAAAGATAAAACAAGAAATTTTCTTAAAAGAGAAATAAGTTTTGAAATTTTCGCATGCAAAGTGCATAAATCCTGTCTTATAGATTCATTTTTAAATAGTGTGATACTAGAATACTTACACTCAGTTATTTCATATATTAATAAAGTACTGGTTGGCAAACTATTTATCAAAGATAAAAATCATCACCCTGTTGTTATTTCTGCACACGACAAATACGTGAAAAAGTTAAGAAAGTCAAACAGGCCAGATGAATTAGATAGTGATTAGCCAATTCTATGAAATTAATTATGAGGTTGGTTACAATTGCATTTAAAAAAATTTCTGTTACTTTTTTTAAAAATTGTATGTTTTTATTCATAATATAAAAATAAAAAATCATCCAGAAATGTTTAAAGAATTTTTTTTCAAATTTGACATGAATAAATCAACTATTAATGTTTAAATTAAAAAGAAAACAAACGCTTTTGGTCCCTTTAATTTTTTTTTCGGCCAATTGATAAATACGTTTTTATGTTTTTCCTCTATTTTTATCCACTATTTTTTTTAATGATAAATGTACCAGTTCACGGTAGAGATATTATAAAATATAGGTCTGATGGCTATAGTCACCGCATTTTCGGAACCTTTTTTTTCACTTTTTTTTTGTTAAAACCTTTCGGATGATTTAAAATTTTCAGGCATATATAGTTATTGATAATTAACAAAAAATTTGTTTTCGTAATAAATGTTTGTACGTAAAATTTAATAAAAATTATTATTTAAAGTACCTACTATGTAAAAGAATATTTTGTTACATAAAAACGAGTAATTGAAAAACGAAAGTTAATAATTAATAAGTAATCCCTCAAGCATTGAAATTAAAAAATCTCTGCGCTTCATTTCTAATTAAAAACTAAATTGTTTCGACAAATTTTCAACTAGCCTCGCCCAGCGTTATGGGGTTGTAGGCTTGTTGGTTCATCTTTTTATTTCAGTAAAAAAATAAATTCAACTAGCCTCGCCCAGCGTTATGGGGTCGTAGGCTTCTCGGTTCCCCGTTTTATTGTAGTAAAAAATTAATTACAACTAGCCTCACCCAGCGTTATGGGGTTGTAGGCTTGTTGGTTCATCTTTTTATTTCAGTAAAAAATTAAATTCAACTAGCCTCGCCCAGCGTTATGGGGTTGTAGGCTTGTCGGTTCCTCGTTTTATTTTAGTAAAAAATTATTTTAAACTATCCCCGCCCAGCGTTATGGGGTTGTAGGCTTGTCGGTTCCTCGTTTTATTTTAGTAAAAAATTATTTTAAACTAGCCTCGCCCAGCGTTATGGGGTCGTAGGCTTCTCGGTTCCTCGTTTTATTTTAGTAAAATAGTAAAAAATTAAATTCAACTAGCCCCGCCCAGCGTTATGGGGTTGTAGGCTTCTCGGTTCCTCGTTTTATTTTAATAAAAAATTAAATTCAACTAGCCTCGCCCAGCGTTATGGGGTCGTAGGCTTGTCGGTTCCTCGTTTTATTTTAGTAAAAAATTAAATTCAACTTGCCTCGCCCAGCGTTATGGGGTTGTAGACTTGTTGGTTCATCTTCTTATTTTAGTAAAAAATTACATTCAACTAGCCTCGCCCAGCGTTATTGGGTTATAGGCTTGTCGGTTCCTTGTTTCATTTTAGTAAAAAATTAAATTCAACTAGCCTCTCCCAGCGATATGGGGTTGTAGGCTTGTCGGTTCCTCGTTTCATTTTAGTAAAAAATTGAATTCAACTAGCCTCGCCCAGCGTTATGGGGTTGTAGGCTTGTTGGTTCATCTTTATATTCTAGTAAAAAATTAAATTTAACTAGCCTCGCCCAGCATTATGGGGTTGTAGGCTTGTCGGTTCCTCGTTTTATTTTAGTAAAAAATTATTTTAAACTAGCCTCGCCCAGCGTTATGGGGTCGTAGGCTTCTCGGTTCCCCGTTTTATTGTAGTAAAAAATTAATTACAACTAGCCTTGCCCAGCGTTATTGGGTTGTAGGCTTGTCGGTTCATCGTTTTATTTCAATAGAAACAATTTATTAACTCGCCTCGCCTCGCCCAGCGTTATTGGGTTGTAGGCTTTACGGTTTTGCCCCTGCGTACGTGCTAACCGCACTACAATTCTACTAGCGCGCCATCTAGACCTGTCATTTTGGTACTCTTGGCTATTGCCATTTCTCTCGCCCGAGAGGATCCCCCCTGGGGCGTGTGCGGTACAACTCCCGGATAGGTAAAGGGAGCCTGTGCCGTTTATATCGAGTTCCTTACGGGGTTGACCGTGGCAGGTTATAGCAAGGGTGGTCGGTTTTATGGTGGTGTATAACCATATGTTGGAAGCAAGTAATGGGGTAAAAATAATGTCGGTTTTTGGAATTATAATTGTCTGGCATGTTTTGATTGAGGTTGGTGTTGCCTTTTTGAACATTGAATACTCGCAGGGGGCGTCTGGACCTGTGTCTCTTAGGGGCAGAGATTCATCACATAATTTTGAATCTCCGTGGTCTAGACACGATCGTAAAAACTCATTATTCACGAGGACATACATTTTCAAATTTTCCGAAATAATTATATTTTCCGTTCTTGGTTGAATTGCCACATAGCCGGAATTATTAAGGGGGTACATATACCTAAAAAAAAAAACTCAGAAAAAATTTTGTAAGTTTTTAAAAAATGATTTATTTAAAAAGATATTTTTTTTCCATAATATACACACATTTTTACATAATTGTTTTCATTTAGAAAATTAAAATAAGTGTTTTTATAAGTGTTATAAGATTCAGCTTATTTAGGCTATGAAAGTTCATTGCTCGTAAAGTCAAAAATTTTCCTTAAAGCGGATGGACCCAGGACTTGGCATAGTTGTTGTACATGTGAACCCTCATGAGCGGAACCTCAGGCAATCAAATCAAAGCACTATTAAGCTACTTGCATACTCTAAAATTGCTTAGTGTGGTTAAAATTTTGATAGTTTTTATCATTTTAGTCAATTTATGGTGTGCCATTAGCTTAATAATGCTTAGATTTGGTTGCCTGAGGTTGCGCTCATGAGGGTTCACATGTACAACAAGTGTGCAAAGTCCTGGGTCCATCCGCTGTCTGGAAAAGTTTTGGCTTTACGAGCAATGCCCTCTTTTTCTCAAAAATCACATATTTGAGAAAATGGCTTTTAAAGTTCTGAACAGATTTTGATGAATAAAATGTTAAATAAAACACACCAACACATAAACATTTATATCTTCAAAATATCTTGTCACAGGACTCTTGCTTGATGTAAATACTCTTTTGCACATAGCCAGATACTTTATTTTTTTTCTCCTGCTCCTAAAGTGATCCAATTAGCTTTTTTATCAAAAACACAGATCACACACTATTAGGCACCAAGAGCAAGTTAAGACTTTGAGTCAGCGGAGTCTTCACATGCAATTATCTAAAAATTATCTTTAATTTTAAATCACAGAATTATTTTTTCACTTCACATTTGCACATAAACACCTTTTTTTTTTAACAACTAAAAAACTTCATTAGTTTACCTGGTAAGAATTGGTCATTTATTCTTAAATTTTTTTTTTTTGAATAAAACTAACTTATTTACTTCAGATTGAAATAATAACAAAAACAAAACCAAGTAAAGTAGAATTTCACTAGAAAGATGACTCAAAGAACAAAAAAGTCGTCATGAACTTGCAACGCTGTAGAAATACCTAATTTGATATCGATAGATCGATATTGGTGTAATATACTAAAGTAGACTCGCAGAGGTAATATATGTCATGTACTATGTCATAAAGGCTATAAATTTTTTTATGGGATCGATTCTAACTTAATAAATTGTTTTTAGCATTAGACTTGAAATGAAAGTTAATCTGTCATTCTTAATTTTCATTATTAAGATATTATGTCACGGAAAAAATCTAATCACAGATAAAAAAAATTTCTGTTTTTTCATCGCTTTTATTAGACGAAAACGATATAAATACTTACAGTTCTGTTCGTGGATAAAAAAAAAAATTATACCTACATTGCGAAAATTAAAAAAGGAAAAAATACATCGAAAAAGCATTTGTACCTATAGTATCGTAGAAAGTATTTCTGCTACTAGAACTGACTTGAATTCTTGAATTTCAAAAAAAGCCATTTCAACGTTAATTTAATAAATTGAATGTCTTTATTAAATTAACTGTAACTTTTTTCCCTTAACGAATTAAGAAACGCGGTTTGCGGCATTGGAAAGCTGATGTAAAAGTACATCAAAAAAACAAAAAAACCTGAAAATTGATTTTTTGAAAAATTTTAGGTATATGTACCCCCTTAAGGGGCAGATCTATGGGGTTCGGAAAGCTATGAATTTTGTAAAGATCTAAATTATCATTGTTTAAAAGCGGTAATTTTAGAGAGACGTGGAGTTTTCCATCGGTTATGAATACACTTGTTTTTGCTATTTCGAACAGATATGATGCAGTAGTGATTTCAGTCGCATTCGGGAGTTTATAAATATTGCTCAAGTGGTTAATTTTAGTAAGCAAATCTGTAATTTGTGAGTGGGATAAAATCAAGGGGTGCAGGTGACCGCGGTCTGTTGTTTGCAGCACTTCTAACAGCGTTTCGTAGCTGTGTTTCAATTCGTCAATTTCGATTTCGTACTTATTCCATCAGGTGGAAATATTCAGGTAATCAAAGTTGTATTCTTCGAGCGAATAACTTTTGGAGATTTCCTTAATTACAGCGAGAAGGTATTTCATCTCTTTCGCATTGCTTTCACCAACTTTGTGTAAGTTTTCAAGTTCGGATTTCATATAAAGGGTGGTGTCGAGGGCTAATTTTGTTAGATTTTTCTGATTGTAATACAGTTGGTCTATATTTGCTGTCATGATTTCTCTATCTTTGGCGTCCATGATCCCGAAAACCCATTTAGCGGCCCAACCACCTATTTCGATGGGTGCTCCGCGTGCGTGTCGGCTTGATGGTTCGCGATTCGGTTTTGGTAGGATAAAGTAAGTACGTATGGATTGATGTAGGTCTTTCATATCGCCTAGTTTCCGTCTCAAGTTTAATTCTCTAACGGAGTTTGGGACGACTTCTTTGGGGAAGGTTTCTACTATTTTATCAATAAAAATTTTGAAATCTCTGTACTCCACGTCAAAATCTCTCTCTATTGGCGGACAATTCATGAAAATATCAAAATGCACTTTTGTTCTAATTAATTTCACCTTTCCCACGTACTCAAAATAAATCCCGGGGTTGTTGTGGATATCTTTCAATTCAAATAATGGGTTTTCGTCTTTGCACTCAACGTCAATTAAGGTCGAGCTCAAAAACAACAAGACAAACCAAAGCATTTTCTCGGATCGGGCGTTCGAACAGGTTCAGCACGGCTTGTTACTGTAATTGTTGATGATAGGAAAGCTATCGAAAGGTAGAAATAGTAAACGTCGAAGATAGGTCGAGATGATGATTATGTGTTTTAATAAAATTTTTTTTAAACGGTCTTTGTGTACTAAAATGGTTTTGCTGTTTTGACTGCGCAATAAAGCTGTGTTATTATCTCGAACTTCAAGAACGTCGAAGACTCCGTTGTAAAACTTGTCAAGCTTGTTCTTCCGTGGTAATTTATTTACGTAAACCTTTTCTCCAGGTTGTATTTTAAGGGGCTTGGCGGACTTGTCATAATACATTTTATTGTGGATTTTTGAAGATTCTAAGTTTTTCAGAGCGATTTCCCTAATTTTGGCTATTCTTGAAGCTAGGTCGTAAATATAGCCGTTACAAGTGTCGTTTTCGAAGTCATCCAAGCATGCAGAAGGGGTGCGGGGGTTGCGACCCATCGCGATCTCGTAAGGAGTGAATCCCGTAGAAGAATGGACGAATGAATTATATTCCATCATGGCGAAAGGGACGAGTTCATCCCAATCTTGAAACTTGGGGGCGTTAGTTCGATGATAGTCTTTCAATACAGAGTGACTTCGTTATAACGAGGCATTGGACTGCGGGTGCCAGGATGTCATGGTTTTTGACTTGCAGTCAAACATGCTTTCGAGGTGTTTGAGCAGTCTGTTTCTGAAGCTTTTTGCTTGATCGGTTAGAATAATTTTTGGGACTCCGTGGGTGGCTATGAGGTGAATCGCTAAGGTCTGTGCTACGGTGAGGGCTTTTAAATTTGGTATAGGGACTGCGATACAGAATTTTGAAAATAAACATTGCATGGTTAGGATGTAGGCGTTACCCTTAAGTGTTCTGGGCATAGGTCCAACGGCATCGATTGCAACCTTGAAAAAGGGTTCTGCAGGAGAATCGCTGATTACCATAGGTTCTTTGGTGCGATAACCGATGAGTTTAAACTCTTGGCATATTCGACAGTGATGTATGTAGTCGACTACGTCTTTGCGTAAACCGGGCCAAGTAAAATTTTCCCTAACTCTACGATAAGTCTTTTCAACTCCGCGATGTCCTCCGAACAAGCTGTCGTGACGCTCTTTTAAGATAGTATCACGCAACTCGGGCGGCGGTATCACGCAGGATCCTAGACAGATTGTAAGGGTCATGGGAACATTTTTCAAATGGTCTCGAATTTTCCGATAAAGGGTACCGCGGGGCAATGCGTCTGTGAGCTCGCCTTTTCGTGCTATCCTGGCTGAAGTTATTTCTCTTTCAAGTAGCAGATGATAAAGGTTATATAAACATTCTCTCAAAGGGCTTTGTCTAATCGGTGTTTTCTCCGTTTCGGTTACGACTAACGAAAAGATGGTTCTCCCCCTGTTTGTGGAGACGAGCACGTCACCCACCGTCGGGTTCGCGTCACTGAGGTCAATTTTTGAGATTAATTTCAGCTCGTTTAGCAATTGATTGTTGGGTGTGTTCAGATTTAAATTTGCAGGTATGAAATGAATTATATTATCTTTGTGACCGGTCAGGGACTCTCTGACAGGTCTGATCACCATGGTTTTCGTGGGATCAGGGTGAATTCCAGGAATACTGGAGTCAGGTAGTATTATCGGTGGAATGCTGTCGGGTTTTACGAAAAGATTGCTATGGGGTTTTAAATTAAACGAGTTCAAATTATCAACAGAACCATTTGAGTCGTGGTGCAAGTGAATCGAGTTTTCAGGGTTATCAAGTGTTGTTCTCGTTTTGGTAATTTCCAGTTGATCGGCAGACGCATGAGTTCTCTGGGGGACGGTTACCGGCGTAGGAATTACGTTTTTGGTGGTGATGATAGATTTACGCGGTTCTCTGGTATCGTGTTTAGATAGGATAGTAGACGTGGAACTCGCAGATGAATCGGATTCCTCGCTCGACATGATCTTTGTGTCGTCTAAAGGCAAAGCGTTAGATTGAGAAAGCAGATCTGGATCCATAGGTGGTATTCTTGGTGTTATCATAGTGGACGAGAGCAAGGGTGTTCTTAATTCAGACTCGTCGGCCAGCTGCCATTTTGACAAATTAAGCAGAGATTGGGTTTTGTTAAGAGTAGGCTGATCATGGGGGTCGATTAGATTTTTTTCTAAATAACCAGGGTCACTGTGAGCGACGGAGTGGTCTGCTTCAAAATAATTGGGTCCTAGTTCGGTGGTTTCTAGAAGTTCTTCCCATTTTCCTGAATCCCACCAAAGGGAATTGAACCCTTCGATGAATTCGTTCCTTTGTTCTGGGGTAAAGTTTGTGGGTTTCAAGGGCGATGGAGTTTTCGGCTTCCGACTTTGCATTTCTGGTGGACTGAGGTCTTCTTCGTCCGATGAAGAAGAGTCGTCGTCGACCGAGGGTTTTACTCTTTTTGAAGGAGTGTCGAAGAAAGCCTTTCTCTGGGGCGATTTATCAAATTGGGCGACGACCTCTTCGAATTCGTCGGACGGTATCATTGTCTCATCGAGTTCGTCCACGTCAAGGGTTGGCGCGGCTTGCTCAGGGGTGTTACTTTCGAATTCGGTGGCAGAAGATGATGTCGGCGTGGGCGAAGGGTCTACTAGACTGGGGAGCAGAGATCTATGACGTAAGGGAACGGGAACGTCGGAGACGTCTGACTCGGCACTTTTGGATTTTTCTGCTTCCGAAGTCGTGCTCTCTGTTTCAGGCTCTGTGTAGCATGCCTTTTCCCTGGTCTCTGTGAGTCGTTGGTTGCGTCTGAGTTTTAGACGGAAGGCTATGGTTTCACCTTGAAGGGTGCCTTGACCAGAAGCGTTCAAAGGTATCGGTGACTTGTTTTTAGACCCTTTTGGTCTGCCTCTCCTTGGAGGACCAGCCTTAGTGGGTGATTTTTCGCTCATGCTTTTGTTCTGGGCTTCGCGAGCTAAAGAGGTTTTGGTGGGTTTAGGGTGCCGAATCGGCAGCATCGTTTTGGATTTTATTTTGCTCGCGGGTGGATTGGTTCTGGGGGTGACTGTGGAGGCCTTTCCGGATGGATGTTCTTTATCGATTGGATTTCGGGACAGCCAGTCCGCATTGGTATTCTGTTTACCAGGTTTGTATCGAAAAATATACCTGTAACCACGGAGTCTGGCTCGCCAGCGATTTAGTCTAGACATAGGGTCTTTAATGGAGTCAATCCACTCTAAGGGCTCATGGTCGCCATATACGTAAAAGACTCGACCGCAAAGGTAGTGTCTGAAGTGCATTATGGCAAGGACTACGGCCAAGCACTCTCGTTCTGTAGCAGAGTAATTCTGCTGGTGTTTGTTTAAAGTTCGAGTCATATACGCAATGGGGCGGTCGTTGTTGGGTTCTCCCTGGCTTAAAACTGCGCCTATGGCGTAAGCGCTTGCGTCTGTTGTAAGAATGAAAGGTTGGGAGAAATCGGGGCAAATTAGAACGGGTGCGGAGCATAGAGCTTCTTTGAGCCGTTCAAAACTGTTTTGTTGTTCAGGCTCCCAATAAAATTTAACGTTCTTTTTAAGGAGGTCGTTAAGGGGCTTAGCAATATCAGTGAAGTGATGGATGAATCGCCGGTAATAGCTACAGAGCCCAAGGAAAGATCTGTCGTCATGTGCGCTCTTTAAAGGAGCGGCGTTTTTGACGTCCTCGATTTTTCCGGGGTCGGGTCTGACTCCAAATTGGTCGATGTGGTGACCGAGATATTTGACTTCAGAGGTAAGAAACTCGCATTTTTCTATTTTTAGCTTCAGTCCGGCGTTGAACAGCCTTTGAAAAGCTTCATTAACCTTGCGCTCGTGAGTCTCCAGGGAATCGGCAAAGATAATTAGGTCGTCCAAGTCGACGAATAGTTCGACTCCTTGAAGCCCTGTCATAATCGTATCCATGAGTCGTTGGAACGTAGGTGGAGCGCAGCACAACCCAAAGGGCATTGCTGTGAATTCGTAGTGGCCGTAAGGGGTAGAAAAAGCAGTTTTAGCTCTGTCGTCAGGGTTCATGGGGATTTGATGAAACCCGTTTACCAAATCGAAGACTGAAAAGTATTTTGATTTTCCCAGAGATTCCAAGATCTCCTGAATGTTGGGGAGTGGTTAGGAATCTGGGATCGTTAAAGAATTGATTCTACGATAATCAATCACAAGGCGATGTTGTTTTCGACTGTCTGGGCCAGGGCGTTTAGGGACTATCCAGAGGGGAGAATTCCAAGGGCTCGAAGATGGTTGGATGACTCCTTTCTCCAACATCTCGTTAATTTGTTTCTTAACTTCCTCTTGTAGCATAGGAGGATAGCGGTATTGACGGGTATAAATGGGTGTGTCGTTTTTTAAAGGGATACTATGCTGCATAGGTGTGTGCGAGGTGGATCATCGCCAGGTAGCATGAAGAGGTAGGGGAACTTCTCTACTACTCGTTGAAGTTGAGCCAAAGATTCGGAATCGTGGTGTTCTCTTTTTAGAAGTTCAATGATTTTGGGGACTCTTTCTTCAGGAAGACAAGGGGTTCCTTCATCTTCAGATTCGAAGAAGTCTTCAGAGTCATCAAATTCGAAAGGGTACAGATCCTGAACTGGGATTTCAACTTCTTGGGGTTCTTCTTTAGTGTTCACGGCTAAGACGTAACAAGAGCCATTTTCGTTAGTCACCGCGGCTTCTCCGATAAAAATTCCCGTAGGGGTCTGAATTCGGGGTAGGTAAGCCTCCCCTTTTGGAGATTTCTGCGTAAGGGGGAATTCGATCGCGACTCTAGCGCGAGCTGGCAAGACGTATCTAGTACGAAGGGCTTTACCTCTCAGTCGACGAGCCCTATAATGAAAAACTGTAGGTGGAATTTGACTAGATGTGGGGTGAGCATCACAGGTAGTAGAAGGTGTATGATTTTGGGTACTCTGCCTGTCGTCAGAATTCTGGGATTCCGAGTCGCTACTATCTGATGCACTTGAGAAAGAGATAGTTCGGGTTTTATCTTGTGTGATCAAAGTATTATTGGCCAGATCGATGCGGCCTTTCTCATTATGCAAGTAGCGGGATCCGAGAATAGCATCATCCTTTAACGAGGATTGTTCGGGGAGGACGTGCATTCGATGGGTTCTCCCGCTTTCGCAAAAGAGGACGGTACCGAGTGTGCAGACGGGCTGGGTTCCGATCCCGATGAGTTGCAACACTCGTGACCTGTCAATAGGGTACGTAGGGTTTAGAGATTGAATTTTTATCACGCTCACGTCTGCGCCCGTGTAGATAAGGACTCTACCTTTTCCGGTTCGAAATATCTCGTTTGTAATAGTCATTTTAGGGGTACCGTAAAATCGTTTCCTCCCCTTTTTAAACAAATTTCCTGGGTTTTTGGGATCTAAAATTTGAGAGGATTGATACTCAGAGTTTGGGCTGAAGTCCGAGGGGGTCTCAGAGGTGTCACAAGATTCTTGGGTAGAGTTTTCGGGGGATGCATGTCTGGGTGATGGGTTTGGACCACGCGAGTCGTGCGGGTACCCATAAACATAAGGGTTCGCGTAGGGCATTTGATACGGTGGCATAGACATTGGGGGATAGTAATAAGGTAGTGGCGGTGGGTAGTAATGCATCGAGGGCGGAGCGAAATAAGGGTTTTGACTTCGGTAAGGTGAAAGTTCTCTCGGTCTATCATAATTTTGATATCGGTTCCCAGGGCTTTCGGGTCTGGGTCGATCGTTCGGCGAACCTGGGCGACCGGGTCTGCTAGTCCTTTCGGAGGGTTTAAGTATGCCAGTCGGCTGGTCATAGCGAAGAGACGGGTGGGCGTCTAGCTTACCATCCGATGAGTACATAACAGTTTTGGGCATTCGGGTATCATCTCTGTCATAGGAATAAGGGATGGTGCGATGGTAATTCCGGGGGTCGTCAAAATCTGAGAAACGCACGTGTCCGCACGGTTAGTCGTCCCAATGTTTACCCACTCCTCCACGCTAACAGTGTGTGTAGCCATTTGGTTACGAATAGCCGAGGGCAGACCGCGTATGAAGTATTTTTTAGCCAAATCTTCGAACAGGGTCTTGTTGTGTTCCTTAATTTGATCGTTGGCCGCACCTTCGTTTTTCAACTTTGTGGCGGCGCGAACTATGGATGAAAGACGATCAAAGAAGTTTAGCACGGATTCGCCATGCTTCATATACGACTCCGATATTAAATTAAGGTAGTACGACAGAGAACGCTTTTGGCTAAATCTATCTGTGAGGTGTGTGCGGAGGTCCGCTAGGGTATTAAAGGTCTTGCCTTCAATGCTTGATTTCGCCTTGCCGGTCAGGCGTGAAATCACTCCCTACAAAAACACTCCTTTAAGTTCTGGGTCTGCTAACCGATTATCATAATTCTCGACATCCTGGAGCCAAACTCGCAGGGGATAATTACCTGAATAAAAAGGGATGGATGCGAGGGCGCTTTGCATCAGGGCGGAAGCTTGCAAGTTCACGAACGCGGCACGAGACTCGTTCAGGGTCGCGGCCATGACCGACATATTCTCAGCCATGCGGCGGCCGTGCTCGAGTCGAGCCCGAATTCTCAGGGTTTCGTCCGTGAGGGCTTCTATTTCATCTAGTGTCAAATTTGCACCTGCCATTTTCGAATAGGGCCTAATAAAGTTTTATCAATGAACGACAAGAGTCCGAGAGGAGGTTGAAAGAAAAGTTTACTGTTAGGGGCGATGAGCTAAACAAAGTGGGTAGCAAATTTTCGAACAAAAGTTTTCGAATCGAACAATAAAATTTACACGTCAAACAAAAGAAACAAATTTTATTCGGAGTCTTCGTAAAAGCGAATTGAAAGAAATGAACGGCGAATGAAAGAATGAAAAAAACAAAGAATGTGCGCGTCAGCAATAAGTCGCTAAACTTTCTCCTTGAAATTCTCGAACACGAAAAATATGATGAAATAAAATTTCAGCTCTGATTTTCACGAAATAATTAAACCAGATTTTAAATTAAGTAATTTATTTTTAATTTTAATAAATTTAAATTCCCAAAACAAGATCCAACCAAAGAGCTTAAGCGAAAAGGCAGGTATGGTTCCCCACAAGGGATGCCATTTATGTCGCGTGCGAACGTGACAATAATTATTTGATTTAATTTAATTTAAGTTTAATTTAATTTAAGTTTAATTTAATTTAAGTTTAATTTAATTTAAGTTTAATTTAATTTAAGTTTAATTTAATTTAAGTTTAATTTAATTTAAGTTTAATTTAATTTAAGTGGGAACTTACCCGCTATGAGCAGATCACGCAGTAATCTGCTCGTCACCCTTTTTGCTTGTCTTTAGTAGGATTTATTTGAGGAAAAATAAAAGTAATTTTTAAAGTTAATGATAATTTATTATTAATAATTATTAAAAAAAAGAAATTTACACGAATTAAGTTTATCGTCCTTCGACGAAGTTATAAATTAACAATAAAAGTCTTACTTGATACTAGGTGTGAACCTAGGCTAAACGGAGGGGGGTCCGGGTTTCTAGGCCGGTGATCCCTAAGGTTGACCCACGTGTCAGGGCTGTCGAGCACAGTGGCTTTTCGAAGCCCGTGGAACTCCGGCTCCTTTCGTCCAGGTGTGCCTCTGCGACCTTCAGCTTGCGCGTTGCCTCCGGATCGCTTGGTGTCGGGAACGGGAGAGAGCGTTTGAGGTTCGCGCGAGCCGGGAGGTCGCCGATTATCCCCACTTAGGACTTAAGGATCGGAGCTGCATCCAATTAGATCGAGCTTTTAGCTCGGCTCGCGACGGGCCCCCTTCCTCACTCTTTCGGCGGGAGTAATTAAGAATAATCGAAAAGTCGTTAGCGCAACTTAGGAGGGTGATGGGTATTGGTTATGATTATTATTAGTATTATTATTTATGTTAAAGGTTGATACACGACATTTTAAATGCTTAAATAATAATTATCCATCAAATTTGAGAAAGCACAGCCCTGTACAAGTAAGAGAAACTTGTCGTTCCCACTCGAGTTATATTTTTTCAGTACTCGACTTCGTCTCGTGCTGAAACATCCAACTCTCGTGGAAACGATGCGTTTCCCTTACTTGCACAGGAATATACTATTCTTAAGTACATAGTGTCCTCCTGTTTATTGATGTTATTAGGATAAAAGTGAATGTGAAAAAGTAACTTTTTATCCTGCAGTGTACCTAATATGGCCCCCGCAAATTAGTAGAAATGGCGATATTTCAAAGTGTATTCCCGAAGAGTCTTTAGTTTCGTATTTACTTTTTAGAAAATCCCATCCTTATGTTATTTTAATGAAATAAATTTTATTGTTTCAAAGCTTTTTTTCATTTTATAACTAAAGAAACAAACTTTGATAACAATTTAAAGTTGTAATTTTTCTACTGGTTGCAAAGCTTTCAAAAACATTGTAAAAGGCTCAATTTAAAAAAAATTATTTTTAAAATAATTAAAATTTTGCAGTTTTTTAAATCTCATATCCTGATTGATTTCAAAAATAGGAACAAATCGCAGTTAATAAATAACTTCAAGGGGGCCATATTAGGAACAAAAATTTTTGGTGTCTTAAAAAAACTTTTTTCGTAAATCCTCTGGCATTTCAAGCTCATTGATCTAAATCGAACGCGTAATGTTTCACTTTAAAGCTCTTGAATTAAACTTTAAAATGAGACCTTACACGTCAAAAAATATTCATTTAATTCGTCACAACGTCGATTATCGCTTAGGGGGTCATATTAAGTATACACTTACCTTATATAAATTATCATGTGGTTCAAAATTTCGTTTTCAAAAAATTTAGTCTACATTTTATTTTTATTTTTTGCAATGAATTCAAATGGTTTAGGACATTTTTAACATTATAATTTTTTCAAATATTTCGAGACCCAGACTCTAATGGAAGGAACAAACGTGATATATTTTAACAAAAATTAGATTCACAAATTTTTCAAAATTTTTTAGGAGGTCAAAAGGCATTTTTACAACTAATTCATGAAAATTTTACATTGATTGTTATCTGGCAGGCGAAATTTCATTAAAACTAAATCTGTATGAATAGCAAACAGATTTTTTGCTAACGAAGTTTTGCCAAAAACCGCGTTTCTCTAGCAATCTTTGGTTTCGAGGTATCAAGAGAAATGATTTTTGCCTTGAGTATCCTTTTTTAAAGCCCACAAAATTGTTGCATTTATAATGTGTAGGAGTTTCTAAAACCTTAAAGTCATTCCATGGGTGATCGAATGCTAAAAAAAACTCTAAAAACTATTTAAAAATCATCAAGCCAGACAAAGTTATCTAAAAAATTTTTTTTTTCAGTAGCCTCTATTTTTTATGTACATAAATTTATCGAATAGTATAATGCAATACAAGAGCAGAAAGTTCTTCCTGCACTGCTGTCATACGTCGGTATATTAGATCGCCTGAATGCAGCAACGTTGAACTTTCGACTGAGAAATCGGTGCACAGGATTCGTACTTTCAACCATCGGAAGGAGAAAAAATCTTTAAAAAGGAAAGTTTTAGGCGCTAATCACAACATTCTTTTCTCTTTTTAGGGACCCTAGGATTTAAAGTATTAATTTTTACACTTTGATTCTTATCTTGAAACCTCGGATGGCTAGTAAAACGCGGTTTACAACAAAAATTTTCTACCAAAAAGTTTAGTTTAGCTCCGTATGTTGTTTTTTAATTTTGATGAAATATGTGCTCTTAAGGTGGCGATTTATATTTAATA
The DNA here is from genome assembly GCA_038277355.1 of Encarsia formosa. NCBI lineage: Eukaryota > Metazoa > Arthropoda > Insecta > Hymenoptera > Aphelinidae > Encarsia > Encarsia formosa. The sequence continues at coordinate 46,264,642 of CM076186.1, read as the reverse complement.
TTTTAATATTTTTTTTTTTGGTGGTGACCAATACTTGATGAAAAATTTACCCTTTCAATTTTAATAAAATTGTTAACTGATACCCGTTAAATCAATGATTCTGATTTTAATAAAATTGGTCAAAAAGGTGCTTTTTTATTTTTAAAAGTTGAAACAATATGACGAGCTATGCGAGGACTTTATCTCAAGTTTTTTTGTTTTTTTCAATGTAATTTTAAGGGAAAAAAATAGCTTAAACTGTTTGAAATTCGTGCAAAAGACGATTTTCAAATCATAGTCAAACTAAATTGATTGTAAACATAATTTGTTAAAAAAAAATTTTAAATTGAACATTTTTATTTTAGATTATATTGGTTATAAATTAGCTGTAAATCTTTAGCCCTCTTTGATTCTGAGATGTGAAAAAGATTTAAAATTAATAACATTAGACCCCATAGTCTCAAAGGAAGGAAAACTAAGCCCTTTCAAAAGATTTTCAAATATTGTAGGGATTTGCCGTGAAGATAATTCGGCTGATTTATTCGGCGAAATACCCTTCCTTCTTATAAAGTTTTAAGGCATCTTTTATAAATCTGTCCTGAATCTAAGGCAGGTTGGCTCAAAAAATAGCAAACCCAAGAGCTTGCTAAGGGTTGGCTAATATTTTTCAAGCGATCGTGTAACGTTTTCATCGCAAAGGCCCCGAAAACCATACCCCTCCCACGTAGCGGGGAGAATATTTGTTTTCGGGGCCTGTATAATATGATAAGTAAAAGTTGAGAATAGTTCAATACATATATTTGAGAAGCTGTTTTGATTTTTAATCTGGTTTCTCAATAAAAATAGCCTTTGTATGTTCTCTAGTTTCAAATCACGTTATTCAGTTTAGAATGAAAATACCTTTTCGCTATTTTGGGCATGATTTTTTTTTAAATTGACCGACCTGACTGTGTTTCTCCTAGCTGTAATACGTGAGCTTTATTATAAACTACAAAATATATTTCTGTGATACTTCTTACAGTTAAATTAGATCATGTATCTTAACATTAATTGTTGTTAGTATCAATGCTATTAAAATTTTCATTGTAATTATTATTTAATATTTATATTTATACTTTTATTTTTAAAAGTATCCATTTCATACCTAAAAACTTTTTGTACGCTATTATCTACATTGAATAAAAATTTTAAAATCGAAATACTCGATAAAATTCAAACTAAGATTTGAATTACGATGAAAAGTTTTTTTGAAAAATTAAAGTTTTTACTTATATTCATCGATTATGAAAGTATTAAAAAGTATATACCTGGCCTAGGTGTGTATATTTAATTTATGTTCTACGGAGTCAGAAAGCAACAATTCCGTTTAAATTAAAGTTTTTACTTATATTCATCGATTATGAAAGTATTAAAAAGTATATACCTGGCCTAGGTGTGTATATTTAATTTATGTTCTACGGAGTCAGAAAGCAACAATTCCGTTCTAGGCCGTGCCCCAAAAATACCATCGCTTGGTCGAAAACATAAAAGTTTGATCTTACATTATAGTTTTATTACTTATTTAAATCAACAATATGAAAATTGCATTCCTTTTATTTAGTATTGTGTATTCAGAGACAAAGCCCTTGGTATTTCCATCAAATCGATCAACACATGCTCTAAATATCCAATCTTTTTTTTTAGTCCGTAATTGTGCTGGGTCAATTACCTGAAATACTTGCGCTCCAATTGAAACATCACATATTTATGTTCGTCACTTTTTGATATTCGTTATTAGGATTCTAATAAATTACATGATTGATACCAGTATTCAACATTTACATTTACACTTGTATTTTTACTCTTTCATAACCCTCAAATTTTTTGTACATCATAATATTGGGAATTGAATAACAATTATTAATTTAAATCAAATTAGTCTTGTAATCATAAGTTTTTCATGAAGTGAAAAACGAAAAAAAAAATAATACGAAGATTTAAAATTTGTATTAAAAGTTGCTTTTTCAATATTAAATTTGAATAATATCACTCAATTTTTTGAGTACCGTGAGTTTAATCTTACATAGATATTTTATTTTTTGTTTTCAATCTCAAGTAAAAAAACGTATTTAATTACTAACTATGGGGTATGCAGACCTTGGTATTTTTATTACATAGTTGAAAAAATCAAATATATTTTATTTTCTGAAAACTTTAATATTGTAAATGATTTAATGTATAAGTTATTGAATCAATTCTGTTAAAGCTTTAAATGAATTGAATTAGAGATATTCTTGCAACTTTTAAAATTCTTGTTTTTAATTTATTCAGCACTAAACTTTTCAACAACAAATTATTATTATAGAATCGGATTTTTTTATAACAATAGAGGTAAATTTTGAAATTATTTTTGTTGAAATAAGAGCAAATTTATGCTTGTACGATTGAATGATGAAATGCTGACAGGAGAAATTCCTCCGAGCATTGAACTATGTATATGAGTGTAAATGCTTAGTCGTACTTTAAGAAAGAGTATTTATACAGGCGTTAAGTTGTAACGTGTACGCCACTCGGTAGACCGCGATCGAGACGTCAGAATGTCGGTTTCTATAATTATATTATTCTGTAACAAATATAAATTGATAAATGTTCTTTAAAGCCATTAATTTTGACAATTTTATCTATTTGATTTGAAGAATTGAATTGACTTTGAAGTAACTTAAATTAACTCACATAATTAATTTATTATAAAATTTGTAATTTTTATACTCCTCTTCTTCTATTCATTTATGATGTTCAAGAAAAAATAAATAAAATGAGCAAAAATGTTACAAATTTATTTCCGAGATGCGGTTATTCCAATTCTCATGGACCTTGAAATTCAATTAAAAAAAACTTCTGTAGCTTTCAAAAAGTATTTTTATCCCGCATTGATTCATTCAATGTTGATTAAAAATCAAATCGTATAACCTCATGGATCGAACAATTGTTTTTTTCAAACTTTGACAGTTCGTTATCAAAAATTTACCTCTCTATACCTTCGGGGCAACGTTCGCTTCGCATTTTTGATCGGTGTCGTCACTTTGAGCCAATCAGATCCAGAATAAAAGTCTTAATCTTCAATTCGATAGTTTCTCGAGCTCGAATATCGACACTCGCGTACTCCCTTTTATAAGAAGGACTAGAAAATCCGCTAGCGCGCGTACCGCGCGCCTGTACTTTGATCGACTTTTCGCTTTTTTATCAATTTAAATCAGAGTTAAATAGTACACGAGCATGCACATATTTTAACTCAAAACTTTTTAATAAGTCTCATTAATAATACTTTATTACGGATGGTTGCACCTCGTATAAGTTCACGTGGAATTTTCAAACTGCTCTTTTTCTTAACAAATATTAATTTTAGCATTGAAGAATCACGTACTTAATTTTCATCAAGTTTAGTAAATTCTTGCAGCTGAGTGCCCAACGTACCCACATCAATCACAATCACATCAACATAACAAAACCTCGAAATATAAAAATTCAAAGTTTTCATTCTCTCGATTATTGAATCAGAGTTCGAGTGTATTATTAGCTTTGCTTGTTTTAAAGCTTTCCTTTTCTAATGCTCAATTTCTATCTTACATTATTGTGGGAAGCTCTCTCAAATTAAAACTATCAGAGTGTATACATAAAACACACTATTTACAGTTATTACGGTTTATTTCCTATTTGTATGTATTGTATTATACTTTGGGTGAGGTCAAGCTCGTAACTTCGTAGCAGCCGCTCTTCAACTTTCCACCTCCCCACAGACACCCCCTTTTATAAGTGGTTGCCCTCGGCCACACATACATGTATCCCTCTCAGTTGAAGCAGGTTTTCTCCAAGTACTCGCGGCTCGGACGGTCGATCTGGTGGCACGTCCAACGCTAGTAGCCTTCTCTCGGCTAGATCACATTCAATACTCGGGTTCAGTGGGATCACTCTTTCTCAGGCTGAAGCTTAGAATGCTCTCGCCTTCCTTCGGTCGTTGGACTCGCATTCCTTTAACGATGCGAGTTCCTTCCGTTTCCTGACTGAACTCTTAGGTAAGTCCCTTCTTAATATCGGCCCAGGTACTCACTTTGCGCTCGCAGTCAACCTACGGCTGCTCTCTTTAGCACCTTACGGGCGGCTAACTGGACCTGACTTTAACTCCAGTCGGAGGCTTCGGCAAACTGGTTCGTTCGCTAAATCAAAGCTATTACAAGATAAGTCGTCTTTTTCTTACATTGAGTCTCGGAAAGAGATCTCGTTTCTTCGAGGAGACTGCAACCGCTCTCGCTCGCTGCGATGCAGATTGTGCAGTTGACCCCCCAGTCTGTGGGTTTCGCTTACCGCCTTTATGGTCATGCCTTTTATTGCTGATCTGATGATGAGATGTACTTCCGGTAACTACTGAAGTCAGTGGCGATGACCTTGTCGGAATCGAGGAGGCTCAATTTCCGCTCCACTCATAGTTCACCTGAAAATCTATATCACGTGGTTTCTTTGACTTAGCCCTTGTGGTACGGAAAACTTATGGTCGTAACCTTTTTCCCAACCTTCTATTACGCAGTCTGTCCCCCGTTTGACAAATCACGCTCTCTGCAATCGCGAGCTACATTCGCTTCTTTGCTCATTCTTAAACCTTAACCTTTACCCACTTACACTCTTGTCTTCGCTTATACTTCGCTTATACTTTGCTCCTTCACTCTTACTTCGCTTCTTCATTCTTACTTCGCTCTCACTTCGTTTTTACTTTGCTCTTACTTCGCTTTTACTTCGATCTCGATTCGTTTTTACTTCGCTCTTCCTTTTTACTCAACTTCGCTTACTTTTTTCTGTTTTTTTAACGAAAAATTCCGGTTGAACGCAAATTTGAGAAGCTTACTCAAATTAAAACCAGCAGATCTCTATAGTTGTATAAAATTGTTTACATAATTAAATTTTTTGTCCTGACTTGTTTTGAATACCGTTATAATTCATAAATCGTTGCCGTAATCGTCTACTATAAGAATCTTTTAGTACGCTTTTAAAATCACTTTTATTTTTCAAACGATATTTTCCGATATCTTTGAACTGCTTAAACACAAATTTCTATCCGTTATAAATTTTGTAGGAGATTATTTTTAAATTCATTTTTTATTGATAATTTAAATTAAGTAGGAAAGATATTAATCAAAAAATTGTTGATACTGCCAATCATCAGATAAATTATTTCACTTGTGTTAAAAAATAAAAATTCACTGTAATTTTTCATATGACACCTAACACTTCGAGTTGAAATGTTCTTTTAATTATTATTAATAGCTTTTTCCGTAATATCTGCTATAAGGGGACGTTCAAAAATAACGTAACGCTTTTTGGTATAGTCTCGTACTGCCACTGTGATATCAGACGATACCAAAAAAGCGTTACGTAATTTTTGAACGTCCCCTAATACTGAAAATTTCATGTATGAAATAGAATTATTTTTACTAACGTTTGTTAACCTTGCTGTCAAGGGTCGAAAACGCCATATAAGAAGAGCTCGGTGCAACAACCAGTTAGGTGCTCGAGTCGCTCGAAATTGTCTCGGGCAGCACCAGTCAATTTTTGGAAAATACTGTCATTTTCAACCTATAAGAAAACTAAAGCCATAACTTAAATTTTGTTTATCATACAAATTTTTATTTTAACTCGTAAAAAATCATGAAGAACTAAATATTTTTTTATTAAATTCTAAGACCATATTATTTGAAGCTTTTCCGCAAGTAAAATGATACAGATATTTTTAAAAATTTCATGAGCCGTGTTTCTAACATTTTAACGATAAATTGGCAATTTCTAACTTTGGATTGAAAAATTAAGCATTAAAACTTAGCGTTAAGAAAACTGTCGGCGAGGAATTTTGTCATTATGTTTCAAAGAATATTTCGGTAGAATTTCAAATGATATTTCTCATATATGGTAAAAAATGATAGCGTTTTCCATAAAGTGACTGGTGCTGCCTCAATCAATTTAGAGCGTCTCGAGCACCTAACTGGTTAATTCACCAAGCTTTTCATATTATCAAAATGCCTTGGATCTCAACACTTGCCTTTTCACCTATAAAATAGAAAAAAAATTATACTTCAAATTCAGAAAAAAAATTTTTCAGCCTATCCTAGAGTACTAAGTTTTAAGAAAATATCAACAAAATGAGGTTACTTATAGTGCCGTACAGGAGCATAATCGTACTATCTGCTATGTGTTTCCTATGTAGATAGTGAAATTTTTCCCCTATTCGGCAGCATAAATATCCGATTTTTTGTCAGATAACGATTTTCCTACGATAAAAAATCTTAGAGACGCGTTCCGCAAAAGGATTTCCAGTTATTCTTATTTGACTATTCGCTCCGTGTGAGTTAGTGGTGCCACCTCGAATTTACAGCCGGATTTTTCTGTAAGTGTTGTCGCCAGCGCAACGCCATCTCGATTTACACAGATTTACACAAATTTACAGCGTGGATTTTCCTGTAAGTGTTGTCATGGACGAACTCTTACGGAGCGAATTGGCCTTATAACTTATTTAAGCCTCCAAAAATTTGGAAAGCTTCGTCGTCACGAGCTCAAACGTTCAATTTTTTTTTTTTTTTTTTTTAGTTTTTTTATGCGCAAAAACAAAAATCACTGGAACGCGATTTTTCATTCAAACTACTTGTCAAAAAAAAATCATGGTGACATACGTCAAATAATTAATTAAAGCAAGCTCACCCGATCGAAATTGAGTTTATACCAGCAATAACATTAGAATTGAAAAATCCTAAAAACTTTTTTATGAGATTAAACATTCAGTTTTTTTTTAGATTTGATTACATCTTAAAAAATTTAATTCTTTCGAATGACGATATTTTGTATAAATTTTAGGAACACGGATGAAAAGAGAAATATGTTTCACTTTTAATTTTTAAAATTTGTATTTACCTTACAAAATCCTTCAGGCTTCGTAGCAATCTTAAGCATTCAGAACTTTTCATTAACTTCTTACCGTTTTCGTACCTTTTATAATAAAAAAAGCGAAAAAGAAAACTTGAAAAAAAAAATAGCAGTCATGTTGCTTCTAATATTTTAATTTTATAAGGATCCGGCGTTCTAATAGCATATTGTTCAAAATTTACCTATATTCAATCCGACTTTAACTATAAAAGATAAAAATGAATAAAAAAAATAAATGAAATAAAAAACTAAAATTATGAGTTTTTAAAAAATTTTTTGGTTAAGAGTCTCTTTAATTTTTATGCTCAAATAACATGATACATTAGATTTATCTTTAATTGTACGTTACAAATTTTTTTTTTTTTTTTTTACTGGAATCAACTAAAACTTATAGATTCTTCAAACTTTACAAATGATATTCCTTCAACATTTTCCCGTAGTAGTTTTTGTATTTTTTTTCCTTAAGTAAATTATAAGATACATTAAGTTTTATAATTCAGTAACAAAGTTTATGTTTAAAATTTCATTTCAAAATTTCACTTTTAAATTTCTTTTTCAAATTTTTTTTCTTTTTGCTTCAAAATTTCCCTTCAAACAGAGCTAATGTATTCAGTCAAATATTAATTACATATACAATACCTTTATTTATATTTTATAAATTTTGTTTGAAATTAAAAAATATTTCTTGTATATTTTCGGGTTACAACATAACCAAATTGAGTAAAAATCAAATAATTTAGATATCCTTTTCAAAAATATAAGACTGCCTTGCCCAATTCCAGAGAGTCTTATTCCAAAAATTAAAACTATATATTCCTTGAATTAATTGTTGCGGGACTTTACTTTATGGTTTTGGTAGTTTTAATTTTTTTACTGGACCTTTTAAAGCTGAAAAACTTTATAAACCTTTGATCAAGATTGAATTAAAAAAATTTCTAATTTGTCAGAAATTGATTTCAATTAAATTCACTTGCGTTACGAAAATATCCACAGTAAATTATAGCCATTGATATCACCAATTTGATTGAAAATTTAACCAAAAAACATTGCTCCTAACCAAAAAATTTGCTTCCACATCTGAACCATGATTTTGTAAATGATGTTGATTCTCACACTGCTGCCTAAAAGTTAATTAACTTAATTTTTATACAGTAATTATCATAATTTATTTTTAAAAAATGCATAATCTCTTCAATTTTTTGCATAAATAAATAAAATCATTTTTTTTACTGTATATTAAAAATTACTTACTATAAAATTTTGGATTTTTTTTTTCTTTCAAAATTCACTCTTTGATAAAGTATTTTTTTCTTATGAGAAGATTGAATGCTTTTTTAAATCACTTGTACATATTAACTTAATCTTCTTCCAAATTTAGATTGCAGATCTTTTTCTTAACCTTCTGCACTTTTGGAATATATTTATTGACAAAACTGAGAGCTCGAGTAAAGTGTAATGACTCTCAATCAACCGATTCTCTACGCAACAAAAATCACTAACTTAGTTTTTAACGAATGCACAGCGTGATCACGAAATGATTTAACCTCGCACATCTAACTTGTTTATTATTAAATTTCTACTAAAACACTTTTGACAGGAAATTATCCAAAATATACCTCTCTATACATCTCGCTCGAAAACTTTCAATCGGTGTCGTCACCTCGAGCCAATCAGATCCAGAATAAAAGTCTGAATCTTCAATTCGATAATTTCTCGAGCTCGAAACTCGACACTCGCACTCTCCTTTTTATAAGTAGGACTAGAAACTCGCTAGCGCGCGTACCGCGCCCCGGTGCTATCATTCATTTGTCGCTTTTATTGATTTGAATCAATCGATGATTAAAAAAAGAAAACATACAATAAATATTTATTTTATTCATTTATTTTAATTAATAAAAATTTCGCTAGCTTGCGTACCACGCGCTTATCCTATTATTCATTTACTACTTTTTCGTAATTAATTCAGCATTGTTAACAAAAGCCCCAAAACAAAGGAATGATGGTTTTTCTTTGCTGATTCATAAAATCAGTTCTGGAGTGATTTATTATTAAACATCTAACCTTACTCGATACCAACAATTAATCAAGAGAATCCTGAAAAGATTTTACGATATTTTATTTTTTAACAATTTTAAAACCAAGAGTTATGACCAGATTGTACTAAATATTCATCTTGACTTTTAAGTTGACATAAACGACTGCTACTTTTCTGACTTGATCAATTTTTTTGTTTGCTCACCCTGATCGCATAATTTTTGATCGATCGCCGTAGGTGAATAATGATAGACGAGCTTACTGATCATGATAAACCTACTTTTGGATCATTATTCTTAGGACATTATTGTAATTAAATGGTGATTGAATCATTGTCCAATTTTCCAGGTTAAGATTTCTCCATGCAGTTTTATAAAAATAGTATTTCTATATTATAACCTTTACACACTGTACATAAAGTAAAATAAAATCCTTTCTTGCTTGGTCTAACGAACGTTTATTCAAATTCTTTTTGCCAACGTTTCGTCATCGTTTCATGATGACAGTAGTATATATACCGCTTTGGCGAAAGTAAACAAACATGATTCATTTACTTCGCCAGGCGCAGTGCTTGGCGGCGGCTGCCTCGTGTGTCGCGAGCGCAGTAGGGTTAGCGGTGTGGTCGGGGAGCGCGTGACTGCTTCTCGCAGCCGATGCTGACTCTGCATGAGAGAGAGCATCATCATATTAGCTTTTTCGAGGTTGCTGCGGGAGGGGGTGCTCGGGGCCGCTCTGGAAGGAGGAGGAGGGCTTCCTGATGCGGTGACGTGGTCGAGGCGGCGGTTCGCGGGTGCTGCGGGAGGTGGTGCTCGGGGTCGCTGAGGCGGCTGCGCTCGGACGTCGCGACTGCTGCTGACTCTGCAGGAGCTGCTGCTGCTGCGGCATCTGTATCTTGTTCTATTCTTCAAGAGATTATTTAATTCTGGATCGGTCATTTTTAAATTAATAAAATAGTTTAAGAAATCAAAAAAAATTAGAAATTAATAATAATAATTTTTAAACCATTGAAAAAAATACTTTGAATATACTTTGATACTAATTAATTTTACTTTTTAATAATTTTTATTCCTTTGAAAAATACTTTGATTTTACTTTAATACTAATCAATCTTACTTTTTTAATAACTTTTAATCCTGATAAAAATGATTCAAGTCCGGAGAAGGATATTTTAAAACAATTGAAGTATATATTTTTTAACTTTTTTATCCATTTATTGAATGTTAACATTATTTCATTACATTTACATTTCATTACAAAACTTTTACTTTTTCACACTTAGTCATTGAAAGTAAAATTGAACTGAAAATTGCCCATGTAGGTGGCATAAAATTTTTCCTTTTCTACATTATCTTGCACTTTTTCCTAAAAGAAATTATGCTTGGTCAGAGCATCCGAAATTTTTTGAGGCAGATAAATAGCAAATTCGTTATCAAAGGTAGCCAAAACTTTGCGTCCATATTTTGTTGTCGTCTTGTTTACAGATGTCACTTTGTATTTGTGATTTATGTCCAGCTGCTTTAAGTTTTTACGGGGTAAATCAGGTGCTTGAGATATACTGTTAAGCCAGTCGATGCCTACTTTTTCTGCAGCCATATTTTTAAGCCTGGAACAAATTTTTTTGATTAATTTAAGAAAATTAATAAATAAAGTGTAAAAATAATAGAGGTCGCCAAATCTACTTACAAGTATTTTCAGGAAGATGACTTTCAAAAATCCGAGAGCTCGTTTATTGGCTTTTGTTCGGCTGGTCAAGAGTAGGTGGTCAGTTAAGTCGAGGGCTGTACACTTTGTGACTGATGGAAAGACGGACTTTCATCGTGCAATTTATAGGTATAAATTATTTAAAATAAATATTGCAAGCCCCGCAAATGCAGCATTGGCGTTTTACAAAGTCCTGACAACCTGATTTTACAATAAAGACATTTTCGCACTACTACTTTGTAAACAATGTATGACACAGCCGCCGTTACCCGTAAATTGATAATTATCACGTGATTTGTGTTTAATAAAAGATCTTGCAATACAATCATTTTTTTTCAAGTCATCAGAAAAATTATTTAGAAAAGCTTCGAAACCCAATCCATTAGTCATATAATGTAAAAACATTAAACAATATTGACCACATACGTCGGATGTCTCACTCTGAAGTTGTTTAACATTCCATCTTAAATGCTTACAATTTTTGCGCAAAGTTTTAATATGATTGGGTATGAACGGGGGTATACCGTAGCTATCTAGATAATGCCCAAAACCGTGTGAATCTACATGTATAGCAACCCAATGCATACCAGGCTGAGTGTGATTATCAGTGTTAAATACAAAGGCCGTCGGTTTCATCCATACCCATGGAATCCGATCCGCAGGGAACACACCGATAGTATGTGAGGGCATCAGCGATAACTTGTTTAGAATCTGCAGGCTATTATTACAGGTGTAAAATTACGGCAGTAAAATATTACAGGTGAACTTAAAGGGAAATCGTTATTTAAGCTTTGAGATTTAGATAGCAAGTATGCTTTAATTCGGTAGACGTTATTTAAAGCACAAGCAAATTTTAAATAATTATTTTTTACAGCGTGATTTATACAGTACTTGTCGCTCCACGGTAGGTTATTAAATGACGGACAGTTCGTATCGTACTCTAAATTAATAACTTCTCTAGTAATCATTTTATGAAACATTAACCACTTTTCTTTACCCCTACCATAAGTTTTATCGACACTTTTAAAAATATCGCTGAGCGTACGATTGAGCGTTTTCAAAGTCACACTCCCTTCTAACTAATCTATGCCGTGTTGATTCCTTGTCAACCAATTATCCTCTTTACGAACTTCACAAGGTAGCGAATCTACTCGATGCACAGCGCTAACAATCCAATGCGCGACAAATTCATTTTTTAAAGATAACAAAGCTATTTCTTTAGGTACCAACTTGTTATTTTTATCTTTGAAAAATTGAACATCTGCAATGAGCTCCATTGTAGGACTCTATTTCGTTAACTAACTCATTTTTTAACGAGAGTAACTTTATATACTTAAAAAGCGACATCTAGTGATTCAACCGCTAAAGTCTACAAGAACCTGCCTCGACGCATCAATTTCTAAAATATTTTCATATTCCGAATAAACTATACAATTTTCTGTTTCGGACAGAGGATCGTCAAATCTAACATCTATTCTAACGCTACCGTGTTTAATTAAATTCCAATGAGTACACTCGTTTGCAGATAAATCAGGCGTTAAATTGAAAGCAAAAAGGCAGTAGCCATCAGGGTAAGACTCGCGAGGTATGTTATTACCTTCGTTAAGAAAATGAACACCGGTACTAATGCATGCTACTGTTACTGGGAAGAACAATATAAAATTGGTCCTTCATTTTAGATTTTTCAATTGACTTGCTTTGATCCAAGAGCAAAATTTTTCTGGATAACCGCGCCACCGAACAAAATATTCTTTCGAGCGACCATTGGTTCTAGTTTTTAAAATTTTTTCGACGTCAGAAAAAACCTTTTTTAAATCTTTTTTTACGCGACTAAGCTCTTCCTCGTAGAAAAATCCATCGATTTCTTCATCGGCTAAATCTTTTAGGTGATAAACAGGAGGATCACTAGTCAAGGATTTCCGAGAAATCTTGAATAACTCCAAGGTCCAACCACTCTCGTAACCTTTCGCAAAAACGTTTCGAGCTCGACTGACGCGCACCAGGTCGTTCACGTTATATTTAGGAACTCTGACAATGGGGCGTTCGTAACGATGCTTGATGTTTCTACGAGCTTCGGCAGCGTTATCAAGGGTAACGGACGCCGGTGTCATTTTTGTAGCTGTGTGTTTAGTATGATTATAAGCTTCTACAATGTTAGGCAAAACATCTAAATATCTATGCGTGTTTTTATGCGTTAAATCTCCCTATATTATATTTCCGTTTTTGATTCTGATCCCCCTCAATTGGATCCCCTAAATTGGGTCTTCAAAAATCTGAAATTCTTAAAAACACGGTCAAAACACAGTTAAATATCGCACTTATCTGATCCCCTAAATTGGATCCCCTAAATTGGATCTTCGTCGAAAGTATTGGATCCCCTCAGTTGGATCCCCTTTTTTTCAAAAATCCCCTTTTCAAAGATCCCTTTTAATTCTTCGTTGAAAGTATAATAAAATTTAAAATCCAATAAATATTTATATATATTTATATACCGATTTAAGATCAACGAACGATTGGATTTTAATTTATATTATATATATTAATTACTTATTTATATTATTTATATTAATTTATATAACCCATACCTAACTTAATACCAATGTTTACTTTTTGATGAAAAACAATTACTTAGGAATAAAAATTTGTGCGGTACTAGAAATTTTTACGGGTAATCAAGGGACACTTAAGTGGGCAGATTTACACAATCCCAAGCCAGCTGGTTAGATAAGCGAGATACGTTAGTTTAGTGAGAGCTAATAATTTAAGTCGATTCAGGTTAGTAAGGTAGATAAGGTTGGTTAGGTGGAGGTTATGCGGGAGGAGGGTGGAAGGGGAGATGAGGTGAGGAAGGGTTTATTATTTTACTTAAAAATATTAATAGAGCTTTTTCAAAATTTAAAGTACTTTAACAAAACTTTAAAGTTAGTGACTGAGTTGATGAATACGGTGAGTAGGATTCGTTGGTAGATTAGGTGAAATAAGTTTGGGAGATCCCTACCCCTTAAATCCAGCTGGACTTCAAAAAAAAATTTTATGGTTAATATCGCTTAAAATCAAGTTATTGTTCATTTTTCAATTTGTCCAGCTGGATTTCTAGCTGGACAGATCCGGCTGGAAAATTAAAAAAAAAAAAACTAAGATAAATTTTTTCAAAATCATTGAAAAATGAATAATAACTTGATTTCAAGCAATATTGATTTTCACCAAAAAATTTCTTTTTTGAAATCCAGCTGGAAATCCAGCCGTCATATTGAAACCAAAATCCAGCTGGATAGCCAGCTGGAAATCCTGCTGGAAATCCAGCTGGATTTTAGGGGTAGGGATAAAATACGGTATTTGAAGTAAATTAAATTAGTGAGGTCAGTAATGTGGCTAAGATTAAACTAGGTCATGTAGCTGAAGATAAAAAAATTCGAAGTCTTAAGGGGAGTTGCAGAATATGCGAAAAAAATCATTCAAAATTAAACGAAAACGAAAATAAAAAAACTTCCTAAAGATTCAATAAATATAGATGTATAGCAACTGCTATTAAGATACAAAAATTTACAAAACTGTTTCCCATATTCTGACGTTAATTTTGATCCGATCTTGATGGGGTTGGGCTTAAAAGATATATTAAGATAGTAGCTCCAGCGCTACAGAGCCCTTTTTTTATTTTCATTTTTAATTTTACTGAATCTTCAATTTTTTGTTAAAATGACCCTTATGACTTCGCCTTAATACGGGTGAGAATAGTAAAGAGACTTAGATGGGGCGAGTGATGGTTGTGTGGTTGTGGGCTGGTATAGACATATTAAAATTATAACTTTGGCTCCAATGAAAATTTTTATATAAAATTATGTATGATAAAAAAGGTCTTGAGCTCAGCTTTCTAATTATGTCATTCAAATTTTTATTAATTAGTAGATTACTACAATCGGCTGCGCCTCGGCTGAAAATTACATGTGATCTGAGACATTTCTTATTTTCGTGGCCACGTGTGGTATAGGTACTACTATTTTTCTGTCGACGCATTTTCTGGCCTCTGAGCGCGCCAGTCTTTGCTACTTCCCGGCCGGAGTGCAGAAAATACTTTTTGCTGTCATGACTCTCATGAGAGGGTGCTGAACAAAGCCGTTTATTAATTAGTCGGTTCAAACGCAACTTAGCAAGCTCTTACTATTGTAGGGATCTGCTCTCCCGACACGCGCTAACCGCACTCGCGCGCACGATCCCGCTCGACTGCTGCGCCAGTCAGTTCCGCTCTGTCCGTCGAGCTAATCGGATGCTCCTTGCATCTCGCTTGTACCTCAAGCCACAAATAAAGATTTCACTTTATAATACTTACCTGGTGTGTATTCCTTTCGACTTCCTGAAGACCACGCTAGGCAGGAGTAGCCCTGTCGTCCAACCTGGACACCCAATCGCTACACTGGTGACTCCAAATCGACTGGAAGTCGATAAAAAATCTCTCAACTCGTTCGCGCTGGTAGCCACGGCCGAACAAAGCAAGGAGCGGGAGAGTCGTAAGCTCTCTCTGAGCGAGGCTAGAATCGGCAAGTCAAGAGCCGATTTTCAGCTTTAAAGAAAAAAAACAAAAAAACGATCGTCAACAATCGTTTTGTGGGCAAAGTTGTGCAGGCACGCCGGCAACTTCCCACGCGAAACAGTGCGCACGAACGAACGCCAGAAACTTCGTTCGAGTGCGGGTGTTGTGCAGGCACGCCAGCAACCCCGTACGCCTTCGTGTGCAACAAATTCCCGATCCAGACCTCGTTGGACTACCGGAGGAAGCTGTTCCTGAAGGGGTGCCCTCGACTACAAGTCACCACCCACAGGCCGACAACCCTCGTCAGCAAGCCCGTGCCACGTATCTGCGAGACATCATCGTGGACATCGACGACATCGAGGCTTCTCAGCAACGTCATCTCCAAGGACATCGTGCAACACATCGTGTGTAGTGTGTATGTGTGCTTGCGTCCAGAGTGAGAATTCTGAGTGCAAGAGTGCCGCGTGAAACCCCGCCCGAGCGTGTTGAACTTTCCGCGAACCACCCCAATTCCGCGAACCGGTATCCGTCTCGCGCGCTCACACTGGTTTCCTCGTAGCTGTAAGCATCGTTCGAACTCTGACTGACTTCGCGACGAAATTTTTTCTTCTCATTTCTAAAAATAGCATAGACAATTCTATCAGTCAGGTGAGGCTGAAGTATTGTTTTCCTACTTTTCTTACCGAATTCTATCACGCGACTTTCTCACCGGATTTAAATTTACTCGCGTACGCGGCGGCGTGTGCTGGACAAAAGTTAGCTTTTTTGTATTAGGGCCTTGTGAGCAACGCACACGCATCGGCGTTTTAGCTCGTGGGTCCACTGCCTGACTCCCCGGACTATTCCCCTCGGTAGGGTTTTCATTTTTTCTCGTCATGGTGATCGAGACCGACGAGGAGCGGCACGCGCGTGAGTTGGCGGAGGTCCAGCGGAGGCTGGAGACCGCTCAGGCCCAGATCGAGAGCTTGCGCCAAGCTCAGGCGACCACGACTGCCGGACCGACGGACACCGCGAATACATCGGCGACAACTACCGCGGCGGTTGCAAACTCGGGCCCGCTTCCTACGCAGCCCACGGTCGGCGCGATCTATCGCCAGCCCAAGATCCCACCGTTTTAGCGTGACAACCCTAGGGTTTGACTGGGCCAGGCGGAGATTACGTTCCGCAACGCCGGTATCACTAATTCCGCTACGAAGGCGGATTTTATCGCCGAGAAGCTTGACGTCGAGGCACTGGGCCATGTGTTGCCTCTACTTGAGCTTGACTCTCGTCCCCCGGACCTTTACGAGCAGGTCAAGGTGGCCTTGATCTCTGCTTTTGGGGCATCCCCGGAGGCACGTTTGCGCGATTTGGTCAGGGGCCGGATTTCCATGGTGAGCAAACCATCGCTGATGGTCTCGGGAATGTGTCAGCTGGACACGAGCGCCAATGACGACATTATCCGCGTCCTTTTTCTCGAGAACCTCCCCGCGGACTGCCGTGGCGTCCTCGCGTCCTCCCGCGTTACGGACCTCGCCACGTTGGGCGATATGGCGGACTCGTATATGGAAGCCACTGGGCCTAACCGCGGAGTCGTTTCCACAGTTGGCGCCTCACATCCGGTTACCCCCATTGCCACTCCGCTTGTCGCACCCCCCGCTGGCGGCGCGCATACCTCGAAGCTGGAGGACCAGATTGCGAAGCTCACAGCCGAGCTCGCCGCCCTGAAGACGCGCATCAATCGCGACAATCGCGGTCGGTCCCGTTCACGTCCTCGTAACCCCCAGGGCAACGGCCAAGGGCAACACCCTGACAACGCCGCCCCTGCCTTCGGGTTATGCCGTATTCATCGAAAGTACGGCCGCGATGCTCGTAGGTGCATTCAGCCGTGTTCCTGGAGACAGGAAAACTAATCTCTCCTCCCCACGTGGAAGCAGTGGGTGGAGACGATCTTTCTACACGCTTCCATATCCATGACCGCGCGTCGGGGCTCGGTTTTCTCGTCGACACCGGCGCAGAAATTTCACTTATTCCCAACAGGGACGCGCGCGCTAAACCTGCGAGTCTCAGGCTTTTCGCAGCCAACAACACCCCTATCGAGACTTTCGGACACAGGAACCTCACGCTTGACCTTCGACTCAAGCGACCCATCGCTTGGGAGTTTTGCGTTGCCGCAGTGCCCTGCCCCATTATCGGAGCAGATCTGCTCAACCACTACGGTCTCCTGGTCGACGTCCGGCATCGGAGGTTGATTGAGCCCGTTACCGGTTTATCAGCCAAGGGTTATTTTAAAACGTCGAGCGCTTTCTCCGTTAGTATCCTTGACCGGGACTGCAGGTTTGCCAAAATCATCACAGAATTCCCCGAAGTGGCAGGTTCGAAGCCAGCCAAACCCATTACATCCCACGACGTCTTTCACAACATCGAGACCCACGGCCCCCCGGTCGCCGAGCGAGCCAGGCGCCTGGATCCCGAGCGTTATAAGATCGCGCTGGCTGAGTTCGAGAGTTTGGTCAAGCAGGGCATTTGCCGTCGATCGAAAAGCCCCTGGGCCTCCCCACTTCACATGGTGAAGAAGAAGGACGGCGGTTGGCGACCGTGCGGTGATTACCGTCGCCTCAACGCGGTTACCTTGCCCGACAGGTTTTCAATCCCACACATCCACGACTTTTCGATCCATCTCCACGGGAAGACGATTTTCTCGAAGCTCGACCTGCATAGCGCGTACCACCAAATTCCAGTCGCCCCCGAGGATGTCCCCAAGACTGCGGTGATCACCCCGTTCGGGTTGTTCGAGTATCTTTTTATGGCCTTTGGCTTGCGGAATGCAGGCCAGTCCTTGATGCGCTACATGCGCAGGGTACTCGAAGGGTTGGATTTTGTCTTCTGCTACCTCGATGACATCCTCATCGCCTCGTCAAGCCCCGAGGAGCACGAGAGACACCTCCGCATTGTTCTCGAGCGCTTGAGAGCCTTCGGCTTGAAGCTCAACCTCTCCAAGTGCGAGTTTGGCAAGAGTGAAATCCCCTTCCTGTCTCAGCTGATCGACAGCAAGGGCTCCCGCCCAACCGAGGAGATGGTAAAAGCGGTCCGTGACTTCCCCAGGCCCAAGACCGTCTCAGCACTCCGCTCGTTCCTGAGTCTCGTCAACTTTTACCGTCGCAACATTCCTCACGCGGCTGCCGAGCAAGCCCCCTTGTACGAACTTACTCATGGTTCCGTCAAGAAAGACCAAACCCCGATCGAGTGGACCCCTGTGACCGAGCAGGCCTTCGAGAGAACCAAGTCGATCTTGGCCGACGCCGCTCTCTTGAGTCATCCGTCCCCGGACGCCGAGACACGCCTCGTCACTGATGCGTCGGACTTCGCCATGGGCGCGGCCCTCGAGCAGCTTATCAACGGCTCCTGGAGCCCACTGGCGTTTTTCTCGAGGAAGTTCAGCAGGACGCAGATGGATTATGATACCTACGACCGCGAGCTGACGGCGATGTGCGGGGCGGTCAAGTATTTCAGGTATTTCCTCGAGGCGAGGGAATTCAAGATCATGACTGACCACAAAGCGCTTGTGTACGCATTCGCACAACGCAGCGATGTCGCTACGCCCCGGCGTCGACGCCAGCTAGGGTACATCTCGCAATTCACCACGCGGATCGAGCACTTGCCCGGCAGGGAGAATGTCGTGGCCGATTGCCTCTCGCGTGTCGACGCAGTTCGCTTGCCGCTCGAATTCGATGCCCTCGAACTGGCTAAGGCTCAGGCCGAAGACCCCGAGCTCGTGGAACTCCGTAAGTCCACCGGCCACTCCCTGAAGCTCATCTTCATCGAGTGGGGCCCAAGCCACAACCGTTTGTGCGTCGACCAGACCGACAACGTCCTTCGTCCGTACATACCAGCGCCCTTGCGTAGACGTGTTTTCGACATGTTTCACTCCCTCGCGCACGGTTTCGTCGCCCCGTCGTCGCCCCGTCGTCGCCCCGTCCCCTTCGTCGCCCCAGACGGTCGCTTCCTTCACGTTCACGTGGACATCGTTGGGCCACTGCTCCCTTCCGAAGGCTATCAATACTGCCTGACCATGATCGACCGTTTTTCCCGGTGGGCCGAGGCCGTGCCAATCCGCGACATCACCGCACAG
Organism: Encarsia formosa; assembly: GCA_038277355.1. Classification (NCBI taxonomy): domain Eukaryota; kingdom Metazoa; phylum Arthropoda; class Insecta; order Hymenoptera; family Aphelinidae; genus Encarsia; species Encarsia formosa. The sequence continues at coordinate 46,245,347 of CM076186.1, read as the reverse complement.
ACAGTTTGTCGCACGTTCTACGACAGCTGGATGTCCCGTTTCGGTTCCCCCAGCATCGTTACGACAGACCAAGGCTCGCAGTTCGACAGTAAGCTGCACCAGGCTCTAATGTCGTTCATTGGGGTTGACCGCAGACGCACAGCCGGTTACCACCCGCAGTCGAACGGGATGATTGAGCGCTGGCACCGAACCGTGAAGGCGGCGATCATGTGCCACAACAGCCCTAATTGGACCAAGACACTGTCGACCGTACTCCTTGGCTTACGCACACACGTTCGCACCGACACGAGTGTTTCGCCCGCCGACTACGTGTACGGTACGGCACTTCGCGTGCCTGGCGAATTCTTCCTCGAGGGAGAATTCCCTGTGAACCCGCAGATCTTCCTTGAAGAATTCAGGGGATATATGTGCGAGATCCGGCCGATCCCGGTTGCGCAACGGCGCAAGACACGCGCGTTTTTCTTTAAAGACCTGCGTACTTGCACGCACGTTTTTTGCGGACTATGGCTGTGAAAAAGCCGCTCGAGCGACCCTACACCGGCCCCCACAAAGTCCTGGAGCGCATTAACGATCTCGACTATAAGATCGAGATCAACGGCGCCCCCAAGGTCGTCACGACCGAGAGGCTGAAGCCAGCCTACTTCATGCTGGAGCCTGGCGAGGCACAGGACGCCCCGCCGCCACTATCGCGACAGCCGGCGAGCGCACCTGCTACGCAGGCCACGGACGCCCCGCGAGACCCTCCGGATCGCGACGCAGGCCCGAGGCCTGGCCCGGCAGCCCCGCAGCCACCTGCGGATGCCCCGATCCCCGAAGGCTCCGTCAGGAACCTGGGCCGGTCCGTGTTGATCGATTTTGCGCCGCCGCGGGACATCGTCCTGACCCCGCTGCACCCCGCATTGAAGACCTCTGAGGGCCCGCGGATTCCGAAGAAAAGCGTCCGCATGAACTTGTCGCGCAACGAGGTGAGATACCTGTAAATATTAGCTTTAAGTGAGTTTTGTAAGCCTAGTTTTTAAGTTGCACATATTGTATTTATTTTTTCCGTTCTCTTTTTCGTATCGCAAATCGGAGCGATTTACTAGGGGGGGAGTGTGTAGGGATCTGCTCTCTCGACACGCGCTAACCGCACTCGCGCGCACGATCCCGCTCGACTGCTGCACCAGTCAGTTCCGCTCTGTCCGTCGAGCTAATCGGATGCTCCTTGCATCTCGCTTGTACCTCAAGCCACAAATAAAGATTTCACTTTATAATACTTACCTGGTGTGTATTCCTTTCGACTTCCTGAAGACCACGCTAGGCAGGAGTAGCCCTGCCGTCCAACCTGGACACCCAATCGCTACACTATAAAGGAAATACGTTCATATCATGAAGAATCTGTAAAATAATTTTGAAGAAAATCAAGGTTCGTTTGTACGAGTTTGCGAAATATGAAAAAAATCTGGATTTTTTTTATCATTCGGCAAATTACTAGAGTAGTTTTCAGGATGGGGAGTATAAGCTAGAGATCTAAGATGAGTCAGATCAAGAATGAATAAGGTGATTAGGGTTTGTTGGTAGAGTGAGTGAGAGATGAGTTGGGAATTATTTACGGTATTTGAAGTAAGTAAAATTAGTAAGGTCAGTAATGCGGCTAAGATTAAAATAGGTCAGGTGGTTAAAGATGAAAGATTAAGTAAGGTTAGTAGGGTTCTCCAAATGGGTGAGATAGTGAAGTAGGTTAGATAGTTAATGTGATTAGGTGAGTGACACTTGTGGGCCGGCAAATATAATAAAGTTTGTAATATCGATCTGAAATGAATCTATTTGATATGCCCGCCATAAGCAAAAGAAGCTCTAAAAAATATTTTTGTGTGTGTAAGATCTAATGAAATGGTTCAAAATACAAGTGGGCTTACTAAAATATTCCTTATGAGTCATCAAAAATTTATGTATGTACCTTACATGAACACTCTAACTATTTTAAAATTGATTTATATCTTCATTTGTCAATTTTAGATCTATTTTAGCCCTGGATAGATTTTGACTAAAAATTATTAAAAAAAGAAATAAAATTCTATACCTCATGATTTTGCCTAAATAATTAAAAACTTTTCTCTATAAGTCTGATTTTATGAATCAAGTTATGATGAGTAAGTAAAGTTCAAACTGAACTCTCGTGTCTAATTTTTATTGATTTTGAGCGCTTTAGTCTTTTGATTATTTTACCAAACATAGAGCTTACGTATTGTTTCGATTAATTTTTATATTCATCAATTATAATTAGGGGGTTGGCGAGCAGAGCAAGCAGGGGGGTACCCCCCCTAGTATCTGTAAATTCGATCTTTTATCGATCTTATAAATCTCTCTACGATCGTGGCTTTAACATCGGGACTACGGACAACGCGGTACAATATATTTTTTTTTTTCAGGTAAAGTTGAAACTCGCGATTTACAAACTCTTTACCTTTGTCGAATTACATGGAAACGGGAACTCTGTTGTTAGCTTTTTTAAATATATTATCGAAAGCAAGAATTACGCTTTTTGCAGATTTGTCTTTTATCGGCTCAACCCATGAATATTTACTCACAACGTCTGTAACGGTAAGAAGATAAGCGTAATTATTGTTGTAAGATTTTAGGGACCTCATGTCCATCAAATCAATTTCCCATACATATTCCATGTTACGAACGTTGTAATGGCGTCGAGGAAACCGTCTTCTCACCTGCTTATGTAAGTTATAGGTATCTTGACCTTCTAGCCAACTTAAAACCTACGGTTTATTAAATTGCTTTCGTGTAGGATAGTAAAAGATTGTTTGCACTCGAGTATACCGTGTCGCGAGGTAGGCCGTAATACAAGCTTTGCAGTCGTCTATGCATTTTTTTTATCGCTCTTTTTATTATTCTTCTTCTTCTTCTGCAAAGGTTCACAGTTTACTGACTTTGTCTTCTTCTTGTCCTTCCTCTTGATAGCTTTTTTCATTCGAATGAAAAATTTTTCAAATGTAATCTTGCTGACCATGCAGCAGGCCGTCATCATTGCAACTGTTCTTTCATCGGGAGGAGTCTCACAGGCTAACAAGCGAGAAAACGCTTTTTCGGCAAGCACGCGATCAGCTTGACGGTGGTTGGCCTTTTTATCGGCTTATGCTATATCGTGTTCACGACACGCTTCGTCTAGAGGATTGATGCCTATGTCACCACGATTCAAACGCTCGGACAATTTTGTACCTGGACCGCAAAACTTATAACCCGGTACATGCATTTCAAAAGGCATCAGGTCTACGATAGCATCCAAAGCACTTTTTTCTTCCTCTTCGCTCTCGGTGAGAGTAGCGTTTTCTACAGAAACTTCCATCTTCCCTGGTTATTTAATTTTTGTTTTTTCGGAGTTCCGGTAGCGATTGAATTTTTTTCCAATACCTTTTTAGCGTTTCTCTTTTGCCGTCTCGACAAACTTTTTTCAAAATTGTAACTTTTTTCGAAAGCACTACTTCGGTCTTCGGTAATATCAGCTGGTGAAATCAAATGAGGTCGTTCCCCTCCTGAGTTGTAGCCATGAGCCAAAATATCCGAGGAAGGAGAAGAAGTAGCACTGGATGACTGACTATGAGCACTGGAAACGATTTGCTCCCACAGTTGATTATTTCCGATAAACTCGCGGAGTGTGTTCGCCTCTCGAAGAGCAGCAGCAAACTGTTTACGACCTGTAGGTGGAGCGCGTTTTCTGTGTCTCAGAGCATCGCCAACCAAGTCGACGATATTAGCCCCCGCCACCAAATTTCCATTTATAGTTACAGCGCCACTTGGGGACCATGTGACGTTACCAGCCCGTTTCAAATGACGCACAAGGTTAGTAGCAGCGCTTTTAAAAGTCTTGGGTACTCCTGCGATGATGAAGCTGTCTTCCAAAAAAGTTTTTCTTTTTTTCTCTTCACTTTCATTGGTCGAGCGATCTTGAGTTAAATTATCAGGGGCCGAGACAATTTTTTTTTTCCGTCTTATCGTTAAAAAGAAGAAATCTCTGCAACGCACGACTGTAATCGAGCCACTTTTCTCGATCGTCTTTTCCTCTTTCGACTGAGTTTAAAATATCGTTCATATGCGCGTCGAGCCTTTCACTTGGTGTGCCAAGAGTCTGGACTGTTTTGAGGAGGCCATCTTTGCCTACCAGCTGTTGTATTCGCTGAAGACTGTCATACAGTAGTAAAACTAATATTCGGGCGTGGTCCATTATTTAGCTATGAGAGTTGATAAAACGGTACCGAGAAGAGGTGCCAACAGCGCAGGTAAAAATCCACCTCCCCGCTGAACGATTAGTTTTTTTTTTTTAGCCAAACTAACCTTGGGCTTGGATAGCGTTCGTAAAGTAGAGGCGTGGTGCCGAAGACGCGTCTTGTGGTTTTTTCCCAGTGGTAGGTTCCCCACTAAGATATTCAAGGCGCACTCGCAAATACGTTTAATCAATGAAGAATCAGCTTTGCGCAAAACTGCTTTTCTCTGCTCCTTGTTGAGGTGATACAAGGCTCGCAAAATATGTTTTTCTTTTTCGGAAAACGGCGCTCTACGTTTACGAGCCATCACAGTGACGCGACTGGTACGAGATTTGCTTTGTCACCACCTTTTATATTTTTACGCGGCACGTAAACGTACTGCCACTCGTCGTGAGGGAAAATAGATGTCCAAAATCTGCAGTTTTCCGGAGTATTTTGTTTCGAATCCAATAGCAGATAGCCGTAGGGCTCAGAAGTAGCGTCCCAGTATGCTTCCTGCAAAAAACGCGGATCTTCGGGACACAGTTGACACGAGAGATGCGTAATCTGAGCGCGATCGTGGAGATTTCTAAAAACAACGATGTACTGCGCGTTCAGCGATATGTCGCGTTGACCTCGGGCTTGATGAAAAATATTCTGAGTAATGAATATTACCGACAAGTTATTGTGGTGACTCCCTTTTGTAAATAAATCGACAACTGCGCCCCCTGTGCTCGATTCGCGCATCAAGTCGTCAACAATTACGAGTTTTGGTCTAGGGTCGCTTGCGTAATCCCCGCTTTCAGGCAGTCCCTCGCGAAATTCAATCTTTTCACCGAGTTCGCGATAGCCGTTTTGCCACTCGGCGTAATGCAATATTATTCGTTGAAAGCGAGTGTCGCACATACGATCGATGAATTTAAAAAATTTTTTCACAAACACAGTTTTTCCACACCCTGTGGGACCACTCAGAATTGACGTAAACGGGTGCTCCCACTGTAAGGTCATCGTTACAACTGACGCGATTTACTCGATTGTCTAAATTTTGCCACCCCGCCGGAGAGGGAGACGCCTGGTCTCCGACAGAGCGCAAGCGCCTGATGCTCTTTTTGCTTGAGCTAGAGCTTGAGCATTTGCTTGTGCATTTGCTTGAGCATTTGCTTGAGCTTGAGCATTTGCTTGAACTTCTGCGTTTGTTTTTGTTTATATCAATAATATTTTTAAAAAGAAAGTAAAGACTGTTGAGACTTAAAATTGCTGCTTTTTTTTTAATTATTGAAACATGAAAGTTAAAAATTTTGAACTTTTTCAGTAAATAAAGAAAACAGGAGAGGGAAAAAAAGGGTTTTTGCGAACAATAGATTTATTTTGCTTTTTAATTCATTTACACATTTTTTTTTTTGGACCAATTTTTATTTACAATACTTAAAATTTTCGAGAGATGTATTTCACTTTTAACCATTTTACACTTTTTAACGCACTGTGCACGCGAAATCTTTTTTTCAAGGTCTTATCTCACTCGTTGGCAACAGCAGCAGCAGCAGCAGCAGCAGAAAAGTAGCGTTGCATACTTATCAGCGAAGGAGAAACGCGAGTGCGCGACCACCACCACCAGCTGCGAAGGGGTCTACGACTGCGAGCACTGTGATGCCCGCATATCACACCTACAAGATCGTACGCAGCCTAGTGAAAAACGCTGACGAGCTCTCCGTAAAGGTCATCGTCGAAATAAAGCTGATATGCTGACTATTTTTTTCTTTTCAAGTTTTTTAAACACAGAGAGACTATTCAAGCGTTGGGGATTTAAAACCATAAGGATAACTTTTTTCTAAGCTTTTAAAATACCTCTTACCGTACACGGGTTTACAAATCTTGGATTCGTTTTGCGTGATTACTTCATGAAAAGCTGTTCAGCGAATGTTTGAAGAATAAATAACGATATTTTCAATTTTTCCTACTATCATATCGTGCATAGATTCAAAATTAATTCGCTGTCTATTTATAAAGTTAAGTCTAATTCCTTTTACTTTACACACGTAATCCTTGCAACCGTCTGGTTTCACGTACTCAAAAGCGTAGAATTTAGGACCTCCAGATGAAAATTTGGTAATATAAGTACCGACACCTTTATCGGCTAACTCGTCCGTCAACTCTCCCAGCATAGTTCCGATAGTTAATTCAGGCATATCAGGTTTGCTAATGTAAAGCACGGAATCTGTGTCATAATAGAGAGCTCTGGGACCCAAAAAATGCAAATATTCGAAGAGTTTTAATCGGGCTTGCGCGGTGGTGAATGTCGCGACAACAACATTCGTAGATCGTGAGGGAGTAAGCGCTTCAGACTTGTAAGACCAACCAATGTACAACAACTCGTCATTTACAGGTAGGATACTATTAACATCGATATCTTTACTGTGTAATAACTCAAACAATCTGCTTGATGAGGTAAGCACTTCGGTTTGCTGCTTATTTTGAGCTTACGCGAATTTTCCCCAAACAGAATTTATTGCAAGTTTTGTAACTAGACGCAAACCTGGATTAAAACTTATAGCTTTTTTATCTAATTTGATACCTTCGACTTTTTCAAACTCTGAAATAAACTTTTCTTTTTCTTCTTCGGTTGTGCACTCGGGAGAGTAACCAGAAGCTTGAGTTTTTTGGGTGAAAAAAGTATCTATGTATTCTGCAAATATTCCACCTTTTTTCGTTACAGGGTCGTACTGCGTTACATCATACTGTTAAATTTCAAAAATTGAGACAATCACGTAGCCTAATTCTATTGCTCTTTTCAATTCTTCGGATACCCACGTACCCATAAACTGTCTATCCGCTGGGTTTTCATGCCTGCATTCTCTTTGCGTCATTTGCTCGGCACACATACGACAAAGTGGAAAGAGCAACTTATCGTGCATTTTTACAGGTAATATAGGATGAAACAAATTTCTAGGCGGTAACACTTTACATTTTACCAAACCGTTCACGTTTGAAAAGTCATTTTTATTTTGCACAAGGCGCAGACATTCCTCTTCGCCTACGTACAATTTTGGATGGCCCACGACATACTTGGCTTTTTTACACACCATAGGATACAGACTATTCACGTCAACGTACCTGATTTTTTCATCCTGCTTACAAAAGTACTTTTTAACAGTGCGACCTCCAAACAAAGCATCGCGAGGATTCAACGGACTTTGATAAATCATTTCTATTTTTTCACTTAAAAATTGTTTTAAACCCTCGTTTGTGTTTTTAAAGTCATCAAATTCGTGCTCCCAGATCTCAATTAATTTGTACTGCAAACTCTTTATTCGCTCTGATTGAGCGTGCGTACTTTCAAACTTCTTATCCATTGTTTGACCGACTGACAGCTTTTCATCTCTATTAAATCGATAACAGCTTGGACAGCCGTGCCAATAACATCTAAAAGTAAGAAAAAATTTAGTTGATATAATTGATTATGAGAAATTAAATGAAAAAAAATTTTTCAACTTACCCTTAGAACTGAAAAACCAATCCTCTATGTTTTTCTTGATGTCTTGGAGCACTGTAACCATCGACCAAAATTACTTCCAATAATCTTTTTTCTCTGCAGCGACCTGCGTGCTCGATGGTTCGATTCAATGATTTTTCCATCCAAAATAGCCATTGAATTGCTTTCAAAGATTGCTTATTACAAAATCTATAACCTCCTGGTAAAATTATACCTATTTGATTCTTTTTCAAAAATTTTTTCTTGAACACTCTCATGCAAGTAGAAGCAATCGTCGTACACTCCAGAAATGGGTCCACCCCAAATTTCATAAAAGTTTCTCGAAAATTCAAGCATGCCAGTCTTAAGATTTTTACATCTTGTTTGCAGTATTTAGTTAGTTCCACTTCAAAGTCAAAAATAAAGTTTTTGCTTGTTTGTTCTCTGTACCATGTAATAAAGCTTTCTCTTTCTTTTTCACCCATGGTATCAGGGGAGTAAAATTTCATTGGTGGTAAAACCCCTACGTAATTTGCATTTTCAGGCTTATTAAAAAAATGTGGGAATGTACCTTTTTCTATGTTATTTAAACCATATGCCTTTGGTAGATTACTGAGGGACATATGGAAATAATTCAAACTATCAATAAATTTTACACCCTTGTACTGCATCACTATAATCTTCGTACCGTTCAGAATCACAGACGGTTTTTCACGTTCACTTTTTTCAGCCAAATACTTGAAAATAAACTGTGCGTCATAACCTTGAGCATTATGAGCTATACACACGACTCGCTTGAAATTTTTACGGGGCTTCAGAGCTAGATCCATGAATTGCTTCACAGAGTTGGTCTTGAAAACATATTCACGTTCTCCACACTTGTCGCATGAGACCGAAATATCGCTCTCTTGTAAGCAAAAATTGCAAACTTGATGCACAACACACAAGTTCGGTTTATGAATTTTTTTCTCATCATCTCCAAGCACAGGCACAGTTTGTTGCGTCTCAAAATCATAAAAAAGAAATATGACTCTGTTTGACTTTTCAGATGCTTTGATCGGTTGCAAACATTGATGGTCTGGCATGTACATGCAGCAAGTCTTACAAAAACTTTTTCCGCACTTGTGTTTAGGATTAGAAACGAGTTTGAAACATATTTGACAAATCCTAATACTCGAACATACACTAGATTTTTCAGATAAATTCGTTTTTAAATGATTTTGAAAACACTCTTGGCCTAAAAAAAATCTAAAACACAAGTGACATTTGATTAATGTTTGTCCCTCGTCGCACGCAGGGTAGTGCAAACACTTTGAACACCTGTTTGTACATCTGTGATTAATGAATCTTGAATAGCTTTTATTGCAGGGTATGCAGTAGCCATGACTTCCTGATGCCCCAACGAGATTAAGTATAGGTTCAAAATGATGTAAAGCTTCATAATACATTATACGAATAACATAACCGACGCTTTTGTGCTTGTAATTAACTAAATTAGTTCGATCGTAAACAGGTTTTTCACCCCGTGCAAAATTTTTAAAAGAGTAGACAACTATAGCGATTCCTTTTGTCGCAAGATACTGCTGAAATTTTTCAATTTCTATCAAACCACAACCTTCTTCAGGAATGTCAACTCGAGCTAATTTTATTAAATCAAGAGCTGCTTTTTTTTAACTGTCCCATTGATCTGTCGTATGCTGTTCCAATAATCATGTAAAACACCTGATCGTACTTTACCTCTGATGCTGTAAGCGCAAGCAGCAACGAGAGAACACGGCAAACATAGATTATCGTCATTTCGAATAGTAAGTATTGATTTTTTTTTACAGCGTCTTCGGTCAACCTCACGCGTCCGCAACCTGTTATATTTTTAACTATACTGCAATTTATATTCAAAGAGTCCTTGATGTTGTACTCATTTGAACTCTGAGATATGCTAAAAAGCAGTTGCCATAACTCTTCTGCGTTGAAATCACGCACTGGCCTAAATGAAAGCCACACTGGACCATGAGTGAGTCTTTCTGAATTTATTGTAAGTCCGATAAAATCAGAAGGAGTCGCTTTTTTAACATTTTGGAGCTCGTCGTCATCATCATCATCATCATCATCATCATCATCAGCAGCTGTATCGGTATCTGAATCGTTTGAATCAGAGCTACTTTCAGATAACAAAGGCTGCGGATTGTTATTTTCGGCTGATATCGATGGCTCACCCAGATCATATACGCAACGGTTGATAAACTCATCTCCTTCTTGATCAGTCATCATTTCATCGAATTCTAAAATTATAAGTTAAAAAAAAGTTTCAAAATTAGAAGTTAAATAAGAATAATAACACAAACAATTTAGTTACCTTTACAGGTGTTGAGAAGCTTGAATGTAGGTTTATCCAATAAATTTTTAAGTTTTAAAACGTTTTTCAAAATCAAAATAATTTTTTGGTCGTGGAAAATTCCTCGATTATATAGGTACTCGATTGTACCTTCGCTGCAGTGCAAAATCAAAAAATGCAGCTTTTTTTCCAAAACTTCCATGGTTAAACTTGTTAAATTTTTTGACCATACTTCACCACACATTGTTTTGATGTAAGGGTCTCTCTGATAAGCGACCCTCAAAACGCACTTTATAACATTCACTACCTTTTTCAATGTAACTTCCGACATGATGAAAAAAATGTTATATTCAAATATGCTTGAATGCTCTGAGTAACGCGTGTGATTCGAAAGCTCATACGGCTTTCATTCGACTGATCGTTGGAATAGAAAGAGAAGTAAAGGATCTAGATAAGCATTTTTTCACACGGTAAAGTACAATGTTTGTGAAGTTTTATTTTTCAATAAAAGTTTTATTATTGCAGTGTAACAAAATATGCTTGCCATGCTTTTTGCTTCGTATCAAACACGGTGAAAGAATGCAAACCATGAAAGCTGACGCTGCGCGATAAGAGTAAATACATGAGCAGAGTTAAAATTCTTTCTTAAAATATATGCAAATTTTTCATTGTTAAATCCTAAAAACAATCAATAAGAACAAGATGCAAATTTTTCATTAATAAATCCTAAAAAAACAATCAATAAGAACAAGATGCAGCCGCAGCAGCAACAGCCTCAGCGATCTTGTCTCCTGCAGAGTCAGCATACCCACTGCGCTCGCAACACCCGAGCACTGCGCCTGGTCTTACCTTGAATAAGTCACTTCAAAGAGCTGCAGTTTTTTCTATAGCGCGCGTGTTCCACGAGAATCAGTGTAAAGTTATGTCGCGAACCGTGAGTAGCTCTTTTAGAGTAGCTAAGCACCCATTTTTACGATTAAAAAGTGAAAATAAAAATTGTAGGAAGCGCAAACTAGTGAAAAAACGTAGACACTTGATGGACGGTGTCGATGTGTTAGGTCATGCCGTAGAAGAAGAATTAGCTCGTCATCTAAACCAAGTGCACGGAGACCCTCAACAAATTCAAGATCTTTTTGATCTTGAACCTTATGAGACTGATGAAGAAGAAGATGCCCTGGCCGACCTGGATGGAGAAGCACAGTTTATTGGCCGTTAAAATTATGCGATACCTCAACTACAAAGCCTTTACAATGACTCGATCGTATTCGGCATACCTTAACCAGATGACTGTTAAGAAAAAGGGAACGAAACAATGCTGACCAAAAAATTCATACAACCTTTGATAATTAGTTCTGTGGTACTTCGAATAGTTAAGCAATTACTTAGCCTTTCTCTGTTGATCTCCGATTTTAGAACTTTTCATAGATTGTTTCAGTATGAAACATCGCAATTGTTACTATTTTATGGAAAAAACTTACCCAGCACAAGACGGAGACTTTTAAAAATGCATGTAATGCAGGTAAAAAAACTGTTTACATGTTCGATTAAATTTTTAGATTCAAGTTCTCCGCGACCTTACAAGGTTGTATTAAAAAAAATCCTTTTGTCTTTGTCCAAATATATGAATCCTTTTGCACCTTTGTATAGTATTCGAGTAAGACACTGTTGTGATGCTTTAACAAGTTTAGCTGACGATATAAAATATTTTTACTGACTCTGTACATTCCTGTGAGGCAAGCAAGATGTCTCACATGTAAAACAATCTCCAGCTGCTCTTATGGGACTGTTACTGTCTACATCAGAAGGAAAAGGTCTTCCAGAGTGTGAACATCTCTGTTTTTCTTTTAAAAATGGCTAATACAATTGAAATTGTGAAGGTATATCTTGACGAAACGGATGAAACTATCGATGTTGGAGGCCCTGAGGACTTACCAAACGAGGGTGACTCCTTTCCAATCGAAGTAGAAGAGGATACACGCAAAGTCTATGAAGATACACAGCAGTTGTCAATATTCGTAGAGTGTTGCTCAGAAGATGATGCTTCATCATCCTCGTTGTATCCTGCAGTGCTTATAAAAGAAAAAGTTATAGTTAGTGATTTTGAGTCAGATCTTGACGAAGAAGATTTTATCGGTTTGACAAAGTGGGTTTTTCAGAGAATAAACGAGACAATTTTCACAATTCCCTTATTTGCATTTTAAGTAAAGAAGCATCAGAACTGTTACCAACGAAATTAAACTTGAACAACAGCACCAGAAAGAGCAGAAGGACATCAAAACCAATACCGTTAAATAAGAAGAAATCAAACATAAGCGTCCGTAGCATAATGGCTACAAGACCAAGACTGGTACCGGAAAAATTAAGATTAAGCTTAAACGCCCGTGACATAATGGCTACAAGACCAGGACTGGTAGTGGAGAAATTAAGATCAAGCTCAAACGACAGTAACATAATGGCTACAAGACCAAGAGTGGTACCGGAAAAATTAAGATAAAGCTTAAACGTCCGTGACTTTTTGGCTACAAGACCAGGACTGGTACTGGAGAAATTAAGATCAAGCTCAAACGACAGTAGCATAATGACTACAAGCCCAAGACTGGTACCGGAAAAATTAAGATCAAACCGGAGAAATTAAGATTAAATAGTGAGACATCGTGTGTTATGTGTAATGAAAATTATGTGTCTGGAGAAGAAGAAGAATGGTTTATGTGTCACCACGATTGTCGCGGGTGGCTGTGTCAATTATGTATTGCAGAGTGTGAGTGGTTATTTCCTCATGGAAAAAAAAATGACCGTTTGTAAAAATCGTATTTTAAATAAATAATTCTGTTGAATTGTAAGAGTGTAAACGTAAAAAAAAAGTTTTATCTAAATCAACATTTTAATGACTTTCGAAGGCTAAGTGTGAAAAAGTTTTTATGTAGATTTATCAAATATATGCTTATTAAATAAATTGTAATGGGAATTTAACCGTGTATTTAAATGAAACAAAATATATGTATAGTTGTGAAAAAGCCAATTTTTTATTTTAACCCGTACCTCTAAAATTTATTCCTTGATAATTAATGTATTTTTTATTAAAAATTAAAATTCAAACTTTCTAATTCACTTTTAAAAATATTTAAAAATTAAAAAATGTTAAAATAGTAAAAAAGTAATTAAATTTCCTATAAAAAATAGGTACCAATTAATTATAATGTTTTTAATTTAATTTGAAAATTTAATTTTAATTTAAAAGCTAACTATGATGATGCTCTCTCTCATGCAGTCAGCATCGGCTGCAAGAAGCAGTCACGCGCTCCCCGACCACACCGCTAACCCTACTGCGCTCGCGACACACGAGGCAGCCGCCGCCGAGCACTGCGCCTGGCGAAGTAAATGAATCATGTTTGTTTACTTTCGCCAAAGCGGTACATATACTACTGAAGACCTCTTTAGAGCTACATAAATTACAAAATCGCAAATTATACAAAAATTATGAAAAATTATAAAAATGACATTATATATAAATGAAGTTGTGAATAAAATTAAAATAAAAAAAATTTTTCATCAATAAGATTATAAAATCAGTCGATAAATTTATCGTGTTGTCGAGTACATGGTTTAAATATTACTGATTTTGGGACAAACTTTTTTGATGATGAAGTACATAGTGTCCTTCTGTTTACTGATGTTATTAGGATAAAAGTGAATTTAAAAAAATAACTTTTTATTCTGCAGTGTACCTAATATGGCCCCCCGCAAATTAGTAGAAATACCGCTACTTCGAAGTGTATTTCCGAAGAGTCTTTAGTTTCATATTTACTTTTCGAAAATCCTATCCTAATGTTATTTTAATGAAATAAATTTAATTGTTTCAAAGCTTTTTTCATTTTATAACTAAAGAAACAAACTTTGATAACAATTTAAAGTTGTAATTTTTCTACTGGTTGCAAAGCTTTCAAAAACATAGTAAAAGGCTCAATTTAAAAAAAAATCATTTTTAAATAATTAAAATTTTGCAGTTTTTTAAATCTCATATCCTGATTGATTTAAAAAATAGGAACAAATCGCAGTTAATAAATAACTTCAAGGGGGCCATATTAGGTACACAAATTTTTGGTGTTTTAAAAGAACGTGTTTTGGTAAATCCTCTGGCATTTCAAGCTCATTGATCAAAATCGAACGCGTATGGTTTCATTTTAAAGCTTCATTTTTAACATTACAATTTTTTTCAAATATTTCGAGACCCAGATCCTAATGGAAAAAAAATGTGATAAATTCTAACAAAAATTAGATTCAGAAATTTTTAAAAATTTTTAGGAGGTCAAAAGGCACTTTTACAACTAATTCATGAAAATCTTACATTGATTGTTATCTGGCAGGCTAAACTTCATTCAAACTAAATCTGTATGAATAGCAAACAGATTTTTTTTTTAACGAAGTTTTGCCAAAAACCGCGTTTCTCTAGCCATCTTTGGTTTCGAGATATCAAGAGAAATGATTTTTGCCTTAAGTATCCTTTTTTAAAGACCACAAAATTGTTGCATTTATATTGTAAAGGAGATTCTGCAAAAAACCTTAAAGTCATTCCATGGGTGATCGAATGCTAAAAAAAACTCTAAAAACTATTTAAAAATCATCAAGCCAGACAAAGTTGTCTAAAAATTTTTTTTTTTTCAGTAGCCTCTATTTTTTATGTACATAAATTAATCGAATAGTACAATGCAATACAAGAGCAGAAAGTTCTTTCTGCACTGCTGTCATACGTTGGTATAGTTGATCGCCTGAATGCAGCAACGTTGAACTTTCGACTGAGAAATCGGTGCACAGGATTCGTACTTTCGACCATCGGATGGAGAAAAAATCTTTAAAAAGGAAAGTTTTAGGCGCTAATCACAACATTCTTTTCTCTTTTTAGGGACCCTAGGATTGAAAGTATTAATTTTTACACTTTGATTCTTACCTTGAAACCTCGGATGGCTAGTAAAACGCGGTTTACAACAAAAATTTTCTACCAAAAAGTTTAGTTTGGCTACGTATATGTTGTTTTTTAATGTTGATGAAATATGTGACCTTAAGGTGGCGATTCATATTAAATATTTTAATTTTTTTTTTTTTTTTTGTGGTGACCAATACTTAATGAGAAATTTACCCTTTCAATTTTAATAAAATTAGTCAAAAAGTTGCTTTTTTATTTTTAAAAAGTTGAAACAATATGACCAGCTGTGCGAGGACTTTATCTCAAGTTTTTTTGTTTTTTTCAATGTAATTTTAAGGGAAAAAAATAGCTTAAACCGTTTGAAATTGGTGCAAAAGACTATTTTCAAATCATAGTCAAACTAAATTGATTGTAAACATAATTTGTTCAACAAAAAATTTAAAATTGAACATTTTTATTTTAGATTCTATTGGTTATAAATTAACTGTAAATCTCTAGCCCTCTTTGATTCTGAGATGTAAAAAAGATTTAAAATTAACTACATTAGACCCCATAGTCTCAAAGGAAGGAAAACGAAGCCCTTTCAAAAGATATTCAAATACTGTAGGGATTTGCCGTGAAGATGATTCGGCTGATTTATTCGGCGAAATACCCTTCCTTCTTATAAAGTTTTAAGGCATCTTTTATAAACCTGTCCTGAGTCTGAGGCAGGTTGGCACAAAAAATTCCAAACCCAAGAGCTTGCTAAGGGTTGGCTAATATTTTTCAAGCGATCGTGTAACGTTTTCATCGTAAAGGCCCCGAAAACCATACCCCTCCTACGTAGCGGCAGGGAGGTCTAACTGCAGCGAGATGACATGGTCCCGTCGGTTCAGGTTAAATTATAGTCAGATAGACTTCTGTGTTGGCGGAGAGAGCGCGCTGTCGTCGAATAAGAACGAAATTGAAAATAAAAAAACATAAGCATTGAATTGATGGATAAAATTAATTTATTATCAAGCAATCAATAATACCACCTAATCCCGGGGTTGGAGTTAATTTAAAAAAAAGAAAAAAAAAAATAATAATTAATCCCCGAAACAACTTAATCGCAAAGCCCTTTGCGTCTAGAAAAATGAATAAAGAAACTCTGTATCTCTCAAGTACTGATTAAATAAATTGTTTATCTCACAAGCTTTGAGCCCACGAAACCCTGGGCGTCCGAGATTAATTAATGAATAAATAAGTTAAAAATATACAAATCAACCCCCAAGCTTTGAACCCACGAAACCCTGGGCGTCCGAGTTTAATACATGGATGAATAAATTTTAATAAACAAATCGTCCCCCAAGTTTTAAACCCACAATACCCTGGGCGTCCGAGTTGAATTTTATAATAAACAATTCAGCCCCCAAGTTTGAAACCCACAATACCCTGGGCGTCCGAGTTTAATACTTGGATGAGTAAATTTTAATAAACAAATCGTTCCCCAAGCTTTGAACCCAGAATCCCCTCGGCACCCGAGTTGAATTTTTAAATAAACAAACGATTACCCAAGCTCTAAACCCACGAAACCTTGGGCGTCCG
Source organism: Encarsia formosa (assembly GCA_038277355.1). NCBI lineage: Eukaryota > Metazoa > Arthropoda > Insecta > Hymenoptera > Aphelinidae > Encarsia > Encarsia formosa. The sequence continues at coordinate 46,228,824 of CM076186.1, read as the reverse complement.
AGTTTAACTCACGAATAAAAAAATTTTAATAAACAATTCATCCCCCAAGCTTTAAACTGACGAGACTTTGGGCGTCCGAGTTTAATTTTATAATAAACAAATATCTCCCTAGCTTTGAACTCACGAGACCCTGGGGGTCCAAGTTTAATACATGGATGAATAAATTTTAATAAATTAATCGTCCCCCAAGTTTTAAACCCACAATACCCTGGGCATCCAAGTTTAATTTTATAATGAACAATTCATCCCCCAAGTTTTAAACCCACAATACCCTGGGCGTCCGAGTTTAACTAACGAATAAAAAAATTTTAATAAACAATTCATCCCCCAATCTTTAAACTCACTAGACCCTGGGCGTTCAATTTAATTTTATAATAAACAATTCAGCCCCCAAGTTTGAAACCCACAATACCCTGGGCGTCCGAGTTTAATACTTGGATGAGTAAATTTTAATAAACAAATCGTTCCCCAAGCTTTGAACCCAGAATCCCCTCGGCACCCGAGTTGAATTTTTAAATAAACAAACGATTACCCAAGCTCTAAACCCACGAAACCTTGGGCGTCCGAGTTTAACTCACGAATAAAAAAATTTTAATAAACAATTCATCCCCCAAGCTTTAAACTGACGAGACTTTGGGCGTCCGAGTTTAATTTTATAATAAACAAATATCTCCCTAGCTTTGAACTCACGAGACCCTGGGGGTCCAAGTTTAATACATGGATGAATAAATTTTAATAAATTAATCGTCCCCCAAGTTTTAAACCCACAATACCCTGGGCATCCAAGTTTAATTTTATAATGAACAATTCATCCCCCAAGTTTTAAACCCACAATACCCTGGGCGTCCGAGTTTAACTAACGAATAAAAAAATTTTAATAAACAATTCATCCCCCAATCTTTAAACTCACTAGACCCTGGGCGTTCAATTTAATTTTATAATAAACAATTCAGCCCCCAAGTTTGAAACCCACAATACCCTGGGCGTCCGAGTTTAATACTTGGATGAGTAAATTTTAATAAACAAATCGTTCCCCAAGCTTTGAACCCAGAATCCCCTCGGCACCCGAGTTGAATTTTTAAATAAACAAACGATTACCCAAGCTCTAAACCCACGAAACCTTGGGCGTCCGAGTTTAACTCACGAATAAAAAAATTTTAATAAACAATTCATCCCCCAAGCTTTAAACTGACGAGACTTTGGGCGTCCGAGTTTAATTTTATAATAAACAAATATCTCCCTAGCTTTGAACTCACGAGACCCTGGGGGTCCAAGTTTAATACATGGATGAATAAATTTTAATAAATTAATCGTCCCCCAAGTTTTAAACCCACAATACCCTGGGCATCCAAGTTTAATTTTATAATGAACAATTCATCCCCCAAGTTTTAAACCCACAATACCCTGGGCGTCCGAGTTTAACTAACGAATAAAAAAATTTTAATAAACAATTCATCCCCCAATCTTTAAACTCACTAGACCCTGGGCGTTCAATTTAATTTTATAATAAACAATTCAGCCCCCAAGTTTGAAACCCACAATACCCTGGGCGTCCGAGTTTAATACTTGGATGAGTAAATTTTAATAAACAAATCGTTCCCCAAGCTTTGAACCCAGAATCCCCTCGGCACCCGAGTTGAATTTTTAAATAAACAAACGATTACCCAAGCTCTAAACCCACGAAACCTTGGGCGTCCGAGTTTAACTCACGAATAAAAAAATTTTAATAAACAATTCATCCCCCAAGCTTTAAACTGACGAGACTTTGGGCGTCCGAGTTTAATTTTATAATAAACAAATATCTCCCTAGCTTTGAACTCACGAGACCCTGGGGGTCCAAGTTTAATACATGGATGAATAAATTTTAATAAATTAATCGTCCCCCAAGTTTTAAACCCACAATACCCTGGGCATCCAAGTTTAATTTTATAATGAACAATTCATCCCCCAAGTTTTAAACCCACAATACCCTGGGCGTCCGAGTTTAACTAACGAATAAAAAAATTTTAATAAACAATTCATCCCCCAATCTTTAAACTCACTAGACCCTGGGCGTTCAATTTAATTTTATAATAAACGAATCATCCCCCAAGCTTTAAACCCACAAAACCCTGGGCGTCCGATTTTGATTTTTTGATAAATAAATAATCCCCCCTGTTTTGAACCCGCGAAACCCTGGGCATCCGAGTTTAATTTTATAATAAACAAATATCTCCCAAGCTTTGAACTCACGACACCCTTGGCGTCCGATTTAATTTCATAATAAACAAATCATCCCCCAAGCTTTAAACCCACGAAACCCTGGGCGACCGATTTTGATTTTTTGATAAATAAATAATCCCCCATGTTTTGAACCCGCGAAACCCTGGGCGTCCGAGTTTAATTTTATAATAAACAAATATCTCCCAAGCTTTGAACTCACGACACCCTGGGCGTTCGAGTTTAAAACATGGATGAATAAATTTTAATAAACAAATCGTCCCCCAAGTTTCGAACCCACAATACCCTGGGCATCCGAGTTTGATTTTTCGATAAATAAATGATCCCCCAAGCTTTAAACTGACGAGACCTTGGGCGTCCAAGTTTAATTTTATAATAAACAAATATCTCTCAAGCTTTGAACTCACGAGACCCTGGGCGTCCGAGTTTAATACATGGATGAATAAATTTTAATAAACAAATTGTCCCCCAAGTTTAAAACCTACAATACCCTGGGCGTCCGAGCTTAACTACGAATAAAAAAATTTTAATAAACAATTCATCCCCCAAGCTTTCAACCCACGAGACGCTGGGCGTCCGAGTTTAATTTTATAATAAACAAATAAAGAACCAATTTTCATTAAAGATATTTTTTTTTCATTGCTTTGTCCGTGTTAAAAAGAAAATCTTTATGCGATCTTTAAAAAGTTGAATTTTTTGGATGGGTTAATTAACAACTACAAAAATTTACTAGAAAAAAAAATTTTTGTATTCTTGTTGAACTATCATTTTGGCAAAAGTTTGATAAAATAAAACAACTTTATCTATTAACGGTTATAAAATCATGGATATTTGTTGTTTCACATAATCATTAATAATTTATTTACAATTCTTTTAGTAGAAAATCAAAATTCATAAAAAATAAAAAAATACCAATAAAAAAGTTGAAGCTTTTCATTGAATCAACTGATATAAACAAAATAATTATCGTTTATTTTTAGGCAAACTTTTTTTAAATTTTTCTGAAGCAGCCTTAAATTTACTACCTCATCATCATTACCTAAGCGAGACGATCCATTAAGATAACTTTTAACACAAGAAAGTATAGATTGTGTGTTCTGATGAAAAATAACCGAAATCATTAAGTAAAAAATTTCTTCTCGGTGTACAGAACAATGTATCAAACTTAGATTAACCTTTTTTTTAATATAATCGACACATATTAATTTTAAATTTCGCTCATGTAAAACATTAGATAACAATTTTATAATAGATGTTTCGAGTTTTTTATGCAAATCAGATAAATACTCTGAAGAAGAATTAATAGTTCTAAAGCTGCTGGTGCAACTAACACAATTTTTCAATAATTTGTATTGATCTGTGATTTTGCTAATAAATTTATCGGGTCTACAGCTAGGTACCATGCTTTTGGGAAATCATACCGCGGTATCTTCATACACCGGAATAACAAATTCTGGATCTTCTGAATTCTGTTTTGGATGTTGCTGGAAAAAATAAATTAAGATGTCTAGAAGTTTCCCGTCATCTGGTATGCAATTTGAGCCTACAGATCTTGGAGATGTTAAGTTAGTGATAGAAAGTGCTCTAAATATATTAGATACTTGTATTGGCGTTGGGTTTGTGTTCCGCTCGCAATGTGCACGCATGACACTGAATAAATTTTCCAGCGCATCTTGACTCAAACATCTCTGATTTAAAGAATCAAATCCTAGATTCTGAAGTCTCTTCCAAAGCAAAAGAATGTTATTATTTGTCTTTACTAAGTTAACTAAACTAGGGACGGATCTTTCTTTTTCATGATTTGGTATTTTAACGAATCTCATTTTTTGTAGTTTTGTCGAAGCTTTTTTCATAAATTCAACATGATAAGACTGAGCGATTATTGGGCTTCTGTTGGCATGGGGTTTTTCTCCTTTCGCTGCGCCATTTAATGTATCGATTAAAAGATCCATAAATTGAATATACTCTACTGTATGGCGGGCATCTTCGGGCATTTTCAATAAACCTTTCGTCGTATCAACGGTTTCTAAAAAAAAAGCAACAAAAATAAATAAACAAAAAAATAAATCATAAAGTTTATGCCTGAGCAACACACTTTAAAAATTGATTAAAATTTTTTTTATAGCTTTTATAACTATATTTTAGGAGGTATTTAAAGTTTGAAGGACTGGAATTAAAAAAAAAATTTACATACTTAGGACATGCTACTTTTATTGATAAAACAAGACTCTATTGAGAAAATAAATTGTCTACAATAGCCATAATTTGAGCTAGTTTAAACCTCGCTGGAAGATTTTATTTATATAATACAAGTTTTTTAATAACTTTTTGATTTTGGTTTCAAGGCCCTAGCCCTAAATTTTTTCTTACAGTCGATAAACAAAATACATTGGACTTTTTAAACTCAATTGTGAAAATAAGTTTAAAAGAAATCGAATTACAATCACAAATTAAAAATTAAAAAGTTTTCTAAAAACGACTTTTATAAAATTGTATTTTTTTAAAAATTTCGTTAAGAAAGTTTTCAGGTCATTCGATATAAAATTTCTAAAAAAATTAGACATCTACGAGGTTATCGGCAGGTCCAGGTCCCTGGAGAACAACAACTGTCCTAGGTCCGAGCCTAGCACGCCCACGGAGATAAAGAGGTCACCGTTCTCGAAGCTCCTGAGAAAACACAAGTACGCACCAGTCTACAAGGATAACTCCGCCGACGCCATCCTGGTCAGGGTGTCGTCCTTACCGGACCAAGATTTGGTTTCGACTGTCGGTGAACTTGGCGACGACAAGAGAAGCGGTGTTATAGTGTCTTCGAAGTACGATTCACTGGAGAAGAAGAGGGCGGTTTCGCCACTGAGTTTGAGCTAAGACTCGAGTCTGACTGGAAAACGACTGTCAGAACTGGACAAAAATGTCTCCCAGATCAACCCCATCGAGTTCAGAAGCTTCAAGGGAGAGGCCATCGAGAATTCGCCGTCTCGCGGCCTTGAGCAGCCCACGCAGTTGCTCTCCGTACGCAGTGCTGCACCCGCCGAATGACACCGTTTGGATAAAGTGGGAGAGGGTGCACAGCTTGATAGCCAACGAGATAAGCGAGCTGACTAAGCGCAGGCCAAGCAGGACACCAAGCCCGAAGATCTGTACAAGGGTCTGCTGAACGAGCTCGGTATATCCTTGAGCAGCCACGAGGAGCGATGCAGTCCGAAACTAAACTCAGACTACGACGAGCCTAGGGACCGGCTTAGCCTTCAGTCCAGGAAGGACTCAGACTACGACGAGCCCGCCAACATGCACCATAACAGTTCATCTAGTCTCCCGGCCACATTTTAATTTATTTTTTTAAAATAAATACTCAACGATTTTAAAATAAAAATATCTAAATCAAAATCAGAAAAACTCTTAGAAAAATAATAAAGTTTGCAACGGTGTACCTGGGGGACAAGGCCCCGCAAAGCCAGCCCCGAGGTCCCGTCGGCCAACGCCCAAAAACCTAAAAATAAAAAGGAAAACCTACACTCGGGAACGGGCCAGTATTTTGACGCGCCCTGATTCCCGTCCTGGCTAGCTCGAACACAAAGAAAAATAAGAATAGGTGGGGCTGGAAAACTACCCGCGAAGGGCCTGCTTCACTGCTCCACCGCTGGCTGCTGTCTCGCCGTCCTCTACCGCGGCTCGTCGCGGAGAATCAGCCCTGCTAGGCCGCGCCCTAAAGGAAAAAAAGAGAGAAAAACACAGAAAAGAGAAAAAAATATTTAAGGAGAGAGAGGTAAAATACCATTCAATTTAAATGAAAGAAAAGAATACGTCAAGTTAAACTAATTTATTCAAAACGCCTACACGGGCGGGTCGACAAATGCCGACGCGAGGCCCAAGAAACGCAAGCCCGTAGGCCACACACCGGCCGGATCCGCTGATCCGGGCCTTGCACACCGTACGCGGAGGGAGCACCGGGAATTAATTAGTAAACTACCTTAGCGTATCACACCAACGACTCGTCCTGGGCGGCCGCGAGGCTCGATCCGATGGCTCGTCGCAGCAGCAGAAGGCCGATTGTCCTCGTCCGGTCGATCCTCTCAACCGAGAAATGGTGACGCGGCTGCCGAAGGTAGGTCCAGGTTCCCGGGACAGCACTCCAATACAACTCGTAAATACGATTAATATAACTCTCGACTCTCCCGGACACGCCTGTGAAGGTATCTTTCGGCTCGGTGTAATTTTTACGTGGGTACTCTCTGAGTGAGTAGAACATAGACTGGTCTCGCTGGCAGTCGCCGCCAGCGCCACTCAGCTGAGTAGGGGAAGGGAGGGGAATCAAATTCCTGGCCTTCTCTCTTCTCGTCTCGCTGCACGGTCCGGTTGGCTTCGAACCGACCGTTTGAACGGTCGGCTCGGAGCCCAGCTGACGAAAGAAAGAATGCCGGGAGCCTGTGCCCAAGCTCCCGATCTCCCCGTAGCAAGTTGACAAAAAAATAAATAAAAAACCACAACGCGTACGCAAAAAAAAAATTTTTAATATTGGTGCATTATTATTAGATATTAAATAAGTGAAGCGTTACCATCTTTTTTAAGCACGTCATCTATAAAATTTGCGACCGATCGACTGGTAACTTGAAAAGCGTGCTTCACACTTATCTTTTTAAGTTGCTCTTCATAAATGTGTCGCACCGTTAACTTGGATATTTTTCGAACAACGTCCTGTACTGGGTATGCATCCATTTCGAAGGCTATCTTGACGTGACTGAACGATGCATATTTTCTCTCATTTTGTGGTTTTTTATCATCAAAATCTATTTCGATGTCTTTTTTTAACCAATTATTACTCATACCTTTAGACAAATGGCAAAAATCATTGATGGGAACTATTTCGATCCCGTGAACAAAATAAGTGCCATCTGAAAACGAAAAAATGAATTTAGTAATATTTCATTTTCAATTTTTAGTGCTTTATAAAAATGAATTGGTCTTGGGATAAAAATAAAAGAAAAGTTGTATGATCTTTACTTACATATTTATAATTCAAAAAACAATATTATTATAAAACAATATTTTGAAAAACATACGTATTTATTAAATTGTCTTTTTAACAGATAAATTAAAAATTAATTTGAAGTTAAACACGGTTTTTCATGAATTTTACAACACCCGCTAATAAAGTTTTTAAATGTTTTACAAAGCGAATATAAATATAAAAAACATTTATACACACTTATGAAATTGTACTTACGACGTTCCAACCCAAATCTTATTCTTAAAATTTCTGTTTCTTGTACAAGTTGGGTAATCGCTGATTAATTGGTGGACCCTTGGTCATTGGATGAAACCACGGTTATAAGCCCAGCATTTTTCAGTGCTAAAACATTTGCTTTTATGGCCTCTTTTAAATGCTGCGTTGAAATTGTACCAGAAACGAACGCAAAATTCAGATGAATTTTCCACGCAGATTTCAAACCTTTTGCACTGAATACCATTGCGTGATCAGCAAATGTTTCAGTACGAAAATTTTTTCCAAAATCTTCAAAGCCAATGACACAGTCTTGTTTTGGATCGTAGTCAAGATGAGGCTGTATCGAGACCTCATCGGACATCAAAACAATATATTTCTCAATAGCTGGCATTGTAAGAATCACCTTTGAAAGGGCAGCAAAAAGAGGTTCGTTGATACCTTTCAAATATTTGATTTTATAAGTTTATTAGTTGTACAATATTTTATACAAAGAAATAAATTTATTCAACCGATAAAAATTTAAAAGTTGCAAATTTAAAAACTAATTTGAATAATTACCACTTTTCATTGGAAAACATTTCTGAAAATTTTTAAGTGTTGTTTCACAGGGAAGTCCGAGGGGTTTTTCTAAATATCTGTAACATTTAGGCAAGCGTTTTTCGATGGACAATGCCAGCCCTTTTTCAAGTAAAGAATATCTCCGCCCTTTCAGTGTCACATCGGTACTTTTTAATATTAGATCAACAAATATTTTTTGAGTTGAGTTCAATTTCTTATACTGATAAAATACTTTTTTACCTTCTTTGAAAGAAGATTTGGCAGATTCATATTTTTTTATAGATCTGAATTGAAAAATAAGTACTAATAATATAACAATGAAATTAAGAATAATTTACGTATAAATTAAAATTCAATCGTTGCAATTTTCTTTTCACATTTTTAAGCTGTCTTTTTAAATCACAAATTTTCGTATGAAGTCTTTCTTCTTCTGTGCCATCCTCAGCATCGCTGTTATCTGCATCGGAATTACTTTCAATAGACAAGGTATCTTCTTCAGATTGAGCAACAAATTCCTCATCTGTTGAAACATTGTCATAAATGTCCAAGATACCCGATTCAGATACAATTTCATCTGTAAACGAATCCTCTTCAGATTGAGGAAAAAAATCCTCATGGCTTGAATCATTATCACTGTCCGCAAAATTTATTAATTCTAGTACGCTTGATTCCATTTGTGATTCTGAAATAATTTGATAAAATTCAAATTATTTTGAGAGAAAAATCATTAGTTTTAGTACAAGTCTAAAATCAGGAGCATTCGACAGATTGGGAAAATCGTTTTTTTTTATCACCAAAACACGTACGAGCTATTTGACTCGGCATGATTATACTTTGATAAGCAAGACCCCGAGGGTTTAGAAAATGTGAAAAATACTATGTAAGACATTTTTCGACACTAGTGCGAAAAAAATGAAGTTTGAAATGGTTTTATGCTCTGGTGCGCATCGTCACCAGAGCTCTTTGACAAACCTCGGGATCCGCTTCGCTTCGCCCTCGGTGTCTTCAAATCGCCACGGTGATGACGTCGGACCAGTTTCGAAATGTACGGTTATAATACTCTATGACATTTTTTTTCTAATTTTGTCAAAAATAACGTCCAAACAGCTTGTATAAGGGAATAGAATATTATAATATAATTTTATTATTTTTAGATGATAATATTAATAAATCCTCACCTTCATTTTGTAATTTTTGTTTTTTTTTTGGAGGTGCGCTGTACATCACTTCTTCTTCATTACTTTTTTCTCCTTCTTCTTGAACATTTTTTTCTTCTTGTTCTTCTTCTAGTTGCATTTCTGCTTCGTATTGTTCCGCTTCATCTTGTACAACTTCATCACTTCCCAGTACTTCAATTGTTCCTTCTCCTTCTTCTTGATCACTTCCACCCTCTTCTTCTTGTCCTTCAACTGGTAGTTCAGGCTGTACTGGCCTTACATTAGGCCTCAAGTGGAGTGACGGTACCGCGTTTTTCACCAGACGATTGTTCTTATGCACTTTATATTTGTCATCAAAATGTAGAATACAAATCCACAAACGTTTCTTGAGGATAAGATCATAATCAAATCTTTCTAGTACATCTCCAAGAGCTTGTTTCCATTGCAAACCTATCACCTGATCTTTTGGGAACTGATGGAGTACTTGGAAACGATTAGAACTGCAACCAGCAACAATGCATCCCTGTATGTCTCTTACATTTATATTATTACCTAAGATTCAAAAAACTCTTATTCAACATATGAAAGGACTGCAAAGAATTGTAAATATTTATTAAATGTATCAGTCCTCTAAAATTTTAAAAAAAATTTTAAGCTGTTCCTCTAAATTTTTCTTTATTCAAACATTTTATTACTTTTAAAAAACAATTTTGTCAAATGTCATAGAATATTTAAAAAAATGAATGGAGTTTTTTAACTGTTTGTAATATTTATTTATAGTAGTTTTACTGAATTTTTTAAAAATTTACTAGAAACATTTAAGTACCGCAAATCACTCAAATAATGCTTTCCTTTAACTATTGAATCCATGACTTTAGTTTTGTTAGTTATTCATAAATATTGATGAAATACAAAATAACTACTTACCAGCCATTGCTATCATTCATCACAACTTGTTTAAACTTTCAAATTACAACCATCAACAAATAACTCTCTCATAATAAATAACTTACTACTAGTACTAGAAAACAACGAGAGCTACTTAAAAATTGCCGACGTAAAAACCATAAGATTACACATATTACTTTAGTAAATGCAATTAAACAGATGTTAAAAATATTGTAACCTCTTTATTTAATTTTTATGATCAGTTGTTTTTTTCGAAAAAATAGAGAAAAAACATTCCGTTTAGAACTTGGGGAATCGTTTGTTTATTTAAAAATTCAAATCGGACGCCCAGAATATTGTGAGTTCGAAGCTTGGGGGACGATTTGTTTATTCAAATTTATTTATCCATGTTTTAAACTCGGACGCCCAGGGTGTCGTGAGTTCAAAGCTTGAAAAATATTTGTTTACTATAAAATTAAACTCGGACGCCCAGGGTTTCGTGGGTTCAACACATGGGGGATTATTTATTTATCGAAAAATCAAAATCAGACGCCCAGGGTTTCGTGGGTTTAAAGCTTGGGGGATGATTTGTTTATTATAGATTTAAATCGGACGCCCAGGGTCTCGTGGGTTTAAAGCTTGGGGGATGAATTGTTTATTAAAATTTACTCATCCAAGTATTAAACTCGGACGCCCAGGGTATTGTGGGTTTAAAACTTGGGGATGAATTGTTTATTATAAAATTAAACTCGGACACCCAGGATATTGTAGGTTTAAAACTTGGGGGACGATTTGTTTATTAAAATTTATTCATCCATGTATTAAACTCGGACCCCCAGGGTCTCGTGAGTTCAAAGCTAGGGAGATATTTGTTTATTATAAAATTAAACTTGGACGCCCAAAGTCTCGTCAGTTTAAAGCTTGGGGGATGAATTGTTTATTAAAATTTTTTTATTCGTGAGTTAAACTTGGACGCCCAAGGTTTCGTGGGTTTCGAGCTTGGGGAATCGTTTGTTTATTTAAAAATTCAACTCGGGTGCCCAGGGTATTGTGGGTTCGAAGCTTGGGGAACGATTTGTTTATTAAAATTTATTCATCCATGTATTAAACTCGGACGCCCAGGGTATTGTGGGTTTAAAATTTGGGGGATGAATTGTTTATTATAAAATTCAACTCGGACGCCCAGGGTATTGTGGGTTTAAGACTTAGGGGATGAATTGTTTATTATAAAATTAAACTCGGACGCCCAGGGTATTGTGGGCTTAAAACTTGGGGGACGATTTGTTTATTAAAATTTATTCATCCATGTATTAAACTCGGACGCCCAGGATCTCGTGAGTTCAAAGCTTGGGAGATATTTGTTTATTATAACATTAAACTCGGACGCCCAGGGTTTCGTGGGTTCAAAGCTTGGGGGATGATTTGTATATTTTTATCTTTTTTATTCATTAATTAATCTCGGACGCCCAGGGTTTCACGGGTTCAAAGCTTGGGGGATAAACAATTTATATTATATAAATTCAACTTGACGTTCAGGGATTTGTAGTTTAAAAGCTTGAGTGCTCGCCAATTTGTTTATAAATTTGGCTCGACGCCCAGGGTTTTATGGTTTAAAAGCTTGTGAGATAAACAATTTATTTAATCAGTACTTGAGAGATACAGAGTTTCTTTATTCATTTTTCTAGACACAAAGGGTTTTGCGGTTAAGTTGTTTCGGGGATTAATTATTATTTTCTTTTTTTTTTCTTTTTTTTAAATTAATTCCAACCCCGGGATTAGGTGGTATTATTGATTGCTTGATAATAAATTAATTTTATCCATCAATTCAATACTTATGTTTTTTTATTTTCAATTTCGTTCGTATTCGACGACAGCGCGCTCTCTCCGCCATCACAGAAGCTCTATCTGACTATAATTTAACCTGGGGCGGAATTTTGTATTGAGTTAGGTAGGTTAAGTAAGTAAGTAGTAAGTTAGGGAGCAGAAGGTATATTACACGCGTATAAAAATAATTGGCGTGAAATTAAAAAAAAAAAATTATGAAATTAAAATAAAAAGAAAGTACTTGTAATAATTGTAAAATTAAAGCTCTTAGTATCAATAAAATTATTTTAATTTAAATATTTTTTTAGTTAAAAGTGAAAAGTTTTAAAATTAAAGGTTTTGATAGCAGCTGGTAATCAAATCAGACGTCTGCACCAGTCTGCACTCTGCACGTTGTTGTGTTTTGGAGTTTGTCGGTCAGCTGTTGAAACTGAATAGAAAATGCAGATGAATGACGAAGATGAACGATTTCGTGTTCAACAAATAAATAAACGGAATCTTGAAAAAAGGTTGATGAGGGATTACTTGAACCCATTTCAAGAAAATCCTGAGGTTTCTCAAAGTTACTACAGGACAGTTCATAACATTTTTTTTGTATTACAATTGATTTGCATTAAACAAATAATATAATGCATGTTTAATACAAAAATGAACATGTGAATTAAGAATAAATTTTATTTATTTAAATTTGTGTATTCATGTAATTTTTCTAAAAATAGTGTAGAATAAATACTTGAGAAAAAAACAAACTATGAAAAAAGTAGATTTAGCAAATTAGAAAACACATACTACATAAATCTTTCAAAGTTTTTACAATTTGAATGAAAAATTATCAGGATTTAGGAGATTGTAGAGCCTGAGGGCAACATCAGGAAACATCCTGGAAAAATAAAAACCATGCTGATAATTTTTCATTTTTTCTACACTATTTTTAGAAAAATTACATGAATACACAAATTTAAATAAATAAAATTTATTCACAATTCACATGTTCATTTTTGTATTAAACATGCATTATATTATTCGTTTAATGCAAATCAGTTGTAAAAAAAAAAAATGTTATGAACTGACCTGTAGTAACTTTGAAAAACCTCTGGATTTTCTTGAAATGGGTTAAAGTAATCCCTCATTAACCTTTTTTCAAGATTCCGTTTATTTATTTGTTGAACACGAAATCGTTCATCTTCGTCATTCATCTGCATTTTCTATTCAGTTTCAACAGCTGACCGACAAACTCCAAAACACAACCACGTGCAGAATGCAGACTGGTGCAGACGTCTGATTTGATTACCAGCTGCTATCAAAACCTTTAATTTTATAACTTTTCAAACTTTAACTAAAAAAATATTTAAATTAAAATTATTTTATTAATACTAAAAGCTTTAATTTTACAATTATTACTGGTACTTTCTTTTTTTTTTAATTTCATAATTTTTTTTTTTTAATTTCACGCCAATTATTTTTATACGCGTGTAATATACCTTCTGCTCCCTAACTTACTACTTACTTACTTCACCTACCTAACTCAATACAAAATGCTGCCTCTGAACCAACGGGACCATGTCATCTCGCTGCAGTTACACCTCCCTGGTAGCGGGGGGAATATTAGCGTATTCGGGGCCTGTATAATATGAAAAGTAAAAGTTGAGAATAGTTCAATATATATGTTTGAGAAACTGTTTTGATTTTTAATCTGGTTACTCAATAAAAATAACCTTTGTATGTTCTCTAGTTTCAAATCACATTATTCAGTTTAGAATGAAAATACTTTTTCGCTATTTCGGGCATGATTTTTTTTTAAATTGACCGACCTGCCTCGGTTTCTCCTACCTGCAATACGTGAGCTTTATTATAAACTACAAAATATATTTCTGTGATACTTCTTACAATTAAATTAGATCATACATCTTAACATTAATTGTTGTTAGTATCAATACTATTAAAATTGTCATTGTAATTACTATTAAATATTTATATTTATACTTTTGTTTTAAAAGTATCCATTTCCTACATAAAAACTTTATGTACGTTATTATCTACGTTAAAAAAAAATTATAAAATCGAAATACTCGATAAAATTCAAACTAAGATTTGAATTACGATGAAAAGTTTTTTTTAGAAAATTAAAGTTTTAACTTATATTCATCGATTATGAAAGTATTAAAAAGTATATACCTGGCCTAGGTGTGTATATTTAATTTATGTTCAACGGAGTCAGAAAGCAACAACCTCGTTTTAGGCCGTGCCCCAAAAATACTATTCTCTTGTCGCGTGCAAACGTGACAATAATTATTTAATTATATTTGAGTTTAATTTAATTTAAGTGGGAACTTACCCGCTATGAGCAGATTACGCAGTAATCTGCTCGTCACCCTTTTCGCTTGTCTTGGGTGGGATTTATTTGGGGAAAAATAAATGTAATTTTTAAAGTTAATGTAAATTTTATTATTAATAATTATAAAATAGAAATTTTTACGAATCAAGTTTATCGTCCTTCGACGAAGTTATAAATTAACAATAAAAAAATCTTACTTGTAACTAGGTGCGAACCTAGGCTAGACGGAGAGGGGTCCGGGTTTCTAGCCCGGTGATCCCTATGGTTGACCCACGTGTCAGGGCTGTCGAATACAGTGGCCTGTCGAAGCCCGTGGAACTCCGGCTCCTTCCGTCCAGGTGTGCCTCTGCGACCTTCGGCTTGCGCTGGCCTCCGGGTCGCTTGGTGTCGGGAACGAGAGAGAGAGTTTGAGGTTCGCGCGAGCCGGGAGGTCGCCGATTATCCCCACCTAGGACTTAAGGATCGGAGCTGCATCCAATTAGCTCGAGCTTTTAGCTTGGCTCGCGACGGGCCCCCTTCCTCACTCTTTCGGCGGGAGTAATTAAGAATATTCGAAAAGTCGTTAGCGCAACTTAGGAGGGTGATGGGTATTGGTTATGATTATTATTAGTATTATTATTTGTGTTAAAGGTTGATACACGACATGCCTCCCCTCTTAGTCCATTGTTGTCCTCAACAATGCAGGGCTGCGCAACTAAGGAAGTGCAGTCCTTTATCGAAGATAGAAAGGTGTATCGACCTTATTTTGAAAGTGTGATTTTAAACAATATCGAAGCGGCTAGTGTTAGAGGGTGTGCATGACGCGTTTGAATGACCTATGCGTTTATAGCGGCGGTGCATTCAGCTCGTGTTGCACTATGATCAATCAGAGCACTGTTTGTGGTGCTACCGATTAATAAATCGGTTTATGACCAAGAAGGTCGATAATTGGTCTTGATTTGATCGGTTAGATTTATCAATTATTGTTGAAAAATCATAGTTGTTATTGTTAACAATATAATAATCATCAGCGGTGAATTCTGGTAATGACGGTTTTCATTTTGAAGACTGAATAAATGAGAAGAAAAAATAGTATATTATTCCCAGAGGGACTAAAGTTTGCAGTGGAGGCCCGCTGTCATTGCAGCCCGAGACGAAGTCGAGGGCTGCAAATACGTGGGCCTCCTCAGCAAACTTTAGTCTTGAGGGATATATGCACTTTTTTAAAGTCCGTTGATCACAAAAAATAACTTGATTTCCTCCGATTAAAGCCAAAAGAACGAAATGTACTCCCGAAGCGCCAGCGGCCGACACGCAGCCGGCCGCCATGTTGCGGCCCGAGCGCTAGCGAGGGCATGCAGTAGGCCGGGTGCGCGTTGGTCGATGGCGCAGGGAGTACATTTCGTTCTTTTGGCTTGCGTCGGAGGGAGACAAGTTATTACTTGTGATCAACGAGGTTAAAAAAACTTTTTTTTTTTTTTTTTTTTTTTTTTTTTTTTTTGGTTTTGGGTTGGAGTTGGAGTTGGAGTTGTTGCGTTCGCGCTTTGATAAAAAAAAAATATATCAGATATTATAAAATGCTAAGAGTGAGAAAGGTTCACAATTATCACGTAGACAGGTCCCAAGTCTTTAGATTTTTATCAATCAATAGGTTGCCGTAAAGAGAAAAAAAAACGGAGTAAGTACATTATTGCAAAAATAAAAAAAAATTAATCGATTTTAATTATTCAATTATTTGATTATTAGCTATTTAACGATAAAAAAAAATGTAGACATAGTTATGAAATTTTCGAATATACGCATAAAGAAAAGAAAGATGATTATTAACAAGTATAATTTTTAATTGAAAAGTCAATTTTTAAAATTTGATTAGAATAAGTTAAATAATAATGATAGGTATTTTCATGTTGTGAAAATCGTTCGCAGTAAAAATAATTCTTAAATAATCATAAAAATTTTAGGTCATGTAATAAAATAAATTTAAAATAAAAGTCTGTAGTCTGTAAAGTCTATATATTCACTGTTCACTTTTAATTTCCTTGTGGTTGAAGAATCTCGTGTAGCGATAATATTGTGATTATCGCACGAAGGTGTAACAGTATCGGGCGGCTATCTCGTACGTGTGTGTGGCTGCTGCTTTCATGGTGTGTGCGTCGCGGCTGGCAACGCAGTGCTTAGTTATCATGTCGTAATTAAGCTATACTTTAGTTGACGTTGCTTTAGTAGTGCAGTAGGCTTTGGCTTGGCACGTGGTTAGTTTACAAGGACAGTTATTGTAATTCAAACTTAGACGAGGGATTAACAAACTATAATTCGTATATTAAAATTATTCCCAGATTTAGATTTCATTTAAATTTTATTTTATTTAAAAAAAACGTGTAATATAAGGTAAAGTAAAATTAAGCAAGTAGTAAATAATTAAAATAATTAGAATTATTTGTTAAGGTTATTTTCGTGTAATCAGAGTTTCGAATAAACAAATACGTGAAATCGGGTGAAATTAACATGAGGTGATTATAAATAATAAATTGTGAAAAGTAATTTGTTGTTAAGACGAATTAATTGTCCGGTGATGGTTTTGAAGTAGTTTAACGAGTTTGCTGACGTGATTGGAAGACAATCATTTCGTTAAAGTTCAAGGTATGTAATAAATAATTGACGTTCAGTTTCACTGATCTTTGAATTATTTGCAGTTCAAGTTGTGCAGTACGCAGTTAGGGTGGTGTGTGGCGGGTGCGTATTTTGCAGGGGCCATCGTGCAGCAGTGCAGAACTACAGTACGGTTGGCGGCTGCGTGAACTTGCTGGATGAACCAAAAAAAAATATTCCGAAAGGGCAGGAAAGAAGGATAATTATGTATAGTGTTTTGCTTGTATTTATTCGATCAAAAGTGTATATATATATATATATATTTATTTATTTATTATTTTTTTTTTATTTTTTTTTTTTATTTATTTTTTTTTTTTTTATTTTCTTATTTATTTATTTATTTATTTATTTATTTATTTATTTATTTATTTATTTTTTTTTTTTTTTTTTTTTCAGTGTTCGTTGACGTTGTATCCGTCACGGGGCGGCGTGGTCGCTGATTCTTTACCTTTGGTGGGTACAGACGGTTGGTTGCTTGTGCTTGATTCTTGCATTGTGGGATTTTCGATTTTGGGCAGTTCGTTTGGCACCGTTGGATCTATACTCTCGGATTTTTGGGTTTGACTACCAGGATTAGTATTGGTCTGGTGGCAGTTTGCACATATATTATGATTTAATAATTGAAAGGATTCTATTTGATTCTGATTACGTTTTTCTTTTTTGCAGGCGACGAAGAGAATGGGCCAAAGCTTTTCCAGAAAATTGAAGTTATCAAGAACGTATTTTATTATCAATGTAATAATTATCGACGATCCTAGGCCGAATGCTAGGATTGAATGCGATTCACTCTGTTCTATGCGTTTTGTATGTATTAATTTGAGTTTGTTTTCTATTTCATTGAGCGGGGTGGGGTCAAATTTTTGGAGTGATTCCGTAAATTCTTGCTTTGCTTCTAAAGGGTATTGTTTTGCTAGTTCGTGGATAGTCGGGTTGACGATTTTCAGTTCTGCGGTTAAGTTGGGTTCATACTTATATTCAGATTGGAAAGAAATCTTTTGCAAGCCATGAAGTGTGACACTGAGGGCGTGTGCGGTACAACTCCCGGATAGGTAAAGGGAGCCTGTGCCGTTTATATCGAGTTCCTTACGGGGTTGACCGTGGCAGGTTATAGCGAGGGTGGTCGGTTTTATGGTGGTGTATAACCATATGTTGGAAGCAAGTAATGGGGTAAAAATAATGTCGGTTTTTGGAATTATAATTGTCTGGCATGTTTTGATTGAGGTTGGTGTTGCCTTTTTGAACATTGAATACTCGCAGGGGGCGTCTGGACCTGCGTCTCTTAGGGGCAGAGATTCATCACATAATTTTGAATCTCCGTGGTCTAGACACGATCGTAAAAACTCATTATTCACGAGGACATACATTTTCAAATTTTCCGAAATAATTATATTTTTCGTTCTTGGTTGAATTGCCACATAGCCGGAATTATTAAGGGGCAGATCTATGGGGTTCGGAAAGCTATGAATTTTGTAAAGATCTAAATTTTCATTGTTTAAAAGCGGTAATTTTAGAGAGACGTGGAGTTTTCCATCGGTTATGAATACACTTGTTTTTGCTATTTCGAACAGATATGATTCAGTAGTGATTTCAGTCGCATTCGGGAGTTTATAAATATTGCTCAAGTGGTTAATTTTAGTAAGCAAATCTGTAATTTGTGAGTGGGATAAAATCAAGGGGTGCAGGTGACCGCGGGCTGTTGTGGATATCTTTCAATTCAAATAATGGGTTTTCGTCTTTGCACTCAACGTCAGCTAAGGTCGAGCTCAAAAACAACAAGACAAACCAAAGCATTTTCTCGGATCGGGCGTTCGAACAGGTTCAGCACGGCTTGTTACTGTAATTGTTGATGATAGGAAAGCTATAGATAGGTAGAAATAGTAAACGTCGAAGATAGGTCGAAATGATGATTATGTGTTTTAATAAAATTTTTTTAAACGATCTTTGTGTACTAAAATGGTTTTGCCGTTTTGACTGCGCAATAAAGCTGTGTTATTATCTCGAACTTCAAGGACGTCGAAGACTCCGTTGTAAAACTTGTCAAGCTTGTTCTTCCGTGGTAATTTATTTACGTAAACCTTTTCTCCAGGTTGTATTTTAAGGGGCTTAGCGGACTTGTCATAATACATTTTATTGTGGATTTTTGAAGATTCTAAGTTTTCCAGAGCGATTTCCCTAATTTCGGCTATTCTTGAAGCTAGGTCGTAAATATAGCCGTTATAAGTGTCGTTTTCGAAGTCATCCAAGCATGCAGAAGGGGTGCGGGGGTTGCGACCCATCGCGATTTCGTAAGGAGTGAATCCCGTAGAAGAATGGACGGATGAATTGTATTCCATCATGGCGAAAGGGACGAGTTCATCCCAATCTTGAAACTTGGGGGCGTTAGTTCGAAGATAGTCTTTCAATACAGAGTGACTTCGTTCTAACGAGGCATTGGACTGCGGGTGCCAGGATGTCATGGTTTTTAACTTGCAGTCAAACATGCTTTCGAGGTGTTTGAGCAGTCTGTTTCTGAAGCTTTTTGCTTGATCGGTTAGAATAATTTTTGGGACTCCGTGGGTGGCTATGAGGTGAATCGCTAAGGTCTGTGCTACGGTGAGGGCTTTTAAATTTGGTATAGGGACTGCGATACAGAATTTCGAAAATAAACATTGCATAGTTAGGATGTAGGCGTTACCCTTAACTGTTCTGGGCATAGGTCCAACGGCATCGATTGCAACCTTGAAAAAGGGTTCTGCAGGAGAATCGCTGATTACCATAGGTTCTTTGGTGCGATAACCGATGAGTTTAAACTCTTGGCATATTCGACAGCGATGTATGTAGTCGACTACGTCTTTGCGTAAACCGGGCCAAGTAAAATTTTCCCTAACTTTACGATAAGTCTTTTCAACTCCGCGGTGTCTTCCGAACAAGCTGTCGTGACATTCTTTTAAGATGGTATCACGCAACTCGGGCGGCGGTATCACGCAGGATCCTAGACAGATTGTAAGGGTCATGGGAACATTTTTCAAATGGTCTCGAATTTTCCGATATAGGGTACCGCGGGGCAATGCGTCTGTGAGCTCGCCTTTTCGTGCTATCCTGGCTGAAGTTATTTCTCTTTCAAGTAGCAGATGATAAAGTTTATAAAAACATTCTCTCAAAGGGCTTTGTCTAATCGGTGTTTTCTCCGTTTCGGTTACGACTAACGAAAAGATGGTTCTCCCCCTGTTTGTGGAGACGAGCACGTCACCCACCGTCGGGTTCGCGTCACTGAGGTCGATTTTTGAGATTAATTTCAACTCGTTTAGCAATTGATTGTTGGGTGTGTTCAGATTTAAATTTGCAGGTATGAAATGAATTATATTATCTTTGTGACCGGTCAGGGACTCTCTGACAGGTCTGATCACCATGGTTTTCCTGGGATCAGGGTGAATTCCAGAAATACTGGGGTCAGGTAGTATTATCGGTGGAATACTGTCGGGTTTTACGAAAAGATTGCTATGGGGTTTTAAATTAAACGAGTTCAAATTATCAACAGAACCATTTGAGTCGTGGTGCGGGTGAATCGAGTTTTCGAGGTTATCAAGTGTTGTTCTCGTTTCGGTAATTTCCAGTTGATCGGCAGACGCATGAGTTCTCTGGGGGACGGTTACCGGCGTAGGAATTACGTTTTTGGTGGTGATGATAGATTTACGAGGTTCTCTGGTATCGTGTTTAGATAGGATAGTAGACGTGGAACTCGCAGATGAATCGGATTCCTCGCTCGACATGATCTTTGTGTCGTCTAAAGGCAAAGCGTTAGATTGAGAAAGCAGATCTGGATTCATAGGTGGTATTCTTGGTGTTATCATGGTGGACGACAGCAAGGGTGTTCTTAATTCAGACTCGTCGGCCAGCTGCCATTTTGACAAATCAAGCAGAGATTGGGTTTTGTTAAGAGTAGGCTGATCATGGGGGTCGATTAGATCATTTTCTAAATAACCAGGGTCACTGTGAGCGACGGAGTGGTCTGCTTCGAAATAATTGGGTCCTAGTTCGGTGGTTTCTAGAAGTTCTTCCCATTTTCCTGAATCCCACCAAAGGGAATTGAACCCTTCGATGAATTCGTTCCTTTGTTCCGGGGTAAAGTTTGTGGGTTTCAAGGGCGATGGAGTTTTCGGCTTCCGACTTTGCGTTTCTGGTGGACTGAGGTCTTCTTCATCCGATGACGAAGAGTCGTCGTCAACCGAGGGTTTTACTCTTTTTGAAGGAGTGTCGAAGAAAGCCTTTCTCTGGGGCGATTTATCAAATTGGGCGACGACCTCTTCGAATTCGTCGGACGGTATCATTGTCTCATCGAGTTCGTCCACGTCAAGGGTTGGCGCGGCTTGCTCAGGGGTGTTATTTTCGAATTCGGTGGCAGAAGATGTTGTCGGTGTGGGCGAAGGGTCTACTAGACTGGGGAGCAGAGATCTATGACGTAAGGGAACGGGCACGTCGGAGACGTCTGACTCGGTACTTTCGGAGTTTTCTGCTTCCGAAGTCGTGCTCTCTGTTTCAGGCTCTGTGTAGCGTGCCTTTTCCCTGGTCTCTGTGAGTCGTTGGTTGCGTCTGAGTTTTAGACGGGAGGCTATGGTTTCACCTTGAAGGGTGCCTTGACCAGAAGCGTTCAAAGGTATCGGTGACTTGTTTTTAGACCCCTTTGGTCTGCCTCTCCTTGGAGGACCAGCCTTAGTGGGTGATTTTTCGCTCATGCTTTTGTTCTGGGCTTCGCGAGCTAAAGAGGTTTTGGTGGGTTTAGGGTGCCGAATCGGCAGCATCGTTTTGGATTTTATTTTGCTCGCGGGTGGATTGGTTCCGGGGGTGATTGTGGAGGCCTTTCCGGGTGGATGTTCTTTATCTTGTGTGATCAAAGTATTATTAGCCAGATCGATGCGGCCTTTCTCATTATGCAAGTAGCGGGATCCCAGAATGGCATCATCCTTTAACGAGGATTGTTCGGGGAGGACGTGCATTTGATGGGTTCTCCCGCTTTCGCAAAAGAGGACGGTACCGAGTGTGTAGACGGGCTGGGTTCCGATCCCGGTGAGTTGCAACACTCGTGACCTGTCAATAGGGTACGTAGGGTTTAGAGATTGAATTTTTGTCACGCTCACGTCTGCGCCCGTGTCGATAAGGACTCTACCTTTTCCGGTTCGAAATATCTCGTTTGTAATAGTCATTTTAGGGGTACCGTAAGATCGTTTCCTCCCCTTTTTAAACAAATTTCCTGGGTTTTTGGGATCTAATATTTGAGGGGATTGATACTCAGAGTTTGGGCTGAAGTCGGAGGGAGTCTCAGAGGTGTCACAAGATTTTTGGGTAGAGTTTTCGGATTCTGATCCAGAATCGGAGCAGGAGTCTGATTCGGAAGAGAGATTTTCAAAAAGGGAATCTGGGAAGTCTTTCCGCATCTTTTCAGCTAATTTTGTTTTTAATAAACTTGCTTTTCGGAGTTTTTTTAAAGATCTTCTGCTAATGACGGCGTCTTGAGAAAAAGGGGCGTCGTCACCAACAAGGTAAAATAAAAGTTTTTGTTTGTAAAATTTTAAGGGTACTCGGCCAGTGGACTCTGTTTTATCTCCGTCTTCACTCTGTATCGTGAGAGGGGGATTTTCAAGATAGTATGCGGAGTCTTTAAGGACTGAGGTTTTTATCAAATTTACCTCGTTAGAAAGCGCTGCAGAGGAGGTGATATTGCCCTTATTGAACCAGGGGTGGTTTAATTTGACTGATGGTGCGCCCCTTGTTCCGACGATTCGTCGTACTTCCCGGACTTGTATGTTTTCACTGACCGGCGCTCCGGGTGTTGGTAGCTCGCCTGGGCGCCGTTCTGGTGAGCTGCTCCCCAGTTTAAATTATCAGGAGAGTCTACAGTCGCAGGCTTTGTAGGTGTAACCGGGCGAGGGATATTCGGGTTGTTCGCAGATGTTGATGGACCAGGGGATGCATGTCTGGGTGATGGGTTTGGACCGCGCGAGTCGTGCGGGTACCCATAAGCATAAGGGTTTGCGTAGGGCATTTGATACGGTGGCATAGACATTGGGGGATAGTAATAAGGTAGTGGCGGTGGGTAGTAATGCATCGAGGGCGGAGCGAAATAAGGGTTTTGACTTCGGTAGGGTGAAGGTTCTCTCGGTCTATCATAATTTTGATATCGGTTCCCAGGGCTTTCGGGTCTGGGTCGATCGTTCGGCGAACCTGGGCGACCGGGTCTGCTAGTCCTTTCGGGGGGTTTAAGTATGCCAGTCGGCTGGTCATAGCGAAGAGACGGGTGGGCGTCTAGCTTACCATCCGATGTGTACATAACAGTTTTGGGCATTCGGGTATCATCTCTGTCATAAGAATAAGGGATGGTGCGATGGTAATTCCGGGGGTCGTCAAAATCTGAGAAACGTACGTTATTTCTCGAAGAAGTTTCTTGATCCGGAGTCTGAGGGCGTTGGTACGGACTCGGAGATCGCGACCGGGGTGGTCGTGGCGAGGGCGAGTACTCGATGTCCGCACGGTTAGTCGTCCCAATGTTTACCCACTCCTCCGCGCTAACAGCGGCGTCCAGGGCATCGTTGAACGTTGCCGGGGTGTGTGTAGCCATTTGGTTACGAATAGCCGAGGGCAGACCACGTATGAAGTATTCTTTAGCTAAATCTTCAAACAGGGTCTTGTTGTGTTCCTTAATTTGATCGTTGGCCGCACCTTCGTTTTTCAACTTTGTGGCGGCGCGAACTATGGATGAAAGACGATCAAAGAAGTTTAGCACGGATTCGCCTTGTTTCATATACGACTCCGATATTAAATTAAGGTAGTACGAAAGAGAACGCTTTTGGCTAAATCTATCTGTGAGGTGTGTGCGGAGGTCCGCTAGGGTATTAAAGGTCTTGCCTTCAATGCTTGATTTCGCCTTGCCGGTCAGGCGTGAAATCACTCCCTGCAAAAACACTCCTTTAAGTTCTGGGTCTGCTAACCGATTATCATAATTCTCGACATCCTGGAGCCAAACTCGCAGGGGAGAATTACCTGAATAAAAAGGGATGGATGCGAGGGCGCTTTGCATCAGGGCGGAAGCTTGCAAGTTCGCGAACGCGGCACGAGACTCGTTCAGGGTCGCGGCCATGACCGACATATTCTCAGCCATGCGGCGGCCGTGCTCGAGTCGAGCCCGGGTTTTCAGGGTTTCGTCCGTGAGGGCTTCTATTTCATCTAGTGTCAAATTTGCACCTGCCATCTTCGAATAGGGCCTAATAAAGTTTTATCAATGAACGACAAGAGTCCGAGAGGAGGTTGAAAGAAAAGTTTACTGTTCGGGGCGATGAGCTAAACAAAGTGGGTAGCAAATTTTCAAACAAAAGTTTTCGAATCGAACAATAAAATTTACACGTCAAACAAAAGAAACAAATTTTATTCGGAGTCTTCGTAAAAGCGAATTGAAAGAAATGAACGGCGAATGAAAGAATGAAAGAAACAAAGAATGTGCGCATCAGCAATAAGTCGCTAAACTTTCTCCTTGAAATTCTCGAACACGAAAAATATGATGAAATAAAATTTCAGCTCTGATTTTCACGAACTAATTAAACCAGATTTTAAATTAAGTAATTTATTTTTAATTTTAATAAATTTAAATTCCCAAAACAAGATCCAACCAAAGAGCTTAAGCGAAAAGGCAGGTATGGTTCCCCACAAGGAATGCCATTTATGTCGCGTGCAAACGTGACAATAATTATTTAATTATATTTGAGTTTAATTTAATTTAAGTGAGAACTTACCCGCTATGAGCAGATTACGCAGTAATCTGCTCGTCACCCTTTTCGCTTGTCTTGGGTGGGATTTATTTGGGGAAAAATAAATGTAATTTTTAAAGTTAATGTAAATTTTATTATTAATAATTATAAAATAGAAATTTTTACGAATCAAGTTTATCGTCCTTCGACGAAGTTATAAATTAACAATAAAAAAATCTTACTTGTAACTAGGTGCGAACCTAGGCTAGACGGAGAGGGGTCCGGGTTTCTAGCCCGGTGATCCCTATGGTTGACCCACGTGTCAGGGTTGTCGAATACAGTGGCCTGTCGAAGCCCGTGGAACTCCGGCTCCTTCCGTCCAGGTGTGCCTCTGCGACATTCGGCTTGCGCTGGCCTCCGGGTCGCTTGGTGTCGGGAACGAGAGAGAGAGTTTGAGGTTCGCGCGAGCCGGGAGGTCGCCGATTATCCCCACCTAGGACTTAAGGATCGGAGCTGCATCCAATTAGCTCGAGCTTTTAGCTTGGCTCGCGACGGGCCCCCTTCCTCACTCTTTCGGCGGGAGTAATTAAGAATATTCGAAAAGTCGTTAGCGCAACTTAGGAGGGTGATGGGTATTGGTTATGATTATTATTAGTATTATTATTTGTGTTAAAGGTTGATACACGACACTTTGATCGGAAAACATAAAAATTTGATCTTACATTATAGTTTTATTATTCATTTCAAACTACAATATGAAAATTGCATTCCTTTTATTTAGTATTGTGTATTCAGAGACAAAGCCCTTGGTATTTCCATCAAATCGATCAACACATGCTCTAAATATCCAATCTTTTTTTTTAGTCCGTAATTCTGCTGGGTCAATTACCTGAAATACTTGCGCTCCAATTAAAACATCACATATTTATGTTTGTCACTTTTTGATAGTCGTTATTAGGATTATAATTAATTACATGATTGATACCAGTGTTCAACATTTACATTTACACTTGTATTTTACTCTTTCATAACCCTCAAATTTTTTGTACATCATAATATTGGAAATTGAATAACAATTATTCATTTAAATCAAATTAGTCTTGTATTCATGAGTTTTTCATGAAGTGAAAAACGAAAAAAATTAAAACAAAGATTTAAAATTTGTATTAAAAGTTGCTTTTTCAATATTAATTTTGAAAAATATCACTCAATTTTTTGAGTACCGTGACTTTAATCTTACATAGATATTTTATTATTTGTTTTTAATCTCAAGTAAAAAAACGTATTTTATTACTCACTATAGTGTATGCAGACCTTGGTATTTTTATTAGATAGTTGAAAAAGTCGAATTTATATTTTTTTCTTAACAGTCTTACATTGTAAATGATTCAATGGAAAAGTTATTGAACCAATTCTGTTAAAGATTTAAATGAATTGAACTGGAGATATACTTGCAACTTTTAAAATTCTAGTTTTTAATTTATTTACCACTAAACATTGCAACAACAAATTATTATTACTGAATCGAACATGATATAACAATGCAATTAAATTTTGAGATTATTTTAAATATTTGATTTGAAGTATTGAATTGACTTTGAAGTAACTTAAATTAACTCACGTAATTAATTTATTATAAAATTTGTAATTTTTATACTCCTCTTCTTTTATTTATTTATGATGTTCAAGAAAAAATAAATAAAATGAGCAAAAATGTTACAAATTTATTTTTTAATTTCCTAGATGCGGTTATTCCAATTCTCATGGACCTTGAAATTCAATTAAAAAAAACTTCTGTAGCTTTCAAAAAGTATTTTTATTCCGCATTGATTCATTCATTGTTGATCAAAAATCAAATCGTATAACCTCATGGATCGAACATTTGTTTTTTTCGAACTTTGACAGTTCGTTATCAAAAATTTACCTCTCTATACCTTCACGGCAACGTTCGCTTCGCATTTTTTATGGTTGTCGTCACTCTGAGCCAATCAGATCCAGGATAAAAGTCTTAATCTTCAATTCGATAGTTTCTCGAGCTCGAAACTCGACACTCGCACTCTCCTTTTTATAAGTAGGACTAGAAACTCGCTAGCGCGCGTACCGCGCGCCGGTGCTATCATTCATTTGTCGCTTTTATTGATTTGAATCAATCGATGATTAAAAAAAGAAAACATACAATAAATATTTATTTTATTCATTTTTTTTGATTAATAAAAATTTCGCTAGTGCGTACCACGCGCTTATCTTATTATTTATTTACTACTTTTTCGAAATTAATTCAGCATTGTTAACAAAAGCCCCAAAACAAAGGAATGATGGTTTTTCTTTGCTGATTCATAAAATCAGTTCTGGGATGATTTATTATTAAACATCTAACCTTACTCGATACCGAAATTTTTAATCAAGAGAATCCTGAAAAGATTTTACGATATTTTATTTTTTATCAATTTTGAAACCAAAACTTATGACCAGATTGTACTAAATATTCATCTTGACTTTTAAGTTGACATAAACGGCTGTTAGTTTTCTGACTTGATCAATTTTTTGCCTCTACTTCGTCTCGTGCTGAAACATCCAACTCTCGAGGAAACGATGCGTTTCCCTTACTTGTACAGGAATATACTATTCTTCAGTACATACTCTCTAAATCTGGAAGAGTGATTTTTTCACTCTAGTTGTGAAGTGATTGGCTGAATCACTCTTATTAGAGTTATACTTTGTTTAAAATGAGACTTTATAGAGTGATTTAAATCACTCTTCAGCAAAGAGTGATTAAATGACTCGATTTTGATGAGTGATTATGTTCACGAGGTTTGAAATCACTCTTACAAAGAGTGATAACTTTGTAATAACATAACCAAAAATTGTAAGTATCACTTGGTAACCTTTATGCATAGATAATTAAAAACAAAATATTTATTGCATAGCTCTGATACCAATAAAAAAAATTAATAATAATAAACGCTTATTCTTATTTATATAATTATTGTTTCATAATATATCAAGACCAAGATATAAATTCAAATTTAAAGTCAAAATAATTTTTTTTTCTTTCTATAAACATTTCAGTCAAGCTTAAAAAAATTATTAAAAAAAATTTTTTATTTATCAATCGCATTTTGATATTATAAAATCGTATTCAAATAAAAATTAAGATACTTATATCCCAAAAAAATGATTATTCAAATTTAACAGATAACCTTAGTAAGTTTTAAAAAATTAAATTTTAAACCTTCCTAAGGATTGCAACGAGGTTTTCAATTTATATACGCGCTAAAACACATTATTGACAATTGAAAACGGTAGCTGAGTGGTTATAGTGAGGCGTTCCAGACAATTCAAATGACGAGGCAACCTAAGGATCAAGGTTCAAATCCTGATCACAATCTTTTTGTTTTCTTTTTTTTTTTTTTTTTCATTAGTATTATAGTTAAAATTAACACTTGCAATAATAAAAATTCAGAAAAATTTGAAAAATTATTAAAATAAACAATTATTTTGCCTATTTCTAATCACTCTTCGAAAAGTGAATAATCACTCTTATTAGGGTGACAGAAATCACTCTTTGAAAAAGTCATTTATCACTCAAGTACTACTGGCTCACTTTTTTCTAGATGAAAGAGTGAAAAATGACTCCATAGGAGTGATTTTTCACTCATCCAGATTTAGAGAGTAGTGTCCTTCTGTTTATTGATGTTATTAGGATAAAAGTGAATGCGATGAAGTAACTTTTTATCCTGCAGTGTACCTTATATGGCCCCCGCGAATTAGTAGAAATGGCGATATTTCAAAGTGTATTTCCGAAGAGTCTTTAGTTTCTCATGTCCTTTTTGGAAAATCCCATCCTTATGTTATTTTAATGAAATAAATTGTATTGTTTCAAAGCCTTTTTTCATTTCATAACTAAAGAAACAAACTTTGATAACAATTTAAAGTTGTAATTTTTCTACTGGTTGCAAAGCTTTCAAAAACATTGTAAAAGGCTCAATTTAAAAAAAATCGTTTTTAAAATAATTAAAATTTTGCAGTTTTTTAAATCTCATATCCTGATTGATTTAAAAAATAGGAACAAATCGCAATTAATAAATAACTTCAAGGGGGCCATATTAGGTACACAAATTTTTGGTGTCTTAAAAAAACGAGTTTTCGTAAATCCTCTGGCATTTCAAGCTCATTGATCAAAATCAAACGCATAATGTTTCACTTTAAAGCTCTTGAATTAACCTTTAAAATGAGACCTTACACGTCAAAAAATATTGATTTAATTCGCCACAACGTCGATTCTCGCTTAGAGGGGCCATATTAAGTATACACTTACCTTATATAAATTATCATGTAGTTCAAAATTTCGTTTTCAAAAAATTTAGTCTACATTTATTTTTTATTTTTTGCGAATTCAAATGGTTTAGGACATTTCTAACATGATAATTTTTTTCAAATATTCTGAGACCCAGACCCTAATGGAAAAAAAACGTGATAAATTCTAACAAAAATTAGATTCAGAAATTTTTCAAGATTTTTTAGGAGGTCTAAAGGCACTTTTAAAACTAATTCATGAAAATTTAATATTGATTATTATCTGGCAGGCGAAAATTTCATTAATACTAAATCTATATGAATAGCAAACAGATTTTTTTGTTAACAAAGTTTTGCAAAAACCGCGTTTTTCTAGCCATCTTTGGTTTCGAGATATCAAAGGAAATGATTTTTGTCTTAAGTATCCTTTTTTAAAGACCATAAAATTGATGCATTTATATTGTGTAGGAGTTTCTGCAAAAAACCTTAAAGTCATTCCATGGGTGATCGAATGCTAAAAAAACTCTAAAAACTATTAAAAAATCGTCAAGCCAGACAAAGTTGTCAAAAAATTTTTTTTTTTCAGTAGCCTCTATTTTTTATGTAAATTAATCGAATAGTATAATGCAATACAAGAGCAGAAAGTTGAACATTGCTGCACTGCGCGACATGTAAGAGATTAGAAGCTCGACATTTCTTTCTGCACTGCTGTTATAGGTCGGTATAGTAGAGCGCCTGATTGCAGCAAAGTTGAACTTTCGACTGAGAAATCGGTGCACAGGATTCGTACTTTTGACCATCAGATGGAGAAAAAAACTTTAAAAAGGAAAGTTTTAGGCGCTAATAACAACATTCTATTCTCTTTTTTTAGGGACCCTAGAATTTGAAGTATTAGTTTTTAAACTTTGATTCTTACCTTGAAACCTCAGATGGCTAGTAAAACGCGGTTTAAAACAAAAATTTTCTACCAAAAAGTTTAGTTAAGCTCCGTATGTTGTTTTTTAATTTTGATGAAATATGTGCCCTTAAGGTGGCGATTTATATTATATATATATATATATTTTTTTTTTTTTTTTGGTGGTGAACAATACTTGATGAAAAATTTACCCTTTCAATTTAAATAAAATTTTTAACTGATACCCGTTAAATTAATGATTCTGATTTTAATAAAATTGAGCAAAAACGTGCTTTTTTATCTTTTAAAAAGTTGAAACAATATGACCAGCTGTGCGAGGATTTTACCGCAAGTTTTTTGGTTTTTTTTTTTCAATGTAGTTTTAAGGTAAAAAAACAGCTTAAACTGTTTGAATTCGGTGCAAAAAAAAATTTTCAAATCATAGTCAAACTAAATTGATCGTAAACAAAATTTGTTTAACAAAAAATTTAAAATTTGACATTTTTATTTTCGATTCTATTTGCCGAGGAAGCTGATTCGGCTATTTTATTTGGCGAAATACCCTTTCTTCTTATAAAGTTTTAAGGCATCTTTTATAAACCCGTCCTGAATCTAAGGCAGGTTGGCTCAAAAAATAGCAAACCCAACACGGAGAGAAGAGTCGGAGATCCGTTTACGAAATTGGGACCTAACCGGGTTGTCTTTGTTAAGCGCAATCGGGCTTCGAACTAGTTCGCAATCAGATTGCGAACTGCGCGAAGCCCGATATCGAACAGGCGAACGTAATCTGGGAGTGTCGCCCCAAGAGGGCGCCGCTTCGTTTACGATCTCAGTTCGACATCGGGCCTCTCGCCCGAGTTCGCAATCAGATTGCGAACTGGTTCGAAGCCCGATCGCGCTTAACTAAACACAAGCAGGTTATGTTCCAATTTCGTAAACGGATCTCCGACTCTTCTCTCCGTGAAGAGCTTGCTAAGGGTTGGCTAATATTTTTCAAGCGATCGTGTAACGTTTTAATCGCAAAGGCCCCGAAAACCATACCCCTCCCACGTAGCGGGGAGAATATTTGCGTATTCGGGGCCTGTATAATATGAAAAGTAAAAGTTGAGAATAGTTCAATACATATATTTGAGAAACTGTTTTGATTTTTAATCTGGTTACTCAATAAAAATAACTTTTGTATGTTCTCTAGTTTCAAATCACATTATTCAGTTTAGAATGAAAATACTTTTTCGCTATTTTGGGCATGCATTTTTTTTAAATTGACCGACCTGCCTCGGTTTCTCCTACCTGCAATACGTGATCAGTTTTTTCGTTGACCTCGGGCGCCCAGGGTTTCTGGGGTTTAGAGCTTGGGGGATAATTAACCAGTCTATTTAAACCAGTCTATTAAAACCAGTCTATTAAACTCAACGTTTTTTTTTTTTTTTTTTTTTTAGATGCCAGTTTTGTTGGGAGCGGGGGGTGACGCGCCCCTGCGTTTGTTTTTTTTCGTCGGCAATTTCAAAATTTTTGTCGGCAAATTCTCATGACACCCCCCCCCCCCCACGAAATTCGAGCTTGCTACGTCCCTGCCTGTATAATATGAAAAGTAAAAGTTAAGAATAGTTCAGTATATATATTTGAGAAACTGTTTTGATTTTTAATCTGGTTACTCAATAAAAATAACCTTTGTATGTTCTCTAGTTTCAAATCACATTATTCAGTTTAGAATAAATATACTTTTTCGCTATTTTGGGCATGATTTTTTTTTTAAATTGACCGACCTGCCTCGGTTTCTCCTACCTGCAATACGTGAGCTTTATTATAAACTATAAAATATATTTCTGTGATACTTCTTACAATTAAATAAGATCATACATCTTAACATTAATTATTGTTAGTATTAATACTATTAAAATTTTCATTGTAATTACTATTTAATATTTATATTTATACTTTTGTTTTTAAAAGTATCCATTTCATACCTAAAAACTTTATGTACGTTATTATCTACGTTAAATAAAAATTATAAAATCAAAATACTCGATAAAATTCAAACTAAGATTTGAATTGCGATGAAAAGTTTTTTTGAAAAATTAAAGTTTTTACTTATATTCATCGATTATGAAAGTATTAAAAAGTATATACCTGGCCTAGGTGTGTACATTTAATTTATGTTCAACGGAGTCAGAAAGCAACAACCTCGTTTTAGGCCGTGCCCCAAAAATACTATTCTTTGATCGGAAAACATAAAAATTTGATCTTTCATTTTAGTTTTATTACTCATTTCAAACTACAATATGAAAATTGCATTCCTTTTATTTAGTATTGTGTATTCAGAGACAAAGCCCTTGGTATTTCCATCATATCAATCAACACATGCTCTAAATATCCAATCTTTTTTTTTAGTCCGTGATTGTACTGAGTCAATTACCTGAAATACTTGCGCTCCAATTGAAACATCACATATTTATGTTCGTCACTTTTTGATAGTCGTTATTAGGATTCTAATTTATTACATGATTGATACCAGTATTCAACATTTACATTTACACTTGTATTTTTACTCTTTCATAACCCTCAAATTTTTAATACTTCATAATATTGGGAGTTGAATAACAATTATTCATTTAAATCAAATTAGTCTTGTAATCATGAAGTGAAAAACAAAAAAAAATTAAAACGAAGATTTAAAATTTGTATTAAAAGTTGCTTTTTCAATATTAATTTAGAAAAATATCACTCAATTTTTTGAGTACCGTGACTTTAATCTTACATAGATATTTTTTTTTTTTTTTTCAATCTCAAGTAAAAAAAACGTATTTTATTACTAACTATGGTGTATGTAGACCTTGGTATTCTTATTAAATAGTTGAAAAAATCAAATATATTTTTGTTGCTGAACACTGTAACATTGTAAATGATTTAATGTATAAGTTATTGAATCAATTCTGTTAAAGCTTTAAATGAATTGAATTAGAGATATTCTTGCATCTTTTAAAATTCTAGTTTTTAATTTATTCAGCACTAAACTTTTCAACAACATATTATTATCATAGAATCGGATTTTGTTATAACAATAGAGGTAAATTTTGAGATTATTTTATCTATTTGATTTGGGGTATTGAATTGACTTTGAAGTAACTTAAATTAACTTACGTAATTAATTTATTATAAAATTTGTAATTTTTATACTCCTCTTCTTCTATTTATTTATGATAATCAAGAAAAAATAAATAAAATGAACAAGAATGTTACAAATTTATTTTTTAATTTCCGAGATGCGGTTATTTCAATTCTCATGGACCTTGAAATTCAATTAAAAAAAACTTCTGTAGCTTTCAAAAAGTATTTTTATTCCACATTGATTCATTAATTGTTGATCAAAAATCAAGTCGTATAACCTCATGGATCGAACAATTGTTTTTTTCAAACTTTGACAGTTCGTTATCAAAAATTTACCTCTCTATACCTTCGCGGCAACGTTCGCTTCGCATTTTTTATGGTTGTCGTCACTCTGAGCCAATCAGATCCAGAATAAATGTCTTAATCTTCAATTCGATAGTTTCTCGAGCTCGAATCTCGACACTCGCGTACTCCCTTTTATAAGAAGGACTAGAAAATCCGCTAGCGCGCGTACCGCGCGCCTGTACTTTGATCGATTTCTCGCTTTTTTATCAATTTAAATCAGAGTTAATTAGTACACGAGCATAAACATATTCTAACTCAAAACGTTTTAATGTCTTATTAATAACACTAAATTACATATAAGTTCACGTGGGGATTTCAAACTGCTCTTTTTCTTAATAAATATTAATTTTAGCATCGAAGAATCACGCACTTAATTTTCATCAAGTTTAGTGTATTTTTGCAGCTGACTGCACAATGTATGCGCATCAATCACAATCACATCAACATCACAAAACCCTGAAATATAAAATTATGAAGTTTTCATTTTCTCTATCATTGGGCCAGTGTTCGAGTGTATTATTAGCTTGGCTGGTTTTAAAGCTTTCCTTTTCTAAAACTATCAATTTCTATCTTAAATTATTGTGGGAAGCTTACAATTAAAACCAGCAGAGTATAAATAAAACACACTATTCACAGTTATTTTGGTTTATGTCCTATTTTAATGTATTATATTATACTTAGGGTGAGGTCGAAACTCGTAATGTCGTAGCAGCCGCTCTTCAACTTTCCGCCTTCCCACAGACAGTCCCCTTTTATGAGTAGCAACCCACGGCCACACCCACATGTATCCCTCTCAGCTGAAGTAGGTTTTCTCTAAGTACTCGCGACACGGACGGTCGACCAGTCCAACGTAGTTTCCTCCTCCCGGCTGGATCACATTCAATGCTCGGGCTCAGTGGGATCACTCTTTCTCAAGCTGAAGCTTCGAATGCTCTCACCTTCCTTCGGTCGTTCGACTCGCATCCCTTTAAGGATGCGAGTTTCTTCCGTTTCCTGACTGAATTCTTAGGTAAGCTCCTTCTAAATATCAGCCCAGGTACTCACTTTGCGCTCGCAGTCAACCTGCGGCTGCTCCATTTAGTGCCTTACTGGTAGCTAACCGGAGCTGACTTTAACACAAGTCGAAGGCTTCGGCAAACTGTTTCGTTCGCTCAATCCAAACTACCACAAGGTTCTCTAACGATGTCTGCCCCCCCGTTTGACAAATTGCGCTCTCTACAATCGCGAGCTACGTTCGCTTCTTTGCTCATTCTTAACCCTTAACCTTTACCCACTCACACTCTAATTGTCTACGCTTATACTTCGCTTATACTTTGCTCCTTTACTCTTACTTCGTTTCTTCGCTGAACTTCGTTATCTTCGCTTCTTTGCTCAACCTAGCTCTTACTTCGCTTCTTCGCTCTTACTTCACTCTCACTTCGTTTTTACTTTGCTCTTACTTCACTTTCACTTCGTTTTTACTTCGCTCTTACTGCTATCTGTTACCTTTTTACTCAACTAAGCTTAATTTTTTCTTTTTTTTAACACAAAATCCCGGTCGAACCTCAATTTGAGAAGCTTACTCAAATTAAAACCAGTTAGGTGCTCGAGTCGCTCGAAATTGGCTCGGGCAGCGCTAGTTGATTAGTGGTAAATACTGTCATTTTTAACCTATAAGAAAACTAAAACAAAAATTGAAATTTCGTTCATCATACAAATTTTTGGTTAAACTCATTAAAACTCGTTAAGAACTCAATATTTTTTAATGAAAATTCAAGACCACATTCTTGAAGCTGTTCTATTGCTAATAAAATAGTCCAGATATTTGTAAAAATTTTGTGTGCCGTGTTACTTACTTGTAATACAACACATTACCACTCTTTTTAACCTAAAAAAATTTGGATTCCAAGCGCTTAAAGGGTTTTTTTTTTTTACTCACCCTACTAAAAAAGTTCACATGTAAATCCACGTGGATACCCACGTGATTCATCCACTCTATAAATCCACTTGACCAAATTAAAAAAAAAAAACTAAGTTCAACATGTAAAAATTTTATAATTTATGTACTTTTTTATAAACAAAAAAGTTTTTTCAGTTGAATGAAATATCCCAAGTTGAATTGAGTATTTTGATTTTTTCTACACTTTCAGGAAATTAAAAATTTCGACACTTGTAAATTCTTCGGGACTTGATAAAATTATAAGCCTTGAACTTTTTTCGAAAATTTCCAGCATTTAGAATTTTTTAGGAATTTGGAATTTTCATAGGCTTATAATATTGTTGTTGACTTAAAAATTTTAAGGTCTGTGGGACTTAAAAATTTATCTATTCTATAAGACTTAGAAATTTTTTGAACCGTAGACACTTGGAATTTTTTCAGTCTCTGGTTTTGAACGGCAGACACTTAGAATTTTTTTAGTCTGTGGGACTTAGAAATCTATTTTGTATTTAGAATTTGAAATTTTTCAAACTGCATAAAAAAAATTAAGATCTTAAAAAGATCTGTTGAAGACATATCTTAACTATGGCTGTTTTTGAGACATTTTAAGACGAAAAAAATGTTTAATTTTTTATATGTATCATTTCAAAAATGTTTGAAAAAGTTCTTTTAAAGATAAAAATTATTGATTTTTTCGTTAATTTTCATATGATACTAAGATGATTTTTAGATCTTTGATCATTTTGAGATAAATTTTAGATATTTTTAATTACGTAACCTTTTCTCTTAAAGATATTAATAATAGTTTTTAGAAATGATAATCAGGCAAGTGATAATAATTGAAAGATTAATTTCGTGTATTTAAGATTTTTTTAAAGATCATTTTGTGATGAACTTTCGATATTATTTATGCGTGTTTTTTTAAAGATATATATTAATATATTTTTAAAGATAGCAAGATTCTTTAAAATAAATTTTGTACGATTTTAAAAAAATTTTCAACCAGCGTTTTAAATATTTCAAGACCTCTTTTTGAAACTAATTAAATTTCATTATTTTTACAAATTAAAGAGTTTACCGTGAATTACTTTCGTAGAGCACTGAGGACTCGGGTACAATTTGTGCATGTTCGCGGCTAACCTTTATGTTTCTTTAATCGAGTTTCTGAAAAAGAAAAAAAAATTGCCACAAAGTATCATTCAAACATTAAACACCAAATTTAAATTACTGCTTAATATTTAAGACTTATCTGATCGGATGTTCTCCGGTAGAAGTTCAAACGGCTGAACAACTTTTATTCACTCTCTTGACTTCTTTCGCTACTTTGTATCATTTGTCTATCAATTCTGTATTTTTTCTAGGTGTTGAACACATTTTTATTTTTATTTTATATAATTTACATTAAAAAAATATATCTTGAATACTCAAAAAATATATTGGTGATATTTTACCGTCTTTGTATGGTTAGAAAAAATAAGAAAATAAACAAAATGAATTTGGCTGCTAAGACGATCGATCGAATCGAACGTATTCATAACAACGACCTGTGCACACGTCATTGTTGGTGATAATATTGGTTAAATTTCAGCATACCGAGATGACGAAGTCTAACCAATATTACTAAGTTTTCAAGATATATTTTTTTAATGTAAATTATATAAAATAATAATAAAAATGTGTTCAACACCTAGAAAAAATACAGAATCGACAGACAAATGATACAAAGTAGCGAAAGAAGTCAAGAGAGTGAATAAAAGTTGGTCAGCCGTTTGAACTTCTACCGGAGAACATCCGATCAGATAAGTCTTAAATATTAAGCAGTAATTTAAATTTGGTGTTTAATGTTTGAATGATACTTTGTGGCAATTTTTTTTTCTTTTTCAGAAACTCGATTAAAGAAAAATAAAGGTTAGCCGCGAACGTGCACAAATTGTACCCAAGTCCTCAGTGCTCTACGAAAGTAATTCACGGTAAACTCTTTAATTTGAAAAAATAATGAAATTTAATTAGTTTCAAAAAAAGGTCTTGAAATATTTAAAATGCTGGTTGAAAATTTTTTTAAAATCGTACAAAATTTATTTTAAAGAATCTTGCTATCTTTAAAAATATATTAATACTAGGGGGGGGGGGGTACCCCCCTGCTCGCTCCGCTCGCCAACCCCCTAATTATAATTGATGACTATAAAAATTAATCGAAACAATACGTAAGCTCTATGTTTGGTAAAATAATAAAAAGACTTAAGTGCTTAAAACCAATAAAAATTAGACACGAGAGTTCAGTTTGAACTTTACTTTCTCATCATAATCTTACCAAATTATGTTACTAAAAGATTCATAACCCTACCAACCCTACTTGTCAGGGTGGGCAGTTTAAGCTAGAGATCTAAGATGAGTCAGGTCCAAAATGAATAAGGTGAGTAGGGTTTGTTGGTAGAGTGAGTGAGAGATGAGTTGGGGATTAAGTGCGGTATTTGAAGTAAGTGAAATTAGTAAGGTCTGTAATGTGGCTGAGATTAAAATATGTTAGGTGGTTAACGAAAAGGTTACGTAATGAAAAATATCTAAAATTTATCTCAAAATGATCAAAGATCTAAAAATCATCTTAGTATCATATGAAAATTAACGAAAAAATCAGTAATTTTTATCTTTAAAAGAACTTTTTCAAACATTTTTGAAATGATACATATAAAAAATAAAACATTTTTTTCGTCTTAAAATGTCTCAAAAACAGCCATAGTTAAGATATGTCTTCAACAGATCTTTTTAAGATCTTAATTTTTTTTATGCAGTTTGAAAAATTTCAAAGTCTAAATACAAAATAAATTTCTAAGTCCCACAGACTAAAAAAATTCTAAGTGTCTGCCGTTCAAAAAATTTTTATATTTCACAGACTTAACTCACTTTAAAAGTGTCTACGGTTTGAAAAATTTCTATGTCCGAAAACAAAATAAATTTCTAAGTTCCAGAGACTGAAAAAATTCCAAGTGTCTGCGGTTCAAAAAATTTCTAAGTCTTATAGAATAGATAAATTTTTAAGTCCCACAGACCTTAAAATTTTTAAGTCAACAACAATATTATAAGCCTATGAAAATTCCAAATTCCTAAAAAATTCTAAATGCTGGAAATTTTCGAAAAAAGTTCAAGGCTTATAATTTTATCAAGTCCCGAAGAATTTACAAGTGTCGAAATTTTTAATTTCCTGAAAGTGTAGAAAAAATCAAAATACTCAATTCAACTTGGGATATTTCATTCAACTGAAAAAACTTTTTTGTTTATAAAAAAGTACATAAATTATAAAATTTTTACATGTTGAACTTAGTTTTTTTTTTTTAATTTGGTCAACTGGATTTATAGAGTGGATGAATCACGTGGGTACCCACGTGGATTTACATGTGAACTTTTTTAGTAGGGCAAGCATTCATATTGTCGAAATTCAACACGCCTAGGATTTCAACAATTGCCTTTCATCTACAAAATAAAAAAAAAATTTACTTCCCATTCAGAAAAAGATTTTTTCAGCCCATCCTAGCGTGTTAAGATTTGATAAAATATCAACAAAATGAGGTTACTTATACTGCCGTACAGGAGCAAAACCGTACTATCTGCTATGTGTTTCCTATGTAGATAGTGCAATTTTGCTCCTCTTATATCAACAATCCATTAGCATTGAAAAATCCTAGAAACTTTTTTATGAGATTAAACATTCAGTTTTTTTGTTAGATTTGTTTATATCTTTAAAAATTTAATTCTTTTAAATGAGAATAGCTTGTGAAAATTTGAGGAACACGGATCAAAAGAGAAATATATTTCACTTTTAGTTTTTAAAAATTTGTATTGACCTTACAGAATCCTTGAGGCTCCGTAGTAATCTTAAGCATTCAGAACTTTTCATTAACTTCTTAGCGTTTTCTTACCTTTTTTAAAAAAAAGCGAATAAGAAAACTTGAAAAAAAATAACAGTTATTTTGCTTCTTATATTTTAGATTTATAAGGATCCTGTGTTCTAATAGCATATTGTTCAAAATTTACCTATATTAAATCAAAATTTTACTATAAAAGATAAAAATAAAGAAATAAAATAAATCACATAAAAAACTAAAATTATGAGTATGGTCTAAGGAGTTGTAAGATCAAAACAAATTTTTTTGGTTAAGAGTATCTTCATTTTTAATACTAAAATAACAACATGACACATTAGCTTTTATCTTTAATTGCATGTTTAAAAAATTTTTGATCGAGAAGCTCGATATTGGCTCAGCCAGCGTTAGTCGATTTTTGAAAAATACTATCATTTTTAACTGATAAGAAAATAAAGCAAAAACTTAAGTGTTTGTTCATTATACGAATTTTGAGTTTAATTCGGAAAAACTCGGGAAGAGCTAAATATTTTTTCATGAAATTTTAGAACCGCATTCTTGAAGTTTTTCCGCTGCTAATAAATTGGTCCAGATATTTCTAAAAAATTTATGAGCCGTGTTTTCTAACTTTTAAACGATATATTGGTGATTTCTAACTCAAAAACTTTGGATTAAAAAATTAAGCGTAAATTGAAGAGTCCAAAAAACAGTCAGAGAAAAAATTTTTCATTAAGTTTTGAAGAATGTTTCTGTAGAATTTCAAAACCATATTTTTTATAAGTAAAAAATAGCAGTATTTTCAAAAAATTGGCTTTTTAAATTTTCATCGTTATTA
This sequence comes from Encarsia formosa, assembly GCA_038277355.1. Taxonomy (NCBI): domain Eukaryota; kingdom Metazoa; phylum Arthropoda; class Insecta; order Hymenoptera; family Aphelinidae; genus Encarsia; species Encarsia formosa. Next base: position 46,189,021 of record CM076186.1, on the reverse strand, counting down.
CTATTTAATAATTATAATTATACTTTTATTTAAAAGTGTGTCCATGTCATACCCAAAAAATTTTCGTACGTTCTAATCTTCGTCGAATGAAAATTTTCAAATTAAAATATTGATTAATTTCAAACTAAGATTTGAATTACGATGAAAAGTGTCTTTGAAAAATTGTAGTTTTTCATTCTTGATATAAGTTTCGATTTATATCAATCGATTTTGAAAGCATTTTGAAGTACATACCTGGCCTATTTTATTTCAGGTTCTACGGAGTCAGAAAGCGACAATTTTGTTTTGTAGGCCACGGCCCTAAAATACAATTTTTTGGTCGGAAAACATAAAAAGGGTATAGCCGGGTAAGATAGTCGGCCCCCGTCGCGAACCCTTACAATATACATATCAGTTGAAAGGGCATAAAAAAAGAAAATTTTTGGCGCCAACCAGAATTTTTATGCCCACTACTGCGTATACACGGTCTAAAATAGTGATTTTTCAACTTTGATTTTTATCTCAAAATCTAAGAGAGCTAGAAAAACGTGGTTTGCGGCAAAATTTTGTTTACAAAAAATGTAGTTCAACCATATTTTTTAAAATAATTTTTGGCGCCAAATTCAAATTGTTAAGGCTGTTTTTCGAATTTTTTTCCCTAAAAAATGCGATTAAAAAAAACGGTGATACATGCCTCTCTGGAAAAAAATGTCATGTATTTTAAGAAAAAATAGCTTTTCAAATTTTTTCAAATTTTTGGAAGTGGTGGAAGAAACTTTTTAGGCCAAATTATTAAAACTTTTTATCCAAATCGCCACCTAGCGGCTGCATACTACTTTAAAATATAACAATATTTAATTCGCTGAAATACATTTTTTGTAAACAAAATTTTGCCACAAACCGCGTTTTTCTAGCCTTTTAAGATTTTGAGATAAAAATCAAAGTTGAAAAATCACTATTTTGGACCACGTAGTGGCTATAAAGAATTCTTGTTAGCGCAAAAATTTTCTTATTTCATGCCCTTTCGAATGAGAGAGAGAGAGAGAGATATATATATATATATAGTAGCGGTTCCCGCTGGGGGCCGATTTGACTATCTTACCCGGCTATACCCTTTGATCTTATATACATTATAGTTTCATTACTCATTTTAATCTACAATATAAAAGTTGCATTTCTTTTATTAAGTATTGTGTACTCAGAGACAGAGACCCTGGTTTGCCCATCACATCGAGCAACACATGCTCTAAATATCAAATCTTTTTTTCTAGTCTGTTGTGCTGGGTTGATTACCTGAAATACTGGAGCTCTAATTGAAACGACGTCACATGTTTATTATGAAGGATTAGTAATTTGGAAGTAGAGCATAAAAGCAAAACACTGTGTTTTCTTGAATTTCTTTTATTAAGTTTCAAATTTTCAACACTACAAATTGTGTCCTCTTCAGGATATCTATATAAAACAGTTTATCTTGTTAAAACAATGAAAAATATATAGATTTTGTTTACAAATTAAAAAATAATTTAAAAAAATACAATAAAACATATAAGTTTGTAACGAAAATTTTTATATTTTTTAAATTAGTTGTTTTACGTCTGAGAATTAGATAAATATAGAAGTTACAACTTTTTCGGACAAAAAAAGAGTAAAGGATATAAATAAAAAACTCCTTATTTTTATGTCTATTAATCAACGTTTTGGCTACCATCTTCAGGATTTTATTATTAAAAGTTACAAACAGTTGGTAAAGAGATGTCTAGTGTATCAGACACTCAAAACTCAAGAAAATTGTCGTAGGGTCTTACTCATCACTTTTAATAATAAAATCCTGAAAATGGCTAGCCGATGGTAGCCAAAACTTTGATTGATAAACATAAAAATATGGAGTTTTTTATTTATATCCTGCCTCCTTTTTTGTGTCCGAAAAGGTTGTAACTTCCATACTCATAAATTTTTCATTGTTTTAACAAAATAAACTGTTTCATATAGATATCCTGAAGAGAACACCTTTTGAAGTGTCGAAACATCAAAACTTCATGAACGAAATTCAAGAAAACACAGTGTGTTGTTACCATGCTCTATTTCAAAATTACTAATCCATCATATTAAACCTGATTGAGCAAAGTACTGTTATTTATTTACTACTGTTATTTATATCACTTATTTATGTTCGTCACTTATTGATAGTTACTGTTGTTATTATAGGTTTATAAGCAATTACATGATTGAAATCAGTATTCAACATTCACATTTTACATTTTTATTTTCACTCTTTCATAACCCTCAAAGTTTTTGTACATTATAATATATTCTGCATTGAATAAGAGTAATTCATTTAAATCAAGTATTATGTTCATGAGTTACTCATGAAGTTAAAAGTGAAAAGAAAACTTATTATTCATAGGATGATAAAAATTGAAACAAAGGTTCAAAGTTTGTATTAATAAATGCTTTTAAAAATTGCTGCTTTTAATTTCAATATTTATTGTGAATAAAATCACTTAATTTTTTGAGTACCGAGATTTTTAATCTTACATAGATAATTTTATTCTTCGTTTTTCATTTTGAGTGCATAAACGCATTTTTCACTAACTATTGTGTAGGCAGACCTAGGTATTTATTTTACAAAGTTGAAAAAATCATATATATTTCTTTTCTAAACACTTTAAGATTATAAATGATTTGATGTAAAATTTATTGAACCAATTTCATTAAAGACTTAATAAATTTGGAGATATATTTGCAACTTTTAAAATTATAGTCTTTAATTTGTCTAGCATTAAAATTTTCAACACCAAATTATTATTGAATCGAATTTGGTTGCAACAACAGAGAGAAAATTTGAGATCATTTTATCTATTTAATTCAAAGTATGAATTGATAACTTTGAAATAACTTGAATTAATTAACATAATTATTTTTTTATCAAATTTGTAATCATCACATCACTTTTTTTTATTTATTTAAGATGTTTGACTAAAATTAAAAAAAAAGCAGAAATGTTACAAATTTATTTTAAAATTTCTAAAATGCGGTCATTTAAATTCTTATTGCCCTTAAAATTAAATTTTAAATAAAAATTCCTTAGCCTTTAAAAAATATTTTTATTCCGCTTGATTCATTCATTTATGATCAAAAATCAAATCGTATAACCTCACGGATCAAACAATTGTTTTTTTTTAACTTTGACAGTTCATTATCAAAAACTTACCTCTCTATACCTACGCGGCTACGTTCGCTTCGCATTTTTTACGGTTGTCGTCACTCTAAACCAATCAGATCCAGAATAAAAGTCTGAATCTTCAATTCGATAATTTCTCGAGCTCGAAACTCGACACTCGCACTTTCCTTTTTATAAGTAGGACTAGAAACTCGCTAGCGCGCGTACCGCGCGCCGGTGCTATCATTCATTTGTCGCTTTTATTGAATTGAATCAATCGATGATTAAAAAAAGAAAACAAACATTTAATATTTATTTTATTCATTTTTTAAAATTAATAGAAACTCGCTAGCGCGCGTACCATGCGTTTGTCCTATCATTCATCTACCACTGTCTCGAAATTAATTCAGCATCCTTAATAAAAGCCCCAAAACAAAGGAATGATGGTTTTTCTTTGCTGATTCATAAAATCAGTTCAGAGGTGATTTATTATTAACCATCTTACCTTACTTGATACCAACAATTTAATCAAGAGAATCCTGAAAAGATTTTATAATATTTTTTTTTTTTTAACAATTTTGAAACCAAGACTTATGACCAGGTTGTACTAAATATTCATCTTGACTTTTAAGTTGACATAAACGGCTGTTACTTTTCTGACTTGATCAATTTTTTGTTTGCTCACCCTAATCGCATAATTTTTGATTGATCGCCGTAGGTGAATAATGATAGACGAGCTTACTGATCATTATAAACCTACTTTGTATCAATATTTTTTGGACATTACCATGATTGAATGGTGATTGAATCATTATCCAATTTTCAAGCTTAAGATTTCTCTATGCCATTTTATAAAATTAGTATTCGTATATTATAACCGTTACACACTGTACATAAAGTAAAATAAAATCCTTTCTTGCTTGGTCTAACGAACGTTTATTCAAATTCTTTTTGCCAACGTTTCGTCATCGTTTGATGATGACCTCTTTAGGACTATATAAATTACAAAATCACAAATTATACAGAAATTATTAAAAATTATAAAAATTACATTATAAATTAATGAATTTGTAAATAAAATTAAAATAAAAAAAATTATTCACCTATAAGATTATAAAATCATTCGATAAATTTATCATGTTGTCGACTACATGGTTTAAATATTACTGATTTTGGGACAAACTTTTTTGATGATGAAGTACATAATGTCCGTCTGTTTACTGATGTTATTAGGATAAAAGTGAATTTAAAAAAATAACTCTTTATTCTGCTGTGTACCTAATATGGCCCCCCGCAAATTAGTAGAAATACCGCTACTTTAAAGTGTATTTCCAAAGAGTCTTTAGTTTCATATTTACTTTTCGAAAATCCTATCCTAATGTTATTTTAATGAAATAAATTTAATTGTTTCAAAGTTGTTTTTCATTTTATAACTAAAAAAACAAACTTTGATAACAATTTAAAATTGTAATTTTTCTACTGGTTGCAAAGCTTTCAAAAACATTGTAAAAAAGGCTCAATTTTTAAGAAAATCATTTTTAAAATAATTAAAATTTTGAAGTTTTTTAAATCTCATATCCTGATTGATTTAAAAAATAGAAACAAAGCGAAATTAATAAATAACTTCAAGGGGGCCATATTAGGTACACAAATTTTTGGTGTCTTAAAAAAACGTGTTTTGGTAAATCCTCTGGCATTTCAAGCTCATTTATCAAAATCGAACGCGTATGGTTTCATTTTAAAGCTCTTGAATTAACTTTTAAAATGAGACCTTACACGTCAAAAAATATTGGTTTGATTCGCCACAACGTCTATTCTCACTTAGGTGGGCCATATAAGGTATACACTTATCTTATATAAATTATCATGTGGTTCAATATTTCGTTTTAAAAAAATTAAGTCTTTATTTTTTTCAAATATTTCGAGACCCAGACCCTAATGGAAAAGAAAACGTGATAAATTCTTACAAAATTTAGATTCAGAAATTTTTCAAGATTTTTTAGGAGGGCAAAAGGCACTTTTACAACGAATTCATGAAAATTTTACATTAATTGTTATCTGGCAGGCGAAATTTCATTAATACTAAATCTATATGAATAGCAAACAGATTTTTTTGTTAACAAAGTTTTGCAAAAACCGCGTTTCTCTAGCCATCTTTGGTTTCGAGATATCAAAGAAAATGATTTTTGTCTTAAGTATCCTTTTTTAAAGACCATAAAATTGATGCATTTATATTGTGTAGGAGTTTTTGCAAAAAACCTTAAAGTCATTCCATGGATGATCGAATGCTAAAAAAAACTCTAAAAACTATTAAAAAATCATCAAGCCAGACAAAGTTGTCTAAAAAATTTTTTTTTTCAGTAGCCTCTATTTTTTATGTAAATTAATCGAATAGTATAATGCAATACAAGAGCAGAAAGTTGAACATTGCTGCACTGTGCGACATGTAAGAGGTTAGAAGCTCAACATTTCTTTCTGCACTGCTGTTATACGTCGGTATTGTAGAGCGCCTGATTGCAGCAAAGTTGAACTTTCGACTGAGAAATCGGTGCACAGGATTCGTACTTTCGACCATCGGATGGAGAAAAAAACTTTAAAAAGGAAAGTTTTAGGCGCTAATGCCAACATTCTATTCTCTTTTTAGGGACCCTAGAATTTGAAGTATTAGTTTTTAAACTTTGATTCTTACCTTGAAACCTCAGATGGCTAGTAAAACGCGGTTTAAAACAAAAATTTTCTACCAAAAAGTTTAGTTAAGCTCCGTATGTTGTTTTTTAATTTTGATGAAATATGTGCCCTTAAGGTGGCGATTTATATTAAATATTTTAATATTTTTTTTTTTTTTGGTGGTGACCGATACTTGATGAAAAAACCCTTTCAATTTTAATAAAATTGTAAACTGATACCCGTTAAATTAATGATTCTGATTTTAATAAAATTGGTCAAAAAGGTGATTTTTTATTTTTAAAAAGTTGAAACAATATGACCAGCTGTGCGAGGACTTTACCGCAAGTTTTTTGGTTTTTTTTTTCAATGTAGTTTTAAGGTAAAAAAACAGCTTAAACTGTTCGGTGCAAGAAAATATTTTCAAATCATAGTCAAACTAAATTGATCGTAAACAAAATTTGTTTAACAAAAAATTTAAAATTTAACATTTTTATTTTAGATTCTATTTGCCGAGGAAGCTGATCCGGCTATTTTATTTGGCGAAATACCCTTTCTTCTTATAAAGTTTTAAGGCATATTTTATAAACCTGTCCTGAATCTAAGGCAGGTTGGCGCAAAAAATAGCAAACCCAAGAGCTTGCCAAGGGTTGGCTAATATTTTTCAAGCGATCGTGTAACGTTTTAATCGCAAAGGCCCCGAAAACCATACCCCTCCCACGTAGCGGGGAGAATATTTGCGTATTCGGGGCCTGTATAATATGAAAAGTAAAAGTTGAGAATAGTTCAATACATATATTTGAGAAACTGTTTTGATTTTTAATCTGGTTACTTAATAAAAATAACCTTTGTATGTTCTCTAGTTTCAAATCACATTATTCAGTTTAGAATGAAAATACTTTTTCGCTATTTTGGGCATGATTTTTTTTTAAATTGACCGACCTGCCTTGGTTTCTCCTACCTGCAATACGTGAGCTTTATTATAAACTACAATAGTATATTATTCCCAGAGGGACTAAAGTTTGCTGTGGAGGCCCGCTGTTATTGCAGCCCGAGACGAAGTCGCAACAACCTTGTTTTAGGCCGTGCCCCAAAAATACTATTCTTTGATCGGAAAACATAAAAATTTGATCTTACATTATAGTTTTATTACTCATTTCAAACTACAATATGAAAATTGCATTCCTTTTATTTAGTATTGTGTATTCAGAGGCAGAGCCCTTGATATTTCCATCAAATCGATCAACACATGCTCTAAATATCCAATCTTTTTTTTTAGTCCGTAATTGTGCTGGGTCAATTACCTGAAATACTTGCGCTCCAATTGAAACATCACATATTTGTGTTCGTCACTTTTTGATAGGCGTTATTAGGATTCTAATTAATTACATGATTGATACCAGTATTCAACATTTACATTTACACTTGCATTTTTACTCTTTCATAACCCTCAAATTTTTTGTACATCATAATATTGGGAATTGAATAACAATTATTCATTTAAATCAAATTAGTCTTGTAATCATAAGTTTTTCATGAAGTGAAAAACGAAAAAAAATTAAATCGAAGATTTAAAATTTGCATTAAAAGTTGCTTTTTCAATATTCATTTTGAATAATATCACTCAATTTTTTGAGTACCGTGCGTTTAATCTTACATAGATATTTTATTTTTTGTTTTCAATCTCAAGTAAAAAAAACGTATTTTATTACTAACTATGGTGTATGTAGACCTTGGTATTTTTATTAGATAGTTGAAAAAGTCGAATTTATATTTTTTTCTTAACAATTTTACATTGTAAGTGATTTAATAGAAAAGTTATTGAACCAATTCTGTTAAAGATTTAAATGAATTGAACTGGAGATATATTTGCAACTTTTAAAATTCTAGTTTTTAATTTATTTACCACTAAACATTGCAACAACAAATTATTATCATAGAATCGAACATGATATAACAATGGAATTAAATTTTGAGATTATTTTAAGTATTGAATTGACTTTGAAGTTACTTAAATTAACTCACGTAATTAATTTATTATAAAATTTGTGATTTTTATACTTCTCTTCTTCTATTTATTTATGATGTTCAAGAAAATATAAATAAAATGAACAAGAATGTTACAAATTTATTTTTTAATTTCCGAGATGCGGTTATTCCAATTCTCATGGACCTTGAAATTCAATTAAAAAAAACTTCTGTAGCTTTCAAAAAGTATTTTTATTCCACATTGATTCATTAATTGTTGATCAAAAATCAAGTCGTATAACCTCATGGATCGAACAATTGTTTTCTTGGAACTTTGACAGTTCGTTATCAAAAATTTACCTCTCTATACCTTCGCAGCAACGTTCGCTTCGCATTTTTTATGGTTGTCGTCACTCTGAGCCAATCAGATCCAGAATAAATGTCTTAATCTTCAATTCGATAGTTTCTCGAGCTCGAATCTCGACACTCGCGTACTCCCTTTTATAAGAAGGACTAGAAACTCGCTAGCGCGCGTACCGCGCGCCGGTGCTATCATTCATTTGTCGCTTTTATTGATTTGAATCAATCGATGATTAAAAAAAGAAAACATACAATAAATATTTATTTTATTCATTTTTTTTAATTAATAAAAATTTCGCTAGTGCGTACCACGCGCTTATCCTATTATTCATTTACTACTTTTTCAAAATTAATTCAGCATTGTTAACAAAATCCCCAAAACAAAGGAATGATGGTTTTTCTTTGCTGATTCATAAAATCAGTTCTGGGGTGATTTATTATTAACATCTAACCTTACTCGATACCAACAATTTAATCAAGAGAATCCTGAAAAGATTTTACGATATTTAATTTTTTATCAATTTTGAAACCAAGACTTATGACCAGGTAGTACTAAATATTCATCTTGACTTTTAAGTTGACAAAAAGGGCTGTAAGTTTTCTGACTTGATCAATTTTTTTGCCTCTACTTCGACTCGTGCTGAAACATCCAACTCTCGTGGAAACGACGCGTTTCCCTTACTTTTACAGGAATATATTTACAGGAATAATATATTATTAAGATAAAAGTGAATGTGAAAAAGTAACTTTTTATCCTGCAGTGTACCTAATATGGCCCCTGCAAATTAGTAGAAATGGCAATATTTCAAAGTGTATTTCCGATGAGTCTTTAGTTTCGTATTTACTTTTTAGGAAATCCTATCCTTATGTTATTTTAATGAAACAAATTTTATTGTTTCAAAGCTTTTTCTCATATTTATTTTATAACTAAAGAAACAAACTTTGAGTTGTAATTTTTCTACTGGTTGCAAAGCTTTCAAAAACATTGTAAGAGGCTCAATTTAAAAAAAATCATTTTTGAAATAATTAAAATTTTGCAGTTTTTTAAATCTTATATCCTGATTGATTTAAAAAATAGGAACAAATCACAGTTAATAAATAACTTCAAGGGGGCCATATAAGGTACACAAATTTTTGGTGTCTTAAAAAAACGTGTTTTCGTAAATCCTCTGGCATTTCAAGCTCATTGATCAAAGTCGAACGCGTAATGTTTCACTTTAAAGCTCTTGAATTAACCTTTAAAATTAGACCTTACACGTCAAAAAATATTGATTTAATTCGCCACAACGTCGATTATCGCTTAGGGGGGCCATATTAAGTATACACTTACCTTATACAACTTATCATATGGTTCAAAATTTCGTTTTCAAAAAATTTAGTCTATATTTTATTTCTATTTTTTGCGATGAATTCAAATGGTTTAGGACATTTCTAACATTATAATTTTTATCAAATATTTCGAGACCCAGACCCTAATGGAAAAGAACAAACGTGATATATTTTAACAAAAAATAGATTAAGAAATTTTTCAAAATTTTTTAGGAGGTAAAAAGGCACTTTTACAACTAATTCATGAAAATTTTACATTGATTGTTATTTTGCAGGCGAAATTTCATTAAAACTAAACCTGTATGAACAGCAAACAGATTTTTTTGTTAACGAAGTTTTGCCAAAAACCGCGTTTCTCTAGCCATCTTTGGTTTCGAGATATCAAGAGAAATGATTTTTGCCTTAAGTATCCTTTTTTAAAGACCACAAAATTGTTGCATTTATATTGTGTAGGAGTTTCTGCAAAAAACCTTAAAGTCATTCCATGGGTGATCGAATGCTAAAAAAACTCTAAAAACTATTTAAAAATCATCAAGCCAGACAAAGTTGTCTAAAAATTTTTTTTTTTCAGTAGCCTCCATTTTTTATGTACATAAATTAATCGAATAATATAATGTAATACAAGAGCAGAAAGTTCTTTCTGCACTGCTGTCATACGTCGGTATAGTAGATCGCCTGAATGCAGCAAGGTTGAACTTTCGACTGAGAAATCGGTGCACAGGATTCGTACTTTCGACCATCGGATGGAGAAAAAATCTTTAAAAAGGAAAGTTTTAGGCGCTAATCACAACATTCTTTTCTTTTTTTTAGGGACCCTAGGATTTAAAGTATTAATTTTTACACTTTGATTCTTACCTTGAAACCTCGGATGGCTAGTAAAACGCGGTTTACATCAAAAATTTTCTACCAAAAAGTTTAGTTTAGCTACGTATATGTGGTTTTATAATGTTGATGAAATATGTGACCTTAAGGTGGCGATTCATATTAAATATTTTAATTTTTTTTTTTTTTTTTGTGGCGGTCAATACTTAATGAGAAATTTACCCTTTCAATTTTAATAAAATTGGTCAAAAAGTTGCTCTTTTATTTTTAAAAAGTTGAAACAATATGACCAGCTATGCGAGGATTTTATCTCAAGTTTTTTTGTTTTTTTCAATGTAATTTTAAGGCAAAAAAACAGCTTAAACCGTTTGAAATTGGTGCAAAAGACTATTTTCAAATCATAGTCCAAATAAATTGATTGTAAACATAATTTGTTCAACAAAAAATTTGAAATTGAACATTTTTATTTTAGATTCTATTGGTTATAAATTAACTGTAAATCTCTAGCCCTCTTTGATTCTGAGATGTGAAAAAGATTTAAAATTAACTACATTAGATCCCATAGCCTCAAAGGAAGGAAAACTAAGCCCTTTCAAAAGATATTCAAATATTGTAGGGATTTGCCGTGAAGATAATTCGGCTGATTTATTCGGCAAAATACCCTTCCTTCTTATAAAGTTTTAAGGCATCTTTTATAAACCTGTCCTGAATCTGAGGCAGGTTGGCAAAAAAAACAGCAAACCCAAGAGCTTGTTAAGGGTTGGCTAATATTTTTCAAGCGATCGTGTAACGTTTTCATTTTTTTTTCCTCCTACGTAGCGGGGGGAATATTTGCGTATTCGGGGCCTGTATAATATGAAAAGTAAAAGTTGAGAATAGTTCAATACATATATTTGAGAAACTGTTTTGATTTTTAATCTGGTTACTCAATAAAAATAACCTTTGTATGTTCTCTTGTTTCAAATCACATTATTCAGTTTGGAATGAAAATACTTTTTCGCGATATAAGGCATGATTTTTTTTTAAATTGACCGACCTGCCTCGGTTTCTCCTACCTGCAATACGTGAGCTTTATTATAAACTACAAAATATATTTCTGTGATACTTCTTACAATTCAATTAGATCATACATCTTAACATTAGTTGTTGTTAGTATCAATACTATTAAAATTTTCATTGTAATGACTATTTAATATTTATATTTATACTTTTGTTTATAAAAGTATCCATTTCATACCTAAAAACTTTATGTACGTTATTATCTACGTTAAATAAAAATTATAAAATCGAAATACTCGATAAAATTCAAACTAAGATTTGAATTACGATGAAAAGTTTTTTTGAAAAATTAAAGTTTTTACTTATATTCATCGATTATGAAAGTATTAAAAAGTATATACCTGGCCTAGGTGTGTATATTTATTTATGTTCAACGGAGTCAGAAAGCAACAACCTCGTTTTAGGCCGTGCCCCAAAAATACTATCCTTTGATCAGAAAACGTAAAAATTTGATCTTACATTATAGTTTTATTACTCATTTCAATCTACAATATGAAAATTGCATTCCTTTTATTTAGTATTGTGTATTCAGAGGCAGAGCCCTTGGTATTTCCATCATATCGATCAACACATGCTCTAAGTATCCAATATTTTTTTTTAGTCCGTAATTGGGCTGGGTCAATTACCTGAAATACTTGCGCTCCAATTGAAACATCACATATTTATGTTCGTCACTTTTTGATAGTCGTTATTAGGATTCTAATTTATTACATGATTGATACCAGTATTCAACATTTACATTGCCACTTGTATTTTTACTCTTTCATAACCCTCAAATTTTTTGTACATCATAATATTGGGAATTGAATAACAATTATTCATTTAAATCAAATTAGTCTTGTAATCATGAAGTGAAAAACAAAAAAAAGTTAAAACGAAGATTTAAAATTTGTATTAAAAGTTGCTTTTTCAATATTAATTTTTAATAATATCACTCAATTTTTTGAGTACCGTGAGTTTAATCTTACATAGATCTTTTATTTTTTGTTTTCAATCTCAAGTAAAAAAAACGTATTTTATTACTAACTATGGTGTATGTAGACCTTGGTATTCTTATTAAATAGTTGAAAAAATCAAATATATTTTTGTTGCTGAACACTGTAACATTGTAAATGATTTAATGTATAAGTTATTGAATCAATTCTGTTAAAGCTTTAAATGAATTGAATTAGAGATATTCTTGCATCTTTTAAAATTCTAGTTTTTAATTTATTCAGCACTAAACTTTTCAACAACATATTATTATCATAGAATCGGATTTTGTTATAACAATATAGGTAAATTTTGAGATTATTTTATCTATTTGATTTGGGGTATTGAATTGACTTTGAAGTAACTTAAATTAACTTACGTAATTAATTTATTATAAAATTTGTAATTTTTATACTCCTCTTCTTCTATTTATTTATGATGTTCAAGAAAATATAAATAAAATGAACAAGAATGTTACAAATTTATTTTTTAATTTCCGAGATGCGGTTATTCCAATTCTCATGGACCTTGAAATTCAATTAAAAAAAAAGTCTGTAGCTTTCAAAAAGTATTTTTATTCCACATTGATTCATTAATTGTTGATCAAAAATCAAGTCGTATAACCTCATGGATCGAACAATTGTTTTTTTTTAACTTTGACAGTTCATTATCAAAAACTTACCTCTCTATACCTACGCGGCTACGTTCGCTTCGCATTTTTTACGGTTGTCGTCACTCTAAACCAATCAGATCCAGAATAAAAGTCTGAATCTTCAATTAGATAATTTCTCGAGCTCGAAACTCGACACTCGCACTCTCCTTTTTATAAGTAGGACTAGAAAATCCGCTAGCGCGCGTACCGCGCGCCTGTACTTTGATCGATTTCTCGCTTTTTCATCAATTTAAATCAGAGTTAATAAGTACACGAGCATATTTTAACTCAAAGCTTTTTAGTAATTCACATAAATACTTTATAGTTGTGCCTCATGTAACTTTACGTGGAGATTCGAAACTGCTCTTTTGAAAAAAAAAAATTTATTTTAGCATCAAAGAATCACGTATTTAATTTTCATCAAGTTAAGTGATTTTTTGCAGCTGAGTGCACATTATGCACATGCATCACATCAATCACAATCACATCACAGAACCCCCAAAATATAAAAAAATTTTCATTCTCTCGACCATTAAATCAGAGTTCGAGTGTTTTATTTCCATTAATTGTTTTGAAACTTTCCTTTCCTAGTACTATTAATTTCTATCTTAAGTTGTTTATGAAATTTTTGCTTTTATCATCAACAATATTTCAAAACTAAGACGTGACTTAACTTAAACTGTTTCGATAGCAAACTCTAAAAAACATCATTCATTATTAGCCTCTTGTTCACAGTTTATATATAATACCTCAAAATTGTCTTTTTCAATAAATTATTTTTTTTTGTTAACCGAACCTTTCGTAAATATTGATCCGTTAGCACAGGTACATATTGTTGTCTCCTTAATGACTTTTCTTTAAAAAGTTAACTTTGATCAATATTTTTCAGATAGTACCCTGATTAAATATTTTGATGATTCAATCGCTGATGCAGATTTCCAGATTTCGGTTACTCTATACTGTGTTATGCAATTAGCAATATAATTCAATTTTTTTCCTGACTTATATTGAATACTATTATAATTCGAAAACCATTGCAGTAATCGTCTACTGTAATAGTATATTTCACATCGGGCGCTGGAAAGTATAAGCAAGCCTTAGCAAACCCAAATTGAAACCCGAGCCAACGGCGAGGGCGTTAGGGTTTGCTAATTCTTTTCCAGTGTCGTGTGAAATGTTTTTTTCGTACGACGGGTCCGGGAAGTTCTACTGCCTGTAGCACTTCCCGGACGGAGTACGGAAAAAATCTTTTAGTGCGCTTTTAAATTCACTTTGATTTTTTAAGTAATATTTGATCAAGATATGTTTGAGTTACTTAAACACAAATTTTTATCCCGTATAAATTTTATAGGAAATTCTTCTTCCATCCATATTTTATTAAAAATTTTAATTAAATAGGAAAAAAAATGCCAAAAGATTGTTAATACAGCCAGTCCTCAGATAAATTATTTCACTTGTGCTAAGGACGTTCAACTTTGACTACTCAAGTCAAGTCTTCTCGTATGACTATTTTTCCGATGTAGAAACACGCTGATTGGTTGCTCGAGTCTAACCTAACCCCAAAAGTACTATTTTTTTTTTTTTTTTTTAACTTTTCTTTTCTATTATTAATATTCTCTTAAACGTCTCCGTAAACATCTTAAAATAATCCTCAAATGCTCTTTTGATACCTCAAAAAAACTGTGCTTTGTGTCATGTGAGAGAATTTGTTAAGAAACACGAAAAAGTTCGATTTTCCGTATGACACTTGTTAATGGGTGTAAGCAATAATTATTAATATCTTTGTTATTTGACTTCTAATTGCATCCAGATTTTAACAGAGGAATTCTTATTATGCAATCAAAATATCCCTAAATTTTCATAATTTATTCATCATGATTAATTTTTCAAGTTGAATGTCCTTAAAAAATAAAAACTCAATCCAATTTTCCAAACTACACTTAACAGTTTAAGTAGAAATGTTCTTTTAATCATTATTTTAAATTTTTCTGTAATATCTGCTAAAATGCAAATTTTTAAAATTTAATGTATGAAATAGAATTCTTACACTAATATTTGTTAATCTTTCTATCCCTACACCTAAAATCTATCTGGATTTCGGTTCAAATATGACAGCTGGATTTCCAGCTGGATTTCAAAATCAAAAAAAAAAATTTTTTGTTTAATATCCCTGTTGTTACTCCACACGTGTGGCACACAATAATTTCTAATGATAATACTTTAGTAAAATGTGATTTGCAAATTATTTAACTATTCATAAATTTGAAAAAGCAGTGGTTGAAACCTTCACTTTTTATTCGTTTTTTCCCTATATACAGGTAAGTTTACTTGGTTCAATAGGTCACGATTATTACCGGGAGCTTCCAAAATTAAAAAGGACTATTACTATTAATTATTTTAACATTTTATGCAAAAATATTTTTTTCTGCCACATGTGTGGCACACGTGTGGAGTCACAACAGGGATTGCTTAAAATCAAGTTATTATTTATTTTTCAATGATTTTGAAAAAATTGAACTCAGTTTTTTTTTTTATTTTCCAGCTAGAAATCCAGCTGGACAAATCCAGCTAGAAAATTTTGAAAAATAACAAAGTTCAATTTTTTCAAAATTATTGAGAAATCAATAATACAATATCAACCAAAAAATTTATTTTTTGGAAATCCAGCTGAAAGTTCAGCTGGTAATCCGGCTGGAAATCCAGCTGGATCTCAGGGGTAGGGGTGTAATACCAAGGGTCAAAAATTCCAAATAAGTACAGCTCGATGTCATAACCAGTGAGGAGCTCAAGACGCTCGAAATTGGCTCAGGCGGCGCCAGTTGATTTTTGAAAAATACTGTCATTTCTAACCGATAAGAAAACTAAAGCAAAAACTTAAATTTTGTTCTTCATACGAATTCTGAGTTTCATTCGTAAAAACTCGGGAAAAGCTAAATATTTTTTTATAAAATTTTAAAACCGCATTCTTGAAGTTTTTTCTCTGCTATCAAATTGGTCCAGATATTTTTAAAAAATGTATGAGCCATGTTACTAATTTTTTAGCGATGTATTGACGATTTCTAACCTAAAAACCTTGGATTAAAAAAATTAAGCATAAATTTAAGAGTCCAAAATAATTTCAGAGAAAATTTTTCATTTAGTTTCGAAAAATGTTTGTGTAGAATTTCAAAACGATATTTTTTATAGGTAAAAAATGGCAGTATTTTCTAAAAAGTGGCTATTTAAATTTTCATCGCTATCAATGATTTAATTATATTTATACTTTTATTTGAAAGTGTGTCCATGTCATACCCAAAAAATTTTCGTAAGTTCTAATCTACGTCGAATGAAAATTATCAGATAAAAATATTGATAAATTTCAAACGAAGATTTGAATTACAATGAAAAGTGTCTTTGAAAAATTGCAGTTTTTCATTCTTCATATAAGTTTCGACATATATAAATCGCTTTTGAAAGCATTTAAAACTATATACCTGGCCCATTTTATTTCAGGTTCTACAGAGTCAAAAAGCGAATAATTTGTTCTAGGCCGCGGCCGAAAAATACAATTTTTTGGTCGGAAAACATAAAAATTTGATCTTACATTATAGCTTCATTACTAATTTTCATCTACAATACAAAAATTGCATTTCTTTCATTTATTATTGTTTACTCAGAGACAGAGACCCTGGTTTGCCCATCACATCGAGCATGCTCTAAATATTAAATCTTTTTTTCTAGTCCGTTGTGCTGGGTTGATTACCTGAAATACTGGAGCTCTAATTGAAACGTATTCACATATTTATTATGAAGGATTAGTAGTTTGGAAATAGAGCATAAAGGCAAAACACTATGTTTTTCTCGGTGTTTTCTTGAATTTCTTTTATTAATTTTCAACGTTTCGACACTACAAATGGTGTCCTCTTCAGGATGCCCTTATAAAACGGTTTATCTTGTTAAAACAATGAAAAATATATGAATTTTGTTTACAAATTAAAAAATAATTTAAAAAAAATACAAAACAATGTAGAAATTTCTAACCAAAATTTTTATATTTTTCAAATTAATTGCTTTACGTCTAAAGTTAGATAAATATGGAAGTTACGATCTTTTCGGACAAAAAAGGGGAGTAGGATATAAATAAAAAACTCCTTATTTTTATGTTTATCAATAAAATAATAAATAAAATAATAAAATCATGAATATGGCTATCCGTTGGTAGCCGAAAATTTTATTGATAAACATAAAAATAAGGAGTTTTTTATTTATATCCTACTCCCCTTTTTTGTCCGAAAAGATCGTAACTTCCATATTTATCTAACGAGTAGCGGTCAAATCCCCCAGCGGCCAAATCCCCCACCAATCAGATTGTCCCGTTTGAAAGGAGCCCCCACAAATCACTGCGTTGTTGTCGCATGTCACAAATTAAAAAGGTACATGGAGGTAAATTTTGAAAATAATATGTCAAGAGATTACCGATTTTCAATTGCAGGGTTAGGCACGGCAGAAATGCGAATTTTTTCACGGTGACAGGTGAATGTGTTTTTAGGAACGCATCATCATAACAGCTGACTTTTGACTACTAAATTAAACAGAATTTTTTCCCTCATTATATTCATTTATTAAAAAAAAATATTTATTTTAGTATTAATTTTTTTTCTTTCTTCAATTGAATTAATATTATAATTATAATGATATTTATAATAAACATTACTCTATTTTTAATTTAATTCGCAAATGTATTACGTAATATGGCAATAGACAAAAACTTTTATAGTATAATCTCGTATGATTCTTCGTTTTTAAAGGAAAGTGTAAAATTTTTTACTTTTTTTAAAAAGATTAAAAAAAATAGTTGTATTAATATTAAGCACATTCCAATATACTTATTCTTCAAAAAATTAAAATTAATTGATTTAGAAACAATACATATTACCTAAATATTCTGTGCTGCATTGGTATTAATAAATAAATGAAATAATTTTCCTTCAAATTTTATGAGGATCTCATTGAAGTTTAAATTATGTTCATAAAAATAGGAATGCTTGCATGCAGGTAAATTTAAAGATATGTTAGACGTAAAAAAATTAACGTAACCCTTTAAATTCTAGAACAAAATAAATTATAAAAAATAAAATAATTTGAAATGAATTTTTGTCCATAATTTACTAATAATAAGACGTAGTTTATACAAATTTTAAATTTATTTTTACATTAATATTATTTTCAACTCAGTTATAACATTTTTACAAAAAATAATCAATTTAATTTAAGATTTCTGTACTTATGTAATCAATTAGAAATTCCATATACAAAGTTACAAAGTCCTGTACATTACTAAATTTAACTTAATAAATTTTTGAAAAGGAGTAAGGATTGGTCGAAGTCAACAGATAAACAATACAATAAATTTATTATTTTTCATAACCTGATATACATTTCGAAGCAGCTTTTAAAGAGTAATTTATAAATTTTTATTCAAAAATAATGAAAAATAAAACTTTTTTACAAAATTTTAAGTTTAACTCAAGTGAACTCAAAATAACTTTGCTATAGAAAAGTTTTTTTTATACTTCTGCTAGAGCGATAAGTTTTATTAAAGTTGCGAATGCACGGAGAAAAAAATTGCTGGTTAAAGTAAGTCGAAACAATCCCGTGGTAGGAATAACTGAACAATCCCGTCCGCCAGCCCGGTTGAACCATAATAATAATAATAACTTTATTCAGATGTATAAGTGATATGTATACATAAAACCGTAAATACATAATTTTGCATGAATGCAAAAATCGCCACTATGACTTTAATAAGTCAGCGCGTGGCCTGAATATAATAACTTATAATTAATTAATAAAATTTTAAATTTAAATTTACACTTAAAATTACTTTACAATAGATATAAGAATTACAAATTTTCAGATCATCTAAAAAAGCTTTAACGAAAGTATTTGTTGTGTGATTATCATCCTCTTTTATAATTCAAAAATATTCAACAATTATCAATAATCCATCTTTTTAAATTTAATTTTATAGACTTCTTGTTAGAAGTAATATTTTTCAAATCATTAGGTAACATGTTGAAAGTTTTTATCGCATTATAATGACTACTTTTTTTTAATATAGATTTTTTTATAGTAGGCAATGTTATTAATTTATTCTTAGTAATACTATTTGAGTTTTTATAAATATAACAGAGTTTGTCATAATGAAAAACAAGTGAATTTAAATAATACATCTGATTAATTCTCAATATATTTTTACTATATTTAAGTGAAATTCTTTTTAAGATTTTTTTCTGTAGATTAGAAAGTAAGTTTTTGGCATTTTTATAGCACCCTCCCCAAGCTAAAATACCGTATGAACAAAAACAATTAAATAGGCTGCCTAAATGCGTTCGATGTCAATCTCGTCCGCCCGGGCTGGTGCACGGGATTGTTCAGTGATGCCTATAGCACGAGTTTGTTTCGACTATAACACGGGTTTAACCAGCAATTTTTTTCTCCGTGTGTAATGGAATATTATATCACACAGAAAATTCGAGTGACGACAAAAGAATAAAAAATTTGAAAATTAGAATTATTTTACTGAAAAAGTAACTAAAAAGATTTCTTGCATTAATTTTCTTTGTTTATTTCTTTATTTCAAAGAAACCACACGCAAAAAACTCGGCGGAAAGAAACGGCCGGTAAGGCATACCAAGAAAAAAGTCGGGCGAAGTTGCCCGAAAAATCGGTGGAAGGTTTCTGATTTTTTCCAAAGCCTATATAGGTATATGCCGCGGCTGAGTGCTGCCAGCTGGGCTGTAGCGCTGGAGCTTGATGCAGGCAGATCCATCCGCTTTTTCAAAAACGCTGTCAATTTTTATTTGTTTGAACAATTTCTTTCAAACTTTTCAGAAATGTTCTTTAGGACCTAATAAAAAACTTCTTCGCTGGAAGTTTTTTCAAATATGAACTTTTATGCTTACTTTTTTAGTCTAAAGTTTTTGGTTATAAAGTGCTTACTTTTATTTTTAAATGTTTATTACTCGGTTCTGAAAATTTTTAAAAATATTTAAACAACTCCGTTGGCAGCTGTAAGGGTTCAAGAATATAAAGCTAAAATTTCGTCAAAAAATATTAAGTGGTTTTCGAGTTATCGCGTGTTGAGCAGAAACTTGAATTTTTCTCGATTTACGTATTTTTTCGCATTTTAAGTTCAAATTGCAAGAACTCGAAAACCACTTAATATTTTTTGACGAAATTTTAGCTTTATATTCTTGAACCCTTACCGCTGCCAACGGAGTTGTTTAAATATTTTTAAAAATTTTCAGAACCGAGTAATAAACATTTAAAAATAAAAGTAAGCACTTTATAACCAAAAACTTTAGATTAAAAAAGGAAGCATAAGAATTCATATTTGAAAAAACTTCCAGCGAAGAAGTTTTTGATTAGGTCCTAAAGAACATTTCTGAAAAGTTTGAAAGAAATTGTTCAAACAAATAAAAATTGACAGCGTTTTTGAAAAAGCGGATGGATCTGCCTGCATCAAGCTCCAGCGCTACAGCCCAGCTGGCAGTTCTCGGCCGCGGCATATACCTATATAGGCTTTGGAAAAAATCATAAACCTTCCACCGATTTTTCGGGCGTAACTTCACCCGACTTTTTTCTTGGTATGCCTTACCGGCCGTTTCTTTCCGCCGAGTTTTTTGCGTGCAGACGGTTAAAATTTTAACTTTTTTTATTTTAAAACCACTAAGCGGTAGAGTTACTATAGAAAGTATCATTTAAAAGCTGATTCAGAATATATCATAAACAACTATCGTTTTATTTAAAAAAAAACTGTCGAAATATAACTACTCGAACCTAGACTTCTTAATGCAAAAAAAAAAAAAAAATCAAATCAAATTAGTAGTAATCAAAATTATCATTCAGATTTTTCTTTACAATCCTCTTGCCGGGTCTAACTTGCTCACTTTGAGTATCTGTTTTTAGCTTCTTAGGAGTTTGATCACTTTCTTGAGTCACCTTCTTTCTTTTCCCAGGGACTTTTTTACTCGTTGAGTGTATTTTTTGTTTTTTCAGAGTCGGCAAAAATAATAATACCTGATTAGTAGAAACTTCTTGCTGAATCTCAGGTTCTTGAATCTCAGAAACTGATATAATATTTTCTACAGCAGAGGGAGGTGCGTCCTGATTCTGTAAGAGATAAGACTTTGAAGTGTAAATAAAACTAAATAGATTATACCTTAAAAATTAATTAAAAAAATTATTGATCTTATTCAAAGTGCCCTCTCTTATTTTTTGTCAAAGGCAGCACTTGCAGTTGATTAAAAATGTCTTCATTATCCTTAAGTTAATTTTTCAATATAAAATCAAGAGAAAATTCTGAAATTGCAAGCCTACACAATAGATTAGAAATTATTTCTGAATTTTTTCATTGAATGTTTTGAAAAACCCAATTAAAAATGTAAATTTAAAGCAAAACTAAAAACAGAGAAGCATGAGATTTATAACTTGTTATAAAATAAATAAATAAATCATTTTTATTTATAACTTGTTACAACCATACAAGTATGACAGGGCTAGCCCAATACTCAATTTTCACGAATAAACGAAACTAAACTAAATATAAGGCTTTTGCTTTTGGTAGGACGATCCTGCTGTTTTGCATGTCACTAAAAATGCGACAGTTATGATATACGTCTATGACAGCGTCATGACTGAGTGAAAAAATGTGACCGTCGTCATAGAGAACTTTTTTTTTTTTTTTTTTTTTTAATTATTTTTATGAATGTATAATAAAAAAAAAATTCATTGAATTTTGACATGAAAACATCAGTTATGACAGGTCATTCCCCCGGGAAGTTTTGACTCCGGACGGAGTCATCCCCAAGGTGTAACTATCATTAAAGGCACCAGGTGTTTGTCCTGACCCCGTCCGGAGTCAAAACTTCCTGGGGAATCATCCCATCATGTTAGAAAAAGAGCATCAGTACACCAGGAGAACATATCGCATCAGTAGTAAGCAACCGATCGGTAAGGCTTGCAACCTGTAACCTTTTGTTTTAGCTGTTCTCCTGATCGGATCTATTTTTTAAAGCCGAAGCTTTCTTTCAAACACTAATGCTATACTTATTAATTGATTTTTTCATTCATAATTTTACTCAATTTAGAGTTTGGTTAGCGTTTAGCAGTCCCAAGAGTGCATAAACACGAGATAGTGATACTAGTGCGCTTCGCATAAAAAGTATGAAATCTACCGTATGCATATAACCAAAGTAATCAGAAGTTACAATTGGTAGTAACTTTATTTAAAGTTGTTTAATTTGTTATATTAGAAAAAAGAAATTATCAGTTTTTTGAACTAACTAAATAACTTATTTCAAAGGATTTCTTCCACGCCAAATTTAGTAATACTTTTGATCGTACTCATATTCAAGCCTTTTTTTTTATAGACAAGTTTTTAATACACTGAGTTGAAAAAAAAAAAAAAAAAAATCAGAAACAAGAGAAAAAAATGATGATTAAATTTTAAATAGTAAGAACCAATCTTTTGATATTTTTCCATTATGCATTCCTAGTAAGTGATTAACGTCGCAGCCGTTCCTATGGAGACACGGTGGCTTCGCTACCACGCCTTTCAACTATACCTATATGTTTATTCGACATGCTTCAGCTCTGTATAAAGCGCTTCGTGAGTGTCAAAATAACTTTCGAGCAGCAGCACGTCGATATGCTGAACGTTTTCCTCACAGGCGTCACCCAAATCATGGGACAATACGCACCTTAACTAACAGAGCTCGTGGTGGACATCTTACTCGTCAACGCAGACGTCGTGAAAACGACGAAAATGACGTTCGCGTTCTAACAATCTTAGCTGCTACTCATCTCGACCCTCAGGTTAGTAGTCGCCAAATTGAACGTGAAACTGGGATTCCACAACGAACGGTGTTACACGTTTTGAAGAAACTTAAATATCATGCGTACCATATAACATTGGTTCATGAGTTGCAGCCAGTGCATCTTCAAATGAGAGTTCAGTTCTGCAACTGGGCTTTAGCTAGAATTGCACCAGATGCTGACTTTTTTAAGTACGTGCTTTTCTCCGATGAAGCTACATTTAAAAATGACGCTAAACAAGCACCCCATCGTGAGTGGCAAGAGGACTCACGCTAAACAAGCACCCCATCGTGAGTGGCAAGGGGACTCACGTTAAGCAAGCACCCCAACAAGGCCCATGAAAAATTTCAAAAAATACCTAAAATTCGTAAAATTTCCCTCTCTTTCCGAATCCGGGGCCAAAAGTAGGGTTTTCCCACTGAAAACTCGGAGATAGAGTCCGTAAGGCCCAAAATAAAGATAAAGGCCCTATCTCGGCTCAGATAGGCCCAAAAAAAATTTCGAAAAATACCTAAAAATCGTAAAATTTCCCGCTCTTTCCGAATCTGGGGCCAACAGTAGGGTTTTCCCACTGAAAACTCGGGGAGAGTCCAGAAGGCCCAAAGTAAAGATAAAAGCCCTATCTCGGCTCAGATAGGCCCAAAAAAAATTTCAAAAAATACCTTATAATCGTCAAATTTTCCGCTCTTTCCGAATCTGGGGTCAAAAATAGGGATTCCTATTTAAAAAAACGAAATTGAGGCTCGTAGGGCCTAAAATAAAGGTACAGGCCCTATTTCGGCTGGGCCATTTTATTAGCCCCAAAAAATCATGAAACTTTGGTCTCTACATTTTTTTCGATTTGGGCCTTTCCAAGCAAGTTATTCACACACACACACACACTGTATACAATATTGGTAAACATAATAAAAAAAACTTGGTTTGATGAAGGATGAAGGAGCATCCGTTCCAATAGAATAAACCATAACTGCAAAGGACGTGTGCACTCTCCCAAAATTGCAGGAAAGGTACCACCCAACCCGCCGAGGAGTGGCCATGCACACACGACCTCCGAGAATAGGTCCGATCGACCACCCGGACAGACTCGTACTACGAGAAACCTGCCGTCCGCCGGTGGTGCAGTCTCGATATCATGTCTAAATTCTCACGAATAATCCTAATAGGGAGAGAAAAAAAAAATTCCATCCCAAAGACTCAAAAACGTGACGGTCACCGAATCATCCTCAGCATGCCACGGACATGCATTGTGCCATGCGTAACGTAAACACGTCGGGGTACACCTGAGAAAAAACCGAAAATCCTGCATACTCAGGCCCGACTAGGGTTTCGCGCGTCCATGCAAAAAAAAAGAGAAAAAAAACTCAATAGAAGGATACTCCGAGCACTAGTACACGCACGATGGTGTATGAGTGCTATTTCAAAGAAGAAAAACTGAATCGAAGTAAGAAAAATAATCAGGGGCGCTAAAAACCATATTTACGTGAGCCGGCAGCAAACCACGTAAGTCAGGTAAATCATTATTTTTATATTACCCGTACTCTAAAATGCGTATATTACGCATTCAAAAGAGCTATTTTGAGTGTGTAAAATCGCACATTATGATTGTGCTCATGTTGATAGAGCTGCCATCTATTGATTTAAATTCAAAGCTGAGCAGCAGGCACATTTGGTTTTAGCTGCTTTTGCTTGTTGCAAGTGTCTTGCTGCGGCCTGCGGCTCATATCATTAATCGTCCATGTATTTTACAAAATAATACTTTTTTATAAAAATCAAACGTCAAGTGTAGGTAGTTTGTGACGGCCTCAACCGTCCCGTCTCGTTTTGAATTTTTTTATTTTTCTTACTCTTCTATTTTTACTTCTATTTCTCCCTTACCCTGGTTATTTTATTTTATCTTTTATCCAAGCTTTATTTTTTTTTTCTTTTAAGCACCATGTGCAGTTACAATAAGTTTTTTATTCTACGTTATCTATCCCAAACGAGAGGAAGAGAAAAAAAAATTGAAAGTACAAGGCTCAGCGTACTCCACACCCTTGGCCCATTGAATTTTCCGTTGCCGACTTGAGTCGTAAACGACGGTACTCGATGGACCACGGGAGTGAGTAAGTATAGGCCTGTGCAACAGCTGCACAAATAAATTTTTATCTTTATTGCTGAGAAAAAAATTCTCGAGTGTGCATGCGACTTTTCTTCCCAGGGAAAACGTCACCCGCCCGGTCGTAAACAACCGGGGTTTCGGGGCAGATAGCGCTAAGTGGGTCCGTATGTGCACTCCCGCTGGTCCCGGCAGGCGGGCGCGGAGGGCAATTAAAAGGCGGCCCTTTTAAGTATAAGTGTACTGGAGAAGAAGAAGAGAGAGAGAGCAGGAAGAAGCACACATGGAATTTTTTCCCCTACTTTTCCGACACACCCGAAAAACCGAGGTCTCCTGGCCCAGGCTAGGACTCGGTGGGATCAGTCTGCTGTGAATCCTAGGACTGATCGGCAGCTCAACAATCGAACTCTTCACCTAGGTCTTAGAATTTGATTGTTTGAGCCTAGTAGATCTTCTTGGGATTTTTCAAAAGTCATTGATTTCCCCTTTGCTTTTGCCAAGACTTTTTCCTAAGCTTAAATTTTTAAAGTAAAGTTTGATCATAAAAAGTGCCAGTGGTTTCCCCATCGGACTTATTAAGTTCTCTGAAACTTGGACCATCTTCTTAGGGCCAGCCAGGACCAGCTTCAGACCTCTCTCTTCTCTTCACCAGTTTTTAAACAAGTAAGAATCATTTATATTTTGTTCACATTTTTCTGTAACTCTAAATTTTACCAATGTAACCCTTTTCTTTTAACAGTAAATAAATAAGTAAAATAGACCTATAGTTCTTTCAAATTATCTTCTTCCTTCCTTTTTATTTATAGTTTTTTTTTATTTCCTTTCTAAGAATTTTGTTTTCAACAAAATTCGTTTAATAACTGAATTTTTCTCTCTAATCATAAAAAAAAAACAATTACAAAAAAACCTCTCTGACGGGAGTTTAACATATAAAATTAATTAAGATTTATCTTTGATAAATCAAGAAATAAGAATTTTCTCTTTTAAAAATTACACCAATAAATATTTTTCTTTCATAAAATTCAAACAACGAAAGTAGACCCATCCTCGATAAGTCTATTCTCAAATAAAAAAAAAAATAAATAAAAGATTTATCTTTGATAAATCAAGAAATAGATTTTTTTTTTTTTTCCTTTTAATAAATTTCATCAATAATAAATTTTCTAAAATAAAATTTAAACGACGAGACTAGACTCATCCTTGATAAGTCTATTCTCAGACAAGAAAAAAAAATATAAAAGATTTATCTTTGATAAATCAAGAAATAGATTTTTTTTTTTTTTCTTTTAATAAATTTCATCAATAATAAATTTTCTAAAATAAAATTAAACGACGAGACTAGAGTCATCCTTGATAAGTCTATTCTCAGACAAGAAAAAAAATATAAAAGATTTATCTTTGATAAATCAAGAAATAGATTTTTTTTTTTCCTTTTAATAAATTTCATCAATAATAAATTTTCTAAAATAAAATTTAAACGACGAGACTAGACTCATCCTTGATAAGTCTATTCTCAGACAAGAAAAAAAATATAAAGATTTATCTTTGATAAATCAAGAAACAGAAATTTTTCTTTTAATAATTACATCAATAACGGATCTTTCTTTAATAAAATTTAAACAACAAAACTAAACTCAACCTTGATGAGTTTATTTTCAAATAAACCCCAAATAAAGATTTATCTTCGATAAATCAGTGAAAAGAGGTTTCCTCTTTTCAACAAATTCGTTAACGGAATTTTGTTCCTTAACAAAAACAGAAACACTAAAATAAACTTATTTTTGATAAGTTTTATTTTTTTAAGTAAGTTTAAAGATTTATCTTTGATAAATCAATAAATCACAGACTTACTTTCAAAAACATGGGTAGAAAGAGTTTTCTCACTCTTACAAATTACATTAAAGGTAAAATATTCTTTAATAAAAATATAGAGTTAAAAGCTAGCCAATAGTTGACAGGAAGGAAAAATATAAATAAGGCTCTGGGTCTGCACAGCAGTTTAACCAGGCAACTACCCAACTCCTTTCCAATCCTAAGCAACCGCTCGACTAGGATTGGCTTAATTTCTGATAGACAGGGATACTTGGATCTTTTTAACTTTACGGTTAAAGGGATTTAATACCCCTTATTATTTGCAGACTAACTGCAAAGAATATTACAAGTTATTAAAAGTTTTATTTTTTTCTTTTTATAAAAAGTCTACTTAGTTAAAAAGAAAACGTACATAACCTCGGCCATCAAGTTGTGTTGCGTGCAGCGGTGAGGCTACGTAGATTTTGCTAATCATATTTTACAAAATAATAATCAGCAGTTGAAATATATTTACTTAAATAAAAATCTGCTTATAGTTAAAAGTGAAATAATTATAGTATCAAATGTTATAAAAAGTGTTTAAACTGTAAGTTGAAGTTAACTTAGGAAGAACAGTGTGTTTGATTTCAAAAATATATTTTATTTTAAAACACATTAGACTGTATTACGAAGAATCAAATGTTTTTAAACACGAGCAACTACCTCAGTTTTTGGCTTGAGCACCGGCGGAACCGCGACTTTAAAAAATTAACGTCGGGAAAAATTAGCTGTAGGTACTTATATAAACAGTAAACACAACACCGAGAGAGCGGCCGGCGGTGGCAGCGTGGAGAAAGCAGACGACACTTGCAGCAGCTGTGTTTTGATGACTGAGCTTATACTTATATGAATGATTATTTCGGGATCATTTTTGTGCATCAGTTTCAACGTTAGCATTCCGAAGTAAACAAATCAAGCGACGTTAAATCTTGAAATCTTTTCTCCTTACAACTTTACAACGCGCTGTTGTGAGTTCAAGTTAGAGGCCGCGGTGTGAAACGTACACTATAGCAAACCCATGTATATTATATAGTGTACAGCTAAAACCAAAGTACCCATGCTAGCAAGTACAACTATGGTGGTCTGCTAGCAGGATCTAACCTATCAATCTAAAAATTTAAAAGTTTGGCCAAATTCTGTCAATAAATTCACACTTTTGACGCATTTTCGAATACTCGTAATATAAAATAGTATACATAATGCGTGCGTAAACTGCATTGATCACACACTTGTGCTATTGGCGTCGGCAAAGCCGACGCCAGCACGCGTGCGTGAATGATGCATTTTACGCACTTATTAAATAATATACTATTCTATGAATGATGAAATCATTTTTATCGCGGATTCAGGGGCTTCCGAACACATTGTTGGGTAGGGTTTGATTTATGACAATTTTAAGAAATGAACAGATGGGGTAATCAGAAGCGTGAACAGAAATCAGAGAGCCAATATAAAAATAAACGGGAAAAGCGACTTAATTTTGAAAAATAAATCAGGGGAGACAATTAAACTGTTTAAGGACGTTGCCTTGTCGCGGCAGTAGTGGGGGAAGCCGCCCATAGGTTAGGCACGGGAACAGCTGCATTCGCCTCGAGTCTACCCGGTCGATTAACAAAATTATTTTATTTTCAACTCGTTGGTACTCGAGACTGAATTAATAAAACTTTCTGAAATTTTTACATAGTATTACTGAAGACTTCTAGTTTTTAACAGTGTGAATAAAAAGTCTAGAAAAATTTTTTAAAAATAAGGAAAAATCAGCAAACTTTTTACTGATTTTTTAATAACAAAACAATGCCGAAATTGTTTAAAAATCCATAAGAAGTTTTCATATGACATATCCGAATTTCGAGATGATTGCCAACCTGGTTCGAAAACTACAGTAAAATGAAAACGGCATGGTTTTCCCATAAGAGCCTATGTTAAATCACCCGATTTGGAGCGATTTTAGCCCAACTTTAAATTAAAATTTCTCAACAACTGTATTGTAAATCCTCTTGAAATTTTTACACGTTATTCCTTAAGCCTAAACTTAAAGATTGCAATAATTTTCAAACGATTCTTATGGATTTTTTTTCACGAGGCAATGTCCTTAATGTATTGATGATACATGATATAGCGGGGAATTTTCTGTCCCTGAATAAATTTGCAGATGCCGGTCTAAACTAGGAAAGTTATTAGGATTTTTGATGCGGAAAGTAATGTAAATTATTTGGTCGGTGCTTACAGAAAACCAAACTGGTTAATTTATTTTTATGGTGTTGAATCAGGGGAAAGAGGCGGCTTATTTAATTATGAGTGTACTGTGAAGTTAGTTTCAGTTGACGATTTCACCAGTCAATCCTAAACACTCGCTCCAAGGTTGTCAGAATCGGAGGGGTAAATCAATGAATCAGCGGCTTGAGTGTCTGAGATTGGGAGGGAGGAAGTGAGTAAAACGCCGTCAACTGTTGATCTCGAGTCAGACTTTTTCGTAGATGCAGACTTAAATAGCGGAATTTCAAACAGAGTTATTCACGATATCGAGAAAGCGAGAAAACTATGTGAATCAGAGTCGAGTACCAGCATTAAGTCGGAACATAGAGATCGAAGTATAGGAGTTTTGTCAGAGGGTATGATGTGGCTCAGGCGACTGGGTCATGCCTCTGTAGGGTATTTGCGGAGAATGAAGAAGGATTTTGGCTTTTTGAAAAATGTGAAATTCGATGACGAAATAATGAACTGTAAGATTTGTATCTTAGCAAAGATGCAAAGACTTCCGTTCAAAGAAATCAGAGTTAAATCAGAGAGACCGCTACAGGAGATACACACGGACATAATGGGTTCCATAAACCCCGTATCGTATCGTGGGTCATGTCGGTATTTAATTATATTCACTGACGATTACTCTAGATACGCGTCGGTTTATCCGTTGAAATATAAGGGTGATGCCGGAAAAAGTCTGGAGAACTTTCAGCGAAGAGCCAGAAATTTTCTGGATCGCAATGTGAAGGTGTGCTATGTCAGGGTAGACTGTGCGCATGAATTTCTTGGAGGAGATTTTCACCGCGTCATGGAGGATGAGAAAATCGACACAGACTTCTCTCCTCCTTACACCTCTGAGCACAACGGAACAGCTGAGAGGATGAATAAAACTCTTGAGTTTAAGGTTCGTTCCCTGTTGCTCGACTCAGGTCTCCCTAGTTCAATGTGGGCTCTGGCGGCAGGCTGTGCGATGCATATGCACAACCGCACACCACACAAGGCGAATAATTTTAAGGTGTCTCTGGAAGTGTTTGCACTTAGGGTAAGGTTACATCTGGATAAACAGCGTAGATTTGGGTGTAAAATTTATGTGTATTTGCCAAATCCGGATGCCAAATTTGCTAAGCAGGGTTTATCAACCGTATTTGTTAGTTATACTAACAAGGGTTATTTACTGTGGCACCCGCCTTCGGGAAAGTTCATAAGTTCTAGAAACGTGAAGTTCAATGAAAGATTGGTTTACAAGGATGACTATGAATACAAGTCAGAGATTATTAGTTTGGATGAATCAGGGTTTTGTTTGGAAGAATCAGAAAAACAATCAGAAATTGTGTTCCCATAATTAGGAATTACTAATGAGGTGTCACAGGAGCAAACAACTGTATTCCCAGAGACTCAGAGTAAAGATGAAACAGTTGTAGAAGGAAAACTCAAGCGTAGAAGGAAAAGAAAATCAGAGTTGAAAGAAAAATCAGAAGAATCGCCTGGAAAAAAGCAACAGCCCTCGCGAACGGAAAATACAAGAAAATATTACCCAGCACTCGCTAGGACTGGTGAGAAGGTGGTTCTTTAAGAGGATACGAGTTTTGCGTATTTCATCCCTGACAGCATAGATAAATCGAAGATTACCTTTGGTTATGATGTGAGTGAGTCTGTCGAGGTACACCCAGAGGAGGATGAAATTAAGTGGTCGTTATTGGCCACGATAGATAAAGACCCAACTTCCTAGGAGGGCTTGCCCAAGAGGGCCCATTGGCAGCGCGCAGTGGAAGAGGAATTGGAATTCATGAAACAAAATCAGGTGTTGGAACTAGTCGACAAACCTGCTTCGCACAAGGAGGAGAAGAAAGCAAACATTATCGACTCCAAGTGGGTGTTCAAAAGAAAATCAGGTGAAAATAGTGAGACCAACTACAAGGCGAGATTAGTAATCAGAGGTTTTCTTAATCAAAAACAATACGAATTGCTTGACACCTACGCCTTCTAGACTTCCTGTAATCAGAGGCTTGTTGGCTGTCGCAAATAAATACGATCTTAATATGTGACAGTTGGACGTCAAGACCGCGTTTCTTAATGGTGAGCTAGAAGATATATGAAGATCCTAGAAGGCTTCATAATGAGCGATGAGTTCAGGAATACCAAAGTGTGTAAATCAAAAAAAGCCATGTATGGCCTCAAACTCAGCCCAAGAAGGTGGAATAAAAAGTTCACCAAAGAGCCTAGAGCTCTTGCTCTGACAAACACTGAGCTTGAGCCATGTTTGTTTACCTATTTGAAAGATAATCAGATTCACATACTGCTTCTCTATGTAAATGATATGATAATAGCGTTACATTGTGCTAAAAGACTCCAAAACATCAAAGATAAACTCAGCAAAGTTTTTGAGATGAAAGACCTGGCGAGCCAGGAACTTTCCTTGGTTTAAGAATAATCAGAGACCAGAAAATTCGGGAAATCAGAGTTGATCAGTCAGAATAAGTGTTGAAAATTTTGGAGCGGTTCAATATGGAAAATTGCCTATTTAGGAGAACTCCTATGGAATCTCGTCAGACCCAGAGAAGAAAGAAGAACGCATTACTTGAAAATCCAGACACTGATATTAAAGCAATCAGACCTAAAGTACCCTGCAGAGAGGCTATAGGCAGTCTGCTGTATTTGGCTGGTGGTACCAGACCAGATATTACGTACGCTGTAAATATTTTATCCAGAAGACAAGTATCTCCCACTAAGGAGGACTGAGAGGACGTACAGCGTGTGCTTCAGTACATATGAGGTACTACTCGTAAGTCTATGTCTGAGGTACACTGCAAAATCAGAGGGACTAGAAGGGAAGTCAGACTGTAGTTACTGTGATTGGAACGACTCCACGTCCACTGGTGGTTACATAATCAGCTTGTTTGGAGATCCAATAAAATGGCGAAGCCATAAACAATCAGAGTCTATAGTATTTTTTATCCAGTAATTGACTTGAAAATTGGACACAGGTGGATAGTTTTTTTAAGAAAATGAAATTGAAAAGTTAAAGCTTTAGTGGCGATAATAAATTTAAAGAATTAAACAAAATTTTTTAGCTAACCCTCTAAACAACACTGACAATCATAGAATACAGTGAACCTCGGTTATAACGACCCCGGATTTAACGAACCCTCGGCTTTAACGAACTAAAAATTTCGTATAATTGGTTTAAATACTCACTTATAATGAACGAGACTTCCCGCTCCCCTAACATGATCGGTCAAGCTTAATTTATGCAGTCTCGATACCTCGAACTTTCAGTTTTAGCGTTCGAGGCATCGAGTAAGCATCATGGAAAACCCCCGGAAGAGAAAATCGTTCTCTATATCTGATAAAGTTGATGTAATTAATGATCTTAATAACGGTTTAACCAATCGTCAAGTTTGTGAAAAGTATAATATTAAGAAGTCAACCGTATCGACGATCTCAAAGAATCGTGTTACTATTTTGAAGGAGTTTGAACAAAGCAACGTTAATTTGAAAAGAAGACGTACCTGTAAACACACTGTCATCGACGATGCCCTTTTCGAGTGGTTCAAAGTGCAAATGAGTCTTCACCTACCGCGTCCGATAAATGGACCTATACTACAAGCTCAAGCTGAAAAATTTGCACGAGAAACTGGAGATTTAGAATTTGAGTGTACGACTTCATGGATTGATCGTTTCAAGAGACGCCACAATATTTGTTTCGAGAAAATGAGCAGCGAAGCTGGTAGTATAAATCCTGATGATGTAAAAACTTGGTTAATTCAAGTCTGGGATAAAGTTAAAAAGGATTATACCTCAGATGACGTGTTTAATATTAATGAGACAGGTCTGTTTTATAAATTAATGCCTGATAAAACATTGAAATTTAAGGGAGAAACATGTGCTGGTGGTAAGCTTTCAAAAGAGCGAGTTACAGTTCTCATTGGAGCTAATATGCCGGGCTCAGAAAAAAGAAAATTACTTGTGATTGGTAAATCCAAGAATCCAAGATGTTTCAAAAATATTAGGCGCTTACCAGTGAACTATGAGGCCAACAAGAAGTCTTGGATGAACTCTACGTTGTTTTCTGAAGTTATCAGTAAGTGGGATACGGAATTCGCCCGAAAAGAACGAAAAATTTGACTTCTTGTGGACAACTGTCCCGCCCATCCACGAATGATGAACCTGACAAACATCAAACTCGTTTTTTATCTTCAAAACGTAACTTCTGTGCTGCAGGCAATGGACCAGGGTGTTATCAAAAGTTTTAAATGTATCCATCGCAGAAAATTAGTCTTAAAATATATTGAAAATGCTGGCGGCGCAACAAGCAACAATATATCGTTGCTAGAAGCAATTAGATTAATGGCTGAGGCTTGGGAGGAAGTTTCAGCAAAAACAATCGCAAACTTTTTTAAAAAGTCTGGTGTTTTTTATGAAGGTTTGAAAGCTTTGTTTTTTAATTTTTTATAAAAATGTTTGTTTTGAATTTTAGAACCACAAACAGAAGCGACGACAAGATGTCTGCGAAAATCTTTTATTCAATCAGCTTTTGAAAAATGTAAACGTAAACATAAATACTACAGATTACGAAATGATTGATGATATGTTGATTAATTCTGAAGTACCAACGAATGCAGAAATTTTAGAAGCTGTATCCAACATTGGAGTGGATTCCGACAGCGAAGAAGAAGTAGAAGAACATAGAGAATCAATGGTTACTACTCCAATTGAAACATTAAATGCGTTGAGTACATGTTATTCATTTTTTTAAACTAATGATGTTGATGATGAATTTTTTCATTGTTACTCTAAAATTAGAAGAATTGTTGAAGATATAGAACTAAAAACTAAAAAAGCTTGGAAACAAACCAATTTGCTGCAATATTTTCAAAAAAAAAGATTTTTGTGTTCTATTTTGTATTAAAAAAATTAATTTTATGTCAGTAACCAAGTTTTCGAAAATATTTTTTTAACCTCGGTTAGAGCGAACCTCGGGTTGAACGAACGGATCTAGCCGGTCCCTTAGAGTTCGTTACATCCGAGGTTGACTGTATAAAGAAAATAACTTGTTTTAGAGGTTATGTGTCATGTAAACATTGTGATTTTAAGTTGAAGTTTGTTACAGAAAAAGTGATTTAAACAAAATAAAATTAAAAATATATCCGAATTCCGTAAAAAAAGTTTGATTAAAAAGTAGTAGTAGTTTTAGTAAACAAAACTTTTACTATACTATTTAGCATCTTAGTGACATTTTTCACTTCACCTTTTTTCAACAGTGAATTTTTCGATTTTTTTAGAATTATTACGTGAATAAATAAAATCAAACTATCAAGAGTTTATTGTCCAAGTTGTTATTTATACATTTGGAATTATTTATAACCTCGAAATCTAAATGCCAAAAATACCATTTCAACTGACCCTTATAAGGCCCTAAGTCGTGCCCCGTAACAATTCTAACGAGAACCCTACTATGCTCTCGGGGCAATTAACGAGGCTTTAGCTAGCGCCCTGACAATCTTTCTGATCAGGTAACTCAATTCTATTTTTTAACTCTCTTTTAATTATTTTAAAAAACCAAATAACCCATTTCTCTTCATATTATTTCCCAGACAAAAAAAAAAAATTTCCCCAAGGTAAATTTGAACCCATGATGTTTAAGTTCAGTTAAAATTATTTCTGCTATTTGGTCACTTTGACCACTGATGACTTCAGGAGAATGGAATAAAAAGCTGTTTTATAATTATAACAAATAATT
This sequence comes from Encarsia formosa, assembly GCA_038277355.1. Classification (NCBI taxonomy): domain Eukaryota; kingdom Metazoa; phylum Arthropoda; class Insecta; order Hymenoptera; family Aphelinidae; genus Encarsia; species Encarsia formosa. The sequence continues at coordinate 46,154,268 of CM076186.1, read as the reverse complement.
TTAAAGTAACGCATGAGATCAACATTTTTTTTTAACAAAGAGTAATTATATTAAGGTGGTTTTCTACCAGAGCTAGTCAAGTTCAAGACTAAAAAAATAGTATATTACTTCACTAGGCAGGGAGGTTGGATTTCCGTGCCTGTGTGATTGTAAGGCCGAGGCGAAGCCGAGCCGGCCGCTCGGCCTTACAATCACACAGGGACGGACATCCAACCTCCCTGCCGTATGAAGTATACTATTTTTCATCCTCTCGTCCCGAAAGTACGCCCAAAATTAATGAAAATTGCATAAATATGCAACTACAAAAAGAGCCCCTGTAATACCGCAACCCACCATACTACTTTTACTGCCGCTAACAACAGCGCTCCACGTGGCCAGTAACCAGTATTTATGAAAAAGTTTGGCTAAGCAGCTGAATCTACTAGGCATGTTTGACGTGCATGCATGATGGAATAAAAAACGATATCAGCTGAAGAGGAACAGTTGCATCGGCCGCGGCTTTTGCATTGGCGAGACGAAGTCGAGCCAAATGCTGGCCGGGGGCGGCCGATGCAACAAAAAATGGAGTAAATAGTGAACCAAATTTATTTTTAATAGTTTTATAGAGTGTGTTTCAAATTATATTGAATTTTTCACATGGCTGTATTATTTTAATAAATTTTCAAAATTTAAATAGAATTTAAATTAAATTAAATAGAAGTCAACGATTGGTTACGTTTGCTCACTTTTTAAGGTTAATGGTCGAAGCTACGGGCGCTATATTTGAGAGCGGCAGTAAAAAGTCGCGCAGCCAATCAGAACGCTGGATCTACAAGACAGTCAGCAAAAGCGGTACCTCCCAGCCTAAAATGCGTCCGCGGAAGGCGTACTTTCGTGCCGGGGGGAGGAAAAATTATTTCACCAAATTAGTAAAAGTTGTTTATTAAAATTTAATTTTTAATTTTTTATGGCTTCTGAAATTATTTTCTACCAAAAAAACATTGACAATCACAAAAAAACATTTTTTAAAACTTTTAACATCACCTTTGAATACCGCAGTTTTGGAGGTTATTCACGTGAAAATTATTTTTGTAAAATTATTGTAAAATTTGTAAAATGTCAATTTTTTGCAGTTTCAAGGAATGAATTCTTCGATAGTGAAACTATATGTATGTGGTTTTTCTAAAGGATCTCTATTGTAAGAAGACAAATATAAATAATTTAGTACACTTTTTCAGTGTAGCATCCATACGCGTAATGAAAAAAATTCAATCTTTAACTTGCTGTAACTTTTAAACCATATGGTCAATCTTGATCAGACTTATTAATATCTAATAAACACCTCCAAAAAATTTGAGCTGATTCTCTATTGTCATGCATTTGGTAGAAAACCACCTTAATAGTAGGCTATCGAAAAAAAATATTTTTGGAAAATTTGTAAGTTTCTTTATTAACCTACTCTAAGAATTTATTTATTTTTAAATTGTTTTGGGGTTTATATCCTAATTGATGTTTTACTTAGTAACATCTTTCGTGAGCAATGTTTAAACAAAAACACTTTTTATGTAACTATAAAATATTTTATAGTTTTAAAACCACTTTGACTAAAAATTTACTGTACAAAACTCAGGTCTACTAAGGATTAGCCAATTCTTTTCTCCCTATATAGTATACTATAATATATAAGGAATTGGATCTAAAAATAATCTAAGTGGAGGCGTTCTTCGTGAGATCGAAAGCGATCTGACGTGACATCTCCGATCTTGATGAAAATTAGCATAAAGTTAGTGTTTGGCATATACATGAACGTGGTAAAATGATTTTTCATAAATTCGCTTATTTTCAAAATGGCGGCCATTTGAAAATTTGGCAAAGAAAAAAAAGCTTGTTTTTTGAAATCTCATAACTTCTCGGGATTTTGATCGATTTTGATGAAATTTGGTGGGTGATCGGAAAAAAACCTAAAGTTTCTGAAAAAATTATAAAAAAAAAAATTCCCATTATGTATGCCAAAAAAAAGAAATTTTTTTTTTTCAGCCAAAATTTGACCCCCGGGCACCCTTTTTATTTTTTTTGAAATATTTTTAATTAAAAGTAAATTTAATTAAGAAAATTTTAAGACCTTCCAAATGATGGTATGTCTTTTACTTTCTGAGATATAATTTTTTGAAGTTGAGGTTACCGAGAATGGAGCTCGCGCGCGCTGCTGCTGCCAAGAGCACCATACTACTAAAGCCTTTCCGACATAGAGTTTAACCATTGTATCTCAAAAAATATTAATTTTTATGTTTTAAAATTGTTTAAATATACGACTTTTTTAATTAAAATATTCAAATTTACAGTATTTTGAACATTTTTAGTTTCTGCAGTTTTTATACAAAGTGAAATGAAAAATCTGTTGCTAAAGTAAGTTTTTTATAATTTATGTCAAATTTTGTTTACAGAGTTCATTCGTCGGGCTCCCATCAACATTTATAATACAAAAATGGCTTCACATGTTAAGTAAAATTAGGGTTGAGTGCGTCTTGATCGTTTTTTTCCGTTGCCTGCTGCGGTTTTTTGAGACGCGGTGGATTTTCGCCCACGTTTTCCATTAAAAGCTTTTGTTTTCAATCGAGGGGTCACCTTTTTTTTCTTTTTTTTCTGAATTTCAAATTCTTGAGATTGATCTGAGATTGAAACAGATTTACAAGAAATTCTCGTTTCATTCATAGGAATAAAGCAGTGGAAACTTCTTGATCCAGGCAAAGGTTTGGCTTTGTCAAAACGTGGTTTCAAATATTTTGTGTGATTTTCATACTCGGCTTCAGTACCATAGATAAAAGTCATATTAGGTAGCGCTTCTTTGGCCCATTCGTAAAGAGATAACAGAGTAGTTAACTGATCACCAACAGGACGTTGTAGGCTAGCTTTGGTAGCTGATCTCTTAACTGTACCACCGATTCCGTCACATGGACTTTTGCCATGTGAAGTTGCAAAAAAATGCCACTCAGCTTTAATTTTGAAGTCTTTATAATGATGAGTAAGATTAATGAAATTTGATTTGTTCTTATACTGTGAACCCGCTCCATCACTAAAATATTTAATTTTGTTAATGAGTGTATGTTTTAACTTGAGCTGTTCAATAAACTTTTTTATAAATAAATTTACAGTGATAGCATCATGTTGCAAGCAATCAGAAATCACGACGTATGATTCGTGAAGTAACTGGTCATCTTTTTTATAATAAACCACTATGGGATGAAGCGTTGCTTGAGCATTATTCCAATGATAACTTTGGATTGCATCTTGAATAACAAATGTAAAGTTTTCCGCAAAATCACCAAGTACTAAGAATTCTCCTGGTTCCAAATTCGCTTTAAGTCCACCCAAGTATTGGCTTTGTGACTTTGTAACGAAGTCGTGTAGTAAAAGTTTTAATAATTCAACACAAAATTTTTCAATAAATTTATCAATACTATCTATTTGCGTTTCTTAATTAGAACGGTCTGTTGACGTCCACTTTTTGTAGGTCACAGTGTCAATAAAATTTTTATCAAATAACTCCCTTAAAACATTTTTTATGCAAGTTACTCCGGGGCAATTTGAACACTCATTTGAGTAACAAGAAAGAGTGGCAGGATTGCATACAATTTTTGGAAGAATTGATTTATAATCTTGTAAAAAAGAGATGCAATCATAAGTTTCACATTCTGGTGAATTTTGCAAACGCAAACAGAATGAGTGCCTTTGCCTCCAGCTAAAATACATTCCGATGGTCGAAGTTCAGCAAATTTAGAAAAACTTATTTTAATATCAGAGTTATTTTGTTTAAAAGCATAACACAGTTCTTTCAAATTTCCTAATAATAAACGCTTCTGCAAGTGCACTCGAACTCCATCTTTTTTTACCGACACATAATCTTTCTGACCAGGCATCACACGGCTGTAGTCATCATTATAATAAAATTGCTTTATCAAATTATCAGTAGCAGTGTCGAGCTTTTTACCGGGTCTCGGATTTGAGGTGGTACCAATGCCCTCTTCTTCATGTAATTTTTTTGCTTTTACCGCCATGTGATAGCTTACTGAGAAGCGTGATTTTAACTCAGAAGGACTCCAAGTAATTGGTGCCATAGTCAAATATTTAATTTTTTCTGATGATTTATTTGTTTGACTAATTTTAGATTCGATTTCATTAACAAGTGATTGTAAATCTTGTGGATCATCAGTTTGAAATTCAAAAATTTCTTTCAATTTTTCGTTTAATGCATTTTGAATTTCACGCACTTTAGACAGTTGATTTTTTTTTGTTTTACGATCATTGGAGTAACTTTTAAAAGCTCAAGAATCTTATTTATTTCTAAAATTAAAGTTTCAGACACCATTTCTTTTTCAAAAAGCTCATCATCCGTGACTGGTTCAGCAACTTCATTTTCGTTTTTTAAATCATACTGAGTCGTTTGCATTTCTAAATTTTCGCTATTGTCGTCAGGGTTTGGTAAGTTCGTCAAACTTGAAAAACTTAAAGAAACACCACGCTTGCCGTTCGTGAGATATATTCTACAAGTATTACAAACTAAAATATTATTCACACCATTTTTAACCAATCGAAGAGTAACGCCATATTTTTTATGATTCTTCATGTTAAAAGGGTTACTACAGCACGTACGACTTTTTTTACAAGCTTGCGAACTCATTTCAAAAACTGAAAAATTCACTGCTAAACTTAAAATTCAAAGATTTGCACGCGCAAACGTTTTAGTACTCAAGGTTAATCGCAAGGTTTTGTTTATCATCACCTATTTTAGTAAAGGCCCCCTATCGGTTGCATAATACAGAAGAAATAAATATAAACAAAACACGAAACCGAGTATGGTGCTCTTGGCAGCAGCAGCGCACGCGAGCTCCATTCTCGGTAACCTCAACTTCAAAAAATTATATCTCAGAAACTAAAAGACATACCATCATTTGGAAGGTCTTAAACTTTTTTTAATTAAATTTACTTTTAATTAAAAATATTTCAAAAAAAATAAAAAGGGTGCCCAGGGGTCAAATTTTGGCTGAAAAAAAAAATTCCTTTTTTTTGGCATACATAATGGGAATTTTTTTTTTTTTTATAATTTTTTCAGAAACTTAAGGTTTTTTTCCGATCACCCACCAAATTTCATCAAAATCGATTAAAACCCCGAGAAGTTATGAGATTTCAAAAAACAAGCTTTTTTTTCTTTGCCAAATTTTCAAATGGCCGCCATTTTGAAAATAAGCGGATTTATGAAAAATCATTTTACCACGTTCATGTATATGCCAAACACTAACTTTATGCTAATTTTCATCAAGATCGGAGATGTCACGTCAGATCGCTTTCGATCTCACGAAGAACGCCTCAGTGCAGTTTCACCGTTTTAAGAAAAATGGCTATAAACATTTCAATCAGTTACAAAACTGTGAAAAGATTATTAAAAAAAAAAAAGGTGGTCACATATTCACTTGCTATTAGCATCTACAAATATTATCTATTAGCATCAACAACAGCATTTAGGTTGTTTGTATGTACAACGAGTCATAGAATAATCTATTTCATTAGTTTTAAGAAAAAAATAAAGTTTTTATAATTTTTAAGTAAAATAGAAGGAATATATGTAATAAAAAGAGTCAATAAAAATGGTGTCTGTAAGAAATCCCCGAATATAAATCCTCGAAAATTACGTTTGACTTATAAAACTCATGTTTATGTTCGAGTTATCGATGAGTGTATGTACTTATGGTTTGTTTACGTTAGAGTTTAAATATTCATTGGGTTTCAAAGACTGATTAGTATTGTTGTGACTGCTGAACAGTAAAGTGCTATTGAATTTGATTACTTCTTTTTTTGTTAGTTTTATTGTTAACCCAGCTGAAAAAATCCGTACGGAAATCTGTACCAAAATCCGTAACGGAGCCCGCACGGAAATCACTACCGGAATCCGTGAGGGATTCCAGTACTGCAAATTGGAACCGATTTCCGCACTGATTCCGGTGCGGATTTCCATTTTTTTTTTACTGACATTTGTTTTAAATAATGAATAATTTTTATTAAATTTATTTTTATTTTTATTATCTCTCATTTCTAATAAATATTTTAAAAGAAATTTTTCTTAAAAATTTTTTAAATTTTTTTTATAATTTCTTTGAAAATTTAAAAATTTTATTTTCTCTCTTAACTTTTTAATGAGAACAGAGCTCTGAACAGTTTGATTATTTTAAACAAGTAAATAAAAAGGTATATACATATGTCTTTTAAAAACAAATAAAGGTTTCAATCAGTTCTAAATAAAAATTTAATTTGTAACGAAAATAAGAATACATTTTTGCTTTTTAAAATATGTGCATTCACATGTCCTTGCACAGGGAATTCATACTTAAAAATTAAAAATATACTTAATTAATGCGCTGACTCCTTGGGCCATATTTTTTCACTAAAACTGGATATACTGAAAATATTGAATTAGCGAGATAAGTAGTTGTATACAAATTTTTGATAAATAATAACTATTAATTAAAAACTAAGAATTTAAGTCATTGTAACATTTTAATAGATCTCTTAATTTTTGCAAGTAACCGATTTAATTTTACTTTCAAAATTAAATTTCAAAATCTATGAAAACTGTCTTAAAAACCTTAAAAATACTTTAACTGATTTGGGTGATTTATAATTTCATAAATCTACACTATACTGCACCTTTTTAAAATTTCACAACTAATGTAAATAAAAATTTTTTACCTATAGTATCCTTTTGAAATGCAGAAAAATTTTACACTGAAAACTTTTAGTAGAAATCCATGGTAAAGGGCTCTCACTAAAACTGAACACTTTCTATTTTGTCATCAATCTTCAAATAAAATCCTCTGTATTATTAGTAATTTTGTAAATGTTAATTCTTGCCAATACAGTTACGAGTGAAGATTTAACAAGTTTCTCTTTTCTACTCATTAAATTTACGTTAAAATTTAGTCGATCAACGCAAGCTTGTAAAAATTAGCTGCCTCAATAGTTATTATTAATCAAAAATTTGTTTTGAAAAAGCTTGTATTTAATTTGATATTTAAAAATCAGAGGAATAATGACTTTCATGATTAAAATATATTACTACTTATTTCACTAATTCAATACTTTCAGTATCCTATTTTAGTGAAAAATATGGCCCAAGCAGTCAGCGCAATAATTAAGTATATTTTTAATTTTCAAGCATTTATTCCCTGTGCAAGGACATGTAAATGCACATATGTTAAAAAGCTAAAATGTATTATTATTTTTGTTACCAATTAAATTTTTATTTAGAACTGATTGAAACTTTTATTTGTTTTTGAAAAACATATGTATATGGGTGGCGGTCAAAAATGTTTCCACTTTGGGAGGAAAAAAAAAAAAAAGTATTCCTATGAAGTTTATTTGAGCGAGATCTGTTTAAGAATATTCTAAAAGAAGTAGAAAAATTAGTGGGCGCAAAAAATATTAATTTTAACGGTAGGCAACACGCCTAACAGGAGCATAAAAGTCTGACGCGCACGGAAAAAAAAAATTGGAGTTTCTCCAATTTAAAATAGGAGGCACTATGAGTTCCGTCAGATTGTGAACTCTCCAAACAAAAATTGGAGTTTCTCCTATTTTTTGTTGGAAAAAAAATATTTTGTTGATGAGGTTATGAATCTCAGGGATAATTCACGTGCTGGCTTGTGTGCTGTTATAGAAACATTAAAACAACCTCTTGGACCCGGAATAGCAGATTGCTGACGGTAGACGGTATGGGGAGCATAGCCGGGGACCATTGCTCCAGGTTGCCGATGACGGGTATACCCGGGGATCATCTCCAAGAGCCTGGTTCGAATTTTCTTTGAGGTGAGTTTGGTGATCGTCTGTGAGCTACCTGGCATGAATTTAGACCTGGACAACCAGGTCGCCGATGTCGGGTATACCCAAGGATCATCTCCGAGAGCATGGTTTGAATTTTCCTCGAGGTGACTTTGGTGATCGTCTGAGAGCTCTCAGATACGAATTTCGACCTGGACAACCAGGTCACCGATGACGGGTACACCCGGGGTCCGGGGACCATCTCCGAGAGCTTGGTTTGAATTTTCCTCGAGGTGACTTTGGTGATCGTCTGAGAGCTCTCAGACACGAATTTATACCCTGACACCAGGTCGCCAATGTCAGGTATACTCGGGTATCATCTTCGAACAATCGAGCTCTCTAGGTAAGAATCATGATGTTGATTACTATGGCAACCTATAGAAAAGAATGCCTAGAGAGGGCGTCACCGGCAACACCTCCGCCCTCCGAGCTAAGTATTTTTTTTAGTTTGTGTGCTCGCTGTGCGGTTTTTTTAAATCTGTGTTTTTGCTCCAAAATAAGCATCGCTTATAATTTATAACTTTTATATTGAAAATAACTGCGTGTTTCTTAAAAAATTAAAAATGACGAGAACGAGTAGTGTATTTTATTGTAAAAATGCAATGAAATTTCAGTTTCCTTCATGCGAAAAAATTAGAAAACTTTGGCTAAAAGCAATTAAACGACCTAATTTGGTGCCTTCAAAAAACATGGGATTATGCAGTATTGATTTTAAAGAAGAAGATTTTCAACTTAAAAATGAGTCTTGGGGTAAGTGTTTGTTAAAAATTTCATCTAATGGCTATGCAAAATGTTAAAATGTACATGCTAAAATAATTTTCGATCAAAACATTATTTGCAGTTTATGATTTGGAAAGGACGTATCTTAAAAATGGAGCAATTCCATCTATATTTATTTGGAATAAAAATGATCGCGCTGGAAAAAATGAAGAGAATTCACTTGATAATGCTAATAAAAATGATTGTGTAGAGAAGCAAGAAGAGAATTTAAGTGATTATTTTAATAAAGATATTGCTATGCCAGATGAAAGTTCAAAAATAAAAAATGTAAATCAAAACTATCAATCTTATGTAGATGCTCTTCAGTATTCAGATATTATGGATGTAAACTTAGAAATTCAAGAAGAAATAATTGATGAAACAACAGAGAATAGTCAAGATTTTAACGTTGAAAGTGCATGTGAAAATAATAAAGATACAGAGTTTTCAGATGATAATTCTACAAAAAATATATCACAAAATAAAAAACAAAAATATAGTATAAAAGAATTTGAAAATGATCCATCAGCTTTATTATCCATCAGTTTTCATTATGCAGATCAATTCCTTGTGGTCAAGATCAAGAAATTAGTATCGCATCTCCAAGCAGAATTGAGCAAATGATTACAAAAGATGTCAAACTTGTTCAGAAAGCTAATGCTAAAGTTGATTCCGACAGTGGATCAGATGATAATTACATGTGTTATTTAAAATCAGTGTGTATGACATTTGGTTCTGAAAATATGTTTATTTTGCAAGTGTTTAAGCCACAAGTCAGTAAAAAAATTAAACAGGGGATTCAAGAAAATAGTAAACCTTCAAGCAAAATTGAACAGAGGCAGACAATTGATGTCAAATTTGTTCCAGAAGCTAATGATGAAATTAATTTGGTCGATTTAGACAATGCAACAGACTCAGACTACAAGAAACATTTTTAAAAAATATGTATAAATCATGGCTCTAAATATATGAGTATATTGTAGTTATTTTATCCTTAAGTCATTGATCATAGATTGATTAAAATTTAGATTTTTTGCAATTATTTTTCACTGCATACAGTAAGTTTTAGTTGAAAATAAGATTTTTGGTACTAAAAGAAAAAAATATCTAATTATTTTTCTCATGCCATGTTTCTGAAGCTGTAATTTATTAATAAGGTACTATACTATAAGGTATTATAACATACATTAAAATACATTGTAAAAATTTATTAAAAATATTCATTTTTATTTACATTGAACTTTACAATGAAACTCAGCTTAACGTTTCTTAGCATCTGCAAAGTCTGAAATTTTATATTAGTATTAAATTTATCATTGTGATGAAAACTTAATTAATAAAATAATCACACAACTTTGATGGTTTCTATTATTTTACTTTTTGAATTCTTTTTAAAAAACATTTTTTTTCTATGATTGTGATCCAGGCTTGCCAAACACTAATTCCTACATTATTATTAATTAAAATCTCAATATTTATTTTCTTTTCCCAAAATTATTTTGAAAAAGTTTTTTACTGATTTATAAACTTTGATTAAAATTTGACACAGACTTGTACAATTTGTATATTTCAATGCATTTTTACAGTTATCTACACTAAAAGTTCTTGACATTTTTAATTTTTTTAAAAATACGTGATTATATACAATCCGAAAGTTATGAATTATAATGCCGTAATGCTTCTTTTGAAGTAGGAACACAAATTTAAAAACCGCACAGCTCACACACATACTCTATAAAAATAACACATATATTCTTAGCTCGGAGGACGGAGGTGTTGCCAGTGGCGCCCCCTCTAGGCATTTTTTTCTATAGGTCCTCATAAAGTCTCATGAAGAAACACATGAAGAAAACTCAAGTCAACTTCTCGGAGATGATGCCCGGATAAACTCGACATCGGTGACCTGGTGTCAGGGTATAAATTCGTGTCTGAGAGCTCTTAGACGACCACCAAAGTCACCTCGAGGAAAATTTAAACCAAGCTCTCGAAGATGATCTCCGGGTATACCCGTCATCGGCGACCTGGTTGTCCAGGTCGAAATTCATGACTGGAAGCTCACAGACGATCACCAAAGTCACCTCTAAAAAAATTCAAACCAAGCTCTCGGAGATAGTCCCCGGACCCCGGGTGTACCCGTCAGGGGCGACCTGGTGCAATGGTCCTCGAGTATGCTCTCCAGGGTATGCTACCGTGAGCGATCCGCTAACCCGGGTCCAAGAGATTGTTTTAAAGTTTCTATACCAGCACGTGAATCATCTCTGAGAATCTTAACTTAGTCGACAAAATTTACAATTTTAAATTGTAGATTTACCATTAAAAAAATAGGAGAAACTCCAATTTTTGAAGATTGGAGAATCTCCAATTTATATTTGTGAAAACTCCCTGAACTTTTGAAGAGACTCACATTTTTTTTTCCGTGCGAGGACAATTTTCACTGCGTAAAAATTTTTCAATGTTTTTTTTAAGCTATAATAAACACTTTTCAGTTGAAATAAACTACGTAGTATTTCTTTGGCACATATATAGTCTAGCCGCCATATAGAAGGTTTTACGTGCAAATTCGCGCCACGACGGCAACCCTGGTTTAAAAGACGAATTTCGATGTCCTCTTTCGAATCAACCAAGGTTGCAGTGCTCAAAATTACAATAACAACAATTAAAAAACAATTTGTATATTTTCATCATACTTTATATACACGCAAGATCCGTTCTTTTGTCGTATGCGTCTTGGTGGAATGGTTAGAGGTCTTATCACTGACCCGGGAGACCGGGGTTCCATTCTCACCACGATTGCTTTTTTTTTTTTTTTTTTTTTTTAGGTTGTAACAGATTTAAGGGTTTGTATGAGCCGATACAAATACCCACGGTGCGTACTATATCCTTATCACCTGTACTTAGTGCTGATCCAAGCACTCGTCGAACCGAATCTCGTCGACCTGAAACAAAACAATGAGGAATAGTGCTTTCACAGTTGCACGGCAGCGAACACAATTTTTAAAATGAATTCAAGGCAATCGGCGGGTCAAACATGTTAAAAATTGAAAAAAGAATAAAAAATAACATCAAAATTATAGAGGGATGTATACAATTGATATAAATATAAAAATACCAAAATGAGAGTGCATAATTTGAAAATGACAAATTTATTAGAACATGGGTAAAATATTCCAGGAAATCTTGAATTATTCAATTAGAAATGTAATGAACCAACCCTTTGAAGAAAAAATTTAACGCGTAATGAAGAGTCGTGCAATTAAAAAAATTTCTGAAATTATTTTTATTAAATCATGCATTTTTCTGTGATAACATATCGAAGTTCAAAATTAATTATTCGTTACCATCCCAAACAATATTCAACGTAAGAAAAAAAAAAAAACTGGAAAAATAGTATATTACTTAACTAGGCAGTATGAATGGGAAACGTCTCAGATCGCATGAAATTGTCGTCCGAGGCGTAGCCGAGTGTGACAAACATGTGATCTGAGACCTTCCCATTCAGGTGCCTAGTTGAGTATGCTATTTTTCCGCACGACGGCGCCGGGAAGCGCTACTGACTGTAGCGGCAGCGGCAGGGAAGTAGCGCTTCCCGGCCGGAGTGCGGAAAAATTGATTTCGCTCAATCTAACTATACCAAAAAATCATACTTATGTAAATAAGACGCTTGCTATGTTTATTTTATTTTATTTTTTGTAAAATATCATTCAATTTAGCTTAACATCACCTCGTACTAAATTAAATTAATTTATTTTGCATTGTTATGCTTAATAAAATAGGAATATATTTATTAGCGGCGCATGAAACTGTTTTGGCGTTGCAATGTATCATTTTCCAAAAGTTCCATTAATTTGATTTTCTTTGCAGTGCAGCGTTTGTCATGCGCTACACCAGCAAGGCCAAGCCTTGCACCATTTTGCTTGAATGACATTAATACTCATGCACTGCCCCGCACTGTATGCCAGGTTTGAGCCACGTTCTGCACGGCATTGCATCATTTTGTCTTGTAATAAACTAAACATCGCGATGAAACTTCACTGGTTCGGGAATAACCGCAATAATGCACAGTATTACGAATTGAGGTGCACTGTTTTGGACTATTTCATCATTTACTGCACTGCAATGCACAGTATTCAGATTAAGGTGTACTATATTGCACAAATTTGTAGTGCACTTTGGTGTTTTGATTCGCTGTGTACTGCGCGGCAAATCAATGCATTGAGCTGATTAGCCGTGCACTGCACCGCAATGAATTGCACTGCACTAATTCACTATGCGCTGCACCGCAATGCAATGCACTGAACTGATGAACCGTGCACTGCACCGCAATGGAATGAACTGAACTGAATAGCCGTGCACTGCACTGCTCTAATTCACCGTGTACTGTAGCGCAATGCACTGCACTGATTCGCCATGCATTGCACCGCAATGCACTGCACTGATTCGCCATGCATTGCACCGCAATGCACTGCACTGATTCACCGTGCACTGCACTGCACTGATTCGCCGTGCACTGCACCGCAATGCACTGCACTGCACTGATTCGCCTTGCAATGCACCGCAATGCACTGCACTGATTCACCGTGCACTGCAGTGATTCACCGTGCACTTCACCGCAATGCACTGCACTGCACTGATTCGCCGTGCACTGCACCGCAATGCACTGCACTGCACTGATTCGCCGTGCAATGCACCGCAATGCACTGCTTTGCAATGTACTGGTTTGACGTGCGCTGCACCAAGACGCATAGGAATTGGATATTTCAAAATTTTTTAGCTTAACTTAAATGAATTTTATGGAATGTATGCACACATGATACATGCTTCTCAGATAAGTAAAATTGAAATTTTTAATCATTCGGAATTCCATTATTAATTTTTTTAGTATTTTAATTTTTTTTAAAACGTTTACATTCTAGATATCTTGCTTTTGTTTATTAAAATTTCCTACGACGTCCTTGACTCGAGAATATATATATATATTACTACCAATATTTAAACGTTCCAAAACTTTACAAAGTTTTATATTAACTATTTTAGAAGTGAGGAGGAGCTTGTGAAAAAAGTTAGAAACATTTTAAATTTTTACAACTTGACCTTGGCTCTTATGAGAAAATTAATAACCTTGCAATTACTTAATTTATAGCCCACAGATTTGAATGCAGCTTTGCACAAAAAAAGAAAAAAAATCAGACTTCGGTTATTCTTTTTTTCAAAACATTCATAAAATACCTGTATCAATAATCACAAACAATTTTATTATTTTATTTTACAAACTTTTCCTTAACTCTCGTCGTTCATTTTTGGTTCAAATCTGACTTAGAGGTCTAAAATTTTGTAAGGACCTCAGGATTAGATGACAATATAAATTTACGTTCAGTTTTTGATCCGGACAACTAGGTCGCCGATGATGGGATACCTGGGAATCATCTTCGAGATATCGAGTTCATTTTTTTATGATGAACTTAAAGATTTCAATAACTGGTTGTTGATAATCTTTTCGACCAGGACAACCAGGTCGCCGATGACAGGGATACCTGGGGATAATCTTCGAGAAATTAGGTCAAATTTAAAAAAAATAATGTTTTTAACCTCGTGCATCGCAAGTAATAACTTGAGTCCCTCCAATGAGAGCCAAAAGAACGGCGGGGGCTCCCTGCGCAATCGACCAGCGCGCATAGCAGATCAGCTGTCTCCCCTCGCCTGCGGCTCGGGGAGACACACACTGATCTGCTGTGAGATGCACGCTGGTCGCTATGCGCAGGGAGCAACCTCGCCGTTTTTTTGGCTTTGATCGGAGGAAATCAAGTTAAATCTTGCGATACGAGATTAAAAAAGTGTATATATCACTCGGAACTAATAATGTGCCGGGGAGGCCCGCTGCGGTTGCAGCCCTCGCCTTCGGCTCGGGCTGCAACCGCAGCGGGCCTCCCCGGCACACTTTAGTCCCTCGGTGAATAATATACTATAGGCATTCTTTACCAAATTTTAGATGACGCTCTTGACCTGGACACCTTCTCAACAGGTCTCTTCAGGGGCGTTATTTCCCTTATAGTGGGTCTGGATGCATCCAGACCCGGGAAATTCTGGGTCTAGAAATCCAGACCCAGACGCGTTCAAACAACCATTGATCAGTTATCCCTCAAGCCTGAAACCCCTCAAACCCTGGGCGCCGAGTTACATAAATAAACTGATCAGCTATCCCCCAAGCTGTAAACCCCCAAATACCCTGGGCGCCCGAGTTCAATAAAAAAACTGATCAGCTATCCCTCAAGCTGTAAACCCCTAAATACCCTGGGCGTCAAGTTCAACATAAAAACTTATCAGCTATCCCCCAAGCTCTAAGCCCCCAAAGCCCTGGGTGCCGTGTTAGATAAATGATCGATCGGACATTCCCCGAGCTCTAAGCCTCCAAAACTCTGGGCGCGCGAGTTCGATAAAAAATCGGTCGGTTACCGCTCAAGCCTTAAACCCTCCAAACCCTGGGCGCAGAGTTCGATAAACTTGGAATGACCGATCAATCATTTTTTTCGAGCCAAAGACGACGAAGGAGATTTGAATAAACAAAAGCAAGATATCTAGAATTTAAAAGGTTTTTTTAAAAATTAAAATACTAAAAAAATCAATGATTGAATTCCGAATGATTGAAATTTCAATTTTACTTATCAGAAAAGCATGCATCATGCGTGCATACATTCCATAAAATTCATTTAAGTTAAGCTGAAAAATTTTGAAACATCCCACTCCTATTCGTCTTGGTGCAGTGCACGTCAAACCAGTACATTATGGTGCATTGCACGGCGAATCAGTGCAGTGCAGTGCATTGCGGTGTAGTGCACGGTGAATCAGTGCAGTGCAGTGCATTGCGGTGCAGTGCACGTCGAGTCAGTGCAGTGCATTGCGGCACAGTGCACGGCGAATCAGTGCAGTGCATTGCGATACAGTGTATGGCGAATCAGTTCAGTGCAGTGCAGTGCATTGCGGTGCATTGCACGACGAACCAGTGCATTACGGTGCAGTGCACGGTGAATCAGTGCAGTGCATTGCGATACAGTGCACGGCGAATTAGTGCAGTGCAGTGCATTGCGGTACAGAACACGGTGAATTAGTGCAGTGCAGTGCACGGCTATTCAGTTCAGTTCATTCCATTGTGGTGCAGTGCACGGTTCATCAATTCAGTGCATTGCATTGCAGTGCAGCGCATAGTGAATTAGTACAGTGCAATTCATTGCGGTGCAGTGCACGGCTAATCAGCTCAATGCATTCATTGCCGCGCAGTACACAGCGAATCAAAACACCAAAGTGCACTTCAAATTTGTGCAATATAGTACACCTAAATCTGAGTACTGTGCATTGCAGTGCAGTAAATGATGAAATAGTCCAAAACAGTGCACCTCAATTCGTCATACTGTGCATTATTGCGGATCTTCCCGAACCAGTGAAGTTTCATCGCGATGTTTAGTGTAACCTTTAAAAAGGTAAGAATTTACGGCGAGTGGTTTTTTTTTGGACAGAACTAAAACAAAAGTATATATGTTGTTTCTTTCAGATCTATGTTAATATTAATCAATTTATCCCGAAAGATACGAACAGATGAATAAAATAAAAAAAATAAATGAAAAACCATCTTTCAGTAGAACTACAGTGAATTCTGTTCATTTTTTTAAACTTTAATTTTAAATTAATTCGAGTATCTACTCTGATTTTGATATTATGTTTTCGGGGATACGAACAGATAAATGAAATGAAATCAAAAATCATTTTCCGGACGAGTTTTTAATAAATTTTTTTCAGTTTTATTTCATTAATTAATTTTTACTCAAATTATTTAAAATTCCTACTCGGATTCTGCTGATATTTTTTTGGAATATGAACAGACGAAGGAGATGAAATCAAAGAATCATCTTCCGGACGAGTTTTAAGTAAATTTTTCTTTTCTTTTTTACACATCTTTTTTCTTTTTTTTCTTTTAAACTTGAATTCAATTATTTTTTAGTAAAAGTTTACTATCAATTTATTCAATTTAGGTGTCGTTCAATATCGTTAAAATCATTCGAACTCGACGGAGCCGCAGATTAACGATTAACAGTCGACCAAAGATATTCATGCATCACCGAAAAGCAGAATTAGCTGTATTAGGGTAACTAAAAATAAAAAGACTTAAAAATCTAAGAGCTTTTTTTTTTAATTGATTCTTTGAAAAGTAATATTATTCTAATTAATAAATCTGCGGCTCCGTCGAGTCCGAATGATTTTAACGATATTGAACGGCACCTAAATTGAATAAATTGATAGTAAACTTTTACTAAAAAATAATTGAATTCAAGTTTAAAAAAAAAAAAAAAGAAAAAAGATGCGTAAAAAAGAAAAGAAAAATTTACTTAAAACTCGTCCGGAAGATGATTCTTTGATTTCATCTCCTCCATCTGTTCATATTCCAAAAAATATCAGCAGAATCAGAGTAGGAATTTTAAATAATTTGAGTAAAAATTAATTAAAGAAATAAAACTGAAAAAAATTTATTAAAAACTCGTCCGGAAAATGATTTTTGATTTCATTTCACTTATCTGTTCGTATCCCCGAAAACATAATATCAAAATCAGAGTAGATACTCGAATTAATTTATAATTAAAGTTAGAAAAAATGAACAGAATTCACTGTAACTCTACTGAAAGATGGTTTTTTATTTTTATTTTTTATTTTATTCATCTGTTTGTATCTTTCGGGATAAATTGATTAATATTAACATAGATCTGAAAGTAACAACATATATACTTTTGTTTTAGTTCTGTCCAAAAAAAAACCACTCGCCATAAATTCTTACCTTTTTAAAGGTCTTTCTTTTTAAAGATTTCATTTCTTTCGCTAGGTATAAGGTGAAACTAAAAAAAAATGGTAAAATTTACCAATTGATACCTGACTAGAACAAACAACTTATGACTCCATTGAGATGAATGATTTTATCGATATTGAAGGACAATTAAAATGAATTGATTTTATTGTAAACTTTTTTACTGATTTTTAAACATCAAGTATAAAAAAAAATTTTTATTTTGATAATTCTGTTATAGCAACTATAGCAGTAAAAACCTAAGTTGCCGTTGGTATCTTACATTTTTAAATGTTTTTTTTTTTTTTTTTAATTTTATCTATCTCGCAGGATTAAAAAAAAATGATAATTCAATAATAATTAATTTTTGAGTAAAATAAATTTAAAAGATTTTTTTTCTTAGTTATGTGTTGTTATTGCTCTGCAAAAGAGGTTCTGGCGTAAGAACCAAACTATGCTTAAATGAATTTTTTGAGATGTTTTTTTTTTATCATGCAGTCAAAAATATTTTCTCAAATCTCTGATCTTACTAAATTGTTTTATATTTTTTTCATCATTTAATTTACTTTAAATCTTAACTTTTCAGGCTTGAAGCATAATAGTTTTATTCAAAATTGTATCTATTTGTAAAAAAAAAACAACTCAAAACACATCACTATGACTAAACTGAATTAAAACTTACACAATTTGAAGGTTTCACAAAAATATTGCGATCTGTAGTTATAACAGATACTGTACCGATAAAATTTTTGGTGATAAAATTTATTATATCAACAATTTTTGCAACATGTCTGACAATTTGAATAACCCCATGAGACATTGATCGCCATCACATTTAAAGGTAGCAATTGTCAATGACCAAGTTGAGGTAGTTGGTATATAGCGGATAAAACTAAAATTAAACTTGATAGTCAGCCGAATTCATCTTGGAGAATAAACTGAGAACAATAAACCTTATCTGTGTTGGTGTTTTGACTCAGAATTTATAAATTTCAGTGATGATTTAAATGTATTTACTTGTCTGACAATTTGAATAATTCCATGAGACATTGATCACATTTAAACTACCTCAACTTGGTCATGATAGTCAGACAAATTCATCTTGGAAAATAAACTGAGAACAACAAACCTTATCCGTGTTGGTGTATTGACTCAGAATTTATAAGTTCCAGTGATGATTTAAATGTATTTACTTGTCTGACAATTTGAATAACCCCATGAAACATTGATCACCATCACATTTGAATGCAGCAAATGTCAATGACCAAGTTGAGGTAGTTGGTACACAGCGGATAAAACTGAAATTAAACTTGATAGTCAGACAAATTCATCTTGGAAAATAAACTGAGAACAATAAACCTTATCCGTGTTGGTGTATTGACTCAGAATTTATAAATTCCAATGATGATTTAAATGTATTTACTTGTCTGACAATTTGAATAACCCCATGAGACATTGATCACCATTCACATTTAAACTACCTCAACTTGGTCATTGACATTTGTTGCAACAATTTTCACTGGATAAATAAACCTCTACAGCACCAGCAGAAGGTTTCACAAGTTCAACTCACTCTAACTCATAGATGATTATCATAGGGAGACTTTAGATATTTTGTTTTGAAAAATTATAGCCAAATATTTTTCTATAATTATTGATGGTCAACGGTCATAATAGTTATTAATTAAATTTTGTTAATAGTGAATTTAGCGTGATGCCCCTGTATATTTTATTATATACTACTTTTTTAATTACTTAATTATTTCTAAATCATGTAATAAAATAATAATAATTATGACCGCTGTCTTCTGCTCAGCTGCTCGGGTCTAGGCGGCTCGGCCTCTTGCGTGCGCGCACCTCACCTGCGCAGCCTGCTCGCATGCCTTGCTGCAGGCTGCAAGAGTGAGACAGCGTTACGTAAGATCCGGTTTAAGCCACATGCAGCGCATGTAGAAACCGGATGCTCAGGGACTGGAAACGAAAAAATCTAAAGGAAATCACCGTTTGGAATTTTGAGACGGTCATAACTTCTTAACGCAGAAATTTTTCAGGATGATTTTTTTTTTAATCTTCTCACGGGATCTTAGGCTACGCGTAGAATATATTGTCAGGAAAAATAATCATCCTAATAGTATTTTTTTCATGAACGACCTAACCTAAAACTGAAATTCAAAGTATATATAAAGCGGTACTCTTTCACGGTAGTCGGTTTTAAAAACCCACTCGCCATCCAGGGCTACCGCCCATTAGGATTACGAGACAAAATGATGAAATGCCGTGCAGAACGTGGCTCAAACCTGGCATACAGTGCGGGGCAGTGCATGAGTATTAATGTCATTCAAGCAAAATGGTGCAAGGCTTGGCCTTGCTGGTGTAGCGCATGACAAACGCTGCACTGCAAAGAAAATCAAATTAATGGAACTTTTGGAAAATGATACATTGCAACGCCAAAACAGTTTTATGCACTGCTAATAAATATATTCCTATTTTATTAAGCGTAACAATGCAAAATAAATTAATTTAATTTAGTACGAGGTGATGTTAAGCTCAACAAAAAATAAAATAAAATAAACATAGCAAAAGTCTTATTCTCATAAGTATGATTTTTTGGTATAGTTAAATTGAGCGAAATCAATTTTTTTTCCAGTTTTTTTTTTTTTTTTTTTCTAATGTTGAAAATTGCAGCTTACTTAGTAAATAGGTGGCAGGTTGTTTTTGTTTTTTAATTATTATTTCTTATAATAGAAATCTTTGCAAATTTTCTAAGTTGCTTCGTCGTGCAGAATTAGTTCTTCTTCTATTGCACAACTTATAGAACAAACTGTACAATTGTTTGGGATGGTAACGAATAGTTAATTTTGAACTTCGATATGTTATCGCAGAAAAATGCATAATTTAATAAAAATAATTATTTTAGAAATTTTTTTAATTGCACGACTCTTCATAACGCGTTCGATTTTTTCTTCAAAGGGTTGGTTCATTACGTTTCTAATTGAATAATTCAAGATTTCCTGGAATATTTTACCCATATTCGAATAAATTTGTCATTTTCAAATTATGCACTCTCATTTTGGTATTTTCATATCTATATCAACTGTATTCATCCCTCTATAATTTTGATGTTATTTTTTATTCTTTTTTCAACTTTCAACATGTTTGACCCGCCGATTGCCTTGAATTAATTTTAAAATTGTGTTCGCTGCCGTGCCACTGTGAAGGCACTAGAAATCGCGTCCGCGAATATTACTATACTTCGCGACGCGGTCGGCTAGTTCGTTTACCGGTAGTGGGTGCGGGTATTGAAACAGGATCGATTCGCAGAAACACCAGGTTTAGTCAATAAAAGTTAGATTAATAATTCAACAGTTTATTATAACAAATCTAAACCTAAAATACAAATTCCGAATTACGACTCAGTGTCGTTCAAACCAGTAAACAAATTATTGTCAATGTTCTCCAAATCGAGTCGCGTGCGCACACAACAACCTGCTGCTACCGGCAGCTGACGCGCGCGTGAGAAAAACAAAGATTGTTACAATAACACTGCACTGAGTACGCTCACACGCATTCACACTCACTCGCACATATACAATTAACTTACAGAATCGCTAAGATGCACTTCATACCAAGCCGTCAGGCTAAACTAAATGCCAGGCTACGATGCCTACCAGCCGCAATAGCTACCACACTCGAGTCGCCTTGTAGCCGTCGTAAAGCGGTCCAGGCGTTGATGTGAAATGACAATTTCACAATTAAACACCACACTTTCACACTAAAACAACGCGCGACGCGAATGACAATAATTGCTTCGACTTCCGTCACGAGCGAGGTTCTCCAAGATCTGCCATGAATAGATCTCCAGATCTTTGCGTGTCTGCCAGACGGTCAAGTTCCCCATCGTCCGCGACTTCCAAGAGCCGGTTGACTCGTCTAGACAAAAGAATGCTTCCCGGGCGATGACCATCGATCCCACACCTTCTGTCTCTTCCAACCTTCTCTTCGACGGCGTGCCACTCCCGAGGAGTCCGGTAAACCGGATCTTACGTAACGCTGTCTCACTCTTGCAGCCTGCAGCAAGGCATGCGAGCAGGCTGCGCAGGTGAGGTGCGCGCACGCAAGAGGCCGAGCCGCCTAGACCCGAGCAGCTGAGCAGAAGACAGCGGTCATAATTATTATTATTTTATTACATGATTTAGAAATAATTAAGTAATTAAAAAAGTAGTATATAATAAAATATACAGGGGCATCACGCTAAATTCACTATTAACATAATTTAATTAATAACTATTATGACCGTTAACCATCAATAATTATAGAAAAATATTTGGCTATAATTTTTCAAAACAAAATATCTAAAGTCTCCCTATGATAATCATCTATGAGTTAGAGTGAGTTGAACTTGTGAAACCTTCTGCTGGTGCTGTAGAGGTTTATTTATCCAGTGAAAATTGTTGCAACAAATGTCAATGACCAAGTTGAGGTAGTTTAAATGTGAATGGTGATCAATGTCTCATGGGGTTATTCAAATTGTCAGACAAGTAAATACATTTAAATCATCATTGGAATTTATAAATTCTGAGTCAATACACCAACATGGATAAGGTTTACTGTTCTCAGTTTGTTTTCCAAAATGAATTTGTCTGACTATCAAGTTTAATTTTAGTTTTATCCGCTATATACCAACTACCTTAACTTGCTGCAGCAAAATTTTTTCGCGATAAATTTATTGATTTCGATACAATAACGATACTATATTGATAAAATCAAATTTAAACATCGCGATATGATACTCGGTACAATTTGAATCTATTTGTGAGGATACGATATCGGTATTTTCAAAATATCGGTATCGTATCGTGATGCCCTCGGTACTACTCAGTGCATCGCGAATTAAGCAAAAACGACTATGAGGTTGAAACATGTGGCTTTGCACTTAGAGAACTATGAAATTTATTACTTTTTTTATAGTACTCCTGGTCACTCTAACCACAAAATCAAATCTTTTATGCGTGTTTTCAGCAGTGTTGGAAACGATTGTTCTTACGGTGCCTCCGACCGCTAACTTCAGACTGTTCAAGATAATTTTTCGTGGGCGCCCCCAAAGATAGGTCTGTTTATTTATTGTATGATTTTTTTTTTTTTTTAATATCTAACTGGTTCGAGTATAATTATACAAATTATACAGATTCATTCATACAGTTAATATATGCTCATGTTTATACTGGATGTTAACTTAACATAAAGAAGCAAGAGAAAATAAAATTAGAGTTAGTTTTAAAAAAAAAAGTTAAATTTTTTTTGTTTTTTTTTTCACATGCAGTATAAAAATAAGAATATTTTGAAGTTACTTTTGGGAATCAATGTACCCAATCAAGATAAATAACATTTTAAATTTTTTGGACACTGTGTAAATGAAAAATAATGAAAAAAAAAATATACAATTGCATTAATTAAATATTTTCACTTGATGTAAATTTGCTACCTTAAATCTGTTTTAATATTCATTAAAAATAGCTTTTAAACAAACAGGTTTTTCATTGTTAAGCTTGAAAGAAATTTTTGCATAGTTTACTTTCCATTTAATTTTATAAATTTATCAAAAATTTTTTTTTCCTATTCTTCAACTGCACCACTCATATCATTTTTAAAACTCACATTTGCGTAGCTAGTCATGAATAAATTTATCAATATAATAATAACCAAAAAAATTTGGAGTATACAGTAGCAGAAAATATTTTTCTAGGGGAAAAAATCCGAACAGACCTATCTTTAGGGGCGCCCACGAATTTATATCTTGAACACTCTGAAGTTTGCGGTTGGGGGCGCCGTAGGAACAATTGTTTCCAACACTGGTTTTCGGTGACTCGTACTTTAAAATAGTATAAAGTATTAACTTCACTGCATATTGATATAAGGATTTGTATCCAAAAACAACCTAAGAGTGGTTAGTTAGTTAATGGCCATCGAATTATAGTAGTCTCCTTGACTTGAAGGAACAAGATAGTTACTTTTTGTTATTTTTCAAATTTTTTTATTTTTAAAAATACTAGTCTCAATCAGCGCGCAAGCGCACTCAGGGTTGGACTCGATATTTTTTCTGAAGGCAAAAACGCTATGTTCAGATCTTACAAACCAAGACGCTGGTTCGAGCATCCGATATATAGGTATAGACGCGGACCGATTACATTTAACCTCGAGAACCTCTGCTGCGGACTGCGGAACTATTTTATTGTTATTTCTTATGAAATTATATTTTTGCTTGTGGCTTTATTTTTTAAACATATTTAATCTTAATTTTTATTTTTTAAAGTATTAAAATTTTATTAAAAATTTATCATTCCAAAAGCTAAATTTGTAATAAAATTTCAATAAATTCACTGAACATATTTTTGAAAAGCTCAATAATAATGTTTTTATTTTTTAAAATACTAGTCTCAATCAGCGCGCTCAATTTTTTAACATGCGCCCAGCGCCACTGCACCATCAAATTTTTAATCTTGAAAGTAAATAAACGATAATTTTTACTTTCAAAAAAAAGAAGTTGAAAACAAATTTTTCAAAGAATTTTCTCAATTAACCTGTTAACAATAACAACGACACTAAATTCATTACATAAACGTTTGCAACTAAGTTCAGTTCGATATTTTGGTGCTTATAGCTTAAAAAAGTTGTTTTTAAAATAATAAAGATTCTCATTTTATTTTATAGAATTACAAAGTTATTTAATTTTATTGAAACAAAGTATTCAATTATTCAAATTATTATTGCAAAAATTGTTAATAACAAAGTATTTCAACTTAAGCGCAATTCAAATTTTGAATTTAACGTTCTCAACCAGTCAAATCAATTATAAAACGAAGATATTCGAACATGCTTCATCATTATTAAGAGGGATAAAGAGGGATGAAGATGGATAAAGAATATTCAATATGACTGAAGAATATTTGCAATTCAAATCTTAGTTCAATGAAGACTTTAAAAAATTAGTAGCTTCAAAAAGCTCAAACAGTCTTTATATTAGTTAAGAAGAACATTCAGATTTGTTAATTAGTGTTGAACAATCTTCAGTTCAACATTTTTTCAATCGGTGGACTAGAAAAGTTAATTGTTCCTTTGAAAGAAAGTGAAACATAGATTAAATACTTTATTAAAAATGAAGAAATGTTTGATATTCTGCACTCAGCTCATATTGAAATTAGTCACGGTGGAAAAAACCGTATGATTCAAGAGCTGAAATAGTATATTATTATACAAGTGCGTTAAAATGATTTCCTCCTCGTGGAGCTGTTACTCACACGAGGAGGAAATCATTTTAACTCACATGTACAATAGGATATTTTATTACACTATTGCTTCGAGGCGAGATCTTACGTACCCCGTTTAAGGTTAGCGTGCGTAAAATTGAGCCTCCATGGATAAGTGTAATAAAAAAAAATTCAAAAATTCTACTCAAGAAGCCATTTTATTATTCCCCAAATTTTGTATTCCTTGCTAAAAAAATTCCTTGCTAGAAAAACAAAAAATGCAAGAAAAGGTTTGGTGGTTAAACCAATCATTTCAAAAATATCAATAAATTCTTTTTTTTTTCAAATATAAATTAATGTTTCTATTTTTTCTCATAGTTTTAGCCAACAGGCCTCAGCAAAAGCTAGCTTTAGCCCTAATGGGATTCTAGCCGTAACAGATATACGACGTAAAAGTTGTGTAAATTTGATATGTTTTATGAATGAAGCCAAATAAAGGTGAAAACGAATGAAAAAAGGTTAGAAAGCATTGATAAAAAATGACTGGTGCTTTTAAAGTCCAAAAAAAAATTGTTCCGTACTCCGCCCGGAAAGCGCTACAGGCAGTAGCACTTCCCGGACCCATCGTACGTAAAAAACATTTCACACAACACTGAAAAAGAATTTACAAACCTTTAACACCCTCGCCTTTGGCTCGGGCGTCAATTTGGGTTTGCTAGGGCTTGCTAATACTTTCCAGCGCCCGGTGTGAAATAAACTATTACTGCAGATAAGTTAACTTCAAATTTCATAGCTCTCTAAGCACAAAACCACATGTTTCAACCTCATAGTCGTTTTTGCTTCGTGACGCCCTCGGTACCTTTAATAAGCTCTGGAGACAATGCTGCATTTGAACTGTAATATACTACCAAACCATTTTTTGATCTGTTTTTGAAACCAAATAATTCTTTTTATCAAAATAAAATACTTTATAAGTAATTTTTTTTTTTAATTACAATTTTAGGTCAATATGCACGGTAATAGTGACTGTTACTCCTATGAAAACTTTTGAGATTGCCTTTATTACGTTATATTTGATACTTTATAATTTAAATAACCTATTTTTTGAACGTAACTCTTTTCAGTGATTTAATTTTTTTTTTTTTCTTTTTTTTTTTAATTATTATTATACTTTAACGCTATACAGCGTGCTGTATTTTTTTATATCTCGTTGAAACGTAACTCAATTAGTAACCTTGACGACCGCAGCTTGTTCGGAAAAACAAGAGTAATCACAGCTAGTTCTAATGTACAGCAATCAAAGCTTTTTTTTTATCAAATCATCCAACTAAATATGAGTTGTTAAGAAAAAATTATTAAAATTGTTTATAAAATAAAACTAGATTTAGTTTTTTATCACACAACTTATGTTATTTCTAGAAATTAAAAATTTCAGTACTAAGAATAATTTTTAATAATTTACTGATTCAAGAAAATTGTAAAAACAATGGCACCTATCCCGTTAAAAAAACAAGTCTCTAAGACATCTCAAGAGGTAAAAATTTGACAATACTTTTAAAGCTTTTATCATGATTAAAGATACTAAGAGTATTCTTTGGTCATATTTTCGATTCCTATTTCTAAGTTCTAACAACTAAAGTATTGAGTTTCCAAAGATATTTTGTACAGCGTTTAACTAGATATTTTACAAAATTTTTATAGCTGTATGTAAGTTGTAAGTTTTTATAATTTTATGTTTAATGTCACGGCTTTTGCTTCAAAATATTTTAAAATTCCATAGCTTTCTTTTATTATTATTTTAATATTAAACTGATAAAGATGAATCAACATTTAGTAAGAGAATTTTGAATTTTATTCAAACAAAATTTTTATGTTAAGTTAAAACACATTTAATTCAATAAAAAGTACCTTAATAAACTGCCTATTAAACAGTAACACTAGGCAACGCTAGCGACAATTCTGCCTAAATGACACACCTTTTTTTTGCAGCGCGTGAAAAATCTTTTTTGACAAATAAGTTCTAGAGTACTCAGCAGACTACACCCACAAAAATTTCTGAAATAATGCTGACGCACTTATAAATAAAGAAAAAAAAAAAAAAATATTGACGAAATATATTTCAAGGTACATTAGCAAGAGACATTTTAAGGTGGTCCAAAAGGCTACAATGATAAAATTGAATTAAAACTTAAGAGCTTCTTATTAGTTCTTTTTTAGTAAATAAAAGTCTTGTGATTAAGATAGTTCACCAGTGTCAGTGGTTCTCAAACTAACCTACAAATATTTATAGAATATTATTGCTATTAACTAATAAAACTAGGATCTCTACATTAAAATAGTATCGAGATCTATGTATTATTTATTAAAATCAACTATCCATAACAAAAATATATTTGAAATAAAAAAGTTTGAAAAGTTTAAGTATGGAAACTCAACTATTTTTGGATTTTTTTTTGGAGTAATTTCTGTTTTTCTAAGTTAGCACTGTTTGCCCTATTTTTTAAATTTACAAGTTGTTTCTCATAATTCAAAGAATAAATTATTGTTTTTTTAGACTTTTATAAGTATTATTCACTTTACAGTCTTCCAAAATCTTAAGCTTGCCCCCCATTTTCCCTGAAATCGTGAAAAAGTGCCATGTTTGAACATCAATTTTTTGCAGAATTTGATTCAACAAGTCGTAAAGAATGTAAAACTACCAAATTTATAAAAATTTGAGATTTTCGGTATTATGAGTGGTGAAATAAAAAAATAGGGATCACCGGGCTTTTTGTTGAGAAAACAAAATTTGAACTTCTGGATTTTTATATGTAGACTGCAGAATGTTCGTACTGGGGCCGTCCACGTTAAAAAAGCAGGATTTTCTCCGACTTTTTTTAAATTTTCTGAAAAACTAAAAAAGAAAGATTCCCAAATTTTTAGGTCCTAAAAAATTTTTTTGCGTCTTCTATGAATAAAGTTGTTTTTATTGTAAACCAACGAATTGAACAAAAATTGATCGATCATTTTCACTATTTTTGCTGCTATTTCTAAACGAATGGGCCGATTTCAACGGGGTTTGTTGCGTTCAAAAGGAAAGTAAAAAACCTATCCAAAAACGTCCTGGTTTTTTAATTTTTATGCCTTGGTACCGATTTAGCAGACAAACAATACAGAACACACTTAATAAGCTGTTCCCAAAAAAGCTATATTTTTTTTTTCTTTTTTTTTTTTTTTGACATTTTTTACTTTGTTTTGGTGTATACTTTGATTGTATGTACATATTATTTGACGGTTTGGCGTTTAAAGCTGATTTTATTGCGTATTTGTTAAAAATTTAACCTTGAAAAAATCCCAAAATTAGGGTTTATCGATGTTTTGGCTTATTTATTCAACACAGAATGCTTCATACACAATTTTAAAGTACATCAAGTTGTACACGGACAGAAAAAAAACAGGAATTTACTGTGGTAAGCTAACACGAAAAAATCGTGTGTGAACCTTACGCAGAAAAAATCCTAAGCGCTACTGTAGCCGAACCAATCAGGCAATCAGGTGTGACCAGAGTGATTTTGATTGGCTCTCTTACAGTAGCGCTTAGGATTTTTTCTGCGTAAGGTTCACACACGATTTTTTCGTGTTAGCTTACCACAGTAAATTCCTGTTTTTTTTCTGTCCGTGTAGCTGAAGTCAAGAGCTGTTCAATGGTATAAGATTTTATACGGAAATTTTTATTTTAAGTAAAGTTACGGGCTTTTAAAGCAAGAAAAAATGTCTGCCCTATAATCTGCGAAGCTCTAAAAACATATTTTGAAGTAAAAATTTTAATTGTTTCTCACTGCGATAAATGAAGACATCTTTTAATTGCTGAAACTAAAGAAACTGAACTTGATTTTAAGATGATACCCATGTTCTTTACCTATAATTTAAGTCACTGAAATTACAGTTTTTAGGCACGACCGGCCCCGAAGGGGTCGGGAGCGCCTTATAAGTTCGGGAGAGCAAAAAGTGTTACCTTCTTAAAATCGAACCTAGATTACGAAAAAATGGTTTTTAATGTGTTTTGAGGCCGTTTTGGGTGTTATTTCGCATGTCCCACTTTCGGTATTTTACGCATTTACGAAAAAGTACAAAATTGTACAAAGGTTTTCTAAAAATTGGTCGAACCGATTTTCACCGGGTGAACAGCAAAAGGTTCGTTTTCGCGTCCCATAATGATGGTCCCAATTCCAGCATGATCGGATCACACTGGAACGAATAACGCATACAAAAACGATTTACAATGTTCATTTGACGCTAATTTTAACGCAACTACAAAATTGTACAAAGGTTTTCTCGAAATTGGTCGAACCGATTTTCACCGGGTGGACGGCAAAAGGTTCGTTTTCGCGTCCCATAATGATGGTCCCAATTCCAGCATGATCGGATCACACGTGAACGAATAACGCATACAAAAACGATTTACAATGTTCATTTAACGCTAATTTTAACGCAACTACAAAATTGTACAAAGGTTTTCTCGAAATTGGTCGGACCGATTTTCACCGGGTGAACGGGAAAAAGTTCGTTTTCGCGTCCCATAATGATGTTCCCAATTCCAGCATGATCGGATCACACTGGAACGAATAACGCATACAAAAACTATTTACAATGTTCATTTAACGCTAATTTTAACGCAACTACAAAATTGTACAAAGGTTTTCTCGAAATTGGTCGAACCGATTTTCACCGGGTGAACGGGAAAAAGTTCGTTTTCGCGTCCCATAATGATGTTCCCAATTCCAGCATGATCGGATCACACTGGAACGAATAACGCATACAAAAACTATTTACAATGTTCATTTAACGCTAATTTTAACGCAACTACAAAATTGTACAAAGGTTTTCTCGAAATTGGTCGAACCGATTTTCACCGGGTGAACGGGAAAAGCTTCGTTTTTGCGTCCCATAATGATGGTCCCAATTCCAGCATGATCGGATCACACTGGAACCAATAACGCATACAAAAACGATTTACAATGTTCATTTAACGCTAATTTTAACGCAACTACAAAATTGTACAAAGGTTTTCTCGAAATTGGTCGAACCGATTTTCACCGGGTGGACGGCAAAAGGTTCGTTTTCGCGTCCCATAATGATGGTCCCAATTCCAGCATGATCGGATCACACTGGAACGAATAACGCATACAAAAACGATTTACAATGTTCATTTGACGCTAATTTTAACGCAACTACAAAATTGTACAAAGGTTTTCTCGAAATTGGTCGAACCGATTTTCACCGGGTGGACGGCAAAAGGTTCGTTTTCGCGTCCCATAATGATGTTCCCAATTCCAGCATGATCGGATCACACGTGAACGAATAACGCATACAAAAACGATTTACAATGTTCATTTAACGCTTATTTTAACGCAACTACAAAATTGTACAAAGGTTTTCTCGAAATTGGTCGGACCGATTTTCACCGGGTGAACGGGAAAAAGTTCGTTTTCGCGTCCCATAATGATGTTCCCAATTCCAGCATGATCGGATCACACTGGAACGAATAACGCATACAAAAACTATTTACAATGTTCATTTAACGCTAATTTTAACGCAACTACAAAATTGTACAAAGGTTTTCTCGAAATTGGTCGAACCGATTTTCACCGGGTGAACGGGAAAAGCTTCGTTTTTGCGTCCCATAATGATGGTCCCAATTCCAGCATGATCGGATCACACTGGAACCAATAACGCATACAAAAACGATTTACAATGTTCATTTAACGCTAATTTTAACGCAACTACAAAATTGTACAAAGGTTTTCTCGAAATTGGTCGGACCGATTTTCACCGGGTGAACGGGAAAAAGTTCGTTTTCGCGTCCCATAATGATGTTCCCAATTCCAGCATGATCGGATCACACTGGAACGAATAACGCATACAAAAACTATTTACAATGTTCATTTAACGCTAATTTTAACGCAACTACAAAATTGTACAAAGGTTTTCTCGAAATTGGTCGAACCGATTTTCACCGGGTGAACGGGAAAAAGTTCGTTTTCGCGTTCCATAATGATGGTCTCAATTCCAGCATGATCGGATCACACTGGAACGAATAACGCATACAAAAACGTTTTACAATGTTCATTTAACGCTAATTTTAACGCAACTACAAAATTGTACAACGGTTTTCTCGAAATTGGTCGAACCGATTTTCACCGGGTAAACGGGAAAAGGTTCGTTTTTGCGTCCCATAATGATGGTCCCTATTCCAGCATGATCGGATCACACTGGAACCAATAACGCATACAAAAACGATTTACAATGTTCATTTAACGCTAATTTTAACGCAACTACAAAATTGTACAAAGTTTTTTTTCCAAGCTAATGAACCCAACCTGACTAAGTCTATGGGAAAATTTGCGTTTTGAATTACATAATTATGATTCTATTTCCAGTATATTGGGTTATACTGGAACAATTGGTACGTATCAAAACAATTTGAGTAAAAAGTTATAAACTTCTATGTAATAAAAAATTAGTTTTTTAACCGTGAAAATCATACCCTACAAATTTGTCAAATAAATAAAAATCACTGAAAATCATTCTTCATTAATAGTGTACAGTTCAAACGTAATGATTTTATAAACTTCGTTGAAATTTAGCCAGTTTGAAAATTTAAATACTAATTTTCAATAATGAAAATTATTCCTGAGTTGCATCAAGAGTAGTTGTTTCATTTCAATTTGTATTACATAAATTATTTTTGAAATTTATTCGTTAAATTTAAAAATAATATAATATTTCAAAAATGATTTTCAGTTTACAATAATTAAAACCTTAATGTAAGTTAGGAAATAAAAAAAAACAAAAAAATTATAATAATTCTAAAAAATCTTCATGATGCCCCCATGTACTTGATGAATGACTTCATACCATTATCTTCAAAGATATTTTCCAATCAGCTAATGGAATAGTTTTGAATGATTGTGATCTCCAGAACTGTCTTTACCAATAATAATATTGATATGAGTTAGTACAAGCCCTGTAAAAACACAGCAGTAATTATTTTTTGAAATTTTAAGCTTTTTTCATTTTTTATTAATTAATTTTTAAAATTATACTGCAGAGTTGAAGGTTAAAAAAAAAAAAATTTTTTAATGATTTTCAGCTTAAAGTGATTAAAATCTTATTATAAATTAGGAAATAAAAATAATCTTGCAGATTTTCAGGATTTCTCCTGTATCCAATGAATGACTTCATACTATTTTCTTTGAAGATTTTTTCCAATCAGCCAAAGTAGTAGTTTTGAAAGCTCATGATCTCCACAACTGTTCGCAACCAAAATAATAATAGTCTCCAACTCTTCCTTTTTGAATCCATACAAATCCTGTGAAAGTATCATAATAATTTGTTTTTTATTTATTAAATGATTTGAGTTGCTACATCACAAACAATTTTTATTTGTATAAAACTTTTAGATATCAACTAAAATTTATTATTTATTAAAAAAATTTCACATATATCTAATGTATTGATAAATTAATAAACACTTACAATAACGGTTAGCATCAAGGGACTGGACAGATTTTTTCTGAAAAGATGATGAACTTCTTCTTCTGCAATAGTTTATGAAGCCATATTAGATTAATTATTTGAGGTATATAAGCTAAAGGTATTGAGCTGTCCAAATGATGACACAAAAAATTTGATCCATTGTCACTAATATGAGTTCCAGAGTTGAAGTTTCTTGAAATTTTTTTTTTATTTTTTATTAATTTTTCCACAAATTATTTGTAGCAAATTTTCTTTAAAAAAAAGAGGTGTCCAATAAAATTAGTCATATTGCTCAAAATCAGACTTTTTATTCTATTCTATTCTTCTTAAACTCATCTCAAGTTACTTCCAATAATAAACTATTAGCTTTACTATAATGCAGGGTTAAAGCGTATACCACCATGCATTAAAGTGAAAACTTCCCACTTGAGCTGATGAAAAAGGCGTATCCAGCAATTTCTTGAACTTCACTCTTCAGTCTTCATTCTTAATTATATATCTTTACTCTTCATTCTTGATTTTTGATACTCGCTCTTCAATTTTTATGTCCATAACAAACAAGTATTTAAAAATATCAATTATAACTTTAAAATTTTTTTCTTTTTTAACACTTGTAAATAAACAGTGAACCAAGAACCGATAATTTTTACTTCTTCTTAGACTCATCTAAAGTTACTTTCCAATAATAATTTATTAACTTCCCACTGGAGCTGATGAAAAAGGCGTATGCAGCTATTCTTTATTTCTTGATCTTCACTCTTCAGTTTTCATTCTTGATTATTTATCTTCAGTCTTCATTCTTGATTTTTATACTTGCTCTTTAATCTTTATGTCCATGAAAAACAAGTAATAAATAAAAATAATTTTTTTTTAATTCAAAACAAGTAAATAAGTAAATTGTGTTGTGTGGATATATATGTTTATTGTAACTTAAAATATTTTCCATTTTTAACACATATATGTAGATGAACACTGAACCGATAACACAAAAATCTTTGCATCTTAACTAGACACTTCAATTAATATCTTGATTGAACTCTTCAAAACTATACCTTACTTCATAACACTTCAATGGTATACCTTGATTGATGTTTCAAAATCAGCTGTTCTCTTTTTTGTTTACTTTTAATTTCTGATTTCCAATTTGTTTCTTCATGTACACTCTTTAATTCTTGATTCTTCATCTTCAATCATGATTTTTGTCTTCAATCTTCAATCTTCAATCTTCATTTTTTATCTTTAAACTAATCATTCACATCAACATCCCGCAATAACTTCACAAAATACGAATTTTTCTTTTGGTTGCAAACTGCAGTATTATCACTAACTTGCTTTGTTTGAGTCATTATAACTCGCAACGGCTGTATGGTTAAGTAAAAGTAATGCAATAAAACTTTTGCGTACGTTTCACACTATAAAGTAGAAATTTAAAACTCTACAGAAACTGCAAATAATACTAAAATAATTCTATGTCAACAACAACAACAACATCGTTCGATTTAAGGATCGATATCTCGCAGTTGAACTTGAAGGTCGAGAGTCTACAACTGACACGCCCTCTACGCAGCAAAAATAGAACTCTTATTCAAATTTTTTTTCACTCTTATTGTTTTTTCAACATAATTGATAAAGTAAAGTTATTCTACACTAATTTATTGATTACTTAAATATATTTATTTTTTTTTAAATAAATTATGCAGCTATAAACTTACAGGTTTCGATACGACTATGTATAAAAAAAATTTAATAAAATTTATGTTATGAAATCATATTGGAGTGTAATAATCTTTTTAAGTATAGAATCATTATTAATTATTTTTAAATATCAGCAAACACGAAATGAATTTGAGTGTAAAAATGAAACTAATAAATACTAAAACTATACCGTCGAGCGCGAAGCGCGAGTGTCGGCCGGTCGTGCCTTTCATGCATCGCGCGGAGCGGTAGCGGAGCATGGCGATGCATACCTTGCATCGCGCGGAGCGGTAGCGGAGCGTAGCGATGCAAGGGCGGAGGTATTTTTGCCCAAATATTTTTTAAAGTATCGGACTCTGCGCAGCCTTGCTGCGCAGAGTCCGATACTTTAAAAAATATTTGGGCAAAAATACCGGAGCAGGCAAGCCGCCTGGCCTCTTGAGCGAAGCGAAAGGGGCAGGGGGCGCGCTAGTTTATTTTTATTTTTTTAAATAAAATTAATACCTTATTTAATTGTTTTATTACATAATTTTACCGATGATTGAAAATACGTATGCATGTTTTTGAATCGTTCAAATAATATTTAAAGAATTTTCAAAAATCATTGATTTACTCGTAAATTTTTCGATAATAACGGAGATTTGATCTTATAAAAATTATCTATTGCATATAAAATATCCTATAAGTTTATATAAGATTATAGATTCTAGGAATAAGATTGTGATCCAAGAATTATATTCAATATTTTTATTATATGAGTTAAATAATTTAATATTTCTGATTCAATTAGTTAGTTTTTTCGATTATTTTATTTCTCGGCTTATTTAATCATAATTTTTCGATACTTTGATGACGCCGAATGAGTCTTAACATGTAACGTATTTGAAGATTTCGGAATAAAGCAGTGATAACTTCTTGTTCCTTTTATGGTTTTAGCCCCTTCGAAACGAGAATCCAATTTTTTTTTCATATGTTCGATTTCATTTTTAGATACATAGATACTAGTTGTATCTGATTTCCAATCTTTTATACAATCGAAAAAATCCTCAGGCGTAACGATTTGATTATCGTGAGGTCTTTGAAGGCTTTCTCTGGCTGCTGCACGTTTGATCGTTCCTCCAATGCCGTCACATGGGCCCTTGCCATGGGAAGTGGCAAAAAAATGCCACTCCCCATCGATATTAAAATCTTTTTTGTGATAAACCAAATTCAAGAAATTGTATTTATTTTTGTATTGGCTACCTGCCCCATCACTAAAATATATCAATTTCTGAATTTTTGGTAACTTTTTTTTTAATTCACAAACGAGTCTCTCTTGAAACGTATAAACGGTATTTATATCATGATTTTCGCAGTCTGAAATCATAGCCACGCTCAAATGTTGTAAAATACCTTGCTCGTCTTTGTAATAAGCTACCCACGGATGAATAGTAACCTGCCTCTTCGACCAGTGATATGCTTGTACAGCATCTTGTACAATGCATGAGTAATTTTCTGCAAAATCCCCAATTACTAAGACGTGACCATCGGGCAAAGCGTTCTTAAGATTTTTAAGATATTGCGACTGCTGTTTAGTTAAAAGGTCATGCTTTAATAGTTTTGGTATATTTTCAATGAAATAGTCCAAAATTTTATGAGAGAGTACTTATGACTGTTAATAATTGACATCTAAAAATAATTGAATAACTAATTACAGTACGAAAATTTTTCAAAATAAATGTTTAAGTGGTCAAAAAATTAATGAATTCGATTGTTATTTTTTGTTTTTTGAATAAGTATGTCAACTCAATTTTTAAATTAAAAAAATTAAAATCACCTATCAGTTTAGAACCATTGTTTATAAATGATTTCAGTTTGATCATTTTTTTCTAACTGATTTTTAATTTCATTGTGCCCCGTCTACACTGGCGGCTTAACCGCGTCTCGGCTTAACTTTGTTTAAAGAATTTTACAATATTCCCGCACGGTTGAAGGATTAATTTGTACTTTAAAAATAGGAAATAATTTATAAGATTAAGATGGTTACATCTTGAACTTCGATTCCAATGACAACATTGCCAAATTCTTTAAACAAAGTTAAGCCGAGACGCGGTTTAACCGCCAATGTAGACGAGGCATTGATTAAATTATCTATAAGCGGGCATTGATTACAAGTTCCTAAAAAATTATTTTAAAAAAAATTAATGATTATTCAAAAATATTTTTTTGATAAATTCATGATTATAAAAAATTTTACTTTTAATGTGTACCAGAGAGAAAAAAAATTCATTAAAATATCAAGAAAAATATAAAAAATGTACCAGTAAAAGCATTTTTCTGTAGAATTTTCGCAAGTCATTTTATTGAGCAAGTCTTTGTAAGACCAAAGCTGACCATCAGCACTTTTTAAATCTAAGGTTAGTAATAGCAGTTTCATATTTTGATGAGTTTGGAGGCTCTACCTGCATACTTAGGTTGCCATTGTAGAGTAGCCCGAAGAGCGAACGTTATGTAGCGCACGAGCGCACCAAATCAGTCGAGTCTGAGCAGTTACCTAAGCCAATATCGTGTTTTGTGCCTGATAGAAGGCTAAGTGTAGGTCACGACTACCTGCGTGTTCAGGAGGCGGTGTAAGGATAGGGCAGGAGCAAGGTAGAATAAAGAGATTACTAGGTTTACGTTTAATTTTTGGCTTAGGTGACTGCTCAGACTCGACTGACTTGGTGCGCTCGTGCGCTACATAACGTTCGCTCTTCGGGCTACTCTACAATGGCAACCTAAGTATGCAGGTAGAGCCTACAAGTTCAAAACACACAAACGGTGAGGGTCCCAGCTGCTCCGGCAAATATACAATGTTGAGGTCTCTCCATTGCGAATCTCGAGATTCCAACAGAAATATTTGGGTAGATGTCTTTAAATAATTTAAAAGTTTCTTTTAGATCGTTAAACAGTAGCCTTTTTTGTACCTAAAAAAATACATAAGATCAGATTGAATCGATCACAAAATAGTATCAAATGTAAAAAAAAATTTTAGTAAGGTGGGTCGACTAAAATTTTTTTTAATTGTATCAGTAATTTCATAGCAATTTCTTTATTAACTGATTTAAATAAAGATATAAAGTTTGTAAAAGAAGTTGTTTTAATTGTAGAGTTTCTTACAGTTTTTTTTTCACTATCCTTTTTCACAGTAATACAATCCTTTATTCCTGGCATCATGCGACTGAGCTCGTTAGAGATATAAAATTCATCGATTTTTTTGATGATGCTTGAATCAATTGAAGATGCTCGAACCCTTGGCGGGGGTGTTTGTAATATTCCTTTTTCAGTAACTAATTTTTTTGTTGCCTCCGCAAGCGTACGTGTAACGCCCGCATAATTCATTATTTGTGGAACAGTCCAACTTTTGGGTAATACTGATAAAACAAAACACTTTTGATCAAAATTTTGACATAAGGTCAAATGTTCTTTTAATTGATTTATGATTTCTTTTAGATAATTAAAATCATTTTCGTGAGATGTTTCGAAAAAAGGATCCAAAGTTTTTAGTTTTTTTTGTAACGGTTCTGTTATACAAGAATATATATCTTCCAAGTTTCTCTAAAAATTAAATAGAGGTGCCTAATTATAGAAGTACTAATTAACAAAAAATTATAACCTATTATTTTTAAATATACTGTACCTTAGATATGTTCCTTGCCTCTATCGTCTTATCTAATTTTAAAATTTCAAGTGCAGAATTGATAGTATTTTTTGCTTCATCATTAACGATATCAGCTTCCATTTTTTTCATTTCTACTGATTGTGAATTAGGTAGACTTTCCGCTGGTGGTGAGGAGTGAGTTGAATCAGATTCCTGTGATTCAGGACAGGTTGGGGATTCTCTACTAGCCATGAGGGAAGTTTTTTGTACATACAATCAGAGCATAATTTTTTTCCAGGAACAATGCCTTCTAAGTGCTTGTATTTTTCATAAAAATCTGATGAGATTTCCACTAATTTGTGTTTGACTGATTTCTTATGAATTACAAGAGGATCAATGCATGAATTATTACGTAAAAAAAAAAAACGAATTTGATCTTTTAAATGCTCAGAGCAAATGTGAAAATTTTTTGTTTTTTGATTTAATTGAAGTATTTCAACTGTTGTCAAATTAGAATACGCTAATAATTCTTTATTAACACAGTCGGTTCCACTAGTATCAAACAGGCATTCAAAAAAAAATGTCATTTTCTAAAGAAAAAGATACATTAAAAATTCAAACAAGTTGTTCATGCAAACTTGACTTAAAAAAAATAACTAACCTGGTTCCATTATCGCTGTGAGTAATAATAAAATTGAAAAAAGCGCAAAAATGATCTAAAATAGACAATAAGGAAATAAAAATAATAAAATTTAATCTAGTTTTCACACTTGAGAAATTGAGAAACCAGGAATGACAGTGGTCGTTAAATAAAAAATTAAAAAGATCAAAATATTACAACGCTATGCAAGTCTACTAACTCTACTTGAAATTTTAGCAAAAGATAAAATCAAAGTGATGGATTAAGCGCGATGCGCGCGCGCCACCTTTGTGACAAGATAGCAAATAGCAATATTCAATAACACCTACAAAATTTTGGAAGAGTGAGTAAATTTTTGAAAATTCTTTGAATATTATTTGAACGATTCAAAAACATGCATACGTATTTTCAATCATCGGTAAAATTATGTAATAAAACAATTAAATAAGGTATTAATTTTATTTAAAAAAAAAATAAAATAAAAAACTGTAATTTGAGTGACTTAAATTATAGGTAAAGAACATGGGTATCGTCTTAAAATCAAGTTCAGTTTCTTTAGTTTCAGCAATTAAAAGATGTCTTCATTTATCGCAGTGAGATTTGCAGATTATAGGGCAGATATTTTTTCTTGCTTTAAAAGCCCGTAACTTTACTTAAAATAAAAATTTCCGCATAAAATCTTATACCATTGAACAGCTCTTGACTTCAACTACAAGTTGACGTAGTTTAAAATTGTGTATGAAGCATTCTGTGTTGAATAAATAAGCCAAAACATCGATAAACCCTAATTTTGGGATTTTTTCAAGGTTAAATTTTTAACAAATACGCAATAAAATCAGCTTGAAACGCAAAACCGTCAAATGTTATGTACATACAATCAAAGTATACACCAAAAAAAAGTAAAAAATGTCAAAAAAAAAAAAAAAAGAAAAAAAATATAGCTTTTTTGGGAACAGCTTATTAAGTGTGTTCTGTATTGTTTGTCTGCTATATCGGTACCAAGGCATAAAAATTAAAAAACCAGGGCGTTTTTGGATAGGTTTTTTACTCTTTCGAACGCAACAAACCCCGTTGAAATCGGCCCATTCGTTTAGATATGGCAGCAAAAATAGTGAAAATGATCGATCAATTTTGGTTCAATTCGTTGGTTTACATTAAAAACAACTTTATTCATAGAAGACGCAAAAAAATTTTTTAGGACCAAGAATTTGGGAATCTTTCTTTTTTGGAGTCTAGAATCAGTAGCAAAAATTTCAGAAAATTTAAAAAAAGTCGGAGAAAATCCTGCTTTTTTAACGTGGACGGCCCCACTAACGTTTTCACTTTTCAACTAGTAATTTTAACTATTTCCCGAAAACTTTTTCAATATAAACCAGAGTCTACAGATCCTTCGATTCTTAACTTTTAATATTTGCAATAAAAACATAAAGTCAACGAGCATTTGAAGACTAAAACAAATAAACAACACTATAAACACTGAAAAAATGCGTTTATAACCTGTATTCGCACCCTGGATCCCGGACATAGTGACATTGACTGAGGTGGGACGTATGTCAAGTTGGCGGGACCATTTTCTCTGATCCACCTCAGATCAGTCTGAAAATTTGCTATTTTTTTGCCGTTCTCATGCCGTGAAAACCGTTTTTTTGCTGTGAACTTATGCTCTGATTGTATGTACAAAAAACTTCCCTCATGGCTAGTAGAGAATCCCCAACCTGTCCTGAATCACAGGAATCTGATTCAACTCACTCCTCACCACCAGCGGAAACTCTACCTAATTCACAATCAGTAGAAATGAAAAAAATGGAAGCTGATATCGTTAATGATGAAGCAAAAAATACTATCAATTCTGCGCTTGAAACTTTAAAATTAACCTAAAACGATAAACCTGAAATCGAACTCTACGCACTTAGTACGATAATGAGACTCGGTTCGCTCGTGCAAAAATGACCATACGAGGAGGAAATAATTTTTTTTATGCGCTAACAATAGTACATTACGGGTGTAGCGTCTTCACCAGGGCTTATTTTAAAATCGAAGTGAATTCAAAATCGCGAAGCGATGCAGGAGTTACTTTTAGAGCCTCGGTGATGATCTGGTCGCAAGGATTAGTTGAATTTTTAACCTATAATTGCATACTTAATATCGAAGAGCATAACAACAAGTTTCATGGAGGAGGAGAAGTAATAACAATACAATATGAAAATTTTGGCCCTTCTCTTGGACAAGCTAACATCTTTCATACCCCAGCCACCTATTAAAATCAAGCCATAGTCTCACATTGCCGGCCTTTCTCTCGCAGATCCCAATTACTATGTCCCTGGAGAGATCGACCTCATTTGAGGCATCGACGTGTATGCCACTCTAATTTTAGAGAAAACCAAACGAGGTGGAGCCGATGAGCTCATAACTCGCGAAACTCCATTAGGCTGGATGATCGTAGTCCCTACTCAGGACCACTCACAAACCCAGGTCATCAACTTATCTACAGCGCGCGTACACCACACCACGTTCGCAACCAAGATGGATGAGATTTGCCAAAATCCTCGTGACTCTGAGAAGATAACCTCACTTGTCAAACATTTTATGTTCCCAAAACCAGCTCAATTTAGCTCACCCCATGTTTCATATGACTTGCAGAGATTCTGGCAGCTCGAAGTTTTATTCTTGTCTACACGGCGGTCTTGAAGGGAGATATTATGCGATAAAAATGGATCCAAAATCGAGTTGTGGGGTATGTTTTTAGATCATTTGTAGATTCAAAATTGCAAAAAATTGAAATCCTAGCTGATCCCGTTTCCGAGATATTGATATTTTAATGTTATTCGACGTGATTACGACACTCATAACATTCAATTTTGATCCCGACCGAATTTTTTTAGGAATCAGAGGACAATACTAACTCAGTATGATTTACTTTATTAAAATTACAAATTTTAAGTTATGGGTCTTATGGGGGGGGGGGGGGGGGGGGGGTCAATCGTCAGACTCATGAGTCCCAAAATTGAAATAAGCGTTTTTTTTAGTTTTTTTAGTTTTGGCAACACCAAAACAGTTAATATGCTTTAATGTTTCACGTTTTTACATATTTATAAAGTAACAACAAAACTGTAACTGTCTAAAAATTAATTAATGTTTGCTCTTTCAGAAAGTTTTTTTTTGAAATTCATACGAATTTCGTGATATTTAGGTAACGATTAATGATAATTTATTTCAATACTTGAAAGAATGTTCTTCTGCTTGATTGGTTTGATTATTGCTTTTGTTTATTCACGTAACCTCGTAAAAAAAAAAAATAGGTTTCCATTCAATACAACTCTAAAAAAACTTTTTAGTAAAGCAACAAAGTGTAGCAAAGTTTATAAAGATATTCATGACGTAAGTAATTGAAAAATATTTTATCAAATAATTTAAATTATTTTTAAAGGTCAATAAATATAAAATATTTTTAGTAGCTCACTTTTTTGGTTAACGTTTACAAACTTCGCACTAATTTTGATTTGAAAATGAGCTTTCGGGACAAATGTTCTCATGATGATAACAGGAAAAAAATTTGTGCTCCTTGCGGAAAAAAAAATCGTGTTTGGCAAAATTAAACCAGAAAAATTTCTTATCAATCAAAAAGTAGAAAATCTAATTAAAAAGTACTTATCAAAGGATTTTGAAGTATCTGATGAGAAAAATCCTGTAAGTATTTGTAGAACTTGTTATCTTACGCTACTGGATGCAGAAAAAGGCATCTTTGAAAGATCTTTTCAAAAAATTCCTAACTATCAGGACATA
Organism: Encarsia formosa; assembly: GCA_038277355.1. Taxonomy (NCBI): domain Eukaryota; kingdom Metazoa; phylum Arthropoda; class Insecta; order Hymenoptera; family Aphelinidae; genus Encarsia; species Encarsia formosa. Next base: position 46,112,338 of record CM076186.1, on the reverse strand, counting down.
GTACTTTTAAAAGAGACTCGTTCATCTTCAAATAGTTTATGTAATTGTTATATATGTTTAACTGGTCGATTTAAAGGTCATACAAAAATTCAAAAAGGGAAAGCTAAAAAAAGAAATTTAAATAATGTGATTAATGATCTAAACGGGCGTTTAGGTGCTGCAAAAATGGAAAATATTCCTCTTACTTCACCCGAGAATGATGTTAGTAGCTCTGTTCAGTCTTCGGACTCGCTTCAGCTCTGCGATAAATGTTTCCAAGAGATAGGAAGAGGAATCAGGCATTCTTGTAAAAATTCTGCAAATAATGTAATTAAAATCATTGAAAAGCTTCCCAAAGAAGACCGTGAGCAAATTGCTGCTGTTATTATACAGAATAAGTTAGATTCAAAAACTGGTGGAAGTGAAAAAATTTAGAAGTAAATTTGAGTTTGTGTAATGCTCGTGGTCGAAAATCGAGAATCGTCGTCAATCCTAGCGTAAAAAAGGAAATATTTTTTAATGAAGAAAATTTGGATAATTTTCGAGTAAACTTAGGAGTTTCCTCAAATCAAATGAAAAAAATAACTAACTTTATAAGGTGTGGAGCTGGAAGAATGAGTATTCCCTCTAGTTATTCGAAGCATATGTCAAATCAATCAAAAGTTTTGAAAAACATTTACAAGGTAGAGGCGTATGAATTTGATTGTGAAAATTCTACGGAAAAACAAAAAAAACCTGCAGTTTCTGCTAAAGCTGTTGAACTTGAAAAGAAGAAAGTTCCATTGAGACAAAAAAGACCTGTTGTTTTCGCTAATGCTGAAGAACTTCTTGAAGCTGTTATTGTAAATCGCAAATTGGAAGGTAATGTTTTGATTAAAGTTATGGCTGATGGAGGTCAAGGCTTTTTCAAGATTAGTTTGACCGTACTTCCTGAGAATTATTCACCAAAATTTGAAGATTCAACCGAACGTCACATCATTGAAAGCGAAGATGACGAATCAAGTTTCGAAGAAGTTGATAAGTTAACACCTTCTAAAAGAAAGCTTTATTCTGAGGGTGGAAGCCTGAGCAAAAAAGCTAAGCTTTCTAGTGTAAATAAATTAATACTTCTGTGTGTGGTACCAAAGATCAAAGAGTTTTATGAAAATGTTAAGATTTTATTTGACTTAACAAAAATTAATGATATTCCATTTAAATTTGCGGCTGATTTTAAACTTGTGCTTATAATCAATGGACAGCAAACAGCTTCAGCAATTTTCCCTTGCCCGTATTGTTTCATTTCCTTAGGTGAATTAAGAAACAACTTCGATTCAGATGACTGTATAAATAATGAAAATCATGAAGATCTCACAAGCTCAATCAAGACACTGGAAAGCAAAGTATTAAAAACTTATGGAGATTTAAGAAATGACAACGAAAAATTTTGTCTCAAAGGAAAAAAAAATCATGCAGTAAAGAGTGTCATAGTACCGTGAACCCTCCTCTCTTCAACGAAGAGGACGAAACGCCTGTTTTACAGAAATGCGTTATTCCCGAACTTCATGCTCAACAAGGTTTTGTCAATCATTTGTTTTGGAATGGATTGGTCCCTTTGCTTGGGCGTGATAAAGCTCTCAGGTGGCCAACAAAATTGAATCTTATAGCGAAAAACTATCATGGTGAAGCTTTTGAAGGAAACGCGTGTCGAGATTTATTAAAAGAAGCCGATAAACTGAACGATCCAGAGATATACAGAGATGTTGGATTCTTTAAAATTGTGCCTTACATAAGTGCTTTTAAAGCAATGAATAAGGTAAGTTGTTTTATTTAAATTTTAAAACATTTGCTTTAATGAGTTAAATTTTATTTAGGTTGTCAATTGTAGCTTTACTTCAGGCAAAGTTGGTTCAAATTTAGATAAGCACATAGAGGAATTGCGCAAATCTTTAAAGAGTATAGATGATCTTTCGCAAACCCTAAAAATTCACGTTATTCTTGATCATGTAAAAGAGAGCTTGAAGTTCATTGAAAAAAATAACGGATTAGGGTTTTGGTCTGAGCAAAGTGGAGAGTCAGTTCATCGAGAGTTTTTAAAATTCTGGGAGCGATATAAAATGAACAATCTTCAAGATGAGACGTACTCGTCTAATTTATTAAAAGCAGTAATTGAATTTTCATCGCTTCATTTATAATTTCTATGTATGTTGCAAACACAATAATCATAAGTTGTTATTGGTAGAATTTTTTTTATATTTTAAGTACGAAAAAGTTAGTATAATTTTGTGTTTGTTATATGTGCATTATAGAATCAATTTTAAATGTATTTCTTATTATAACTTTTATCTATCCTATAAAATAATGAATCTACAGAAAAATTGTAAAAAAAAGGAAATTAATAATTAGATAATCGTCACAGTTTTGTTGTTACTTTATAAATATGTTAAAAACGTGAAACATTAAAGCATCTTAACTGTTTTGGTGTTTCCAAAACTAAAAAAACTAAAAAAAACGCTTTTTTCAAGTTTGGGACTCATGGAGCTGATGATTGACCCCCCCCCCCCCCCCCCCCCCAGAAGACCAATAACTTAAAATTTATAATTTTAATAAAGTAAATTATACTGAATAAGCATTCTCCTCTAATCCCTAAAAAATTCGGTCGGAATCAAAATTTTAAAAATTATGAGTGTCGTAATCACGCCGAATAACATTAAAATATCGATATCTCGGAAACGGGATCAGCTAGGATTTCAATTTTTTGCAGTTTTGAATCTACAAATGATCTAAAAACATACCCCACAACTCGATTTTGGATCCATTTTTATCGCATAATATCTCCCTTTAAGACCGCCGTGTCTACTAGAAACCAAAAAAAATTTCAGTCTACATTTACAATAAATCTTATTTTGGTAACAAAGAAAAGGAACTATAAAGTCGAATTTATACAATAAAAATTCTAAATTTACGCAAACGAATTTTCATTTCTCACGCACCACACACCAAAAGAAATAAAGAACATGCTTTACAAAAATTTATTAAATAAAAATCTTACGGTTTATCAGATTTATACCTATAAGTTATTGGCTTAGACCTAATCCCAAAATGGCCACTTATTGAATACTTTTTTTTTGTTTGAATTTGGCTCTCCAACTTGCTAGTGTTTGGCAAAATAACCCAAGTTTTTTCTTATTTTTCTCGATCACCTAGCTGTAAGTAAAGAACAAAAAAAAAAAAAGGGCTACAAATCTCTAAAGAAACTGGAAAGAAACTTAGAAAGAAAAATTCACACTCTCAAACACGACCTTGCTCTACGGCTACCGAGAACATGGTCTAATACATAAAAAAAAAAATCTCAAATAATTTTTTCCAAAATGCGAGGTTCCGGAATTCTGTAAGTGTAATAGGGTCTGAGCAATATTTTTTTGAAAATCAGGTCAAAAACAGCTTTTTATTGAAAAATGCTGATAAAATGCTGATTTTTTAACATGGGGTGTGGATGGGAACATGACTTTAAAAGGACCGTTCATAGAAACTGAGACTTGAAGGTTTCTTTTTGGAATATTTGGTATATACCAAGTTTAAGCCAAATCCATGACCCAAAGGCCTGGTCCTCTCCTTGTAAGTGGCGAGCGACGCTTGCATTCAAACTCAATTTTGAGCACATCGGGCTTGGTTTCACGAGTCTTGCCCTGACCTCCTTCAACGATATCAGCGATTCAGAGTTTCCTTGCCCGAGCTCAGTACCATCAAAATTTCACAAAGGGCCTTTTACAGCCCGACTTCCGATTGCCAAACATTTCTCCATGGGTTTTGTGATACCTCGGAAAGAGCCTACTCAGCCCTGGTTTATATTTTCTGCCAGGAAAACGGCAATTTCGAATCAACCATACTGATTGCTAAAACCAAAGTCGCTCCGGTTAAAACCGTGAGCATCCCCCGACTTGAGCTTTGCGCAGCTGAGCTGCTTGCTCACTTACTGAGTCGTGTTACCAGTGATCTGGACATCAACCCAGTAAAAATCGATGCCTGGTCAGACTCAAAAGTAGTCCTGGCCTGATTAAAATCCCACGCTTCTCGCTAGACTCCAAACGTGAGCTATCGAGTGGACACCATTCAACGCGTTTACCCAGCGCAGCATTGGTCTTACGTTGACATCCGAGAAGACCCTGCCACTCGGGGAATCCCCTCTTCTCAATTAAGCGAGTTGGAGCTGTGGTGGCGAGGACCAGCATTGGTAAGGTCCGACTCAATCCCATCTGAAAAGTTCCTGGATCCAAATGCTAAACTCCCAGAACTTAAATCAACACTCTTAGCGATTAACGTCTGCAAAGAAAATGACATATCTAACTCTCAAAAAACGTATTACTCCTAATTGACCATTTATTTCCACCGTTGTCGACTACGCTGGTCCGATAAAAATCAAAGCGGCCAGAGGCCGAGGTCAAAAAACCTTTAAAAGCTATATAGCCGTTTTTGTCTGTTTAGTAACGAAAGCAATCGTACTGGAGGCGGTCTCCAACCTGACCTCAGAGGCATTCCTCGCAGCTTTTCGAAGGTTCAACAGCCGTCAAGCACCGTGTTAATCACATGGGCGATCTCTGAGAAGCAGGAGTCAAATCGGTCAAACATCACCTGCACCGAACCAGACAAGTGGCCGATGGCCTGAGTGCTGAAACTTCTCCCGGACAAAGATGGCAAAGTTCGCGATCTACAATCTTTGCCCACTGCCTGAGGAGGTCTACCCAAACAGCGGCAACCCCACGACTGAATGACTACTTTCACAAGAACTTGTTAGTCACTCGTTCAAGTTTAATGTAAAACCTGGGTAGATTTTTGAAAAGTTAAATTCTGACTAAGCCAGACGCGAAATACCCTTTTTGTTGTTCAACAATTCACACACAGATTAGTTTGTTTTTAGAACGAAGTTCTTTATCGGAAATTACGACGCGCGGGGGGCTGCAGCAAAAAAAAAACGTAACGTCACAAAAACTTGCGAGATTACGTAGCTGTATACATATATATATGCGTCCCCTCCAATAAGTCATTAGGCCCCGCCTAGGCTTTGTCACAGCTGATCCACCGTGCACGCGTTAGAGAGAAAGAGAGAGAGAGACACAGAATCAAGTATGTTTAGGCCGCAACAAGCGCTGCTGCAAGAGGCTCCCTCGGCCGTGCTACTCAATGAATAAGACAGAGAAAGAGATAATATTCATTTATCCTTGTCTAACTTGTTGAGTAGCACGATCGAGGAGGGAGCCCATGGCATTTTTTTCTAAACATTGGGTAAAGTATGGGAAATATGTTTACGTGCATCATAACCCTTTAAAGTTGCAGCATTTCATGTAAAGCAAAACAAATTTTAGTTCAGCTACATATTAGTTGTGAAAAAAAGAATTTCGCTTACTAGCTTACATTTTTGGTTATTGGGATAAAAGAAGTTTTTTAAAAATAAGAACTAAGCTTGATCCACCATTTTTTATTTTTTATTTATTTATTTATTTATTTTTTTGGATGATAAAAATAAATACTTAAAAAAGAAAAAATTCATTCTCAGTATTTTATTCAATTAAAGTAGCTTGAAATGATTAGTGATTCTGAAGTGCATAGCCCCTCGGAGTAATAGCAGTTAAACGCTCAAGTGTTTAAATGAAGCATTCTGTACAACCTAGTTTTCTTATGATGAAAAATTAATTTTTACTCATTTACCTGTAAATTTGGATATGATAAGAAAAAAAAAAAAAGCGGAACTCGGGGTCCGCGGAAAGAACGAAGTTCCCGACGCTTTACTTCTTCAGTGATGCAAGAGAATTTCAGGTGAGATAAAAAAATGCACTTCACGTACAAACACAGAAGACTATACTTCACCTGAAATCCACTCGTGTGACTGAAGGGACAAAGCGTCGGGAAATTCGTTCTTTCCACGGACCCCGAGTTCCGCTTTTTTTTTTTATTTGACTCGTTGAATTGACCTCGCGGTCAAATCGCTAGAAAAAAATCTGTGTGCTTTGTTTTCAATTAAATTACTTTGTAATTTCAATCTAGATTCAGTTTGTTTTTGTAATAACACATCGTCGTTACACCCCATGTTGAAAAATAATTTTTAATTCTTCACTTCTCAAAGAAAACTCGTTGTTTCACTCTGTTAGGGTGGGCGTGTGTTTAAATAAGTACTAAAAGTTATTCATTTAAACAACGCGAGCACGTCGTGTAAAACTGACCGATGACAGCAGAACCAAACCGTACCCGCACGCAGCTCGCGCATCGCTCCGTCGCTACGGACTGTTCTGTGTATGCAAGCGATCGGGAGACAGTCTGGCTGCATCCCGCGATACACACGTTTGTCTGCGATCATGATTCTAAATTAAAGTTGTTAAATTAGTCTCTTTTTCTTCAACCTCGTATTCGTTGCTCTTTGCCGAGCTCGTGGCCAACGCGTCGCGTTTCTTGGATATTCGTTGGCGGGATTCGTTTAGATACAGTTCTTCTCAGCTTCAACGCAATCGTCCCCAAATTATTAAGCCTGCCAAACGACGAGCCCGGCACGCGAACAGGTGGTTGTAATTTTTCCTCGCGCTTATGCCTCACGGTTAGCCAGCTGCGTATGGCAGTGTATATATTTTTATATACATATATTACCGTAGCTAATTTAACTTACATTCAATTGATTAAGCCATTCCCTGTCCGGCACCCCTTCCACCATCCAACTGAAACCCATTCTCGTACCCTTTGCACGAGAAAGTACTAACAAGGAGAGGACCAGACATTTGGGTCACCGATTTTAATGAAACTTTGGGGGTAGTTTTCTCGTACCGAATGATGAGCGAAACCATCAACATTTACTCTGAATGTACCCTTCTACCGGTTTACCATGCAAATAAAAGCAATTTTTAGCATTTTTTTCATTTTTAAAGTAATTTTCAAAAAATATTTTTTGTCTTTCTTTGAACTTAATAGGAAAAATATTTTCAAATTTAAACTCAAAAGATTGAAAGGTGAATAATTTATGATACTGGAAGTATTTTTTAGCATTTTCTGAATTTTAAAATATAAATTATTCATGGTCAAATTATTTAAATGAAGATTTGAAAATATTTTTTCGTTAAAGTTCAAAAAGAGACAAAAAAATGCTAGGTCCCGCATCTCTGTAAGTGCGATAGGCTTTGAACACGAATTTTTTGAAAATTACCTATAAAACCACAAAAGTGGCCCAAATATCTGGACCTGCTCTTGTAAATTAGAACCCCAAGCAAAGCATTTAAATTTTCTTTTTTTTTTTCTTTTTACTATACACCTTCATTGGCATTTTTTTCATTTTCGCATATCTCAATGACTGGATTGAATTTATTTTTTCAAGTATTCTTTTTCATACACTGATAAAAGGATTTCTCAGTCTCAAGGCCGCGTTACCTAGCCCTTAGGTAACGCGCGTATTTGATTTTCGTTTAGGCCCTGGGACCTAACGGTTAGGTAACATGGCGCTGCCGCAGGGGCCTTATTCTGAGATTTAACGAATTGGAAACGATCAGTTTGGCGAACGATTGCGTTATTCGTTAAAATTTTGAGCTATCGTTAAACATCAAATCATTAAGCAAAAGTCTTACCACAATAAAACTTTCTCGTTCTCCCAAAAAGCAGTTACTTCATTTTATTATTATTATTATTATTATTATTATTATTATTAATACATGCTTTTCTTTAACCCACTGCGGTTTTTCGACGTCGTCGTCGTCATCGTATGTTCAAAACTGCCAAGCTCTATAACTTGGAGCCTGTAAGAGCTAGAGGTCTGAAATTTTGCAGAGGGTCTAGTTTTGTATGATATTACATTAATCCGTAGTCACTTCTCGACCTGGACCTCCAGGTTGCCGATGACGGGGGTACCTGGGGGGTCATATCCGAGAATTTGGGCTAAATTCTTCGGGGATGACTTTGAGAGAAGTTCTGGAATATTTATCGAAGCCATTTGAACTTAGGTACCCACGTCACCGATGAAGGGGGTGTCCGGGGTACCTGGAGGTCATCTTCGAGAGTTTGGGCCAGATTTTGCAAGGATGACTTGATGAGTTCTGCAAGGGTTCTAATTTGGTAGTTATCAATATATTTGAATAAAAAAAATGTTTTCAAATATTATTGTAAAAAGGATTATAAAAATTTCAATAATAACCAAATTTTAAACATTAATTAGATTTAAAATTTTACGCTAAAAATATTCTTTTCAAGACTAAAAAGAAGAAAAAAAAATAAATAAATAAATAAAAGTTTTTAAAAAACATGCTTTTCTTTAAAAAGTTTTGAGAAATTATAAAAAAAACGTACTAAAAAGTAGAAAATAAAATATTAATACTGCTAAATTCTTTCAAAGTACTTTAAAAGATTTAATATAAATAGAACAAACAAAATTTCGTGATGACTCTAAACGAAAGCATGGGGCACTTGATGAAACACAGCCGTACGCCTTAAATTTAAGTCATCTTTAGAGCCCCATGCTTTTGTTTAGAGTCATCACGAAATTTTGTTTGTTCTATTTATATTAAATCTTATATAGTACTTTGAAAGAATTTAGCAGTATTAAAATTTTATTTTCTACTTTTTAGTACGTTTTTTTTATAATTTCTCAAAACTTTTTAAAGACAAGCATGTTATTGCTTGGTGGTTAGATAATTTATTTAATTATTTTAAAAAATTCGAACGCCCAGCGTTACGAGGCTGTATTGCTTGTTTTGAAGGAAATGGTAGCGGTACATACGAACGGGTTTGAAATATTGGGTTTGAAAATGGGTATGACCTGCCAAAGAAATTATAGTTTGAACCCTGCAAATCTTCAAGTCACAAATCATTTGACAAATGAAGATGCAGATAATAACAACAACAGTAACACTAATTATTTTAACCTTTAAGATTGAAATGAGAACTAGTTTAGTTGATGTTAAGTTTAAATTTTCCGTTTAAAGTAAATTTTTCGTTTTTTATATGGGCAAAAGTAAAAATTTATCATTTTTTACATTTCTTTACAGACTTTACATTTATTCTTCATTTCATGATGGGTTAATTTGAAGTATTTAGCTTGCCTTTTTTAAATTTCGGTCACTACTAATGTCTAACGTTTACTTTAACATGCGTAATACAACGCTTAATAAAGTTAGCGTTAAACTGTAGACATTACGCGTTACATCGATTTTTCCAAGCGTTAAATTGACATTCTTCCGTTGCTAAGTAATAACGTGCTGAATTTTTGTTAAAAATGAATAAATAATTGAACTACGCGGGCGCAATGGCATCTTAAAGATCCTTACGAAAGCGTTAAAAATCTCAGAATAAGGCCCCAGGGTGGTTTCAAAGGTACCGAGTGCGAAGCGAAGCGTAGCACGAGTGATGCAGTCAGGTGACGCGCTGCACCCGTTGCATATACTATTTTATACCACTGGTGTGGAGGGCGAGTTTTTAAATTTCGAAGCGTGCGTAAAATCGAGTACCTACGCACTAGTGGTATAAAAAAATATTATTTCTGGGTATTGCGTTTGTAATTTGAAGTACTTGATCATGTGTAAAAATCCGATTTGTTTAATCAGTGTGGTTGATTTTTTAAATATAAACTAAATAAATAAAATGCAGTAGCGTTCTGAGGATATCATAGAGTACCTAGTTGATTTTGAGTGAAGAAAAAAATCTAAAATTTGGATGATCTGTTTTCGACCAATAATTTTTCTATTTGCATTTTTTCCTCAATTTCAAATTATAGAAATCAACTGTAAATGTAAAAATATGGATTTGATTATTGTATTGTAGGCGGCAAGCATCAAAAGTCGAATGTCTAGAATGGACATCGGAGTTGAAGCAGGTGGTTTTGGAAAAACTCTTTTAAAACCAGATGATCAAATGCAACTTTCAGAAGCGGTACGTCTTTTTACAAAAATTTACTGAAATAAATTTTTGAAATTCTAATTTTTATTTTTTTATTCACAAGGATCTTAGTGAGGAGATAGCAAAAGTTCTTACTCTTCTAAATCCACGTATTCCTGAAAATTTAATCGAATGGTCATATAAGCTTCGCGAATTTGTTAAAATATCGGATACATCAAATACTGTGACGATTCTTAACATCACCGGTACGATGCTACATAAAGAAAGTGAAGAAGCCATACGGCAGCGTACAGGAGGTCTTCCAAGTATGTTTATTACTTAAGCTTTTTTTTTAGTTCTATCTAAAAATAATTATTTGATATATGAATTTTTAAATAGAGTGCAACAGAAATATTACAAACCTTTTAATCACGACAAATTTTCATTATGATTCGTGAGCTATAAACATTTTTTTCTCGCATAGAGTTTAATATTATCTTATTATTCTTGTTCTTATTCTTAAATTAGAAAAGGCACTATTAGTAGCTTTGTATGCTATTTATTGCAAGCTACGACTATATGTATACCTAAAGTTTGTACTTTAAGTAAATTGAATAAGGTTAGAAACATATTTGTTTTATTCACTCAAAAGTTAATCATTGCTGTGATCAAAGCGGATAAACCGGAGATGAAAGAAAATAGAAGATCCTTACACGTGAGTGAGATTTCAGATTAGTGTAGCAATAAAAATGTTATTTCGACTTTCAGGTCGATTGAAAAGGCCCAATGACAAAAATCATTCAGTTTCAGAAAATGAAACTCAAAGTTTTGTTTAGATCTGCGTTCCGCATGCAATGATTTATCTTGGTTAGTTTTTACGTTAAGTTGAATGACAATTTATTAAATTTATTTGTCATACGATGTTGATTAAAATTATTCATTAATCACGATGCGGAGCCACCTTTCAAAAAAATTCTTATTCTTTTCTACAGCTGGATTTAAGAAAAACAAAAAAGTTATATATATATTAATTCAGATGAAGAAGTGCCTTGAAATTTTGAAAAAAATTTGAGCTTCTGAAAAGCTCTGCTCCCAGAAGTACATTTGCATGAATTTTATGTGTAATGGAAAATTAACTAGTAATTTTTAATCATCAACAATTGTAAATACAAAATGGCTCCGCGTCGAGATCAATGAATAATTTTAATCAAAGTCGAATGACAAATAATTTCCCAGTCTTAAAAAAACCTGCAGAAAAACCAGCAGCTAATAAACAAGCTGGTTTCGTTTATTAATTAATTTTTAACATAAGTTCTTGGGAAGAATTTCCAATGGGTTAAGCAGTCAAAATTTGAAAAAACATTTTTTGCGTAAAATTTTTATTTGTGAACTAAAAAGCCAAACTATCCAAGGTTTTTGCTTTGAATGAAATTAAAAGAAAAAATAACGATTCGTTGAATGTTTTGATGCAAAATGATACTTACGACAAACAAAAAATACTTTTACAGATATTTAAACATAAGTGCAAATTTTTTAATTTCGCATGGTTTTTTAGTTTTTACAGCGTGTTATAACGCAAATTATAGATAATTTTCTAGCTTTCATGAAATATGAATCAATGCAAGAAACATTTGATTTCATGATACAGGGTTTGTATTAAAATTTGAAAAATTTTCCGGACTTTTAAAGATTTTTTTGCAGGTTAAATATTTAAATATATCACATTGCAGTTAAAAATTTTTTAAATCTTTTTAATCTTTTTTAGAGCTCTTATTGAAACTATGTGAAATTAATCTGGAAGTTTTTCGATGTCTAACTTAAAATATAAAAAAAATAAATGAAAATAAACAATAAATAATAATATAATAGGGTTGGCAATATGATGTGTACACATACATACAAAAATAGTAAAATTATTCTCAGTTTATTACAATGTTAGACTTACAAAAAGGTTGTGTCTAGGTACCATCGCCGTGTACCGTTTCACGGTGCACGGTGCACGGCGCATGGTGCACGGGCGCTATACCTAATGAGCTTTTATGTACACGGTACACGGTGCACTGCGTACGGAGTAGCTTTTTGGTGCACGGTGCACGGCGGAAAGCAGGGAAAAGTTTTTGTTTTGCTATTGTTTCGTACACGGCACACCGTACACCGTGAACGGTTCAAAAAATATTTTTTTTATATCTTTGCGTACACTGTACACCAGACACCCCGTGCTGTTCGGTACATGGTACACGATGCATCGTGCACGGGTGAAAATATTTTTTATAACTTTGCGTACACCGTACACCAGACAACGCGTGCTGTTCGGTACATGATACACGATGCACCGTGCACAGGTGAAAATATTTTTTATAACTTTGCGTACACCGTACACCAGAGAACCCGCACTGCCCGGTACACGGTACACGGTGCACCACGTACGGTGCAAGGTTGAAAAAATGTTTTGGCGTACACCACACACCGCACAGAAATCGGTACACGGTACACGATGCACCGTGCACGAGTAAAAAAAATTTTTATATCTTTGTGTACACCGTACACTAGACAACGCGCTGTTCGATACACGGTACACGGTGCACCACGTGTGGTGCAAGGTTGAAAAAATGTTTTGGCGTACACCAGACACTACACACTGTTCGGTACATGGTACACGATGCACCGTGCACGGGTGAAAATATTTTTTATAACTTTGCGTACACCGTACACCAGACAACGCGTGCTGTTCGGTACATGATACACGATGCACCGTGCACAGGTGAAAATATTTTTTATAACTTTGCGTACACCGTACACCAGAGAACCCGCACTGCCCGGTACACGGTACACGGTGCACCACGTACGGTGCAAGGTTGAAAAAATGTTTTGGCGTACACCACACACCGCACAGAGTTCGGTACACGGTACACGATGCACCGTGCACGAGTAAAAAAATTTTTTATATCTTTGTGTACACCGTACACTAGACAACGCGCTGTTCGATACACGGTACACGGTGCACCACGTGTGGTGCAAGGTTGAAAAAATGTTTTGGCGTACACCAGACACTACACACTGTTCGGTACATGGTACACGATGCACCGTGCACGGGTGAAAATATTTTTTATAACTTTGCGTACACCGTACACCAGACAACGCGTGCTGTTCGATACAAGGTACACGATGCACCGTGCATGGATGAAAATATTTTTTATAACTTTACGTACACCGTACACCAGACACCACACAGTGTTCGGTACATGGTACACGATGCACCGTACATGGGTGAAATTAATTTTTATATCTTTGCTTGCACCGTACACCAACAACGCGCACTGCTTGCTACACGGTACACGGTTGAAAAAAATGTTTTGTGTACACCAGACATCGTGCACTGTTCGGTACACACTAGTAGTATATGTACCGCTTTGGCGAAAGTAAGCAAACATGATTCATTTACTTCACCAGGCGCAGTGCTCGGCGGCGGCTGCCTCGTGTGTCGCGAGCGCAGTAGGGTTAGCGGTGTGATCGGGGAGCGCGTGACTGCTTCTCGCAGCCGATGCTGACTCTGCATGAGAGAGAGCATCATCATAGTTAGCTTTTAAACTAGAATTAAATTTTTTAAATTAAATTAAAAACATTAAAATTAATTGGTATCTATTTTTTATAGGAAATTTAATTACTTTTTTACTATTTTAACATTTTTTAATTTTTAAATATTTTTAAAAGTGAATTAGAAAGTTTTAAATTTTAATTTTCAATAAAAAATACATCAATTATCAAGGAATAAATTTTAGAGGTACGGGTTAAAATAAAAAATTGGCTTTTTCACAACTATACATATATTTTGTTTCATTTAAATACACGGTTAAATTCCCATTACAATTTATTTAATAAGCATATATTTGATAAATCTACATTAAAATTTTTTCACACTTAGTCTTCGAAAGTCATTAAAATGTTGATTTAGATAAAAATTGTTTTTAGGTTTACACTCTTATAATTCAACAGAATTATTTATTTAAAATATGATTTTTACAAACGGTCATTTTTTTTTCCACGAGGAAATAACCACTCACACTCTGCAATACATAATTGACACAGCCACCCGCGATAATCGTGGTGACATATAAACCATTCTTCTTCTTCTCCAGACACATAATTTTTATTACACATAACACACGACGTCCCACTATTTAATCATAATTTCTCCGGTACCAGTCTTGGGCTTGTAGTCATTATGCTACTGTCGTTTGAGCTTAATCTTAATTTCTCCAGTACCACTCTTGGGCTTCTAGCCATTACTTCACGGACGTTTAAGCTTGATCTGAATTTCTCCGTTACCAGTCTTGGTCTTGTAGCCATTTTGCCACTGTCGTTTGAGCTTGATCTTAATTTCTCCAGTACCAGTCCTGGTCTTGTAGCCAAAAAGTCACGGGTGTTTAAGCTTGATCTTAATTTTTCCGATACCAGTCTTGGTCTTGTAGCCATTATGCTACGGACGTTTAAGTTTGATTTCTTCTTATTTAACGGTATTGGTTTGATGTCCTTCTGCTCTTTCTGGTGCTGTTGTTCAAGTTTAATTTCGTTGGTAACAGTTCTGATGCTTCTTTACTTAAAATGCGAATAAGGGAATTGTGAAAATTGTCTCGTTTATTTTCTGAAAAACCCACTTCGTCTTTTGTAAAACCGATAAAATCTTCATCGTCAAGATCTGACTCAAAATCACTAACTATAACTTCTTCTTTTATAAGCACTGCAGGATACAACGAGGATGATGAAGCATCATCTTCTGAGCAACACTCTACGGATATTGACAACTGCTGTGTATCTTCGTAGACTTTGCGTGTTTCCTCTTCTACTTCGATTGGAAGGGTGTCACCCCCGTTTGGTAAGTCCTCAGGGCCTCCAACATCGATAGTTTCATCCGTTTCGTCAAGATATACCTTCACAATTTCAATTGTATTAGCCATTTTTAAAAGAAAAACAGAGATGTTCACACTCTGGAAGACCTTTTCCTTCTGATGTAGACAGTAACAGTCCCATAAGAGCAGCTGGAGATTGTTTTACATGTGAGACATCTTGCTTGCCTCACAGGAATGTACAGAGTCAGTAAAAATATTTTATATCGTCAGCTAAACTTGTTAAAACATCACAACAGTGTCTTACACGAATACTATACAAAGGTGCAAAAGGATTCATATATTTGGACAAAGACAAAAGGATTTTTTTTTAATACAACCTTGTAAGGTCGCGGAGAACTTGAATCTAAAAATTTAATCGAACATGTAAACAGTTTTTTTACCTGCATTACATGCATTTTTAAAAGTCTCCGTCTTGTGCTGGGTAAGTTTTTTCCATAAAATAGTAACAATTGCGATGTTTCATACTGAAATAGTCTATGTAAAGTTCTAAAATCGGAGATCAACAGAGAAAGGCTAAGTAATTGCTTAACTATTCGAAGTACCACAGAACTAATTATTAAAGGTTGTAAGAATTTTTTGGTCAGCATTGTTTCGTTCCCTTTTTCTAAACAGTCATCTGGTTCGAGTATGCCGAATACGATCGAGTCATTGTAAAGGCTTTGTAGTTGAGGCATCGCATAATTATAACGGCCAATAAACTGTGCTTCTCCATCCAGGTCGGCCGGGGCATCTTCTTCTTCATCAGTCTCATAAGGTTCAAGATCAAAAAGATCTTGAATTTGTTGAGGGTCTCTGTGCACTTGGTTTAGATGACGAGCAAATTCTTCTTCTACGGCATGTCCTAACACATCGACACCGTCCATCAAGCGTCTACGTTTTTTCACTAGTTTGCGCTTCCTACAATTTTGATTTTCACTTTTTAATCGTAAATATGGGTGCTTAGCTACTCTAAAAGAGCTACTCACGGTTCGCGACATAACTTTACACTGATTCTCGTGGAACACGCGCGCTATAGAAAAAACTACAGCTCTTTGAAGTGACTTATTCAAGGTAAGACCAGGCGCAGTGCTCGGGTGTTGCGAGCGCAGTGGGTATGCTGACTCTGCAGGAGACAAGATCGCTGAGGCTGTTGCTGCTGCGGCTGCAACTTGTTCTTATTGATTGTTTTTAGGATTTAACAATGAAAAATTTGCATATTTTTTAAGAAAGAATTTTAACTCTGCTCATGTATTTACTCTTATCGCGCAGCGTCAGCTTTCATGGTTTGCATTCTTTCACCGTGTTTGATACGAAGCAAAAAGCACGGCAAGCATATTTTGTTACACTGCAATAATAAAACTTTTATTGAAAAATAAAACTTCACAAACATTGTACTTTACCGTGTGAAAAAATGCTTATCTAGATCCTTTACTTCTCTTTTTATTCCAACGATCAGTCGAATGAAAGCCGTATGAGCTTTCGAATCACACGCGTTACTCAGAGCATTTAAGCATATTTGAATATAACATTTTTTTCATCATGTCGGAAGTTACATTGAAAAAGGTAGTGAATGTTATAAAGTGCGTTTTGAGGGTCGCTTATCAGAGAGACCCTTACATCGAAACAATGTGTGGTGAAGTATGGTCAAAAAATTTAACAAGTTTAACCATGGAAGTTTTGGAAAAAAAGCTGCATTTTTTGATTTTGCACTGCAGCGAAGGTACAATCGAGTACCTATATAATCGAGGAATTTTCCACGACCAAAAAATTATTTTGATTTTGAAAAACGTTTTAAAACTTAAAAATTTATTGGATAAACCTACATTCAAGCTTCTCAACACCTGTCAAGGTAGCTAAATTGTTTGTGTTATTATTATTATTTAACTTCTAATTTTGAAACTTTTTTTTAACTTATAATTTTAGAATTCGATGAAATGATGACTGATCAAGAAGGAGATGAGTTTATCAACCGTTGCGTATATGATCTGGGTGAGCCATCGACATCAGCAGAAAATAACAATCCGAAAGCCTTTGTCATCTGAAAGTAGCTCTGATTCAAACGATTTAGATACCGATACAGCTGCTGATGATGATGATGATGATGATGATGACGACGAGCTCCAAAATGTTAATAGTAAGAATTAATTGTTTATAGAGTTGAAAAATAAATTCAGACTCTTATAGTTTTTTAGTTTAGATGTATTTTTACAGGCTGGTAATGGAAGACAACAAAATTAACGAATAGTAATAGATAGCGATAGAAGTAGATATTATCAAAGATTTGGAATCGAAGGTCGTGAAATAAATGTAAGAATAGTGCCACTGCATGTTGAAACCAATGTTTTTCAATGGTTAGAGGAAGCGTTACGCGATTTGCACGCTGAACTTGTTAAAAAAGCGACTCCTTCTGATTTTATCAGCCTTACAATAATTTCAGAAAGACTCACTCATGGTCCAGTGTGGCTTTCATTTAGACCAGTGCGTGATTTCAACGCAGAAGACTTATGGCAACTGCTTTTTAGCATATCTCAGAGTTCAAATGAGTAAAACATCAAGGACTCTTCGAATATAAATTGCAGTATAGTTAAAAATATAACAGGTTGCGGACGCGTGAGGTTGACCAAAGACGCTGTAAAAAAAAAATCAATACTTACTATTCGAAATGACGATAATCTATGTTTGCCGCGTTCTCTCGTTGCTGCACGCGCTTACAGCATCAGAGGTAAAGTACGATCAGGTGTTTTACATGATTATTGGAACAGCATACGACAGATCAATGGGACAGCTCAAAAAAAAGCAGCTCTTGATTTAATAAAATTAGCTCGAGTTGACATTCCTGAAGAAGGTTGTAGTTTAATAGAAATTGAAAAATTTCAGCAGTATCTTGCAACAAAAGGAATCGCTATAGTTGTCTACTCTTTTAAAAATTTTGCACGGGGTGAAAAACCTGTTTACGATGGAACGAATTTAGTTAATTACAAGCACAAAAGCGTCGATTATACAGGGTGGTCCAAATTAATGTATCGGTGCATTTATCTCGAAATCAAAGCCTCGTGTGAAAAATTTTTTCAGGTAAAAGTTGTTTGGTTAGGAGGGGGAAGAAAAATGGGCCCAACAGAATTGGGCCCGGGGCCTTAGGTTGGGCCCTACGGACCCAAAGTCCGTTTTTTTAAATAGGAACCCCTATTTTTTATCCCGGATTCGGAAAGAGCGGAAAATTTTACGATTTTTAGGTATTTTTTGAAATTTTTTTGGGCCTTTTCTGAGGCCCCATAAGCCCCGATAAAGTCCCCGTATGTTTTGTGGCTTTATTACCGGGAAAAAAGCATTTTTAGTACAGCACATGCACGGGAAAAGTTATTTCATTTTAAATTTACAAGAAAATGGACCCGAAAAAATTGGGCCCGGGGCCTTAGGTTGGGCCCTACGGACCCAAAGTCCGTTTTTTTAAATGGGAACCCCTATTTTTTACCCCGGATTCGGAAAGAGCGGAAAATTTTACGATTTTTAGGTATTTTTTGAAATTTTTTTAGGCCTTTTCTGAGGCCCCATAAGCCCCGATAAAGTCCCCGTATGTTTTGTGGCTTTATTACCGGGAAAAAAGCATTTTTAGTACAGCACATGCACGGGAAAAGTTATTTCATTTTAAATTTACAAGAAAATGGACCCAAAAAAATTGGGCCCGGGGCCTTAGGTTGGGCCCTACGGACCCAAAGTCCGTTTTTTTAAATAGGAACCCCTATTTTTTATCCCGGATTCGGAAAGAGCGGAAAATTTTACGATTTTTAGGTATTTTTTGAAATTTTTTTGGGCCTTTTCTGAGGCCCCATAAGCCCCGATAAAGTCCCCGTATGTTTTGTGGCTTTATTACCGGGAAAAAAGCATTTTTAGTACAGCACATGCACGGGAAAAGTTATTTCATTTTAAATTTACAAGAAAATGGACCCGAAAAAATTGGGCCCGGGGCCTTAGGTTGGGCCCTACGGACCCAAAGTCCGTTTTTTTAAATGGGAACCCCTATTTTTTACCCCGGATTCGGAAAGAGCGGAAAATTTTACGATTTTTAGGTATTTTTTGAAATTTTTTTAGGCCTTTTCTGAGGCCCCATAAGCCCCGATAAAGTCCCCGTATGTTTTGTGGCTTTATTACCGGGAAAAAAGCATTTTTAGTACAGCACATGCACGGGAAAAGTTATTTCATTTTAAATTTACAAGAAAATGGACCCAAAAAAATTGGGCCCGGGGCCTTAGGTTGGGCCCTACGGACCCAAAGTCCGTTTTTTTAAATGGGAACCCCTATTTTTTACCCCGGATTCGGAAAGAGCGGAAAATTTTACGATTTTTAGGTATTTTTTGAAATTTTTTTGGGCCTTTTCTGAGGCCCCATAAGCCCCGATAAAGTCCCCGTATGTTTTGTGGCTTTATTACCGGGAAAAAAGCATTTTTAGTACAGCACATGCACGGGAAAAGTTATTTCATTTTAAATTTACAAGAAAATGGACCCAAAAAAATTGGGCCCGGGGCCTTAGGTTGGGCCCTACGGACCCAAAGTCCGTTTTTTTAAATGGGAACCCCTATTTTTTACCCCGGATTCGGAAAGAGCGGAAAATTTTACGATTTTTAGGTATTTTTTGAAATTTTTTTGGGCCTTTTCTGAGGCCCCATAAGCCCCGATAAAGTCCCCGTATGTTTTGTGGCTTTATTACCGGGAAAAAAGCATTTTTAGTACAGCACATGCACGGGAAAAGTTATTTCATTTTAAATTTACAAGAAAATGGACCCGAAAAAATTGGGCCCGGGGCCTTACGTTGGCCCTACGGACCCAAAGTCCGTTTTTTTAAATGGGAACCCTTATTTTTTACCCCAATTTTTTTGGGCCCTATGAAGACAATACGTGGGGCTTGTGACCCTGCTTCTGTGGCCTCGTTCAACACTGAAGCCTTTTCTACATTTTTTTCTGATAAATGAGTAA
Organism: Encarsia formosa; assembly: GCA_038277355.1. NCBI lineage: Eukaryota > Metazoa > Arthropoda > Insecta > Hymenoptera > Aphelinidae > Encarsia > Encarsia formosa. Next base: position 46,092,686 of record CM076186.1, on the reverse strand, counting down.
TCAGAAGGTCAATTAATTTATTATGAAGAGTTTATTAAATTTAAAAAAAAACAAAACATGTACATATGTACATGAATAAGCAATAAAAAATCTCAAACAAAGAATAAACAACAAACAATTATTAAATAATCTGAACTCTATGTACATGTTTTGTTTTTTTTTAAATTTAATAAACTCTTCATAATAAATTAATTGACCTTCTGATTACTCATTTATCAGAAAAAAATGTAGAAAAGGCTTCAGTGTTGAACGAGGCCACAGAAGCAGGGTCACCAGCCCCACGTGTTGTCTTCATAGGGCCCAAAAAAATTGGGGTAAAAAATAAGGGTTCCCATTTTAAAAAACGGACTTTGGGTCCGTAGGCCCAACGTAAGGCCCCGGGCCCAATTTTTTCGGGTCCATTTTCTTGTAAATTTAAAATGAAATAACTTTTCCCGTGCATGTGCTGTACTAAAAATGCTTTTTCCCGGTAATAAAGCCACAAAACATACGGGGACTTTATCGGGGCTTATGGGGCCTCAGAAAAGGCCCAAAAAAATTTCAAAAAATACCTAAAAATCGTAAAATTTTCCGCTCTTTCCGAATCCGGGGTAAAAAATAGGGGTTCCCATTTAAAAAAACGGACTTTGGGTCCGTAGGGCCCAACCTAAGGCCCCGGGCCCAATTCTGTTGGGCCCATTTTTCTTCCCCCTCCTAACCAAACAACTTTTACCTGAAAAAATTTTTCACACGAGGCTTTGATTTCGAGATAAATGCACCGATACATTAATTTGGACCACCCTGTATTATTCGTATAATGTATTATGAAGCTTTACATCATTTTGAACCTATACTTAATCTCGTTGGGGCATCAGGAAGTCATGGCTACTGCATACCCTGCAATAAAAGCTATTCAAGATTCATTAATCACAGATGTACAAACAGGTGTTCAAAGTGTTTGCACTACCCTGCGTGCAACGAGGGACAAACATTAATCAAATGTCACTTGTGTTTTAGATTTTTTTAAGGCCAAGAGTGTTTTCAAAATCATTTAAAAACGAATTTATCTGAAAAATCTAGTGTATGTTCGAGTATTAGGATTTGTCAAACATGTTTCAAACTCGTTTCTAATCCTAAACACGAGTGCGGAAAAAGTTTTTGTAAGACTTGCTGCATGTACACGCCAGACCATCAATGTTTCATGCAACCGATCAAAGCATCCCTTAGGGAAAAAACCCGTGTAAACACCGAATTTTCAGTGTTAACACTGATTTTTTGGTGTAAACACTAGATTTTGAGTGTTAACACCGAAAGTTCGGTGTTGACACTCAACTGTTGGGTGTTGACACCCGCAATTGGGAGTTTAAACCCAATAGGTTCAGTGTTAACACCAAAGTTAAGCGTTGACACTCGACGGTTGGGTGTTGACATTCGCAATGGGAGTTTACACCCAATATGTTCAGCGTTAACACCGAAGTTAAGTGTTAACACTTAAGTTTTGGGTGTCAACACCCACACTATTGCGAGTTTATACATAAAAGGTTTAGTGCTAACATCAAAGTTAAGTTATAATAATTATGAGTGTTACACCTAAAATAATTAGTGTTTACATCAAAGTTAAAAGTTAGTTGGAATGTTACACTCAAAATGGAATTTTGACGCTCAATCCGTTTTTAATAAAAAATTAATGAAGAATTCAATAGATGATGATATGCTTAATCAGTAGGATCAAAAATAAATACCATAACTGGTATTACCGCCCAGAGAGTTTGAATGAATTTTGAAGATTTCACAAATTTATTTATTTTAACTTTATTATAAAAAAACTCAATGTTACAAAAATTGTCAGAAAAAATATTTTACAATTTCTGAAGAATGAAAATTAAAAATGTAAAATTAAACCAAACTTTATTATTTCGTTCCGTTTCGAAACAAGGTTGGTAGAACAATAATCTCAACCTTAAAAAAAAACAAAAGTCGTCGTCAAGGACACAGTGTGTGTCTCCTCGCGGGCAACAGGTCCACGGTTCACGTTGATCACAACGCTCCCCGTCACAAGATTCTCCTGCTTATCGGCAGCCCTCGCGCAATACCGACGGGAAGACAAAAGGCCCCGGAACCATGGCCAGTGGTTCCGTGCACAACCGACTCGAGAGGCGACTCTTCCTCAGGAACATCTGCTCGCAAATGCTCTCTCGATGAGGAATCACACACTATTTCCAATGCACACACACACCACTACTATTAACACTTAGGTATTCGTGGTGCATGTGCACGCTCAAGACTAAAAAAGTAAAAGAAATTTTAAGTTTCAGAAATTGTTTCTTACAATAGTAAATAATAATTGTACATAGTTTCAACAAAATGCGAAAATATAGTTAACTATATACTTAAATAAACTCGGTTCGGCAACACTCTCCCCTTCGTACAAAACTCACGCGTTTTGTACTACTGCAAAGCGTATGAGTTTGTGTACAGGTCGTTCAAGGAAAGATGGTTTCCGGAGAAACCCACTAGCGACTCTTAACTCTACGTTACGTACTATCCCTTGGTTATCGGGAAAAGTACGGGTCACGATTCCTTTTCTCCATTCGTTTCGAGGAGTGTTAAAATCCATAATTAAAACCATATCCCCTACTTTCAGTAATTCATTCTCCGAATCAAACCACTTTTTCCTGGGGAGCAAAGTCGGAAAGTATTCCCGCAACCATTTGTTCCAAAAGGCATCCGCAAAATGTTGGGCCAAGTGCCACTGTTTCCTCAAGCACTTCTCACTTGCATCAAAACGTCTCAAGCGAATCGTTCCGGACGACGATCCGAAAAGAAAATGATTCGGAGTCAATGCCTCAGAACTAAGCGGATCGAGAGAAACGTGAGTCAAAGGGCGTGAGTTTACGGAGTGTTCAACTTCAGCTAAAAAAGTAAGTAAAGTTTCGTCCGAAGGTGTATGACCTTGTAAAACAAAGCCAAGGCATTCTCTCACCGACCTAATGAGTCTTTCCCAAGCTCCCTTCGTGTGTGACGCTGTTGGTGTGTTGAACTTCTACTTGCAACTCATTCCCCTAACTAAGGCAAATTCGGACAATTTTTCTTCGTTTAAGGCTCTTAAAGCTTCCTTCAACTCCTCGCTTTCCCCACGAAAATTCGTCCCATTGTCGCTCCATAGAATTCCCGGCCACCCTCTTTTAGCAGCAAATCTCTCGATTGCTAAGATAGTCGAATCTGCAGATAATGAATGCGCTACCTCTAACCAAATCGCTCGTGTAGTCAAACACGAAAACAAAACCCCCCAGCGCTTCTCTCTTCTTCGACCTACTTTAACGAAAATCGGCCCGAAAAAATCCAAACCGGAATTCGTGAACGGCCTGAATCCATACCCCAATCTTTCAATCGGCAATTTACCCATTTTCGGATTACAAGGAAGAACCCTTAACATCCTACAAGTGCTGCATTTGTGAACTATAGAGCGTAAGCATCTCCGTAATCCGAAAATCAAATACTCCTGAGTTAACTCATTCACTACCGCCTCATGATTCTTGTGAAAAAATCTTTCGTGATACCAAGTAATTAAGAGTTTAACGACAGAATGTTTCGAATCTAGAATAACTGGCTCAAACTTTCTCATATTGTCCGGAAATCTTTCAACGCGACCTCTAGCTCTCATCAAACCGTTTTCATCAATGAAAGGTGAAAATGGCGCTATCCGACTGTTACGCGGCAATGGCTTAAAATTTTCAATCAATCTGAGTTCGCTGTCAAAATACTCTGATTGAATTTCACGAAACCATTCTCTCTGAGCGTGACTTCGACGTTCCAAATCCGTCCTCGAATCTGAAATTCCCAACCACTTATCTGTGGCTTTGAAAACGAATGTAGTTCCCCCCAATAATCGCAAATAAGAAGAAAACCTCGAACTATCTGGCAATAAACAGTTTCGATCGTTCAAACGCGTTAATGATAAGACTTGACCTAATAAAATTTCACGCTTTTCTGACTTCAGTTCACTAGAATCGTTTTCAAAACTCGACACATTTCTCTCGACAGGCCACGATTTTTCGGACATGCGAAGAAAGGGTGGACCTAAAAACCATCGACTACCTGTCTGCATAGCATCAGGTGACAACTTCGTCGCATCGTCCGCGGGGTTATTTGTCGAGTCAACCCACCTCCATTCCGAAATTACCGATTTTTCTCCTATCTCACCTAAACGATTCATCACGAAGGTTTTATAAGAGCGTGGATCGGACCTAATCCAATTTAGTACCGTACTGGAGTCTGACCAAAAAAAACGTCGTTTAATAACAAATTCATGTTCTCTAACAATAGTTTGAGCTAACCTTACAGCGAGTACAGCAGCCTGTAATTCTAAGCGTGGAATTGAACACGGTTTCAGAGGAGCAACCCGGCTCTTCGCAGCGATTATTGCAGTATGAATGGCTCCGTCCTCCAACAAAAACCGCCAATACGAAACTGTCGAAAAAGCCTTCTCGCTGACATCACAAAAGGTGTGGAGTTCGATCGAATTTGGGTGTACAAAAAAAGGAAAATAGCAGCGAGGAATTTCACACTTCTCAACTTCATTGAAGTCTTTCAACCACAACTGCCACTGACGAAATTCATCATCAAGTAGTGGTTGGTCCCACTTCATTCCACTAGTCCACACGTCTTGCATGAGAATACGAGCTCTAACAGTGTAAGGAGAGATAAGACCTAAAGGATCAAAAATTGACATTATAAAACTCAAGAATTCACGCTTAGTTGGCCTTACCTCTCCCGATCGAAAGGTTGGTGAAAACTTAGTTGAATGATACCTAAAAACCAAGACATCAGAACTACAGAGCCATCGCAAACCTAAAACCCGTTCTTCCTTTTCCTCAGAACTCAATAAATCCCTATCCTGACTAGCTTCTTGACCTAAAATTGATCGTAATAGTGAGGGTTCATTGCTTGCCCATCCGTGCATCTCCCAGTTAGCGGCCGCGTTGATCTCTATAACATTCGCTACTCTAACTTCAGCTTCAGCTATCGATGAATAACTCGCGAAAAAATCATCCATGTAAAATCTCCTGATAATATCATCTGCCGCTTCAGGATAAATAAGTGTGAACTTCCTCGCGTTTTCATTCTTAATATACAAAACACAAGTTGGTGAACAACTTGCGCCAAAAAAAATAGACAGAATAATGCAATCTCGAGGAGGACCGGATCTATCCCTCCCTCTCCACAGAAATCTTTGAGCATCCCTATCAGGCTTAATTACCTTAACCTTCAAAAACATATCGCGCATATCACCTTTTATCGCCACTGGTTTCTGACGAAAACGCATTAATACTCCTGGAAAGGTTTCAACAAATCCGGCCCCGTTAACAATAAATCATTAAAACTTACTGAGTTTGACTTAGCGGCAGCGTCAAAAACAAGTCTGACTTTATTAGGTTTGTTGACATTCTGAACACCGAAGTGTGGAAGATACCAAACACGGTCTCCCGAAATTTCACCGGCCTCGATAGCGTAACCTTTTTCAAAAAGTCGTTCCATCTCCGCGTAATACAAATTAGCGTAATGAGGGTCTCGATCGAGTTTATTCTCTAACAACCGAAGACGATGCATAGCATTAGCTCGGCTAAATGGGATATTAATGTCATCACTTTTCCACAATAACCCAATTTCCCATCCAATCTCCAATTTCCTACTCGTCTGACTTAAAATTTCAAGAGCGCGTTTCTCCCCTTCGTTCACGCGCGGACGAGTATTTACTCCTATGGCTTCAAATTCGAAATTCCGTAATACTAAATTATGAAGATCATCAAAATTCTCCCCGACGTTTTGTATGTGATTCACTCGATGAACTAAGTCCCCCTTCTTTTTCCCATAGATTCCATGAATAGACCAACCCAATACACAGCGAGATAATATCAAACCGCACCGATTCAAAAATACAGTTTCTAAATTGACAATCAGGCGTATGTTATCTTGACCTAACAAAATCTTTGGATAAGCTCTAAAACTCGGCACTTTTACTCCAGTTACAAATTCACAGTAATCCGTTATTTTCTCTGAAAGTTTACACTCCGGAAGACCCAAATCATCGACAATTAAAACATCTCGTATATTAATAGACTCGGTAGGATTGACCACACTCAGAGAAACTTTCCCATGAATCGCAAAAATTGTGTCGACCGACCCAAAACCTTTAATTCTAACATTCACACGTTCTTCCGGTAACCTTAATTTTTCTACAATAATTTTATCAATGACCGAAACCGTGGAACCTTCGTCTAAAAGAGCGTAAACAATTTCAGAAATACCCTCAAAAGAAACTTGCAAAGGAATAATTTTCAAAAAGGTGTGGTTATCAAATAGTCAATCTGACCCAGAGGGTTGGGTGTCGCTCACGACTTGATTCCGATTTGTAGTGGAAGTTCGATTATGATTGTTGGTTTGACCTGTGTGAATCGGTGGTGTAACTGTGCGTGAAGATCGGTTCGCGTTCGTTGACTGATCTTGACGTGTGTTAGGAGTGAAATGTAGAGCTGAGTGATGATTTTGGCTACAACGGTCGCACGCCGCTTTGCGAGGGCAATTTTGTCTTTGATGTGTTGAATTCAAACAATTAAAACAGAGACTTAGTTGTCGCGCAACTCTCCATTTTTCACTAGTTGACTCCCTCAAAAAAGCACGACATTCGTAAATCGCATGATCCCACCCACAATGACCACACTTTTCTCTCCCCGCTGGAAAATCACGAATTGGTTCGCGTGTATTCACCGCAAAAATATGCTCAGCTCTCGAATTTAAGTCTGGACAACCACGAGTATCGCGGGAAATTGAATCTGCATGGCGACTAGCAGTTCTCGAAGAAGAACGATGGTTGCGGGAATTGGTTTCCCCTCGACGACCTGCGCTCGAGGAAGATCGGTGATGACGAGAATCAATGCGTCGATTCGATATATCACACAAATCGTTTATTCCGGCTTGATCTGCCATCTCAGCTTCCTGGATTAAAAAATCGGCGATAATCTCAAGAGAAGCTCGACCAGGACTCGCTGATCTGGTGAATTTTGCATAATCACGAAGCATAGATTTCGGAAGTTTGTTTAAAATCTCTCTCGAAAACTCGGGACTAAACAAATAATCATCATTGTCCAAAGACTTAACCGCGGTAACGGCGTTTCTCAATTGCAACGCGAACTCCATCAAACCGACTCTTCCGGAATCTATGCTCGGTAATGACTTTGCTTTTCTTACAATTTCTTCCAGAATATTTCTGGGGTTACCGAACCGAGTTTCCAAAGTATTCATGATTTCCGTCGCACTGCTTCCTGCTACATATAATGAGCTAGTAATACGTCGGGCGTTACCACGTAAACAGTTATCCAAACGTACTACATTTTCCTGATCCGAAAATTTTCCTAATCTACAAGTTAAATCGTATGCCTTCTTAAATCTCATCCATTCAAGAAGATCGCCCGAAAATTCCGGAAGTTTAATCGAAGAATTACGGTCAACGTATCGCGGATGAACTCCCGACGAACTCGTTTCAATAAAGCGGATACATTTTCCAAAGCCGTCGCGATGCGAAATATCGGATCAGAAGAAGTAGTTTTTGATTTTAAGAATTCATCATCACCACGACAAAAGTTCACGTTTTGATTATGAAAATAGTTTCCACATTCATTCTCATTACAATCGTCATAGTCGGGTGCGTTCTCTACAGAATAAGGATCATACAGAACACTCTCATCGTAATTTGTTGAACGTGAACTTTCGTCATCAGGTGGTTGTGGCCTCTGACGGTAATCGACAGCGGCTGGGCGTGACGCTCGCGCGGTCTGCTGCAGAAACGGACTCAGTGAGACTGGCGGGTGTTGAGTCTCAGGTAGCGGTGGCGGCGGTATCGGTTGACGACGATCGACGGCGGCCGAGCGCGACCTTTGCGTGGCCTGCCGTTGAAACGAACTCGGTGGGGCTGGTAGGTACTGGTCCTCCGGTAGCAGTGGTGGCGGCATTGGTTGACGACGATCGACGGCGGCCGAGCGCGACCTTCGCGTGGCCTGCCGTTGAAACGAACTCGGTGGGGCTGGTAGGTACTGGTCCTCCGGTAGCGGTGGTGGCGGCATTGGTTGACGACGATCGACGGCGGCCGAGCGCGACCTTCGCGTGGCCTGCCGTTGAAACGAACTCGGTGGGGCTGGTAGGTACTGGTCCTCCGGTAGCGGTGGTGGCGGCATTGGTTGACGACGATCGACGGCGGCCGAGCGCGACCTTCGCGTGGCCTGCCGTTGAAACGAACTCGGTGGGGCTGGTAGGTACTGGTCCTCCGGAAGCGATGACGGCATCAGCGGACGAACACCTCGCGCGGCCTGCTGTTGTTGGTGTAAACTCGGTGCGTCTGCTGGATAAAAATCCTCAGGCAGCGGTGACGGCATCGGCGGGTGAAGATCAGCGGTGGCCGGGCGTGACCCTCGCGCGGCCTGTTGCTGCTGGTGTAAATTCGGTGCGGCTGCTGGATAAAAAACCTCAGGCAGCGGTGACGGCATCGGCGGGTGAAGATCGGCGGTGGCCGGGCGCGACCCTCGCGCGGCCTGTTGCTGCTGGTGTAAATTCGGTGTGGCTGCTGCGGCTGCTGGATAAAAAACCTCAGGCAGCGGTGACGGCATCGGCGGGTGAAGATCGGCGGTGGCCGGGCGCGACCCTCGCGCGGCCTGTTGCTGCTGGTGTAAATTCGGTGTGGCTGCTGCGGCTGCTGGATAAAAAACCTCAGGCAGCGGTGACGGCATCGGCGGGTGAAGATCGGCGGTGGCCGGGCGCGACCCTCGCGCGGCCTGTTGCTGCTGGTGTAAATTCGGTGTGGCTGCTGCGGCTGCTGGATAAAAAACCTCAGGCAGCGGTGACGGCATCGGCGGGTGAAGATCGGCGGTGGCCGGGCGCGACCCTCGCGCGGCCTGTTGCTGCTGGTGTAAATTCGGTGTGGCTGCTGCGGCTGCTGGATAAAAAACCTCAGGCAGCGGTGACGGCATCGGCGGGTGAAGATCGGCGGTGGCCGGGCGCGACCCTCGCGCGGCCTGTTGCTGCTGGTGTAAACTCGGTGTGGTTGTAACCTCAGGCAGCGGTGACGGCATCGGCGGGTGAAGATCAGTGGTGGCCGGGCGCGACCCTCACGTGGCTTGTTGCTGCTGGTGTAAACTCGGTGTGGTTGCCAGGTAAAATTCCTCCGGCGGTAGGGACGGCATTGTCTGCGTTGAATGATGGTTATAATTTTGGCGTTGAAAAGTTACCTCGCGAATTTCATCGAAGGTAGGAATACGCCAAGGATGTCCTGAGTCCTCTTCCGGACGAATTTGAGATTCTTGCATTTGAACTTCACTCATTCCAGGGAGGTCTAAAGAAGGGTCTTTCGCAACTTGACTCCTTGTTCGAATTATGGAACTGTACGGGCGTCTTTGCTTCGGAGATTTATCCAACCGAGTTTGTGATTGTGACTTTCTCTTCTTCATGTTTCAAACTCTCATGCGAAAATTTCAACAAGAAAAGGGGTCCTTTGTCACGGTCGCCAATATTACCGCCCAGAGAGTTTGAATGAATTTTGAAGATTTCACAAATTTATTTATTTTAACTTTATTATAAAAAAACTCAATGTTACAAAAATTGTCAGGAAAAATATTTTACAATTTCTGAAGAATGAAAATTAAAAATGTAAAATTAAACCATACTTTATTATTTCGTTCCGTTTCGAAACAAGGTTAGTAGAACAATAATCTCAACCTTAAAAAAAAACAAAAGTCGTCGTCAAGGACACAGTGTGTGTCTCCTCGCGGGCAACAGGTCCACGGTTCACATTGATCACAACGCTCCCCGTCACAAAATTCTCCTGCTTATCGGCAGCCCTCGCGCAATACCGACGGGAAGACAAAAGGCCCCGGAACCATGGCCAGTGGTTCCGTGCACAACCGACTCGAGAGGCGACTCTTCCTCAGGAACATCTGCTCGCAAATGCTCTCTCGATGAGGAATCACACACTATTTCCAATGCACACACACACCACTACTATTAACACTTAGGTATTCGTGGTGCATGTGCACGCTCAAGACTAAAAAAAGTAAAAGAAATTTTAAGTTTCAGAAATTGTTTCTTACAATGGTAAATAATAATTGTACATAGTTTCAACAAAATGCGAAAATATAGTTAACTATATACTTAAATAAACTCGGTTCGGCAACAACTGGAAATTCTTTATTATTGCACAGATTAGGGATGGGCGATTATGGCCGATTAATCGGTGAACCGATTAATTTTAATCGATTAATCGATTATTTCTATCGATTATTTTTGAGACTGATTGATCGATGCTGATTTTTTTTTAAATCGTAATCGGTTTTTATAAACTTTTATTCTAAAAATTCAAAAAATACGTATTTTGTAGAAATTTTTGAACTTTTTTTAGTTTTGAAAAATTTTGATTCTTTAATTGATCATGGACGAGTAATTCAAAAGAGAATTTGCAATAATAAAATTGATGAACAATTATTTTTAATAAAAAAATCTTTAAAAATTGTTTTTTTTTTAATTGATCACACGCTCTATAATCAAGATAAGCAAAAATATTAAAGATTTACAGTACTTACATTAAAAATTTGATATTATATTAATTTTTAAAAATTATTTTATAATAATCGATTTTTTTGATTACGATTAATATTTTAAAATTAATCGATTTAACAAAAATCGATTAAATTTTTTAATCGATGTTGAATAATCGTCAATATTTTTAATAATCGCCCATCCCTAGCACAGATATATCGTGAGTTCGTCGTGTACTATAAAGTAAGTACAAAACGTCTGAGACAGTAATTGAAATACAAAAAAAATGAAATTAATTACTAAAAATTATTCCAGAATTCGAATAACTCATTAAATTTTTATCGTTAAACATTTAAGTTTTTTTTTTTAAAGTAATTTGTTCAAAATTCATTTTTTTATTTAGAAAATTACGTCCGAACTGAAATAATGAAAAAACCCTTGTAAAAAATACATGAACTTTTAATTTAAGAACTAAAAGTATATATTCGGCCAAAGGAGCGGTAAAAATGATTATTTTAGAAAAAAATAGTAACAGACAAAAAAATGAAAATATTTGAAATTTTTTGAAACCAATCAATAGTAATGCAATTATGACAAAAATAATAATAATTTTTTAACATGCTTTTATTTAAAAAGTACTATATTTAGACGTACTTATTAAAAATTCACATCCAAAAATCACATCCAAAGAATAAGACCCAATTGCTCGGAGAAGACCCCCAGGTACCCCCGGCATCGGCAACCTGGATGGCCAAGACTGCACATTAACGTATCAACATTCAAACTTCCTCTAAGTCTCGTAGGCTCAAAACTATAGTGCTATTGGCAGATTAGGACATACGACGTTGATGACGCGATCGAAACTTTGTGAGTTAAAGGAAATGATGAGAATAAATATAATTAATAATAAAAAGTTCAAATCAATTTATCAAAAAAGAAATAAGGTGGTTTAATTGTTTTAATTTCTGCCAAAAAAAAATAAAAAAATGAATTTTTATGAAAAACACCCGAAGTTTGGGTGTTAACACTGAAATTTTTATTTTAATAATTGTTAATATAGTTTTTATAAACAAGTTAAAAGTAATGTTTTTTAATCATATGCAATCTAAATAATCAAAAAAAGTTTGTTTCAATGTTTATATATTATTTTCAATCAAGAGCGTGGCTAAAAGGATAAAGTGGTCGGTAAATTTTCGTCAACTTGAAGATCGATTGCTCGAATCCCCATGAGGCTATTTTTTTTTTTTTTCGGTTTAGTGTAACACTCCTTTGGGTGTTACACTCCATTGGGTGTAACACTCCATTTGGGTGTAACACCGCATTGGGTGTGCGAAATCACACCCAATGCGGTGTAGAAGTTCGGTGCTATTTTCAGTGTTATTTTTCGGTGTTTACACCGATTTTTTCCATAAGGGATCTGAAAAGTCAAACAGAGTCATATTTCTTTTTTATGATTTTGAGACGCAACAAACTGTGCCTGTGCTTGGAGATGATGAGAAAAAAATTCATAAACCAAACTTGTGTGTTGTGCATCAAGTTTGCAATTTTTGCTTACAAGAGAGCGATATTTCGGTCTCATGCGACAAGTGTGGAGAACGTGAATATGTTTTCAAGACCAACCCTGTGAAGTAATTCATGGATCTAGCTCTGAAGCCCCGTAAAAATTTTAAGCGAGTCGTGTGTATAGCTCATAATGCTCAAGGTTTTGACGCACAGTTTATTTTCAAGTATTTGGCCGAAAAAAGTGAACGTGAAAAATCGTCTGTGATTCTGATCGGTACGAAGATTATAGTGATGCAGTACAAGGGTGTAAAATTTATTGATAGTTTGAATTATTTCCATATGCCCCTCAGTAATCTACCAAAGGCATATGGTTTAAAGAACATAGAAAAAGGTACATTCCCACATTTTTTTAATAAGCCTGAAAATGCAAATTACGTAGGGGTTTTACCACCAATGAAATTTTACTCCTCTGATACCATGGGTGAAAAAGAAAGAGAAAGCTTTATTACATGGTACAGAGAACAAACAAGCAAAAACTTTATTTTTGACTTTGAAGTGGAACTAATTAAATACTGCAAACAAGATGTAAAAATCTTAAGACTGGCATGCTTGAATTTTCGAGAAACTTTTATGAAATTTGGGGTGGACCCATTTCTGGAGTGTACGACGATTGCTTCTACTTGCATGAGAGTGTTCAAGAAAAAATTTTTGAAAACGAATCAAATAGGTATAATTCCACCAGAAGGTTATAGATTTTGTAATGAGCAATCTTTGAAAGCAATTCAATGGCTATTTTGGATGGAAAAATCATTGAATCGAACCATCGAGCACGCAGGTCGCTGCAGAGAAAAAAGATTATTGAAAGGAATTTTGGTCGATGGTTACAGTGCTCCAAAACATCAAGAAAAACATAGAGGATTGGTTTTTCAGTTCCAAGGGTAAGTTGAAAAATTTTTTTTCATTTAATTTCTCATAATCAATTATATCAACTAAATTTTTTCTTACTTTTAGATGTTATTGGCACGGCTGTCCAAGCTGTTATCGATTTAATAGAGATGAAAAGCTGTCAGTCGGTCAAACAATGGATAAGAAGTTTGAAAGTACTCACGCTCAATCAGAGCGAATAAAGAGTTTGCAGTACAAATTAATTGAGATCTGGGAGCACGAATTTGATGACTTTAAAAACACAAACGAAGGTTTAAAACAGTTTTTAAGTGAAAAAATAGAAATGATTTATCAAAGTCCGTTGAATCCTCGCGATGCTTTGTTTAGAGGTCGCACTGTTAAAAAGTACTTTTGTAAGCAGGATGAAAAAATCAGGTACGTTGACGTGAATATTCTGTATCCTATGGTGTGTAAAAAAAGTCAAGTATGTCGTGGGCCATCCAAAATTGTACGTAGGCGAAGAGGAATGTCTGCGCCTTGTGCAAAATAAAAACGACTTTTCAAACGTGAACGGTTTGGTAAAATGTAAAGTGTTACCGCCTAAAAATTTGTTTCATCCTATATTACCTGTAAAAATGCACGATGAGTTGCTCTTTCCACTTTGTCGTATGTGTGCCGAGCAAAGGACGCAAAGAGAATGCAGGCATGAAAACCCAGCGGATAGACAGTTTATTGGTACGTGGGTATCCGAAGAATTGAAAAGAGCAATAGAATTAGGCTACGTGATTGTCTCAATTTTTGAAATTTGGTAGTATGATGTAACGCAGTACGACCCTGTAACGAAAAAAGGTGGAATATTTGCCGAATACATAGATACTTTTTTCACCCAAAAAACTCAAGCTTCTGGTTACCCTCCCGAGTGCACAACCGAAGAAGAAAAAGAAAAGTTTATTTCAGAGTTTGAAAAAGTCGAAGGTATCAAATTAGATAAAAAAGCTATAAGTTTTAATCCAGGTTTGCGTCTAGTTACAAAACTTGCAATAAATTCTATTTGGGGAAAATTCGCGCAAGCTCAAAATAAGCAGCAAACCGAAGTGCTTACCTCATCAAGCAGATTGTTTGAGTTATTACACAGTAAAGATATAGATGTAAATAGTATCCTACCTGTAAATGACGAGTTTTTGTACATTGGTTGGTCTTACAAGTCTGAAGCGCTTACTTCCTCACGATCTACGAATGTTGTTGTCGCCCCATTCACCACCGCGCAAGCCCGATTAAAACTCTTCGAATATTTGCATTTTTTGGGTCCCAGAGCTCTCTATTATGACACAGATTCCGTGCTTTACATTAGCAAACCTGATATGCCCGATTTACCTATCGGAACTATGCTGGGAGAGTTGACGGACTAGTTAGCCGATAAAGGTGTCGGTACTTATATTACCAAATTTTTATCTGGAGGTCCCAAATTCTACGCTTTCGAGTACGTGAAACCAGACGGTAGCAAGGATTACGTGTGTTAAGTAAAAGGAATTAGACTTAACTTTATAAATAGATAGCAAATTAATTTTGAATCTATGCACGATATGATAGTAGGAAAAATTGAAAATATCGTTATTTATTCTTCAAACATACGCCGAACAGCTTTTCATGAAGTAATCACGCAAAACGAATCCAAGATTTGTAAACCCGTGTATGGTAAGAGGTATTTTAAAAGCTTAGAAAAAAGTTATCCTTATGGTTTTAAATCCCCAACGCTTGAATAGTCTCTCTGTGTTTAAAAAACTTGAAAAGAAAAAAATAGTCAGCATATCAGCTTTATTTCGACGATGACCTTAACGAAGAGCTCGTCAGCGTTTTTCACTAGGCTGCGTACGATCTTGTAGGTGTGATACGCGGGCATCACAGTGCTCGCGGTCGTAGACCCCTTCGCAGCTGGTGGTGGTGGTCGCGCACTCGCGTTTCTCCTTCGCTGATAAGTATGCAACGCTACTTTTCTGCTGCTGCTGCTGCTGCTGCTGTTGCCAACGAGTGAGATAAGACCTTGAAAAAAAGATTTCGAGTGCACAGTGCGTCAAAAAGTGTAAAATGGTTAAAAGTGAAATACATCTCTCGAAAATTTTAAGTATTGTAAATAAAAATTGGTCCAAAAAAAAAAATGTGTAAATGAATTAAAAAGCAAAATAAATCTATTGTTGGCAAAAACCCTTTTTTTTCCTCTCCTGTTTTCTTTATTTACTGAAAAAGTTCAAAATTTTTAACTTTCATGTTTTAATAATTAAAAAAAAAGCAGCAATTTTAAGTCTCAATAGTCTTCACTTTCTTTTTAAAAATATTATTGATATAAACAAAAACAAACGCAGAAGCTCAAGCAAATGCTCAAGCAAATGCACAAGCAAATGCTCAAGCTCAAGCTCAAGCTCTAGCTCAAGCTCTAGCTCAAGCAAAAAGAGCATCAGGCGCTTGCGCTCTGTCGGAGACCAGTCGTCTCCCTCTCCGGTGGCGCGGCAAAATTTAGACAATCGAGTAAATCGCGTCAGTTGTAACGATGACCTTACAGTGTTAGCACCCATTTACGTCAATCCTGAGGGGTCCCACAGGGTGTGAAAAAACTGTGTTTGTGACAAAATTTTTAAAATTCATCGATCGTATGTGTGACACTCGCTTTCAACGAATAATATTGCATTACGCCGAGTGGCAAAACGGCTATCGCAAACTCGGTGAAAAGATTGAATTTCGCGAGGGACTGCCTCAAAGCGGGGATTACGCAAGCGACCCTAGACCAAAACTCGTAATTGTTGACGACTTGATGCGCGAATCGAGCACAGGGGGCGCAGTTGTCGATTTATTTACAAAAGGGAGTCACCACAATAACTTATCGGTAATATTCATTACTCAGAATATTTTTCATCAAGCCCGAGGTCAATGCGACATATCGCTGAACGCGCAGTACATCGTTGTTTTTAGAAATCTCCGCGATCGCGCTCAGATTACGCATCTCTCGCGTCAACTGTGTCCCAAAGATCCGCGTTTTTTGCAGGGAGCATACTGGGACGCTACTTCTGAGCCCTACGGATATCTGCTACTGGATTTGAAACAAAATACTACGGAAAACTGAAGATTTCGGACATCTATTTTCCCCGACGACGAGTGGCAGTACGTTTACGTGCCGCGTAAAAATATAAAAGGTGGTGACAAAGCAAATCTCGTACCAGTCGCGTCACTGTGATGGCTCGTAAACGTAGAGCGCCGTTTTCCGAAAAAGAAAAACATATTTTGCGAGCCTTGTATCACCTCAACGAGGAGCAGAGAAAAGCAGTTTTGCGCAAAGCTGATTCTTCATTGATTAAACGTATTTGCGAGTGCGCCTTGAATATCTTAGTGGGGAACGTACCACTGGGAAAAAAACCACAAGACGAGTCTTCGGCACCACGCCTCCACTTTACGAACGCTATCCAAGCCCAAGGTTAGTTTGGCTCGAAAAAAAAACCAATCGTTCAGCGGGGAGGCGGATTTTTACCTCCGCTGTTGGCACCTCTTCTCGGCACCGTTTTATCAATTCTCATAGCTAAATAATGGACCACGCCCGAAAATTAGTTTTACTACCGTACGACAGTCTTCAGCGAATACAACAGCTGGTAGGCAAAGATGGCCTCCTCAAAACAGTCCGGACTCCTGGCACACCAAGTGAAAGGCTCGACGCGGATATGAACGATATTTTAAACTCAGTCGAAAGAGGAAAAGATGATCGA
Source organism: Encarsia formosa (assembly GCA_038277355.1). Taxonomy (NCBI): domain Eukaryota; kingdom Metazoa; phylum Arthropoda; class Insecta; order Hymenoptera; family Aphelinidae; genus Encarsia; species Encarsia formosa. Next base: position 46,075,989 of record CM076186.1, on the reverse strand, counting down.
GAAAAGTGGCTCGATTACAGTCGTGCGTTGCAGAGATTTCTTCTTTTTAACGATAAGGTTGAAAAAAAAATTGTCTCGGCCCCTGATAATTTAACTCAAGATCGCTCGACCAATGAAAGTGAAGAGAAAAAAAGAAAAACTTTTTTGGAAGACAGCTTCATCATCGCAGGAGTACCCAAGACTTTTAAAAGCGCTGCTACTAACCTTGTGCGTCATTTGAAACGGGCTGGTAACGTCACATGGTCCCCGAGTGGCGCTGTACTATAAATGGAAATTTGGTGGCGGGGGCTAATATCGTCGACTTGGTTGGCGATGCTCTGAGACACAGAAAACGCGCTCCACCTACAGGTCGTAAACAGTTTGCTGCTGCTCTTCGAGAGGCGAACACACTCCGCGAGTTTATCGGAAATAATCAACTGTGGGAGCAAATCGTTTCCAGTGCTCATAGTCAGTCATCCAGTGCTACTTCTTCTCCTTCCTCGGATATTTTGGCTCATGGCTACAACTCAGAAGGGGAACGACCTCATTTGATTTCCTCAGCTGATATTACCGAAGACCGAAGTAGTGCTTTCGAAAAAAGTGACAATTTTGAAAAAAGTTTGCCGAGACGGCAAAAAGAGAAACGCTAAAAAGGCATTGGAAAAAAATTCAATCGCTACCGGAACTCCGAAAAAACAAAAATTAAATAACCAGGGAAGATGGAAGTTTCTGTAGAAAACGCTACTCTCACCGAGAGCGAAGAGGAAGAAAAAAGTGCTTTGGATGCTATCGTAGACCTGATGCCTTTTGAAATGCATGTATCAGGTTATAAGTTTTGCGGTCCAGGTACAAAATTGTCCGAGCGTTTGAATCATGGATACGTAGGCATCGATCCTCTAGACGAAGCGTGTCGTGAACACGATATAGCATACGCTGATAAAAAGGCCAACCACCGTCAAGCTGATCGCGTGCTTGCCGAAAAAGCGTTTTCTCGCTTGTTAGCCTGTGAGACTCCTCCCGATGAAAGAACAGTTTCAATGATGACGGCCTGCTGCATGGTCAGCGAGATTACATTTGAAAAATTTTTCAATCGAATAAAAAAAGCTATCAAGAGGAAGGACAAGAAGAAGACAAAGTCAGTAAACTGTCAACCTTTGCAGAAGAAGAAGAAGAATAATAATAAAAAGAGCGATTAAAAAAATTGCATAGACGACTTCAAAGCTTGTATTACGGCCTACCTCGCGACACGGCATACGCGGGTGCAAACAATCTTTTACACTCTACACGAAAGCAATATAATAAACCGAAGGTTTTAAGTTGGCTAGAAGGTCAAGATACCTATAACTTACATAAGCAGGTGAGAAGACGGTTTCCTCGACGCCATTACAACGTTCGTAACATGGATGATGTATGGGAAATTGATTTGATGGACATGAGGTCCCTAAAATCTTACAACAATAATTACGCTTATCTTCCTACCGTTATAGACGTTGTGAGTAAATATTCATGGGTTGAGCCGATAAAAGACAAATCTGCAAAAAGCGTAATTCTTGCTTTCGATAATATATTTAAAAAGGCTAACAACAGAGTTCCCGTTTCCATGCAATTCGACAAAGGTAAAGAGTTTGTAAATCGCGAGTTTCAACTTTACCTGAAAAACAAAAATATATTGTACCGCGTTGTCCGTAGTCCCGATGTTAAAGCTGCGATCGTAGAGAGATTTATAAGATCGATAAAAGAGCGAATTTACAGATATTTAACGCATAAAAACACGCATAGATATTTAGATGTTTTGCCTAACATTGAAGAAGCTTATAATTATACTAAACACACAGCTACAAAAATGACACCAGCGTCCGTTACCCTTGATAACGCTGCCGAAGCTCGTAGAAATATCAAGCATCGTTACGAACGCCCCATCGTCAGAGTTCCTAAATATAACGTGAACGACCTGGTGCGCGTCAGTCGAGCTCGAAACGTTTTTGCGAAAGGTTACGAGAGTGGTTGGACCTTGGAGTTATTCAAGATTTCTCGGATATCCTTGACTAGTTATCCTCCTGTTTATCACCTAAAAGATTTAGCCGATGAAGAAATCGATGGATTTTTCTACAAGGAAGAGCTTAGTCGCGTAAAAAAAGATTTAAAAAAGGTTTTTTCTGACGTTGAAAAAATTTTAAAAACTAGAACCAGTGGTCGCTCGAGAGAATATTTTGTTCGGTTGCGCGGTTATCCAGAAAAATTTTGCTCTTGGATCAAAGCAAGTCAATTGAAAAATCTAAAATGAAGGACCAATTTTATATTGTTTTTCCCAGTAACAGTAGCATGCATTATTACCCTGACAATACTACAACTCGCTTCGTCACGCAGCTACCTCAGCAAATACGCTTACACGGCACCTGGGCAGTCGCTTTAACGGAGATAAGGATTCCATTGACCTTTCAGCACATTCCACTTGAACGTGAAGAGAGATTAATTTCTGTAATACAATACCGAAAGAAACCAACGATAGATTACTTGTTACTTGACGCAGAAAAAAAAACACAGGCTTTGACTGCTGCTTATGAAACTAATTTAACCTCTGACACAGGTGAAGAAGATCAAGAAACTATGGCTTCGACTTCAACTGTATCGCCGGGGATTTATAAAGATATAAAAACTTTTATTCACGAACTCAATAATTTGGCTTGTACAAAAAATCATGTAGAGTTTGGCATTGAACGCGGTGATTATGTATCTGTTAAACGACTCTGCACTGAAACAGAGTGTGCAGGTTTCAACCATAAAGTCAATCTCTCTGCGCGAATAAAAACTATTCTTGGCTTGGACGTCAACAGTGTCAATATATTTGAATCAAACGAGGCAATTGTTGGAATTCGTCCTACTAATCTTTCAAATTGTCTATCATCGATGTTGATGGTTTACACAGACATTTGTGAGCCGTATTTTACAGGTGACGTGCAAACTCGACTGCTACGCGTTGTCTCGCTGGGTACCGATGAATACACTTACGGGGGTCTTCGAATCAAAAGTTCTCCCCACCCATGTATTTAGATCTACTATTTAATTCTTTTGAGACTATCGAAATCGATATAAGAGACGAACACGGTGAACCAATACCATTTGATTTTGGTACGTTGGCAGTGACACTACATTTCAAGCGTACGGCTTGAACTATTGAAAAAAAAAAATGGATATGGAGCGCTACGACAAATTTTTTATCCTTCAAAATGGCGGAGGTGCTGGAAAAGGTGTTGGTCATATTTTTATCGCATCTCCCTATCAAAGAGGTCATGGAGGCATAGGATCTTTTCTTGCGGGCATCTTTCGGCGAGTTCTACCTTTACTATCGAGTAGTGCTCGAGCCGTTGGTAAAGAAGCTTTTCGTGCTGGTATGAACGTTGTGATCGATGTGACTCAAAATACTCCGGTAAAAGAGTCACTGCGCAAACGCATACGTGAGTCTGGAATGAACTTGAAGCGTAAAGCCAAAGATAAATTGGATGCAATGATGATGGAAGGATCAGGTTGTAAAAGGCCTCGCGGCATGAGCGCTTTGCAGTTGTTAGCCGACTCTGAGACTGTTTGCAAGTGCAAGAGAAAATCAAAAATAAAAAAAGCACTTAAGAGAAGTACAAAAAAAAATAATAAAAAAGCAAAGAAAACAAAGAAAAAAATTGTGAAAAGAAGTGCAAGAGATATTTTTGATTAATCAGCAAAATGGCGTTTCTACATACTCAATCATGCGAGTGTTTAAAATTGGAGCTCTTGTTATTCGATATTCCTCCAACCTGAACAGCTATAGAAAGTTCAAAGTATGTTCAATATAAACTAATATCTTCGCTCACCGACGATTCACCTATAGAGTTTGTTATCACTGGTACAGGAGACGAATATCTCGATTTAACCCACACGATGTTAAGTATGAGAGTAGCTTTAAAATGTACAGTTCCAAAAGAATCTTCAGAGGAAGAAGCAAAAAAAGTTGGACCTGTTAACAATTTTATGCACTCCCTGTTTAACCAAGTGGATGTCTTTTTCAATCAAAAAGCTGTTTCGCCAGTCAATCATGCTTACGCTTATAGAGCGTACATAGAAACTTTACTCAACTATGGCCCCGCTGCCAAAAAATCTCATTTGACAAGCGTTCTTTGGTACGACGATACAGCTAAAAATATGGATGACTTAGGAACAGCCAACAGTGGCCTCCAAGGTCGTAGAAAACTTTTCAACTCCAAAAAATCTGTGGATCTAATTGACCATTTACACGGAGATGTCTTCAATCAAGAAAAATTATTAATAAATGGCGTCGAAGTGAGAGTTCGCTTGGTAAAATCAAGAGATGCTTTTAGTCTTATGGATCCTGTAGGATGCTACTCTGTTCATATCGAAGAAGCGTCTTTATTAGTGCGCCCTGTGAAAATCAGTCCTAGTGTTTTGTTAGCTCATGCTAGAGCGCTTTCAAAGTCAACTAGTAAGTATCCCCTTACGCGCGTAGAAACAAAATCTATTTCGATGCACAGCGGTATTCACGGTGAAACCTTAGATAACGTCATTTTAGGGCAACTTCCAAAAAGAATAATTTTAGGTTTTGTTAATAATAAAGCTTTCAACGGTGATCGTCGCCTTAATCCCCTCAACTTTAAAAATTTAAACATTAATTTTCTATGTCTGTATGTTGACGGTGTGCAGGCAACGTCGAAACCTTTGCAGCCTGATTTCAAAAAAACGGTGCGTATATAGATTGTTATCACTCTCTTTTTTCGGGTACCGGTGTTCATTTTCTTAACGAAGGTAATAACATACCTCGCGAGTCTTACCCTGATGGCTACTGCCTTTATGCTTTCGATTTAACGCCTGACTTATCTGCAAACGAGTGTACTCATTGGAATTTAATTAAACACGGTAGCGTTAAAATAGATGTTAGATTTGACGATCCTCTGACCGAAACAGTAAATTGTATAGTTTATTCGGAATATGAAAATATTTTAGAAATTGACGCGTCGAGGCAGGTTCTTGTAGACTTTAGCGGTTGAATCACTAAATGTCGCTTTTTAAGTATATAAAGTTAGTCTCGTTAAAAAATGAGTTAGTTAACGAAATAGAGTCCTACAATGGAGCTCATTGTAGATGTTCAATTTTTCAAAGATAAAAATAACAAGTTGGTACCTAAAGAAATAGCTTTGTTATCTTTAAAAAATGAATTTGTCGCGCATTGGATTGTTAGCGCTGTGCATCGAGTAGATTCGCTACCTTGTGAAGTTCGTAAAGAGAATAATTGGTTGACAAGGAATCAACACGGCATAGATTATTTAGAAGGGAGTGTGACTTTGAAAACGCTCAATCGTACGCTCAGCGATATTTTTAAAAGTGTCGATAAAACTTATGTTAGGGGTAAAGAAAAGTGGTTAATGTTTCATAAAATGACTACTAGAGAAGTTATTAATTTAGAGTACGATACGAACTGTCCGTCATTCAATAACCTACCGTGGAGCGACAAGTACTGTATAAATCACGCTGTAAAAAATAATTATTTAAAATTTGCTTGTGCTTTAAATAACGTCTACCGAATTAAAGCATACTTGCTATCTAAATCTCAAAGCTTAAATAACGATTTCCCTTTAAGTTCACCTGTAATATTTTACAATGAACAGCCTGCAGATTCTAAACAAGTTATCGCTGATGCCCTCACATACTATCGGTGTGTTCCCTGCGGATCGGATTCCATGGGTATGGATGAAACCGACGGCCTTTGTATTTAACACTGATAATCACACTCAGCCTGGTATGCATTGGGTTGCTATACATGTAGATTCACACGGTTTTGGGCATTATCTAGATAGCTACGGTATACCCCCGTTCATACCCAATCATATTAAAACTTTGCGCAAAAATTGTAAGCATTTACGATGGAATGTTAAACAACTTCAGAGTGAGACATCCGACGTATGTGGTCAATATTGTTTAATGTTTTTACATTATATGACTAATGGATTGGGTTTCGAAGCTTTTCTAAATAATTTTTCTGATGACTTGAAAAAAAATGATTGTATTGCAAGATCTTTTATTAAACACAAATCAAGTGATAATTATCAATTTACGGGTAACGGCGGCTGTGTCATACATTGTTTACAAAGTAGTAGTGCGAAAATGTCTTTATTGTAAAATCACGTTGTCAGGACTTTGTAAAACGCCAATGCTGCATTTGCGGGGCTTGCAATATTTATTTTAAATAATTTATACCTATACATTGCACGACGAAAGTCAGTCTTTCCATCAGTCACAAAGTGTACAGCCCTCGACTTAACTGACCACTTACTCTTTACTAGCCGAACAAAAGCCAATAAACAAGCTCTCGGATTTTTGAAAGTCATCTTCCTAAAAATACTTGTAAGTAGATTTGGTGACCTGTATTATTTTTACTCTTTATTTATTAATTTTCTTAAATTAATCAAAAAAATTTGTTCCAGGCTTAAAAATATGGCTGCAGAAGAAGTAGGCATCGACTGGCTTAACAGTATATCTCAAGCACCTGATTTACTCCGTAAAAACTTAAAGCAGCTGGACATAAAAGAATGATCGCTCATGTTGATATATGTATAAAAAACTTAAAAATAAAATTGTTAGGAAGGATATTATTGTAACACGTGCAGACAAAGGACAAACTATAGTTACTCTGAGGAAGGCCGATTACATAAACAAAACTCTTCAATTTTTGAATTCAGATAATTTTGCGATTTTAGAGAAAGACCCCACTAAAGAGTTCCAAGATAAAGTTAGATTTTTTCAAAAGAATTTTTCTATATTTAACGGCAATTATTCATCTCGTTTTATTATCTCAATGAACCCACAACCCCCAAAATTATATTCTTTAGTTAAATTACATAAGCAAGATTTCCCTATTAGACCAGTAGTTTCATCCATAACTTCACCTACTTATAAACTTTCCAAATATTTAATAGATATGATAGTTTCATTTACTAAGTTCATCCCAAAATACAGTGTTAGAAATTCCATTGAACTCATTGAAAAGGTTAAAGGTTTGAAAATAAATGAAAGGGCAATACTGATATCTTTTGATGTCAAAAATCTTTTCCCCAGTGTACCGACAGATGAAGTAACTCAGATTATTAAAAAACTGTTGTTGAATAACAATATTAACCCATTGTTGGCGTACGAAATTCTGGAATCTTTGAAAGCTTGCCTACACCAAAATTACTTTGAATTTAACGATGAGATTTACGAAGCGAAAAACGGTTTAATTATGGGTAATCCATTAAGTCCTCTCTTAGCAGAGTTGTTCATGGATGACTTAGAGAGAAGAATTATGATTCATCCACTTAGTAAATATTTACAATTTTGGCATCGTTATGTTGATGACGTTTTTTCGTGCTGGACAGGTACTAGAAAACAGTTAGATAGTTTTCTGAATTATATTAATAAATTACATGAGAATATTACTTTTACGATAGAATTTGAAGAGAATGATAGAATTAATTTCTTAGATTTAACTATTAAAAAACTTGATAACACCCTCGATTTCAGTATTTTTCATAAACCTACTCAGAGTGATTCTGTTATTAACCAACATTCTCTACACCCTTATTCACATAAATTTGCCGCGTTTCATAGTTATATTTATAGACTACTTTCAGTACCAATGTCTAAAGAAAACTTTAATTCCGAATTGAACCTGATAAAACAGATAGCCTTGAACAATGATTATAACCCGGATTTTGTTGATATTCTGTTGAATAAGATTGAATACAAGAGAGCGATTAATTTAGTTTATCCTTTGTCTGCTAAAAATGATAAGATAGATAAAAAATGTTTCCAAGTTATAACTTACATAGGGAGAATGTCTGAGAAGGTAGCAAGACGTTTTAAATCTTATGGCTTGGATATTGCTTTTAAAACTGAGAAAAGCTTGCAAAGTTTGATTAAAAACAATAAATCAAGGACAACAGTTAATAAAAAATCTGGTGTGTATTCTAAAACTTGTGCGACACATAATTGTAACTGCGTTTACGTTGGACAGACTGGACGATCGTTTAAAGTACGATTGGCAGAACATAAAGCTGCTTATTTGAATAACTACCCCGAAAAATCAAATTATGCAAGTCATATCCTCAGTCATTTACATGTTTATAATGATAAGTTCAAATTACTCCATGCTTGTAGCAAAGGAAAGAAATTGAATTTTCTGGAAGCATTGGAAATTAATAGAGTGAGGAAAGACACTCCTGAGTTACTTTTAAATAGCCAGACAGATTTGAACAATTCACCGTTACTTAATTTTTTTTGAATTCCTAGAGTTAGCTAAGCGTCATGAACACTCTCTTCATTTGTAGTTAGATTATTAATGACGATATACTATGTATGTAAACTGTATGCTCAACCTTAAATGTAGCTTAGTTTGAAACTCACCGCCGTCTGATGAAGACACAGTGTGTCGAAACGGCCGTAACAAAATTAAAAACTTAATTTAATTTATTTAATAAAGTGAAGATTTCTCAACTCTATATATACGAGTTTGAATTTTATTTACCATTCCAATATATATACTTCACTTGTTTTTAAATATCCTTCTCCGGACTTGAATCATTTTTATCAGGATTAAAAGTTATTAAAAAAGTAAGATTGATTAGTATTAAAGTAAAATCAAAGTATTTTTCAAAGGAATAAAAATTATTAAAAAGTAAAATTAATTAGTATCAAAGTATATTCAAAGTATTTTTTTCAATGGTTTAAAAATTATTATTATTAATTTCTAATTTTTTTTGATTTCTTAAACTATTTTATTAATTTAAAAATGACCGATCCAGAATTAAATAATCTCTTGAAGAATAGAACAAGATACAGATACCGCAGCAGCAGCAGCTTCTGCAGAGTCAGCAGCAGTCGCGACGTCCGAGCGCAACCGCCTCAGCGACCCCGAGCACCACCTCCCGCAGCACCCGCGAGCCGCCGCCTCGACCGCGTCATCGCACCAGGAAGCCCTCCTCCTCCTTCCTATGATGATGCTCTCTCTCTCATGCAGAGTCAGCATCGGCTGCGAGAAGCAGTCACGCGCTCCCCGACCACACCGCTAACCCTACTGCGCTCGCGACACACGAGGCAGCCGCCACCGAGCAGTGCGCCTGGCGAAGTAAATGAATCATGTTTGTTTACTTTCGCCAATACGGTACATATACTACTCACACTATATGGTACACCACGTACGGGGCACGGTAGAAAAAATGTTTTGGCGTACACCAGACACCGCACATTGTTCGGTACTTAGTTTCACCCACATTACGATGTCAGGTTACTCAGTAGCAGTCTAATGCTTCAAGAAGTCGTCCCCGATCAGGTTTTTCGACCTGGTGCACTTCGACCACGGATGCTTGTGTGTATGATACAGGTAGGGTATAGTAGACATATAGTATCAGGGGCGCAACGACTCCTTTCAGCTAGGGGTTGTCCTGAGGTCCGACCCCCCCAAAATTGACGTCAAAAAAAAAAAATTGAAAAAAAAAAGAAAAAAGTTGAGTAAATAGACTGGTTGATTATCCCCCAAGCTCTAAACCCCCAAATACCCTGGGCGCCCGAGTTCGACAAAAAAACTTATCAGCTGTCCCCCAAGCTGTAAACCCCCAAATACCCTGGGCGTCGAGTTCAATATATAAACTGATCAGCTATCTCCCTAGCACTGAACCCTTAAAACTCTGGGCGTCGAGTTCAATAAATAAACCGATCAGCTATCCCTCAAGCTCTAAACCCTCCAACCCTGGGCGCCCCAGGTCAACGAAAAAACTCATCAGCTATCCCCCAAGCTCTAAGCCCCCAAGACCCTGTGAGTCGAGTTCAATAAATAAACTGATCAGCTATCCCCAAAGCTCTGAAGCCCCAATTACCCTGGGCGTCGAGTTCAATACATAAACTGATCAGCTATCTCCCAAGCCCTAAACCCTAAGCGTACTTTATATTTGAAATTCAAGTCCATAAAAAAGTGTTTTTTTTTGTTCCACAAAAAGGTTGTTGTGTAGATTTATTTACATCACTTGAAAATATTCCAAAATAATAAAAAATATGTATAAAAAAAAAAAATAAATAAATGATAAGCAATAAACAAACGAAAATTTTTGCACTTTTCTCGAAATATGTCTCATTCTTAAAAGCATTTAATTTATAGTTTAAAAAAAAATTTGTTGATAATGTTGCAAACAAATAGTTAATCAATAAGTAAAAACTTATATTGTTATCCTAATCAACCACACCATTTTGAAATTAAAAATTTCAGACTTACAACTTTATGATATAACTTGCACAAAACACGCGCTCGCTTCGCTCGCTCGTGCATAGACAAATTTATCCAATAATATCAAATATTATGATATTATGATATTACGTAAATGATTCAATTTTGTTTAACCAAAAGTAATTTAAAATTAATCAAAAATATTTTAACATTAATCAAAAATATTTTAAAACCCAAATCTAAAACCATATTACTGATGAAAAAAACAAAAAAAGTCTTTCAAATGTCTGGGCTTATTCGAATATAGATAAATACATACCCAAAATGAGCAACCCTTATAGACATACCAGTACAAAAAACTTATTACGGTTCGATTTATGGAGCAAAAATTTTAAATTAACTTTATTTGAGTATAGACCTTATTAGAGTCATTAGATTCAAATTGAAGGTCAGATTCATAATCTGGACCCTCGAAAGCCAAAGAATAGAAATATTCGAACAAATTTTGTTTGAAAAATTGTACTGGTATGTCTAGGGTTGCTAATTTTGGGTATGTATTTATCTATATTCGAATAAGCCCAGACATTTGAAAGACTTTTTTTTGTTTTTTTCATCAGTAATATGGTTTTAGATTTGTGTTTTAAAATATTTTTGATTAAAGTTATACTCTAAACAGAATTTAATCATTTACGTAATATCATAATATCATAATATTTGGTATTATTGAATAAATTTGTCTATGCGCGAGCGAGCGAAGCGAGCGCGTGTTTTAAGCAAGTTATATCATAAAGTTGTAAGTCTGAAATTTTTAACTCCAAAATGGCGTGGTTAATTAGGAAAACTATACAAGATTTTACTAAATGTTTAACTATTTGTTTGCAACATTATCAACAAATTTTTTTTTTTAAAGTATAAATTAAATGCTTCTAAGAATGAGACATATTTCGAGAAAAGTGCAAAAATTTTCGTTTGTTTATTGCTTATCATTTATTAATTTTTTTTTTTTATACATATTTTTTATTATTTTGGAATATTTTCAAGTGATGTAAATAAATCTACACAACAACCTTTTTGTGGAACAAAAAAAAACACTTTTTTATGGACTTGAATTTCAAATATAAAGTACGCTTAGGGTTTAGAGCTTGGGAGATAGCTGATCAGTTTATGTATTGAACTCGACGCCCAGGGTATTTGGGGCTTCAGAGCTTTGGTATTCGCTGATCAGTTTATTTATTGAACTCAACTCTCAGGGTTTTGGGGGCTTAGAGCTTGGGGGATAGCAGATGAGTTTTTTCGTTCACCTGGGGCGTCCAGGGTTGGGGGGTTTAGAGCTTGAGGGATAGCTGATCGGTTTATTTATTGAACTCGACGCCCAGGGTATTTGGGGGTTTAGAGCTTGGGGGATAATCAACCAGTCTATTTACTCAACTATTTTCTTTTTTTTTTTTAATTTTTTTTTTTAAGACGTCAATTTTGAGGGGGTCGGATCTCAGGACAACCCCTAGCTCGAAGGAGTCGTTGCGCCCCTGATACTATATGTCTACTATACCCTACCTGTATCATACACACAAGCATCCATGGTCGAAGTGCACCAGGTCGGAAAACCTGCTCGGGGACGACTTCTTAAAGCATTAGACTGCTACTGAGTAACCTGACATCGTAATGTGGGTGAAACTAAATACTGAACAATGTGCGGTGTCCGCTGTACGCCAAAACATTTTTTCTACCGTGCCCCGTACGTGCACCATGTAGTGTGTACCGAACAGTGCGCGTTGTCTGGTGTACACAAAACGTTTGTTTCAACCGAGTACCGTGTACCAAGCAGTGCGCGTTGTTGGTGTAAGGTGCAAGCAAAGATATAAAAATTAATTTCACCCATGCACGGTGCATCGTGTACCATGTACCGAACACTGTGTGGTGTCTGGTGTACGGTGTACGTAAAGTTATAAAAAATATTTTCATCCATGCACGGTGCATCGTGTACCGTGTACCGAACAGTGTGCGTTGTCTGGTGTACGGTGTACGCAAAGATATAAAAAATATTTTCACCTGTGCACGGTACATCGCGTACCGTGTACCGACCGGTGCGTGGTGTCTGGTGTACGCCGAAACATTTTTTCAGTCTTGCACCACACGTGGTGCACCGTGTGCCGTGTATCGAAAAGCGCGTTGTCTGGTGTACGGTGTACGCAAAGATATAAAAAATTTTTTTACTCGTGCACGATGCATCGTGTACCATGTACCATACAGTGTGCGTTGTCTGGTGTACGGTGTACGCAAAGTTATAAGAAATATTTTCACCCGTGCACGGTGCATCGTGTACCGTGTACCGACCGGTGTGCGGTGTCTGCTGTACGCAAAAACATTTTTTTAACCTTGCACTATGCGTGGTGCACCGTGTACCGTGTACCAAGCATGGTGCTTTGTCTGGTGTACGGTGTACGCAAAGATATAAAAAATATTTTCACCCGTGCACGGTGCATCGTGTACCGTGTACAAAGCATAATGCTTTGTCTGGTGTATGGTTTATGAAAAGATATAAAAAATATTTTCACCCGTGCACGGTGCATCGTGTACCGTGTACCGAGCATGGTGCGTTGGCTCGTGTACAGTGTACGCAAAGATATAAAAAATATTTTTACCAGTGCACGGTGCATTGTGTACCATGTACCGAACACTGTGCGGTGTCTGGTGTACGGTGTACGTAAAGTTATAAAAAATATTTTCATCCATGCACGGTGCATCGTGTACCGTGTACCGAACAGTGTGCGTTGTCTGGTCTACGGTGTACGAAAAGATATAAAAAATATTTTCACCCGTGCACGGTGCATCGTGTACCGTGTATCGAAAAGCGCTTTGTCTGGTGTACGGTGTACGCAGAGATATAAAAAATATTTTAACTCGTGCACGGTGCATCGTGTACCATGTACCGAACACTGTGCGGTGTCTGGTGTACGGTGTACGTAAAGTTAGAAAAAATATTTTCATCCATGCACGGTGCATCGTGTACCGTGTACCGAACAGTGTGCGTTGTCTGGTGTGCGGTGTATGCAAAGTTATAAAAAATATTTTCACCTGTGCACGGTACATCGCGTACCGTGTACCGACCGGTGTGCGGTGTCAGCTGTACGCCAAAACATTTTTTCAACCTTGCACCGTGCGTGGTGCGTCGTGTACCGTGTACCAAGCATGGCGCTTTGTCTGGTCTACGGTGTACGAAAAGATATAAAAAATATTTTCACCCGTGCACGGTGCATCGTGTACCGTGTACCGAGCATGACGCGTTGTCCGGTGTACGGTGTACGCGAAGATATAAAAAATATTTTCATTCGTGCACGATGCATCATGTACCGTGTACCAAGCATGGCGCTTTGTCTGGTGTACGGTTTATGCAAAGATATAAAAAATATTTTTACCCGTGCACGGTGCATCATATACCATGTACCGAACAGTATGCGGTGTTTCGTGTATGGTGTACGCAAAGATATAATAAATATTTTTACCCGTGCTCGGTGCATCGTGTACCGTGTACCAAGCATGGTGCTTTGTCTGGTGTACGGTGTACGCAAAGATATAAAAAATATTTTCACCCGTGCACGGTGCATCGTGTACAGTGTACCAAGCAAGGCGCTTTGTCTAGTGTACGGTGTACGCAAAGATATAAAAAATATTTTCACCCGTGCACGGTGCACCGTGTACCATGTACCGAGCATGGCGCGCTGTCTCGTGCACGGTGTACGCAAAGATATAAAAAATATTTTTACCCATGCCCGGTGCATCGTGTACCATGTACCGAGCATGGTGCGTTGTCTGGTGTACGGTGTACGCAAAATTATAAAAAATATTTTCACCCGTGCACGGTGCATCGTGTACCGTGTACCAAGCATGGCGCTTTGTCCGGTGTACGGTGTACGCAAAAATATAAAAAATATTTTCACCCGTGCACGGTGCACCATGTACCGTGTACCAAGCATGGCGCTTTGTCTGGTGTATGGTTTATGAAAAGATATAAAAAATATTTTCACCCGTGCACGGTGCATCGTGTACCGTGTACCGAGCATGGTGCGTTGGCTCGTGTACGGTGTACGCAAAGATATAAAAAATATTTTTACCAGTGCACGGTGCATTGTGTACCATGTACCGAACAGTATGCGGTGTTTGGTGTATAGTGTACGCGAAGATATAAAAAATATTTTTACCCATGCACGGTGCATCGTGTACCGTGTACCGAGCATGGTGCGTTGTCTGATGTACGGTGTACGCAAAGATATAAGAAATAATTTCACCCATCCACTGTGCACCATGTACCGTGTATCAAGCATGGCGCTTTGTCTGGTGTACGGTTTATGCAAAGATATACAAAATATTTTTACCCATGCACGGTGCATCGTGTACCGTGTACCGAGCATGGGGCGTTGTCTGATGTACGGTGTACACAAAGATATAAAAAATATTCTCACCCATGCACGATGCTCCGTGTACCGTGTACCGAGCATGGCGCTTTGTCTGGTGTACGGTGTACGCAAAGATATAAAAAATATTTTCACCCATGCACCGTGCATCGTGTACCGTGTACCGAGCATGGCACGTTGTCTGGTGTACGGTGTACGCAAAGATATAAAAAATATTTTCACCCGTGCACGGTGCACCGTGTACCGTGTACCGAGCATGGTGCGTTGTCTGGTGTACGGCGTACGCAAAGATATAAAAAATATTTTCACCCGGGCACGGTGCATCGTGTACCGTGTACCGAACAGTATACGGTGTCTGGTGTATGACGTACGCAAAGATATAAAAAATATTTTCACCCGTGCACGGTGCACCGTGTACCGTGTACCGAGCATGGTGCGTTGTCTGGTGTACGGCGTACGCAAAGATATAAAAAGTATTTTTACCCGTGCAAGGAGAATCGTGTACCGTGTATCGAAAAGCGCTTTGTCTTATGTACGATGTACGCAGAGATAAAAAAAATCTTTTCCGCGTGCATGGTGCATCGTGTACCATGTACTGAACACGGTGCGGTGTCTGGTGTACGGTGTACGTAAAGTTATAAAAAATATTTTCATCCGTGCACGGTGCATCGTGTACCGTGTACCGAACAGTGCGCGTTGTCTGGTGTGCGGTGTACCCAAAGATATAAAAAATATTTTTACCCGTGCACGGAGAATCGTGTATCGTGTATCGAAAAGGGCTTTGTCTGGTGTATGATGTACGCAGAGATATAAAAAATTTTTTTACGGGTGCACGGTGCATCGTGTACCATGTACTGAACACGGTGCGGTGTCTGGTGTACGGTGTACGTAAAGTTATAAGAAATAATTTCACCCATCCACTGTGCACCATGTACCGTGTATCAAGCATGGCGCTTTGTCTGGTGTACGGTTTATGCAAAGATATACAAAATATTTTTACCCATGCACGGTGCATCGTGTACCGTGTACCGAGCATGGGGCGTTGTCTGATGTACGGTGTACACAAAGATATAAAAAATATTCTCACCCATGCACGATGCACCGTGTACCGTGTACCGAGCATGGCGCTTTGTCTGGTGTACGGTGTACGCAAAGATATAAAAAATATTTTCACCCATGCACCGTGCATCGTGTACCGTGTACCGAGCATGGCACGTTGTCTGGTGTACGGTGTACGCAAAGATATAAAAAATATTTTCACCCGTGCACGGTGCACCGTGTACCGTGTACCGAGCATGGTGCGTTGTCTGGTGTACGGCGTACGCAAAGATATAAAAAATATTTTCACCCGGGCACGGTGCATCGTGTACCGTGTACCGAACAGTATACGGTGTCTGGTGTATGACGTACGCAAAGATATAAAAAATATTTTCACCCGTGCACGGTGCACCGTGTACCGTGTACCGAGCATGGTGCGTTGTCTGGTGTACGGCGTACGCAAAGATATAAAAAGTATTTTTACCCGTGCAAGGAGAATCGTGTACCGTGTATCGAAAAGCGCTTTGTCTTATGTACGATGTACGCAGAGATAAAAAAAATCTTTTCCGCGTGCATGGTGCATCGTGTACCATGTACTGAACACGGTGCGGTGTCTGGTGTACGGTGTACGTAAAGTTATAAAAAATATTTTCATCCGTGCACGGTGCATCGTGTACCGTGTACCGAACAGTGCGCGTTGTCTGGTGTGCGGTGTACCCAAAGATATAAAAAATATTTTTACCCGTGCACGGAGAATCGTGTATCGTGTATCGAAAAGGGCTTTGTCTGGTGTATGATGTACGCAGAGATATAAAAAATTTTTTTACGGGTGCACGGTGCATCGTGTACCATGTACTGAACACGGTGCGGTGTCTGGTGTACGGTGTACGTAAAGTTATAAAAAATATTTTCACCCGGGCACGGTGCACCATGTACCGTGTATCAAGCATGACGCGTTGACTGGTGTACGGTGTATGCAAAGATATAAAAAATATTTTCACCCGTGCACGGTGCACCATGTACCGTGTACCAAGCATGGCACTTTGTCTGGTGTACGGTTTATGCAAAGATATAAAAAATATTTTTACCAGTGCACGGTGCATCGTGTACCATGTACCGAACAGTATGCGGTGTTTGGTGTATGGTGTACGCAAAGATATAAAAAATATTTTCACCCGTGCACGGTGCATCGTGTACCGTGTACCGAGCATGGCACGTTGTCTGGTGTACGGTGTACGCAAAGATATAAAAAATATTTTCACCCGTGCACGGTGCACCGTGTACCGTGTACCGAGCATGGTGCGTTGTCTGGTGTACGGCGTACGCAAAGATATAAAAAATATTTTCACCCGGGCACGGTGCATCGTGTACCGTGTACCGAACAGTATACGGTGTCTGGTGTATGACGTACGCAAAGATATAAAAAATATTTTCACCCGTGCACGGTGCACCGTGTACCGTGTACCGAGCATGGTGCGTTGTCTGGTGTACGGCGTACGCAAAGATATAAAAAGTATTTTTACCCGTGCAAGGAGAATCGTGTACCGTGTATCGAAAAGCGCTTTGTCTTATGTACGATGTACGCAGAGATAAAAAAAATCTTTTCCGCGTGCATGGTGCATCGTGTACCATGTACTGAACACGGTGCGGTGTCTGGTGTACGGTGTACGTAAAGTTATAAAAAATATTTTCATCCGTGCACGGTGCATCGTGTACCGTGTACCGAACAGTGCGCGTTGTCTGGTGTGCGGTGTACCCAAAGATATAAAAAATATTTTTACCCGTGCACGGAGAATCGTGTATCGTGTATTGAAAAGGGCTTTGTCTGGTGTATGATGTACGCAGAGATATAAAAAATTTTTTTACGGGCGCACGGTGCATCGTGTACCATGTACTGAACACGGTGCGGTGTCTGGTGTACGGTGTACGTAAAGTTATAAAAAATATTTTCACCCGGGCACGGTGCACCATGTACCGTGTATCAAGCATGACGCGTTGACTGGTGTACGGTGTATGCAAAGATATAAAAAATATTTTCACCCGTGCACGGTGCACCATGTACCGTGTACCAAGCATGGCACTTTGTCTGGTGTACGGTTTATGCAAAGATATAAAAAATATTTTTACCAGTGCACGGTGCATCGTGTACCATGTACCGAACAGTATGCGGTGTTTGGTGTATGGTGTACGCAAAGATATAAAAAATATTTTTACCCATGCACGGTGCATCGTGTACCGTGTACCGAGCATGGTGCGTTGTCTGATGTACGGTGTACGCAAAGATATAAAAAATTTTTTCACCCGTGCACGGTGCATCGTGTACCATGTACCGAACAGTATGCGGTGTTTGGTGTATGGTGTACGCAAAGATATAATAAATATTTTCACCCGTGCTCGGTGCATCGTGTACCGTGTAACGAGCATGGCGCGTTGTCTGGTGTACGGTGTACGCAAAGATATAAAAAATTTTTTCACCCGTGCACGGTGCACCATGTACCGTGTACCAAGCATGGCGCTTTGTCTGGTTTATGGTGTATGCAAAGAAATAATAAATATTTTCACCTGTGCTCGGTGCATCGTGTACCGTGTACCGAGCATGGCGCGTTGTCTGGTGTACGGTGTACGCAAAGATATAAAAAATATTTTCACCCGTGCACGGTTTACCATGTTCCGTGTACCAAGCATGGCGCTTTGTCTGGTGTACGGTGTACGCAAAGATATAAAAAATATTTTCACCCGTTCACGGTGCACCATGTACCGTGTACCAAGCATGGCGCTTTGTCTGGTTTATGGTGTACGCAAAGATATAATAAATATTTTCACCTGTGCCCGGTGCATCGTGTACCGTGTACCGAGCATGGCGCGTTGTCTGGTGTACGGTGTACGCAAAGATATAAAAAATATTTTTACCCATGCACGGTGCATCTTGTACCGTGTACCGAGCATGACGCGTTGTCTGGTGTACGGTGTACGCAAAGATATAAAAAATATTTTCACCCGTGCACCGTGCATCGTGTACCGTGTACCGAGCATGGCACGTTGTCTGGTGTACGGTGTACGCAAAGATATAAAAAATATTTTCACCCGTGCACGGTGCACCGTGTACCGTGTACCGAGCATGGTGCGTTGTCTGGTGTACGGCGTACGCAAAGATATAAAAAATATTTTCACCCGGGCACGGTGCATCGTGTACCGTGTACCGAACAGTATACGGTGTCTGGTGTATGACGTACGCAAAGATATAAAAAATATTTTCACCCGTGCACGGTGCACCGTGTACCGTGTACCGAGCATGGTGCGTTGTCTGGTGTACGGCGTACGCAAAGATATAAAAAGTATTTTTACCCGTGCAAGGAGAATCGTGTACCGTGTATCGAAAAGCGCTTTGTCTTATGTACGATGTACGCAGAGATAAAAAAAATCTTTTCCGCGTGCATGGTGCATCGTGTACCATGTACTGAACACGGTGCGGTGTCTGGTGTACGGTGTACGTAAAGTTATAAAAAATATTTTCATCCGTGCACGGTGCATCGTGTACCGTGTACCGAACAGTGCGCGTTGTCTGGTGTGCGGTGTACCCAAAGATATAAAAAATATTTTTACCCGTGCACGGAGAATCGTGTATCGTGTATCGAAAAGGGCTTTGTCTGGTGTATGATGTACGCAGAGATATAAAAAATTTTTTTACGGGTGCACGGTGCATCGTGTACCATGTACTGAACACGGTGCGGTGTCTGGTGTACGGTGTACGTAAAGTTATAAAAAATATTTTCACCCGGGCACGGTGCACCATGTACCGTGTATCAAGCATGACGCGTTGACTGGTGTACGGTGTATGCAAAGATATAAAAAATATTTTCACCCGTGCACGGTGCACCATGTACCGTGTACCAAGCATGGCACTTTGTCTGGTGTACGGTTTATGCAAAGATATAAAAAATATTTTTACCAGTGCACGGTGCATCGTGTACCATGTACCGAACAGTATGCGGTGTTTGGTGTATGGTGTACGCAAAGATATAAAAAATATTTTCACCCGTGCACGGTGCATCGTGTACCGTGTACCGAGCATGGCACGTTGTCTGGTGTACGGTGTACGCAAAGATATAAAAAATATTTTCACCCGTGCACGGTGCACCGTGTACCGTGTACCGAGCATGGTGCGTTGTCTGGTGTACGGCGTACGCAAAGATATAAAAAATATTTTCACCCGGGCACGGTGCATCGTGTACCGTGTACCGAACAGTATACGGTGTCTGGTGTATGACGTACGCAAAGATATAAAAAATATTTTCACCCGTGCACGGTGCACCGTGTACCGTGTACCGAGCATGGTGCGTTGTCTGGTGTACGGCGTACGCAAAGATATAAAAAGTATTTTTACCCGTGCAAGGAGAATCGTGTACCGTGTATCGAAAAGCGCTTTGTCTTATGTACGATGTACGCAGAGATAAAAAAAATCTTTTCCGCGTGCATGGTGCATCGTGTACCATGTACTGAACACGGTGCGGTGTCTGGTGTACGGTGTACGTAAAGTTATAAAAAATATTTTCATCCGTGCACGGTGCATCGTGTACCGTGTACCGAACAGTGCGCGTTGTCTGGTGTGCGGTGTACCCAAAGATATAAAAAATATTTTTACCCGTGCACGGAGAATCGTGTATCGTGTATTGAAAAGGGCTTTGTCTGGTGTATGATGTACGCAGAGATATAAAAAATTTTTTTACGGGCGCACGGTGCATCGTGTACCATGTACTGAACACGGTGCGGTGTCTGGTGTACGGTGTACGTAAAGTTATAAAAAATATTTTCACCCGGGCACGGTGCACCATGTACCGTGTATCAAGCATGACGCGTTGACTGGTGTACGGTGTATGCAAAGATATAAAAAATATTTTCACCCGTGCACGGTGCACCATGTACCGTGTACCAAGCATGGCACTTTGTCTGGTGTACGGTTTATGCAAAGATATAAAAAATATTTTTACCAGTGCACGGTGCATCGTGTACCATGTACCGAACAGTATGCGGTGTTTGGTGTATGGTGTACGCAAAGATATAAAAAATATTTTTACCCATGCACGGTGCATCGTGTACCGTGTACCGAGCATGGTGCGTTGTCTGATGTACGGTGTACGCAAAGATATAAAAAATTTTTTCACCCGTGCACGGTGCATCGTGTACCATGTACCGAACAGTATGCGGTGTTTGGTGTATGGTGTACGCAAAGATATAATAAATATTTTCACCCGTGCTCGGTGCATCGTGTACCGTGTAACGAGCATGGCGCGTTGTCTGGTGTACGGTGTACGCAAAGATATAAAAAATTTTTTCACCCGTGCACGGTGCACCATGTACCGTGTACCAAGCATGGCGCTTTGTCTGGTTTATGGTGTATGCAAAGAAATAATAAATATTTTCACCTGTGCTCGGTGCATCGTGTACCGTGTACCGAGCATGGCGCGTTGTCTGGTGTACGGTGTACGCAAAGATATAAAAAATATTTTCACCCGTGCACGGTTTACCATGTTCCGTGTACCAAGCATGGCGCTTTGTCTGGTGTACGGTGTACGCAAAGATATAAAAAATATTTTCACCCGTTCACGGTGCACCATGTACCGTGTACCAAGCATGGCGCTTTGTCTGGTTTATGGTGTACGCAAAGATATAATAAATATTTTCACCTGTGCCCGGTGCATCGTGTACCGTGTACCGAGCATGGCGCGTTGTCTGGTGTACGGTGTACGCAAAGATATAAAAAATATTTTTACCCATGCACGGTGCATCTTGTACCGTGTACCGAGCATGACGCGTTGTCTGGTGTACGGTGTACGCAAAGATATAAAAAATATTTTCACCCGTGCACGGTGCACCATGTTCCGTGTACCAAGCATGGCGCTTTGTCTGGTGTATGGTGTACGCAAAGATATAAAAAATATTTTCACCCGTGCACGTTGCATCGTGTACCGTGTACCGAACAGTATACGGTGTCTGGTGTATGGTGTACGCAAAGATATAAAAAATATTTTCACCCGTGCACGGTGCATCGTGTACCGTGTACCGTACAGTGTACGGTGTCTGGTGTACGGTGTTCGCAAAGATATAAAAAAACCATTTTTTGAACCGTACGCGGTGTACGGTGCACCGTGTACGAAACAATAGCAAAACAAAAACTTTTCCCTGCTTTCCGCCGTGCACCGTGCACCAAAAAGCTCCTCCGTACACCGTGCACCGTGAAACGGTACACGGCGATGGTAGCTAGACACAACCACAAAAAAAATGTATTTTTAAAAATCAACGATTTAAGGTAGTTACCGCAAAAATTGAGTTTCTTAAAAAATCTCTATAACTTTGCACAGAGTTAGTTTTTTGCGTCCAGTACATGTTAGTATTTTTTAAATACCCCCAAGTGGGGCTAAATTTTGAGATATTAAGCTCAGAAAGTTCAACTTTTTACGCGTGATTTCTATGCTGAGCGCGTAAAATCGGTCAAATTTAGAGGTTATTCTCGGATTACAAATTCAATTTTCTTA
This sequence comes from Encarsia formosa, assembly GCA_038277355.1. Taxonomy (NCBI): domain Eukaryota; kingdom Metazoa; phylum Arthropoda; class Insecta; order Hymenoptera; family Aphelinidae; genus Encarsia; species Encarsia formosa. Next base: position 46,053,790 of record CM076186.1, on the reverse strand, counting down.
AAATATTTTTCAAAAACAGCCTTTTTTGAAGGGAAACATCTAAGGAATCGTGAGGTATAAAGATAAATGCAGCAAGCGATATTAATTTCTGAGATAATGAATTGAAAAGAATGAAAAATGTGTGATTTCACTTCGATTTGGCGCTGCACCGGTGGCGGCGGCTCGTTGCGTCGGAGTGGGGGCAACGAGCGTCTATAACTATATTTTAGGTTACCTATATACATGAGTTGTAACTACCTTAAGGAGCAGTGAAAGTGGATAATTTTTTATTTTTTGTTTATTAATTTTTTTCTTACCTTTTTCATCAATATAAAAAAAATAAAAATTGAAATCGGTACCAGCAAAGTTTCTTACACTTGATCAACATAATATGAATCATTCTGCAAAATTTTGAAATCGAAGTTTTAATTATTTTTGGTTTACCATTGTCAGTCATTTTTACAAAACACTGTTTTTCAAGCAAAATTTCGTTTGAATACGACTGACAATGTTTTTCCAAATATAATCGAAATTTTGATTTGAAATTTGGCAGAAAGTTCCATTACTTGTATATCTAGTGCAAGTTTCTCTTCATTCTTAATAATATTGTTTACTGTTTAAGTTTGAGACCAATATTTAAGTTATTTTAGTTCTTCTTTAACACAATATCTTTGATCCGATTTTGATAGTTGTAATATTATTTTTTTTTTTTTAAACCAAACAATATTATTAAAAATGAAGAGAAACTTGCACTAGATATACAAGTAATGGAACTTTCTGCCAAATTTCAAATCAAAATTTTGATTACATTTGGAAAAACATTGTCAGCCTTATTTTATCGAAATTTTGCTTGAAAAACAGTGTTTTGTAAAAATGACTGACAATGGTAAACCGAAAGTGATTAAAACTTCGATTTCAAAATTTGGCAGAGTGATTCATATTATGTTGATCAAGTGTAAGAAACTTTGCTGGTACCGATTTTAATTTTAATTTTTTTTATATTGATAAATAAGTTATGGAAAAAATTAATAAACAAAGAATAAAAAAAAATTATCAAATTTCACTGCCTCTTAAACAAACATAAATCAGAGCAGTGATATAAGTATACCAATCGTTTGAACACATTAAACAAGCAGTAATTGGTCGAATATTTTAGTAACTGTTTATTCTTATCTTTTTTATTTTGCTTGAAATTGTATTAACTTCTCTGTACTTGATCAATTCTTACAAAGAGAGGTCACATCCTCCGGATGACCAATCCGTACTAAACTTTAGGGACCGTTTTCTAGTATCCAAACATGCATAAAACTATCAATAACTAATGCCCATGGGCTTTTTAAATGTATTTGCTCACTATACCTACTTTCAAAAAATCCCTATTTCTCGAGTATTAATAGTAGTACTCACCTTATTTAAAATCGGCCTCTTAGATTCAAACCAAATTTTTACAACTAGTTTCTTTTGCTAAAACACTCTTAAAAAACTAACCCAGCTAACATTTAAAGTTGTTTTGTCCACTACAAGCACTATACAAAATAACGCTTATTACCCTTTTTTACGATATTGTTCTCTATAGACAAATCACCTCACTGGATCTTTTTCAAACTTCTAGAATATTGAGTGAAGCAACTGCGAGTGGTATCGTTTCTGACACACCCTCAATTTGTAAAACATTTTTACGTGGAAGAAGCACTGCATCGAACAACCGGATGAAGTCTGTTCTGAAGTAGCAGTTACCGTCAAGGTCAGGCATTATCCAGATGGTTAATTCCTTCACGACCCCAGCAACGTTAAACGGTAGCACTACCTTGACAGTTACGGGCGAGATGGTATTATTGGCCATTTTCGCCCCGGGTCCGTACGTAGGCTCGACCTTGGCCTAGTTGCAATAGTGGCACCCACTTTGCTGACAATTGCCCTTGCAGTGCCAGGATCATATAGTGCTCTCAACCAAAATTTTCCTATTTTTACTGGCGGCCACCAGCGACCCTGGTCACTGTTTACCTGTGAGCTTGCCATAAGAATTTCGTCCGCCATCAAGCAGTCCTTAACCTCTACCTTAGCTTCGACTTCTACGGTAACTACCTCCAGCGCATCCGAGGTCCTTTTCTCGATTTTGGAGCGGGACAGGCTATCTAGTTCCCGCCCCCATTGGGGTTTTCCGGATTACATCGAGGGCAAGCTTTGCGCGAGTAGTCCGGGAGCTTACGATCCCAACATATCAGCCTTTCTTCTTTACTCTTGTTCGAGTTCGAATTTTTTCCCCGGTCGGGCTCGGCTGGCCTTTTTTTCTTACCCACTCTTGTTCTAACTGTGTCCTTGCTTTATACACAGGAACTGAAGCTACTTTATATTTAATAAATGACTCTTATAAGAAATTCGTGTTTTTAAGTCAGATATTCATCATGAATATTATGAAAATGATGACTTGGGAGCACCAGGTGAGCAAACTCAGAAAAAGAAGAAAGAGTCATTTGTGTCTGAAATTCTGAACAATAATATACCTCAAAAAGAGATAAAGCAACTCTTAAGAAATTTATATGAAGGTAAGAATGAAGCTAGAATATTTAAAGCAAGAGAGTCTGAAGATAATGAACCAATTGAATTATTGAAGAAAAAAACAAGATTATCTCATTTGTCTAAAGATGAGCAGAAAGATTTGTGGGAAATGATAGAAAAATATAATGATATATTTAATTTACCAGGAGATCCAATGCCTGTTGTAACTGACGTAGAACACGAGATTCTATTGAAGACAGTAAAGCCAATATCTTCTAAAGTTTATAGGCAACCAATTCATATACAAGAAAAAATTGATGCTCATATCGAAGAGCTCGAGAAAAAAGGTTTGATACAACCAAGTTCATCACCTTACTAAGCAAATGTGCTACTGGTGCCAAAAAAGATGGATGCTTCTGGAGAAGTCAAATGGAGACCAGTATTTGACTTCAGAAAAATTAATCTTGAAACTGAGCAAAATAATTATCCAATCCCTTGCATAGAAGAGATACTTTGTTTATTAGAAGAGGCAAAATACATCAGTGCATTTGACTGTGCTAATGGGTTCCATCAAGTAGCAATGAAACCGAGAGACATTCCGAAAATGGCATTCAGAACACACAAAGGCCATTGGGAATGGTTAAGAAGGCCTTTTGGACTTAATAATGCTCCAGCAACCTTTCAACGAATGGTGAATTTTAAATTGAGAGGTTTGGTAGGAAAAATCTGTTTTGTTTATTTGGATGATATTATAGTATTCTCTTCTACATATGAAGAGCATTTAAAAAATTTGGAAATAATATTTCAAAGGTTGAGAGAAACTAAGTAATCGTTACAGCCAGATAAATGTGAATACATAAAACCAAAACTTGATTATTTGGGGCATCTCATTACACCAGAAGGTGTAAAACCTCAGCAGAAGCATGTCGAAAGAATGATAAATTTTCCGGTTCCAAAGGATAAGAAGGAAATGGAAAGATTTCTGGCATAATATCCCCTCTTCATAGATTAAGGAAGAAGAATGTAAAATATAAAATCACAGGCATGGAATTAGAATGTATTAGGAGACTGAAAGAAATAATAACGAGTGATCCAGTATTGAAGTATCCCGATATTATAAAACATTTCAAAGCCAGTGGTAGCTGGCTTGGGAGAGTTTTTCGTGCCAAAATAGTAGCCAGATCCCGAGCTTTATTTACAGCTACTGGAGCTACCTTAACCCTACTAACCATAATGAATTTATTATTTAAAAATTAAAACACGTTACCTGCGTCATAAAACCTCTAGAGTACGCCTATTTTTCACTACCGAAGAGATGAGGATTGTTTTCGCATCGTATATTTTTTTAATATCCTTATTTATTAACTCATGTTTTTGAATTCGGCCTTTTTTTCGGACTTTCCACAGTGTTCGAATTTCAAAAAACATTCAAACGCCGATAGACATTCGGCACTTCACAGAATTTTCACTAGATAACGCAGTAGCAATTTTTATTAAAAAAAAAAATTTTAATTTGTTTTCTTAATTTCTTTTAAAAATAAACTTAAAAATATATTCGATTTGATTGAAAGATTTCTTTCTAATATTTTATGGATTGAAATAGATTTAATGATAAAAAAAAAAAAAAATTAATTATATAACCTATCAATAGATTGATAAAACTTTAAAAGCTAAATTGATCAATCGTTTAAAAAATTTTTTTACCGTTAGCTGGCTTGGCTTGACCTTAAATTGAGCCTACTTCCCTATTTCATTAAAACCTATATTGATTTTGAGTACCTCATAAAAAAGCATAAAAAGTTCTTAAAGCAGGAACAATGGCAAAATTTTGCAAATTTTTACACTAATTTTTAAATTTGAATTAGTTTGAAAGAAAATTGATATCAATATTTTATGACAAAAAGTTTGATAAAAAATTTTTGTGTCTTATTTTAAATTTTGATTTAACTTCGATTAGTAAAATTGAAGGAGAGGCAAAAAATACGTATTAAATAAAATATTATACGAAACAAAAAATAGTGATATCCCTCAAAAAAACCTCAAAGAGGTAAACAAACTTAGGGAGAGTTTTAGCACCAAAACATTAATTAAAGGATTTTTAACAAAAATTCGTGATATCAAACTATAAGAATTTTTTGATTTTAAAAATACGACATTTATCTGTTAATTCAACTAAACTCTACCAAACTCTACATGAAGATACTTTTTTGACTTCTGTAAGCTTTGATAGAGTTTAGTTGAATTAACAGATAAATGTCGTATTTTTAAAATCAAAAAATTCTTATAGTTTTATATCACGAATTTTTGTTAAAAATCCTTTAATTAATGTTTTGGTGCTAAAACTCTCCCTAAGTTTGTTTACCTCTTTGAGGTTTTTTTGGGGTTATTTTAAATACAGATGGTAGTAATGATGATATCGGATGCATATTATCGCAACTAGACGATCAAGGAAATGAACATCCATGTGCTTTCGCTTCAAGAATACTCAACACAGCTGAAAGAAGATACTCAACAACAGAAAAGGAGTTTTTGGCAATAGTATGGGGATCAAAGATTTTTAGACCCTTTTTATGGAATAGAAAATATATAGTTTACACAGACCACAAGCCTTTGGAAGGAATAATGAAAAGTCAATCCCCAGGTGTCACTTCAAGATGTTTCAAATTCATAGATAAATTGACCAACTATCACCCAGAAATAAGATATAAGAAAGGTAAGAAAAATCAAAATGCTGATGATTTATCTTGGGCATTCATTGCAGAAGGACAGGATGATACTCCGATGGAAGAATTGCTGGATTATGTCAACGAAATGGAAGCAGATGAATCAGAATACCCTGGCTCGATAGATGACGCAGTGAATGAGGAAGCAGTCAATAAAAATTCATCTGTTGAGAAAGAATTAATTAATGAGTCCAATTTACAGCCAGAGGTAACTATTTGTGATAAGTTTGAAAATGTGGGATTTAGCGAAATTAGATTGATAACTGAAAAAACCACAGGTAAGCAGATAGATGGATGGATAAACATTAATAAATTTACACTTTTCTACAGAACGCAGCAAGATTTTGAGAGAATCATAAAGGCATGTAAGAAGAGCATGACCATAAATGCTTCTGGCGTGAAATATTTTCAACCACATTTTGAAGAAAGATCAAAGGCAAGGCTGAAAGAAAAAGCCAAGAAGATAGAAATATATAAATTGAAGGGAGATAGAAGAATTAATGGTGCATCATACTGTGAAACAAGTGACATCGTCAATCTATTCTTATTATTAGATGACATTGAAAATGATCTGATCATCATTGAATTCATTCATGTTCAAGATGATCAGCATGAAAATTTATTGTTAGGAACGTATATTTATACAAGATTGACAGAAAGAATTTTATATGTACGACCAAAATATCCCATTTACATAAAAGATTTGAATAATAGAAAAACTTTAATTGCCAGAGCACACGAGCATAGGCATCAAGCTTCAAGAAAAATTAACACACAACTTCATCAGCATTATGTATGGAAAAATTTACCTAGTGATGTTGAGCAGTACATCAAAATATGTCAAGTATATAACAGGTTGAAAGATAATTGTTTTGGGAAACGCGGAGGATGCGCTTTAGGTTGACGAAAATTTACAGCGATCGCGAGGGAGTGGGAAAGGTGAAAAGTGAGGGTATTTGAAAGCACAACACTTGTAGTTTTTATGCTGCACTTAAACTATTTATTTAAACTATATATACAAATGAGGAGAGAGAGCTCGCCGTTTTGGCCGGGAGTCTCTCAACCTCAGGTAAACTAGGTGGAATCGTCGTAGATAAGCGGGTGATCTACGACGACGGCGTTGAGTCCCGTGACGCGTGATTGCGGCATCACGGTTGAAGCAAGACTGGTGAGGGCGGAAACTGGTCACTCTGGGCAGTTCTGGCGTGGGTTGCTCGCATGACCAATCACGTGGCAATAAAAGGCGGTAAATCTCAAACAATAATTCTCGGAAGTTTAATACTCTAGGTATAAATATAGAACCACCAACACAGCCATTTGAAACAATAGCCATAGATTATTTAATGCTTGAACAAAGAAATTATTTGCTTTTGGAAGATGTATTTTCCAGATATGCATGGGTAAACGAGACGAAAGGAAAAAATCCCTACAAAGCATTCGAAGAATTCATTCTTTTACAGAGAATTCCTCAAAACTTGATAAGGGAACGTTCATGAACAACGTGGTCATTTTTTCGATGATTTAGAAGGGCCCTCCCTTCCATGAAGATCAGCGGAGTATTTGTATCAAATTTTCGACCCCCCCCCCCTAAAGTCACGTGGTTTTTTTACGATTTCAAATTGTAAATATATAAACTATTAGTTTTTTAAAAACATTATTTTTTAAGTTATAATTTAATGATTTAATACCAGGGGCGCAACAACTCCTATCGTCTAGGGGGTTTTCTGAGCCCCCCCCCCGCCCCCAATAAAACTGACGTCTAAAAAAAAAAAAAAACGTTGAATTCAATAAATAGACTGGTTAATTATCCCCCAAGCTCTAAACCCTCAAAACCCTGGACGTAGAGTTCAATGAATTATCTGATCAGCTATCCCCCAAGCTCTAAACCCCCAAAACCCTGGGCGTCATATTCAATAAATAAACCGATTAGCTATCCCCCAAGCTCTAAATCCCCAAAACCCTGGGCACCCGAGTTCAACAAAAAAACTGATCAGATTATTTATTTCGTTAATTAAAATGCACTCATATTTTTGGAATAATTTAACTCGGGCACCCAGGGTTTTGAGGGTTTAGAGCTTGGGGGATAGCCGATCTGTTTTTTTGTTGAACTCGGGTACTTAGGGTCTTCAAGGTTTAGAGCTTGGGGGATAGCCGATGAGTTTTTTTTGTTGACCTCGGGCGCCCAGGGTTTTGGGGGTTCAAGGCTTGGCAGATAGCCGATCACAAAACAGCTGCAGACTGCAGAGAACCATGAACTACAGAAGCTACCTACACGCGGTGATAATGAAGCACGTACGGGCCACTCAAATCAAAACTTTGATGAGTTTTTACTTGCACACGGCCACGCAGGCGCAAATCAGATGACATGCACGGATTCGGTTTTAACGTTCAACAGTAAAATATTATGAATCGAATCATCGATTCATGCACTTTAAAAACCACGTACCTTTCTGAATCAACAGCCCTACCCCCCACGTAACCTTTCGTAGCCTTTTAATCGCCCCCTCCCCCCCCCTGTTTGGGCCACGTGGTTTGTGAACGTTCCCTAACTGATAATGAGTCAATATTTAGGTCGGAATTATTGAAAAGAATAGTAGAAAAATATGAAATTCACAAAGTCAAGATTGCATCCTATCATCCAGAATCCAATGGTGTTTGTAAAAGGATGATAAGAACAATAAAGGAGATAGAAAAGACAGAAAATGATAAAGCAAGCCCAGCCTTGAATTTTAAAATACTCAGGGCAGCTAATCGTTATAATTCAATGATACATTCTAGCACTGGTTACAATCGTCTAGATTATTGTTCGGGCTAAAGGAAGGAAATTATAAAACTTGCGAAGAATAGCAAAAAGAAAAAATGATGCAGATATCAGCAGTGAGAGAAAAGGCAGATGAAAACAACAAGAAATCGAAGGAGAAGAATAAGAAGATTATGGAAAGAAGACAGATGGGATGCAAGACATATTGTGTGGGGGATTTGTTATTGATTATTATAAACAATCAATGGTTTTAGAAACTATACGTTATATGGAAAATGAATGATCACACTGCATATTTTATCTTTAGATAGTCTAACCAAATTTTTGTTTCAGATTCTACTTTTGGTGATTTGTATACATACAGTGAAGTCAATTCACAATAATACAGAAATTTATAAAATAATAGATAAAATACCAGACGTCGCGGTCGCAACAAAGTTTTTGGGAGAAGTACATCTCTACACCGAAGAATGGAAAGTAATTCACACTACCGATCTGAACAAAATCTACAACCAAGGTCAAAAATTAAAGTCACAACTCGAAAGAATGAAGAATATTTGTGTGCGGGCAAAAACGAATTGTAATTTGCGAAATTTGATTAAAACTGTAGATAGAGAATTAAAATCAATTGTTGATGAACCAATTCGAAAAGGTAGAGAAAAGAGAGGTTCGTTGAATTTTGTTGGGTTAGGTTCAAAATATTTGTTTGGTACAATGGATAGTGACGATGCGGAATATTATAATAGAGAGATAGATTTAATGTTTAGGGAGGAAAATAAACTTTTTGATATTATTGCAAAAGCAAACTGCCTTAGTAACTGAAAATATTAATAGTTCATCTGTTCATTTGAATAATTATGAAAATAATATTAAAGAATTGGAAAATTGGAGTAAAAATGTTAGTAGATATTTAACTAGGTTAGAGGTTGATAAAAGGTTAATGATATTATTACAAGATTTCAGTTTGCATTGTTTGAATATAAAGAAAGAGTTGAAACAATACATAATGCGATTTCTTTTGAAAAATTAGGAATAGTACTACCAACACTAGTTTTGCCAGATACATTTTTGAAGGCATTGAGAGAGATTGAAAGGAATGAAACTATAGACTCATTTATAAAAATTGATAAGGATCATTACGATTATTTAATTGAAGTATCTTCTACCGTAGTTTATATTGAAAATAATAAGTTAGTTTTTATTGTAACAACACCAATTCCTGAAAAAAACCCTTACGATATAATGAGTTTTGAATTATTACCACATAGGGAAAGCAAAACTTCTTTTAGTAAAATTTTTGTTGAACAAAAAATTATATATATATCGAAAGATAAGATATATTACACATTCCCAAATAGTTGTTGTATAGATTATAAGCCAAGAATAAAGTTTTGTGAAAGTAAAAGTCATATAACAAATTAACTTTTAGAAAAAAATTGTTATACACAGATAATATTTCAATCAAATATAGATAAGTGTGAAAGTGTGAAAGATATCAATATCACGGTAATTATATTAAAAGGATAAATGGGGAAGCAAATAATTGGGTTATTTCGCCAACGGAGGAAATAAATTTTAACGTATTTTATAAAGATAATGACACTCTTTTAAAAGTTGATACTGATATACTGCTCCAGGTAGATGATCCTAGTTGTACGTTTTTATCTGATAAAATCAAATTGACTGCATTTAATACAAGGGAAATAGAAAGTAAGGTAGAATATATATTTTTGAATAACACGATTGATATTGAGAGAGAATATTTAGATAAAATAAGTTTTTATAGTTTGGAGAATAATTTGCATGAGAAATTGGTACAATTGGAGGAAATTCAATATAAAATTAAGGGGGTACATATACCTAAAATTTTTCCAAAAATTAATTTTCAGGTTTTTGTGTTTTTTGATGTTCTTTTACATCAGCTTTCAAATGCCGCAAACCGCGTTTCTTCATTCGTTAAGGAAAAAAATTTACAGTTAATTTAATTAAGACATTCAATTTATTAAATTAACGTTGAAATGGCTTTTTTTGAAATTCAAGAATTTCAAGTCAGTTCTAGTAGCAGAAATACTTTCTACGATACTATAGGTACAAATGCTTTTTCGATGTATTTTTTCCTTTTTTAATTGTCGCAATGTAGGCAGCGATCGGCGCTGAAGTTCAGGCTGAAGTTCAGTCAACATCAGTGAACTTCACTGAAGTTAAGTTAAGCCATATTTATATTTTTGGAGTCATATAGACATGGTGCCCCCCAGACATGGTAAATGAAAACCTTTTTATAAACAATTAAATAAACCGACAAGCTCTAAGCCCCCATAACGCTGGGGAGAGCAATAAATCAATAATTTTTTATAAGCAATTAAATAAACTGACAAGCTCTAAACCCCTATAACGCTGGGAAGAGCGATAAATGAATTATTTTTTATAAACAATTAAATAAACCACTAAGCTCTAAACCCCCATAACGCTGGGGAGAGCGATAAATGAATTATTTTTTATAAACAATTAAATAAACCACCAAGCTCTAAACCTCCATAACGCTGGGGAGAGCGATAAATGAATAGTTTTTTATAAACAATTGAATAAACCGACAAGCACTAAACCCCCATAACGCTGGGGAGAGCGAAAAATAAATAATTTCTTATAAACAATTGAATAAACCGACAAGCTCCAAGCCCTTATAACGCTGGGGAGAGCGATAAATAAATTATTTTTCATAAACAATTGAATTAAATGACAAGCTCTAAACCCCCGTAACGCTAGGGAGAGCGATTAATATATTAATTTTTATAAACAATTAAATAAACCGACAAGCTCTAAACCCCCATAACGCTGGGGAGAGTGATAAATAAATAATTTTTTACAAACAATGAAATAAACAGCCGAGCTCTAAGCTTCCATAACGCAGGACACCCGAGTTCAACAAAAAAACTAATCGGCTATACCCCAATCTTTACATTCCCAAAACACGGAACACCCAAGTCCAACAAAAAAGCTGATTGGCTACCCCCCAAACTCTAAGCCCTATAAACCCTGGGCACGTGAGTTCAACAAAAAAGCTGATTGGCTATCCCCCAAGCTCTAAGCCCCCTAAACCCTGGGCGCGTGAGTTCACCAAAAAAGCTGATTGGCTACCCCCCAAGCTCTGGCCTCCCAAGACCCAGGGCCATGGTTGTCATGTCCAGTGGAGTGGAGATCTCCATTGGATGTTCATTCCAATGGAGATAACATATATATGTATAGTGTGAGCATAGCGGCGTAGCAGGGCACAAAAAAAATAAATTTAAAAAACACTGCCTAAAAATGATTTCCCCCGGAAGCTTTTACGCTGGAGGTGTCAAGACAGACACCTGGTGCACCTGATGATACGTACGCCTTGGAGATGATTTCCCCCGGAAGCTTTTACGCCGGAGGTGTCAAGACAGACACCTGGTGCACCTGCTGATACGTACGCCTTGGAGATGATTTCCCCAGGAAGTTTCGACTCCGGAGGGATCAGAGCGGACACCTGGTGCCCCTGGTGATACGTACGCCTCGGAGATGATTTCCCCACGAAGTTTCCACTCCGGAGGGATCAGGGCGAGCACCTGGTGATACTTACGCCTTAGAGAGGATTTCCCCAGGAAGTTTCGACTCCGGATGGGTCAGGGTGGACACCTTGTGACGCTGGTGATACGTACGTCTTGAAGATGATTTCCCCAGGAAGTTTCGACTCCGGAGGGATCAAGGCGAGCCTCGGTGCCCGTGGTGATACGTACGCCTCAAAGATGATTTCCCCAGGAAGTTTCGACTCCAGAGGGATCAGGGCGAGCACCTGGTGATACTTACACCTCAGAGAGGATTTCCCCAGGAAGTTTCGACTCCGGAGGGATCAGTGCGAGCACATAGTGCACTTGGTGGTACTTACGCCTTAGAGAGGATTTCCCCAGAAAGTTTGACTCCGGAGGGATCAGGGCGAGCACCTGGTGATACTTACACCTTAGAGAGGATTTCCCCAGGAAGTTTCGACTCCAGAGGGATCAGGGCGAGCACCTGGTGATACTTACACCTTAGAGAGGATTTCCCCAGGAAGTTTCGACTCCGGAGGGATCAGGGCGAGCACATGGTGCACTTGGTGGTACTTACGCCTTAGAGAGGATTTCCCCAGGAAGTTTCGACTCCGGATGGGTCAGGGCGAACCCCTGGTGCCCCTGGTGATACATATGCCTTGGAGATGATTTCCCCAGGAAGTTTCGACTCCGGAGGGATCAGTGCGAGCACATAGTGCACTTGGTGGTACTTACGCCTTAGAGAGGATTTCCCCAGAAAGTTTGACTCCGGAGGGATCAGGGCGAGCACCTGGTGATACTTACACCTTAGAGAGGATTTCCCCAGGAAGTTTCGACTCCAGAGGGATCAGGGCGAGCACCTGGTGATACTTACACCTTAGAGAGGATTTCCCCAGGAAGTTTCGACTCCGGAGGGATCAGGGCGAGCACATGGTGCACTTGGTGGTACTTACGCCTTAGAGAGGATTTCCCCAGGAAGTTTCGACTCCGGATGGGTCAGGGCGAACCCCTGGTGCCCCTGGTGATACATATGCCTTGGAGATGATTTCCCCAGGAAGTTTTGGCTCCGGAGGGATCAGGGCAAGCACCTGTTGATTCTTAAAAATAAAGTTTGCAGTTTTTCCCCAAAAACCCTGGGCGCCCGAGTTCAAGAAACAAAACTTATCGGCTATCCCCCAAGCTCTAAGCCTCCAAAACCCTGGGCGCCCGAGTTCAACAAATGAACTGATCGGCTATCCATGAAGCTCTAAACCTCCAACTGATCAGTTTGTTTTATAGAACTCAGGCACCCAGGGTCTTGGGGGGCTTGGAGCTTGAGAGGTAACCAATCAGCTGTTTTGTTGGACTCGCGCGCCCAGGGTTTTGGGGGCTTAGGGCTTGGGGGGTACACTGGGAAAATAATGGGAGACAGTGATCCCAAAAATAGGAGCGCTGCTGCTCGACAGTGTGGGGACGGTGGTGCCCACATACGGGTAAAACTGAGCAAAAGGCAGATCCAAAACAACGGTAGAGGGCGTTGTCGCGACAGTTTGGGGATTGTAGTTCCCACGTCGGGTACCACCGTACCCACCACGGTAACTCTGATGCCCGAAGCTGCCGGGCATAACATAACCCTACTAATGGGCTAGATGATACCCATTATTTTCCCAGTGTAGTCAATCAGCTTTTTTGTTGAACTTGAGTGCTCCGGGTTTTGCGGGCTTTAAGCTTGGTGCATAGCAAATTAGTTTTTTATTGAACTTGTGTGCCCAGCGTTATGGGATTTTAAAGCTTGTCAGTTTATTTAATTGTTTATAAAAAATTATTTATTTATCGCTCTCCCCAGCGTTATGGGGGTTTAGAGCTTGTCAGTTTATTTAATTGCTTTTAAAAAATTATTGATTTATTGCTCTCCCCAGTGCTAGGAGGCTTTAGAGCTTGTCAGTTTATTTAATAGTTTGTACAAAATTATTTATTTATCGCTCTCCCCAGCGTTATGGGGGTTTAGAACTTGTCAGTTTATTTAATTGCTTGTAAAAAATTATTGATTTATTGCTCTCCCCAGCGTTATGGGGGCTTAGAGCTTGTCGGTTTATTTAATTGTTTATAAAAAGGTTTTTATTTACCATGTCGGGGGGGCACCATGTCTATATGACTCCAAAAATATAAATATGGCTCAACTTAACTTCAGTGAAGTTCACTGATGTTGACTGAACTTCAGCCTGAACTTCAGCGCCGATCACTGAATGTAGGTATAATTTTTTTTTTTTTTCATCCACGAACAAAACTGTAAGTATTTATATCGTTTTCGTCTGATAAAAGCGATGAAAAAACAGAAATTTTTTTTGTCTGTGATTAGATTTTTTCCGTGACATAATATCTTAATATTGAAAATTAAGAATGAAAGATTAACTTTCATTTCAAGTCTAATGCTAAAAACAATTTATTAAGTTAGAATCGATCGCATAAAAAATTTATAACCTTTATGACATAATATATGACATATATCACCTCTACGAGTCTACTTTAGTATATTACAATTAGTATCGAATATCGATCTATCGATATCAAATTATTTCCGCAGCGTTGCAAGTTCATGACGACTTTTTTGTTCTTTGAGTCATCTTTCTAGTGAAATTTTACTTTATTTGGTTTTGTTTTTGTTATTATTTTAATCTCAAGTAAATAAGTTAGTTTTATTCAAAAAAAAAAAAAAAAAATTAAGAATAAATGACCAATTCTTACCAGTTAAACTTATGAAGTTTTTTAGTTGTTAAAAAAAGGTGTTTATGTACAAATGTGTAGTGAAAAAATAATTCTGTGATTTAAAGTTAAATATAATTTTTAGATAATTGCATATGAAGACTCCGCTGACTCAAAGTCTTAACTTGGTCTTGGTGCCTAATAGTGTGTAATCTGTGTTTTTGATAAAAAAGCTAATTGGGTCACTTTAGGAGCAGGATCAAAAAAATAAAGTATCCGGCTATGTGCAAAAAAGTATTTACATCAAGCAAGAGTCCTGTGACAAGATATTTTCAAGAAATAAATGTTTATGTGTTTGTGTGTTACATTTTATTCATCAAAATCTGTTCAGAACTTCAAAAGCCATTTTCTCAAATATGTGATTTTTGAGAAAATGAGAGCATTGCTCGTAAAGCCAAAATTTTTCCAGACAGCGGATAGACCCAGGACTTTGCACACTTGTTGTACATGTAAACCCTCATGAGCGCAACCTCAGGCAACCAAATCTAAGCATTATTAAGCTGATGGCACACCATAAATTGACTAAAATGATGAAAACTATCAAAATTTTTACCACATTAAGCAATTTTAGAGTATGCAAGTAGCTTAATAGTGCTTGGATTTGGTTGCCTGAGGTTCCGCTTATGAGGGTTCACATGTACAACAACTATGCCAAGTCCTGGGTCCATCCGCTTTAAGGAAAAATTTTGAGTTTACGAGCAATGAACTTTCATAGCCTAAATAAGCTGAATTTTATAACACTTATGAAAACACTTATTTTAATTTTCTAAATGTAAAAAATTATGTAAAAATGTGTGTATATTATGGAAAAAAAATATCTTTTTAGATAAATAATTTTTAAAAAACTTGCAAAATTTTTTCTGTGGTTTTTTTTTAGGTATATGTACCCCCTTAATGAATTTAAACTTTCAGAAAGAACTACGACTATGACACAGAAAATCTTGTACTATTTCAATATTATTGGGCAAATTACTTTGTTAGCAGTAGTTTTATATATAATTCATAGATGTAAAGGGTTTAATTTTTTTTATAAAATATTTAGGGTAATTTATAGAAAATTATGTTGCAGTAAAATAAGTTGTAATTGAAATGTAAATGTTGTACACAACCTAAATAATCCAGTTTATATTGCGTCTTATAACTCGGGAAATCGTCACAATGATAAAGTGCCTGAAAAATTGATATATCGTGATAAATTATCGGATGAATTTTTAAATAAATAAATAAATGAATGAAAAATTTTCAGAATGAAAAATTTAAGCTAGATCTAAGCTGGTTAATAGGGGTGTAACATAACTCATATTAATTGTTTCTATATCTATATTGAAATATTGAAGTTTTAAGAATGTTTTCATAGAATTTATATAAAATTATTTACCGTGATGTTATTGATTAATATTAATCACTTTTTTTTAAATTTTTTATGTAGTGTGATTGACTGTATAAAAACATCAACACATAGTATTTTTGTAAAAGTTTCTTCGCTTGGAACACCTTTCATTAACTACACAATTTTTTCAGTTATCGACTTTTTATCAAAGGACCCCACGGAATCCTTATGGGAAATGGCTTTCGGTCAAATCGGTTTAAATTAAATTATTTTAGTAGTTTATAACTAGTAGATCAAAAGTCTCAATGGGCACTAAGCTGTAAAAACTCATGGTTCAAAGATATTGCTTGTTGAAGTTACGGAATTTTGGGGTTAGGGGGGTTAGGAGCATGTACCTTCGACTTTTCGAAGAGCTTCAGGGAAATTTTTAATATATTTCTGACATGCCTTAATTTAAAATAAGTCACCAGTCGATGAATAAAGGATCCATTACGGTCTGCCACCGCCAGGATTCTGAAAAAAGTTCTGAAAGCCTCTGAAAAAACGTTAAAAAATTGCATAAATCCGAAATCATACAGTAGTAAAAAATAAATTAATTAATTAATAGATAAAGTGCAATTATTCTTCGAATAATTATTCTAGAATTAACTCCTGAATGCTGAAATAACAATTCTAAAATACAATGACGAAGGCTAGAAAATTAATTTTTTACGATAAGAAAATGTTTTGATGTAATAATAAAAATAAATCTAATAAATTAATAATAATAATAAACAAATGTAATATAACCGGAATCAATATTTTACGAAATCGCTTAAACTTTTTTGCATGGTATCATAAGCGTATCGTGTAACGGACTTAATTTGTTTTTTGTAAACAACCGTTTATCGTTTCAAATCGCGTTTGGTTCAAAGATTATTTAACTCTTTAGAATAAAAAAT
Organism: Encarsia formosa; assembly: GCA_038277355.1. Taxonomy (NCBI): domain Eukaryota; kingdom Metazoa; phylum Arthropoda; class Insecta; order Hymenoptera; family Aphelinidae; genus Encarsia; species Encarsia formosa. Next base: position 46,037,267 of record CM076186.1, on the reverse strand, counting down.
ATATACTTATTTCTTTGAATTTGTTCGAAGTCTGTGTTCACAAGTGCGTTACGACCTTAAAATAATAACAAAAACCAACTCGTTTTTATGAAGAATAAATTGTTATTTAATGCATTGAATTTCAAAACGTATTCAATAATCTGTGGTGAAGAAAAAGTGAATGTGTAAGTAAATGGCATCCAAAACAAAGTGAACTAGTTTAAAAAAATAAACAAATCTCGTGAATATCTTTGATTTAGTAAGCTAACCTAAAAACGCAATTGTTTCGTAAAATATTTTTTTTCAAGCTTAAAAAGTTTTCGGAGTGAAACTCAACTGAAGATTAAAAACTGTTTTAAAAGTTTCCAGAATTCTGACCGGAGAATTCTGATTTCTTGTAGAAATCGTTTATTAAGAAAATAATGTTTGTGAAACAATTCTGAAAGACTTGAAAATTATGATTCCTTTCAATTCTTTTTTATGTACAAGTAAAAAATAGAACTTTCTTCTTTCTGAGTCATAATTAAGTGCATAAATATATGAATAGAGACTATTCAAATCTACTTGAGTAATTCAGTGAAAACCGTTGCGTTGACGTCGGCACTCTTCTTTAAAAGAACTTTAGTTATACAAATATTTCAAGCACTATTTGTATATATTTAAATCTTTTTTTATTTTAACATTTAATAGCATGCTTTTCGTAAAAGTAATTATAAAGTAAAAAGCCATAAAAATATTTTTGTAATAAATCTTTAACATTAACAATGAATGTTGGAGGCAGACCAGCACTTATTCGCTGCTACACTTGTAATCGTGGTATTCAAGCCAGACAATTAGTTAGAATTGGTGGAAATGAAAACGTCATAAGGCAGCAAATCGCGATCGCGAGACGTGCTCAACTAAATCTTCCGCCGTTGGTGTTACACAATGAATCTAGATTATGCCTAAATTGTAATAGGAATATCTTAGATGAAATAACACTCTTAAATGAAGATCCGACTTGTTTACGCTTAAACGTATTAATACAAACGACTAATAATACTTGTTTTATTTGCAATGCTGAAAATAATTTACATAGACTGTCAATTGAATGCAGAGCTTATGTTTATATAGAAAAAAATATTTACATACCAACAAATGCGAGATCATGTGCGCATCATTTAGATGAAAATGGACTTATATTGAGTGTTTTATTACCAGGTCTACGTGCTATCAATAGGCCTCGTAAAGTAAATGGACAAGAAATGTTGGGATTTTTAAATCAGTTAAGAGAAGTTTGTGTTAATAAAGCTAAAAATAAGTGTTTAGATACTTCTTTAAGCGAAGACGAATTTAAATGTATTTCACCTATAACAAAGCAACAGTTTGAAGAACTTTTTACGTATTGTGACCCTGTAATGCAGAATGGAAAACGAAGACATGTATCTGAAAAGGATTTGATTACTTTTTTATGCAAAATAAGGCAAGGTTTGAGTGATGAATTTTTAAAAGTTATTTTTAATTATAATTCCAGACAAAACGTTAGCACTGTTATTGATTGCGCAAGAAGATCGCTGTCAGTACGATTTGTTCCAGAAAATATTAGACCAGGAGCAGTAACCAGGGCAGATTATATAGCTCAACACGTTACAGCATTCTCTAATACTTTATACAATCCCGAACCTGACGTACCAAAAGCTATTGCTGTCGTAGATAGTACATACGCATACATTCATAAAAGATCGTGTTTTAGAGTATTACGCCATTCTTATTCGGTTCACAAGCACAGACATCTTTTGAAACCAACTTTAGTTGTAGCTCCTGATGGTTTTATTTTGGCAATATTTGGTCCATATTTTTCTGATTCCGCTAATAATGATGCTCATATACTGCAAGATGAACTGCAAAAAGATGGAGATTCATTAAGTAACTGGTTTGAGAATGGAGATATTCTTTTAGTGGATAGAGGATATCGTGATGCAGTTCCATTTCTTCAACAACTGGGGATTGAGCATCAAATGCCTGCATTGATTCCACCGGGACAAAGTCAATTATCCACCGAAGATGCAAATAGTACACGTCTTATAACAAAAAGTAGATGGATAGTTGAAAGTCGAAACGGTCATATTCGATCTATTTTTAAGTTTTTTGAAAATACGTTTAATGTACAACATGCGAAGCACATTGGAGAATTTTATCGTATTGCCGGAGCTATCATCAACAAATATCATCCCCTTATATATATGGCAGATGCAACAGTGGAGCTTGCACAACGCATTCTGTTAAGGTCACAAACTCCTAACGTTGTCCAAGCTCGTGTTGAAGTAGACAATCTGATTAGAAGGAATGGACAATGGAGAAGATTGAATCATCAAGATGTCCAAGATTTTCCTGTTCTTGATTTAAATTATTTAAAGGATCTAACCGTCGGACTTTACCAGGTTAGTCTCTCAGCATCTTATATTCAAGATAAAGTTGTTCGAGACAATGAAGAAGAGTTTCAACTGGACGAACACGTAAGTGAACCAGGCTTTTTAAGAGTTCGAGTTTTTTCTAGATTTAGAAACGCAACTAAATATCAAGTTTTTATTGCTAATAATAACATTGATGGTGATGGTGTAAATGAGGGAGAAGATGTTGATGCTAATGAACAAATACTGGGCTACTATTGCACTTGTTCGTCAGGAGCTAGAACTCTAGGATCGTGTGCTCATGTAGCGTGTATTTTGTGGTTTTTAGGCTATGCAAGACATCAAAATAATATTCGGTATCCAGATGAGTCCTTGCTTAATACTACACTTGACGCACGCAATTGTCAAGAAGATATTAATGTTGAGGTGTTGAATTTATGTTTAATTGATGATAATAAATTGAATTAATAAATAAATATTATATTATACTTAATAAAAAGACTTAAATAAAAGTATTTTTTTTTAATATTTAAAAAATACTTGATAAATCGTACATTTCTTTTATAAATTCAAAACTATTTAAAATGTGTAATTTCTTTACTATTGATGTTCTTTTAAGTATTTTTGAAAAATTCTGAATACGATGGATCAGTTGAGCTTACGACTTAGTTATAATTTTTTTCAAGCGGTACATTTTCTTATCGTAAAAAATTAATTTTCTAGCCTTCGTCATTGTATTTTAGAATTGTTATTTCAGCATTCAGGAGTTAATTCTAGAATAATTATACGAAGAATAATTGCACTTTATCTATTAATTAATTTATTTATTTTTTACTACTGTATGATTTCGGATTTATGCAATTTTTTAACGTTTTTTCAGAGGCTTTCAGAACTTTTTTCAGAATCCTGGCGGTGGCAGACCGTAATGGATCCTTTATTCATCGACTGGTGACTTACTTTAAATAAAGGTATGTCAGAAATATATTTAAAATTCCCCTGAAGCTCTTCGAAAAGTCGAAGGTGCATGCTCCTCTAACCCCCCTAACCCCAAAATTCCGTAACTTCAACAAGCAATATCTTTGAACCATGAGTTTTTACAGCTTAGTGCCCATTGAGACTTTTGATCTACTAGTTATAAACTACTAAAATAATTTAATTTAAACCGATTTGACCGAAAGCCATTTCCCATAAGGATTCCGCGGGGTCCTTGATAATTTTTTTTGAAATCTAATATATTATTAAGAATAGTTAGTTTTTGAATAACTTAAATTTTGAAATCATAAAACGCGTAAAACAAAAATTTATTTTATTTATATTATATTTATTATTAGTGTATCTTCCTAATGAAGAATTATCAAATTGCTTTTCTACTAATAGAAGAGCAATTTGATAATTCTTCATTAGGAATCATCACATAAATATTTTATCACATATTCGATAATGACAGTCATTAAAATCATTAAATTGACCCAAAAAAAGGATAAAAAAGTGGTAAAAATCACTTTTTTTTCGATTTTTTTCGCACAAAACTCCATAAATCTCATAATTTGATTATGGATTCGGATTCAGCGGATAAAAATACATCGAAAAACTCTATTCTCATAAAAATTTTATCACATATTCGAATATTACAGTCATTGAAATCATTAAATTGACCAAAAAAAGGATAAAAAAGTGGTAAAAATCACGTTTTTTCGATTTTTTTCTTACAAAACTCCATAAATCTCATATTATTATTATGGATTTGGATTCAGCGGATAAAAATACATCGAAAAACCCTATTCTCATATAAATTTTACCGGATTTTCGCAAGTTACAGTGAACTAAAATTAAAAAATCATGAAATTTTGTCCGTTTATTCGTGCAAATTTTTACTTTTTGTGTATTACTGCCAAATAAATCCGCTTTTACGAAAAAAGTGCACGAGGAATCGATTCTGGGGCATGAACCCTACATTTTGATATAAATTTTATTATAGAAATGTCAAATTTTAAGGGGGCTCAAGAATTTAGAACATTCTTACCACGTTTGGCCGCACTGTGAGGCGGCAGTCTGCTGTCACGCTCCTGCTCGCAAATACTATGTACAATTAATGTAAACCTGAGAAACTCTAATAAATAAAATATAAAAAGTGAGACATAAACATTTCTTTTTAAAAACATAAATACCATAAAGTCAGGTATTACATAGTGCTTAGCCACCACACACATACAATCACGCTCGGTTAATTACTGGAGTACTTCCACGATTACGTCTGCTGTCAAATCAATTAATCTCGAGACAAGTCAATAAAATTTTCCTGTAGCGAGTGATAATTTCACTCGCTACAGGATTTGTTTTCTCCACTTGTAGTTAAAGAGAGTGTTAATCAAGTGTGCTGGGCTCTCTTCTTTTAATGTTCAACTTGTGGAACTAAAATTCAAAAATTTTTGATTTGTTGTCTCTCTTGCACTTCAATGTTCTAACTCGCTGCCGACCGAAATTGAAATTCGTGCCGACCCAAAACAATAACAAACCCGTGTACTGCACACTGCCTACGTGCCTTCTTCGACCTTGGCACTCACTGTCGAGGAATTGGCTCTCACACACACTTATTGGGAATTTAAACTGATTTTTTCATGACCTTTATTCGAACGGTGACAATAAAATCCAGAAAACCCACACACAAGTAGAATCACTGTGGTCACCGGAAAAACTTAGCAGTGGGTCACCGTGCGTGGGGTGTGAGACTATTAATAAAACACTTTTTAATTAGGATCTATGCGTAAGCAGATCTGGGCACTAGAGCAGCGTTGCCAACTCCCGCGTTGCCAACATTATACCCTTCTCGACCTTTGAAATTATATCAAAAATGTAAAAAATTTAAAAAAAGTACTTACAAGGAAATGGTTTGCCCTTTGGGACCTTGATTTTGATGAAACTTTGCACACAGCTTTTATCTATCATAAAAACAAGCCCTTCATTATTTTTTTTTTCTAGAATAGGCCTCTAGAATAACCCTGTGTTGAAAAGTAGATTGTTTCCAATAAAAAGCTTTTTTTAGCCTCATTTTCAAAAATTCCTACTTGAACCGTACTTAACTTTGAAATATCTGGAACCTCGCATTTTTTTCGTTTTTTTAAGTACTTTTGAAAAAAAAAATATTCAGAATATTTTTTCAACGATTTTATCCATAAAAAATAAAGGCTTCTAAAGCCAATTTTTAGTCAATTTTGGTTATAATATACATGGAATGATATCATCCAAAAAATTTTTTAAATAATTTTTTGAAGTGAAGCTTTTTATATGAGGAGTGAATCTGTAATATATATATATGGGTCAAAAAAATACTTTTCGGCAAATCAGCCCACATGAGGTTCACGGATTTCATTGCAAATTTTTTTGGTAAAAGTACTATTGAATATAAGACTTTTGCCGCAAACTAGAGGTCTCTATCTTATTTCTGCTTAGTGCTCGATTTTTTCAAAGATGGAAAAATGGCCTATTTTTAAGCTATTTTAATCAATTTTAAGGTATTTTTCGAAAAATTCTAACTTTTGATCAGAATGAGATAGAAAACTCCAATTTGCGGCAGAATTTTGTTCAAAATAAGTTCTTTTTTGTAAAAATATTTTGATAATATGGTTTGTTTATTTTTAGAGTTTGTCTAGACGGCACCTTCCACGTACGCGCAAACTTACCCTTTCAAACAAAAATTTGCGCGTACGCGCAACTTAGGTGTTCCGCGTACGCGCAAACTAAATTATTCCGCGTGCGCGCAAACTTAGGTACTCCGCGTGCGTGCAAAAACTTCCGATCTCCGAGTGCGCGCAAAACTTATGATGTTCCGCGTGCGCGCAAAAACTTCCGATCTCCGCGTGCGCGCAAAACTCTAGATCTCCGCGTGCGCGCAAAAACTTTGATTACGTTGCGATGAATGAATCAATTATTGTCCTTCTAAACCTTAAAATTGTGATTAAAAAAACTTCCTAACTCTAAAAAATTTATTTTTCACACACGGTGCAGAAAGTTCAAACTTTCTGATTTTTCCCAAACAGGAAGTTTGAACTTCTTGCTTTGAGTTGAAAAAAACATCACACTCAACGCTGGAAAAGTATGAGCTAACCCTTAGCAAACCCTTGACACTCTCGTCTTTGGCTCAGGTTTTGAACACAAATTGTTTAAAAATTAGCTAAAAACCCAAAGAAGTGACCCAAATGTCTAGTCCTAGCGGGTCCTCCTCTCAGGGTTGGATAAGTTTTTTTGTTTCACAGCGGCATTCAATAGGTACTTTTCGAGGCGCCCTCTCTGGGAGCAAAGTGCAACATTGACGCCCCCTTCGAGATACTACTCTCCGTATTTTGACTCCCGCTTTTGCGGGAGTCAAAGTTACTTTGAATCCCGCTACAGCGGGATTCAAAGTAAAAAAGTCCCTCATCGAGATATCCTACTAGCAACGGAGGGAGTCAAAATAAAAAGACACCCGCGCGCTTCGCGCGCGAAAAAAAAACACACACGCTGGATAATAATCCCGAACTGTAGTTGTTTATAACTAAACAAAAATAATTTGTTTGTTTTTATTATTATTATTTTTTTTTTTTTTGTTTCGTATCAAAAACTGTAAACTAAAATAGATTTAAGGTAAGTTGGAAAAATGCGCTAGAGAAAAACGTTAACCTTTTTAACACGTGTGCGTTTTTCTAGGAAAAGCCGTAAACACAGCGCAGCAACGCTGGCGATTTCAAGGGCAGTTTCAAGTAACAAAATTTTCAGGACTTCAAAAATCGTTTAGTATTTTCTTCTGTTTCTCAAAGTACCTATTGAATGCCACAGTAAAACAAAATATGATGTTATACATGGAAGTTAAGCTCCACAGACCTCTCGAGAGGAATTTTCCGCTAGCCGAAAATTCCTCTCTCGACGTCAATGTGGCGCTTGCCTCCCATGTATAACAATATATCATTGGATCATCGATTGCAGAAACTTTGGAAATCGCTTTCTGGTACCGAATGATGAGCAAAATCATCATTAATTTTTCTAAATGGTCCTTTTTTTCGATTATCCGCACAAAATGTTTGAATTATTTTTGTTTTTTAAATAATTTTCAAACAATTTGTGTTCAAAGCCCATTGCACTCCTAGACATGTGTATCCTCGCATGTTTTTGTCTCCTTATGAACATTAAGAGAAAAATATTTTCAAATCTTAACTCAAAAAGTTTAAATCTGAACAATTTATATTTCAAACCTCAGAAAATGCTTAAAAGTACTTCTAGTAACAAGTTATTCCTGTTCAAATTTTTCGAGTTAAGACTTGAATTTAAATTGGTTGAGATCTTCTTTATATTGAATATTGAATATTGAATCAATTGGGATGTGTCTTGACCGAACAAATTTCAGTATGTACACGGAGAAAGAAGTACATCATGAAACTTGGTGTACAGCGCCATAGTTTTACATGATGCGTGGTGCAGCGTCACACTTCGTATTTACAAGTGCATGCACCGTATTTTCCAGTGCAAAATTTTTAGAGAGACAATTTCGATGGAGCAGACGACGACGGTCGGAACACCCACGTAACCAGTTTTTCAAAGTTTTACACTAAAAATTGTGTACAGTTCTTACTTTGAAATGTTCTTGCTATCTTTCTTAACAAATTCATAAACTTCAATTATGATTTCGAACTTGATATTTATATTTATACGATTTTAAAGTATCGAGGTTAGAGATTCGGCAGAACTTGAGTAACCGAGAAAAAAGCATGCGTCAAATGCGTACACTGGAAAACACCGTGCACACATTGTGTTCCATAGTGTGTCTCCTTCTCCGTGTATAGATTTGTAAAAGTATTTTTGATGGATTTTTGGAAAAACCTCAGCCAGGATTATTTTGGTCAATGTCTACACTACAGGCATCACGATTACTGTTACAGCTTCAATAAGGTATGTTCAACAACGAATATTAATGCACAACGATTTCCATATTTACCTCATTGATCCAAATGTAGTACACAGTAAATTTTGTTTAAAGTTTTTATCTTTTTTTTTTCAACAATCCACTTTGTTATAAGGTAGGGTCCCTGTACCTAATATGGGCTCCCCTGTTATTTTGAATATACTCAAGGTAAATTCACAATAAAATACCTCAAGTGATTTTGAATTAAGTCGTTTCGTAGACACTATTGTGTCAGCTTGAAAGTTAACAAAATTAACTTTTGAGCGTTTTTTAAATAAATTTTTTCAAAATACATATTATAAAATTAGCCAAAAATTACCTTTGAAGTACGTTAAACCTCATATTTTTTTAATTTTTCGCAAGTTTTAGCTGCAATAAACTTCAAATTTCATGAATTTTAAATAAGTATAAATGCCGATGAAAATCATAATGAAGGCGGGGGTCTACATTGTATGGTCGAATGAGAAAAAAAATTGTGCCTTTTGAGGAAATTGTTAAATTTTAAATATTTGCGTGAATCAAGCGATTAAAAAACAAAAATTTACGCACACTAATAATAAAAACCGATCACCGACCGACGCAGATAATTATGAAGTACTTTTCAATTTTTATAAATTTAAAAATGGCGTAAAACTCAAGTTTGTATTTAAATTTAATTTTTTAATCTAATATTGATAATTTTAATTCACTGTTTGGGAAAGCTTCCTGAATGGTGTACAGAAATTCAGTACACCATGGTAAAAGTAATTATTTTGGACGGTCTTTTTTGTCTGCTGAATAAAGCATTATTAAAAAAAATAGTTTGACTCAGTAATTCCGTACGTTCTTTTAACTTTTAGCAAATCAGTTTCGTTAGTACATATGAAAAATAAGCAAGGTAGATGTACCTAATATGACTCCCTAAGCGAGAACCGACGTTGTGGCGAATCAAATCAATATTTTTTGACGTGTAAGGTCTCATTTTAAAGGTTAATTCAAGGTCTTTAAAATGAGACCTTATGCGTTCGATTTTGATCAATGAGCTTGAAATGCCAGAGGATTTATCAAAACACGTTTTTTTAAGACACCAAAAATTTGTATACCTAATATGGCCCGTTTGAAGAAATTTATTAATTGCGAATAAATTGTGTATACTTTAACAGCTTCTTTTCAAATTTTACACATTAAATTAAAATGATATTTCAAATACTACTTTATAAAATTTTTATACCACGCAAAATGAAAGCAAATCTATGGAATATCGGTGTTACTACTAATTCGTGGGGGGCCATATTAGGTACACTGCAGAATAAAAAGTTATTTAAGAATAAAAGCCATTCGAAAACGAGTTGAACAAAAACTAAAATCACGTTTTAAAGCTGAAACAATAACGAATCAAATCTACTTATGAAAATTTCGGTCAGGTGAGTCTAAATCTTTTGGCAGACCATTTAATTACAACGTAAAATAATAACGAAGGTATACGAAACTAATTTTAGCTATAAATCGTGCGCAGAAATAATTTTCAAATGTTCGAAACAACTCAAAACTTCATAAATCAGTGTTTTTGACTTCTTCCTACCTAATTGTAGAAATGCCGTATATCGAGCATATTCAAAATAACAGGGAGGGGGGGCATATTAGGTACAGGGACCCTACCTAATAACAAAGTAGATTGTTGAAAAAAAATAAGATAAAAATTTTAAACGAAATTTACTGTGTACTACATTTAGATCAATGAGATAAATATTGACTACGTTGTGCATTAATATTCGTTGTTGAACATGCCTTATTGAAGCAGTAACAGTATTTGTTACGAAAGATAGCAAGAACATTTCAAAGTAAGAATTGTACACAATTTTTAGTGTAAAACTTTGAAAAACTGGTTACGTGGGTGTTCCGAGCGCCGTCGTCTGCTCCATCGAAATTGTCTCTCTAAAAATTTTGCACTGGAAAATACGGTGCATGCACTTGTAAATACGAAGTGTGACGCTGCACCACGCATCATGTAAAACTATGGCGCTGTACACCAAATTTCATGATGTACTTCTTTCTCCGTGTACATACTGAAATTTGTTCGGTCAAGACACATCCCAATTGATTCAATATTCAATATTCAATAGAAAGAAGATCTCAACCAATTTGAATTCAAGTCTTAACTCGAAAAATTTGAACAGGAATAATTTGTTACTAGAAGTACTTTTTAGCATTTTCTGAGATTTGAAATATAAATTGTTCAGATTTAAACTTTTTGAGTTAAGATTTGAAAATATTTTTCTCTTAATGTTCATAAGGAGACAAAAACATGCGAGGATACACATGTCTAGGAGTGCAATGGGCTTTGAACACAAATTGTTTGAAAATTATTTAAAAAACAAAAATAATTCAAACATTTTGTGTGGATAATCGAAAAAAAGGACCATTTAGAAAAATTAATGATGATTTTGCTCATCATTCGGTACCAGAAAGCGATTTACAAAGTTTCTGCAATCGATGATCCAAAAAAACTTATCCAACCCTGAGAGGAGGACCCGCTAGGACTAGACATTTGGGTCACTTCTTTGGGTTATTAGCTAATTTTCAAACAGTTTGTGTTCAAAACCTGAGCCAATGACGAGAGTGTCAAGGGTTTGCTAAGGGTTAGCTCATACTTTTCCAGCGTTGAGTGTGATGTTTTTTTCAACTCAAAGCAAGAAGTTCAAACTTCCTGTTTGGGAAAAATCAGAAAGTTTGAACTTTCTACACCGTGTGTGAAAAATAAATTTTTTAGAGTTAGGAAGTTTTTTTAATCACAATTTTAAGGTTTAGAAGGACAATAATTGATGCATTTATCGCAACGTAATCAAAGTTTTTGCGCGCACGCGGAGATCTAGAGTTTTGCCCGCACGCGGAGATCGGAAGTTTTTGAGCGCACGTGGAACATCATAAGTTTTGCGCGCACTCGGAGATCGGAAGTTTTTGCGCGCACGCGGAGTACCTAAGTTTTCGCGCACGCGGAATAATTTAGTTTGCGCGTACGCGGAACACCTAAGTTGCGCGTACGCGCAAATTTTTGTTTGAAAGGGTAAGTTTGCGCGTACGTGGAAGGTGCCGTCTAGACAAACTCTAAAAATAAACAAACCATATTATCAAAATATTTTTACAAAAAAGAACTTATTTTGAACAAAATTCTGCCGCAAATTGGAGTTTTCTATCTCATTCTGATCAAAAGTTAGAATTTTTCGAAAAATACCTTAAAATTGCTTAAAATAGCTTAAAAATAGGCCATTTTTCCATCTTTGAAAAAATCGAGCACCAAGCAGAAATAAGATAGACACCTCTAGTTTGCGGCGAAAGTCTTATATTCAATAGTACTTTTACCAAAAAAATTTGCAATAAAATCCGTGAACCTCATGTGGGCTGATTTGCCGAAAAGTATTTTTTGACCCATATATATATATATATATTACAGATTCACTCCTCATATAAAAAGCTTCACTTCAAAAAATTATTTAAAAAATTTTTTGGATGATATCATTCCATGTATATTATAACCAAAATTGACTAAAAATTGGCTTTAGAAGCCATTATTTTTTATGGATAAAATCGTTGAAAAAATATTCTGAATATTTTTTTTTCAAAAGTACTTAAAAAAACGAAAAAAATGCGAGGTTCCAGATATTTCAAAGTTAAGTACGGTTCAAGTAGGAATTTTTGAAAATGAGGCTAAAAAAAGCTTTTTATTGGAAAAAATCTACTTTTCAACACAGGGTTATTCTAGAGGCCTATTCTAGAAAAAAAAAATAATGAAGGGCTTGTTTTTATGATAGATAAAAGCTGTGTGCAAAGTTTCATCAAAATCAAGGTCCCAAAGGGCAAACCATTTCCTTGTAAGTACTTTTTTTAAATTTTTTACATTTTTGATATAATTTCAAAGGTCGAGAAGGGTATAATGTTGGCAACGCGGGAGTTGGCAACGCTGCTCTAGTGCCTAGATCTGCTTACGCATAGATCCTAATTAAAAAGTGTTTTATTAATAGTCTCACACCCCACGCACGGTGACCCACTGCTAAGTTTTTCCGGTGACCACAGTGATTCTACTTGTGTGTGGGTTTTCTGGATTTTATCGTCACCGTTCGAATAAAGGTCATGAAAAAATCAGTGCACCGCTGTTAGAGGTTAAGACGGCACCACAAGGCACCATCGGCAACTTGGCGATCAGCAGTTGTCATCTCTGAAAACCAATTGGCGCGCGATTTCGAACTTGATTTACAAGCATCTCAAACGCTTGGACACGCAGCGCTCCACACACCTGGCGGCATCTTCCACTGCGCACGCACCAACTAACCACGCATACTCAATGGACGATCTCCACTACCATGCCACACTCCTGCAAGGTCTGCAGCGCAGAGATCGTAGATGGTGAGACTACATGTGTGTGTGTGTCAGCTGTCCATACGTCTCCCAGTCTCGTTTCTCCTTCCACCCATTGCCGTCCCTTCCCTTAACGTGCCTCTATTGCTTAGCCGCGAAAACTAGCACTGGCAAAAAAGGCGGCCAGCCACGCTCGGGTGTACGGCAAGATAGAACCAGCGTTCTAACCACGCCCCTTCGTCCCACGTTCGACGTTACCGTACATACACCTCTTGCCAAGCCCTTGCGCCCAGCCAACTCGCCTCCCGTAATCACACGCGCAGCGTGGTTTGCAGCTGTTCTGGGATCCCACCGCTTTCCACGTCCCAACCATGAACTCAGCTACGCTAACTAGCGCGATGTCAACGCAGTCATCGGAGCACTCCAAGTTTATGGACGACCCGAGCGTAAGTCGCGAACTGAAGCAGATGCTTAAGATACTCGAGTCCCGGTTCGATACGGTCGAATCGACTCTCAAGGTGAATGATGAACGCACCGGGAATTAATTTGGAAGAGTGGAGGAAGAAATCGCCAATTTCAAGTAGCACGCACGCGAATTAGACCCGTGTGGAGTCAAGATCCGAGGGGTGCCCACTGTGGCATCAGACCGGCATCAACAGGTCGTGGCCCATGTTCTCACGTTCATGGGTTGCCAAAATCTCATCCCTCACATCCTCGAAATCCGTGAGTGGAAACCACCGCCCAGAAAGGCTTCTGCCGAGCGAGCCCGCGTCTTTCCACTAACGCTGGCAGTGACGTTCGTATCTGCCGTTGTCCGTGACCGCGTTATGGCGTGCAAAACAACGCTAAGGGGTAAAACGGTCCTTGACGTTTTCGGCAGTGGCGATCGCACGCCCGTGTATATCGACCCGATCACTTCACCCAGTGTCCACCGGCTGAACATGAGAGCTCGCGACCTCTCCAAACGCCTACAGATCCCCGGCCCACTGGTCAGGGGTAACACTGTCTACCTACGTGACAAGATATCGGCACCACTGGCCCCGATTTTTTCCGAAGCTGACCTGCAGAATTTCGAATCGGGGTTCCGTGCACGTGCCACTAGCCAGTCAGAGCCAGGGAAAGACCATCTCAACTGAGTAATCGCCGATTCACAGGTCTTCCCACCCCCCACTCGCTACCCACAGCCCTAGAAATACCCTGCCATCGCCACATAGAATCACCTCATATCCCTATCACAACCTCCGCTACGCATTACACACGCCAACATAAACCACCTATCGAAAAACTTCATCAAACTTAAACAGGCCATTATCACCCACAAATACGACATCATTGTCATAACTGAAACATTCCTCATCCCTGACGCGCTATCTCACATGTACGACATCCCCAGATGCAACACCATTTACCATGAACGGGCCAACAAACCGGGCGGTGGAGTCAGCGTTTATTTTCGTGATTATTTCAAGGCCTCCATACTGCTCTGGTCGCCAAAACCGTATGGACATGCACCTGAATTTGTTGTAACTGAGATGTCGATAGACAAGGTCAAACTCTTATTTTGTGTCATTTTTCGACCCCCCCCTCCCCAAGCTCTTCCGTTAACTACTTTCTTTGAATCAGTCTCTCCGCTACTACCGTCGTACCAGAAAGTGGTCCTCACTGGAGACCTCAACACGGATCTAACGAAAGTCGATCTCAGCTCAACCAAGCTCATCGACCAAATCGAGTCTCTCGACCTGCACATTGTCAACCGTGACCCTACACATCACTTAATGTGGAGAGATGGTTCAGAGCATCACTCATGCCTCGATCTTTTTGTCACGCGAGCTCTGAACTCTGTGCTCGAGTTCGGACAGACCGACGTGCCGTTTACTCCTGGGCACGACCTCATTCACTTGACATACGACATATCATCCCCCACACCAGCTCCACGAATTATCCATTCACGCAATCTCACCAACATCCAATCGTCATCACTAGCTACAGTCATGAACAAACACCTAACCCCTTCACAAAATTCCACACCTTCCCTCGCGCCTGTGAATCTTGGTACAGCTCACCCTGATAATCTCGCAGCCCCCACGGTAAGCGTACTGCCTGACTTCGGCACTCTTATGTACGTGCCACTTACCGAACCCCAGCTCAACGACATGGTGGCTGCGGTTACTACTGCGGTTATTAACGCATTCGATGAACTCGCACCAATCCACCCTGTCGTTGTTAAGCCCCACAGAGAACCGTGGACTACACATGCCCTCATGGAAAAATCAAAGGAGTGTGATAAGCTCTATCGTCGCGCCACCCACCTTTGCTCTAACCGCCTCTACGAGCAGTGGCGCAAGGAACGCAATGCTACCACAGCTGCGTACAAAAAGGTGAAAGAGTCCTTCATCTTAACAACCATTGAGAAAGAGCGTGACTCAGCCTCCAGGTGGCGTGCGATTCGCAAATTTGGCGTTATACCACCCCCCAACCCCTCGTCTCTTACCATCTTCACCGCATCCGACCTCAACCAAATTTACTTCTCGGTCTTGCACTCGGACGAGGCACTTACTGAAGAAGGCGCTCACCGGTCCCTCAGCCAACTAATACACACCCCCCCCCCCAGCCTGTTGCTTCGACTTTTCCACGGTGCCCGTGAGAGATATCCGCGCTATCTTTACCGACTCAAACATCAAAGGCATGGGACACGATGGCATGTCCTCCACTATGTTGAAACTGACCTTCCCGTCAGTACTTCCACATCTCACACACATATTCAATCACTCGCTAGCCTGCGGTGTCTTTCCGGACACCTGGAAGCTCGCGTCGATCGTACCACTAGCAAAAGTTAAGGTACCAACCTCTCCTAGCGACACCCAACCCATAGCGCTGCTCTGCTGCTTCTCCAAGCTGCTTGAAAAGGTCGTACTCAGACACATGACCGCGTTCCTGCAAGACAACAACCTGCTCGACCCACTTCAATCAGCGTACCGGCAGTTTCATTCCACGCATACTGCTCTGCTCAACGCAGCCGAAGACACTCGCCTAGCGATAGATTGTGGAGTCGTCACGGTTGCTGTCTCGTTTGACTTCTCTCGCGCCTTTGATACCATCCCGCACCTATTGTTGCTTCGTAAATTACGCGACCTGGGCTTCTCGGATCGAGTCGTCAAATGGATCGCCAGTTACCTCGGCGGGCGGAAACAGGCTGTGCGCCTTGAAGACGGCCAGCACTCCACATGGCTGGAGATCGCGGCAGGTGTACCGCAGGGTAGCGTCCTGGGGCCCTTGCTCTTTGTCATATTTACTATCAACCTGTCTTTTCGTTTGCGCTACTCCAAACATTCTGTCTTTGCAGACGACGTTGACATACGACTTCACACTACGCTAGGAGAATTGACTCAGCGCATTCTCCTTCTATTTGGAGTCGCTATGGAAGTGGCCACCTACGCAAAAGAAAATGGCTTGACTCTCAACGCTAAAAAGACCACAGTAACCATCATCGGCTCCAACTACTTCCTGCAACGTGTGGACCCAACCTCGCTACCCCCCCCCCCTTATCATCGACGACACAGTGGTTTCGTACTCCCAGTGCGTCAAAACCCTGGGCATGTACGTGGACTCCACACTTAGTTGGGACAGGCACCTCAAAGAGACTAGCCGGAGAGTGCAATACGCGCTCACGACAGTAAAGCACTTCGGCAAGGCCATGTCACGCGAAGTGCGTACCCGAGTTATCCAGCTCCTTGTGCTGCCAGTCTTCGACTACTGCGCCCCCCTACTCATCAACCTCGACGCGCAACAACGCGTATGCCTCCGTCGCTTGCACAGTCATTGCGTTCGGGTTGCATACGGAAAGGTGCCACTGCACGCGAATGTGACACCGTACAGACTAGCTCTGGGCTGGCTCTCAGCCTGTGCCCGCCGCACTGACCTCACAGCGAGTCTCGCGCTGTCAGTCGTGGTGAATCGCCAACCACCCTACCTCTACAATCGCTTCACGATCGAACCTGGGGCAGATTTCCTCAGAAGGTCGGTTCGCAGGCTAAGACCACCGTTCATCATTAATGCGAGACCTGACTCCAGCTACAACTCTTCATTTGTCATTACCCCATCCAATGACTTAAATGCGCACCGTGCTCTCATTTACGAAAGCACAACTATCGCCGGGATCAAGACCAGGCTGAAAGCGACCCTTTTCCTCGCAGATTGCAGCGAGTGGGTCAGAAGAGCTAACGACGCGGGTCTCGTACTAATCCCTCCCAAACTCCGCTCATCACTTCCCAACATCCTAAACCCCAGCTGACATATACAGGTCTGTGTACCACAAATCTTGAGAGTTCGCACGCCAACGTCATCTCTGGCCCGCAAACACCTTCTTATTCTACGCCTCGCCCTCAGCTTTCGCCGTGGCATCAGCTGATGTGGACCCGTCCAGATCAAGGCTACGCGTCAACTCTCAAACCGCTTAACAACAACACACCAACACAGATATAGACACGCAACACAACCAACATCAACTTGCTACACAACACCAGTCCACGCTACAGTCGCCGTTTATTATGAAATTATACACAACCTGTAAATCAATTGTAACATAATTGCACATAATTACATTTATTGTACACTCAACGTATTGCGTAAGCCCACGGGCATGGCAGGGCTAGTCCCTATGCTCGGAAATAAATATCCAATCAATCAACCAATCAATCAATCAATATAATAAATAAAAAGTAAAATTTATTTTTCTTGGCTAAATTCTTACCAAATTAAAATAAAATTTTCAGATGAACCGTGAAAACAAACAAATAAAAACACGAAACAATTTAAACGCATGAACTTCGCCACATTTTTAAAATTTTATTTTCTGATTCTGTTGAAATATTTTTAAATATGAACAGTTGAAAATATTGAAATCAAATAATATCTAACAGACGAGTTTTATGCGGTTCGAGTACTATTGTGTTAAACAATCTTTTTTTCTTGAAAAATAAGATTGACAAATTATTCAATTTATTCGTCATTCAAAATCAATAACCCATTCGTTCTCGACGAAGCCACCTAAAATTTAACTTAATTTATAAATTACTAATTATTGGCATTTCTAAAAAATTTCACAAATCTATTTCAGAAAACATCTATTATTTTATGTATCTATATACTGATTTACCCAATTATATTATTTAATCATTTTTTTCTGGTTAAAATTTTAGGTTGCTTCGTCGAGAACGAATGGGTTATTGATTTTGAATGACGAACCAATTGAATAATTTGTCAATTTTATTTTTCAAGAAAAAAATATTGTTTAACACAATAGTACTCAAACCGCATGAAACTCGTCCGTTAGATATTATTTGATTTCAATATTTTCAACTGTTCATATTTAAAAATATTTCAACAGAATCGGAAAATAAAATTTTAAAAATGGGGTGAAGTTCATGCGTTTAAATTGTTTCGTGTTTTTATTTGTTTGTTTTCACGGTTCATCTGAAAATTTTATTTTAATTTAGTAAGAATTTGGCCAAGAAACAACCGAACTCACCGTAATTTTTACTTTTTGAAAAGTATGTTTTTAGATTTTACTTAAATTGACAGGAAAATAATGTCTCCACACAGCTTTGAAATTTTTTAATTACAATTTTTTGAAGCATTTGTAAAAGCAAATTTTTATCTATTTAAGTAGACCTCACATAGATAAAATTCAAAAAGTAATTTATAAAAATACATTCTTTAATAGGTTATTTAAAATTTGCTTCAATATTCTGACCTTATTGATATTCAAAACTACTTCAATTTGTGGTTGTCAAAGAGATATCCATATGCTGACTCTAAACTAATACACTCAAAAAGATTAAATTTGAATTACCTTTTGAAGATTTTAAGTGTAATAAACTTATTTAGTTAAGTAGTAATTTAAAAAATGTTGCAGTGGTTCATGCTAAGGTTTTTTTTATCGATTTAGCTATTATAATTCACCTAACTTACAGCAACTTTAAATTCAGAAGATGTCAATAACCGTAACTCAGTTAACATTAAATACATACATGCATTTAAATCATCATTGGAATTGATAAATTCAGAGTCAATATACTTACTCGGATAAGGTCTATTGTTCTCAGTTTAATTTCCAAGATGAATTTGTCTGACTATCTAGTTTAAATTTAGTTCTATCCGCTATATACCAACTCTCTGTACTTAGTCATTGAAATTCGCTGCATTTAAATGTGATGGTGATCAATTTCTCATGGTGTTATTATAATTTTCAGACAAGCAAATACTTTTAAATCATCATTGAAATTTATAAATTCTGAGTCAAAACACTAACACGGATAAGGTTTATTGTTCTCAGTTTATTTTCCAAGATGAATTTGTCTGACTATCAAGTTTAATTTTAATTTTATCCACTATTGTTAAGAATGTGAAATTATTGTTCAGATATATTTTTCAGTAAACAATATTAATGATTAATATATGGAGGTTGGTTTTTTTAAACTTGTTGATTGTACTGTAATTTAAATAAATCTCTCACACCACTTAAGCTTTCTTTAAAATGAATTTTTTATTTCTTCAAAACTGCACTTTATTTTAAATACATTTAAAAACACTGCACTGTATTTTTATTACACATTTAAAAAATTAATCAATTAAAATGTTTGCGATTAAGGCTTATTATAACGAAGGACCAGATGGATTTTATCGAGTCCATCAACTTGAGGATGAGGAATGTGATTTTAAGGGGTAAAATAAATAACTTGAAGCACTTTTTATAATAAACACTATAACTTAACTATATTCTATGTTAACTATGTGCATGAGAGTAGAGGGCCTCGCCGTTTTGACCGGGAGGGCTCGAACTCTCAGAGCGCCGAACTAGGCTACTAAACTTTTACTAATTAGAGTGCCGAACGAGGGCTACTAACTTACACAGAATGCCGAACTAGGGCTACTAAACTTAGACTAATGCCGAATAAGGGCGTAGAAACAAGTCGTACTCGCGAGACCCGCGACGCGATGAGGCCGCGATCACGGGCGGAGGGAGACTGGTGCGGGTGGATGTCGGCAGCCGGGACTTTCATGGTGCCCGTCGCTCAGCTGACCGGTGTAGTTGTCGAAAAGAGGCGCGAAATCTCAAACATTCCGCCCCCTTCAATCGCTTCTAGGTAAGCGATCAACTGATATCTGTAAAAATCCAAAACAAACTAATTTTCTGATTAAGCAAAGGATAAGGTAAGAGATTTTAAGGTAATTTGTATAATCTTATGAAAAGTTTGAAAGAGTTCGCAAGCTCTGAAAAAGCAAAACAGAAACAGGTTTTGAACTTGAGACTGAATAAAGTAACATGAAAAATAAGCAAATGAGACAACTTTATAACAACTTGGAGTAATATATAAAAAATTGTGAACTAAATCGAAAAGTTTGCAGGTAATGAGCTTGCAACTAAAGAGTAAAATCATTATGAGTAAATGAAAACTCGCAAGCTTGAGCTTGCATCAAAATATGGAATAGTTAGCACTGAGGTAGGACTCAGCTGTTAAACTTGAAAAAATACTTAATTCTAATATTTACAATATTTACAAAGTAATGGCCGTTAATGGCACTGTCGTTTGTCAAAGTCCAGGTTTTGCAGCGCAAGAGCTTCCTGACCATTAACTGTCGAGGTTGGTACAAAAGGTATGATGCTAAAAAATAACAAATCCTTGTCGAAGATCCAGCTTTTATAGCGCAAGAGCTGTCCGGAGGCAAGAGCGTAAAGCTCTTTACGAAAATATTTCAGAGTCGAATACCCACTGTAAAACCATAAAGAATAATCACAGTGTATGTCGTGATTTAATACCGAGTCTATTTCGTTTGAGCTGGAAACTTTGATTGAAAACTGATCTTGAAATGTAGAAAAAGAGTATAATTGAAGGATGTAAATGAATTATCGAATTGAAGACTTGAGAAGTGTGGAATATTATTAGACTGTTTATGAAAAGATGAAGAAATAGGCAGGAGTTTAGTTTTATAAGCCTTTGCTGATGAAAGCTTATTATGAGCATTGACATATTTATTTTGAAAACTCAGATTAACTGAAGCTTCCTTTTCTATGTATAGTGAAGGTTTGAGTATTCAAGTTTTGACTTTAGAAGCTACATTTGAATTATGACTTGTGACATCCGAGTAATAATAAGTATCAGAATTCTGCTGTGGAAAAATCTGACATGAATTTGAATTTTGCTGGAGAGGCTCCAGGCTTGTTGAACTTTAAAATTGAATGCTTGAAGAGCTAGGTGCATTCTGGCCTTTTAGTAAAGAAGGAGTTGGAATTTGATTATCGGGTTGGACCGATAAGAATTCAAACAATTTTGGATTTGGGTTTGAAATAAACTTTAAGTACCTTGATTTGTTGAGATCATAGGAATCTTGAGCTTCATAATAAATATCTTGGGTAAAGTATTAAGATTAAGATTGCAGTCAGTGAGCAGGCGTATGTCTTTGTCGAGTTCGACGAAGCTTTGCCACTGCTGGTCTAGTCTTTGAATTCGCATTTCAGCGAGAAGAGTTGTAAGGTCTTCTGCCTCCATGGAAACAAACTTGTGAAAGTGATTTGAAATTTTAACAAAAGTAGCGTTCTGCTTAGAGATAGCAGCTTCCATGTTTAAAAATTGAGAAATTACTTGGTGAAGTATAAGTAAACTAAATGGATTTGAGTTAAGCAAGGCTTAGCTCAATGCGTGGCAGTGCACAATGTTGGGTCTTAATTGAGAATTAAGAAAGGTGAATTTGATGTGAAATTCTAAAGAGGTGCAGCTGAATAACTATCAACACTATTCAAAGAGTGTGCTTTAGTCGACTGAGCGTCAACCAAACCAAAACTGAGTATTTTTAGTTGAGCGAATGCCAACTAAATCAAAAGATGAATTTTTAGCTGATCGAGGGTCAACTAAACCTAAAGCGTGTATTTAAGCTGACTAGGTGCCAACTTGGCCTAAAAGAGTATTCTTAGTTGAACGAGGGTCAACTAAGCTAAAAGGTATGTATGCGGATTTGGAGTCAAAACGCCGCAACCTCGACTACGCAAAGGTTAACTAAACTGAATCAGACTTGGAACTGGTTTTAGTTACGCGAATGTTAACTAAAAGCTTGAAATGGACTTTAATTATGCAAGTGTTAATTAAAGTGAGCATGGGTGTAAAGGGTAACTGAAGTATGAATTGGTTTTTGCAAAAAATGATAAGGGGTGAAAGGCCCAAATCAATCGAGTGTTTAAAGATGTACTAAATTGAAACGAAAACCTAACGAAGGCTAACTAAACTAAATCAAATTTGGAATGAATTTTAATGAACAAAATTATAAGGCACCCCCTAAAATTCGCCTGTTTCAAGTTAATATTTTGACTTTGTGCATGCCTGCACGTGTTTAAATATTTTAGTATTCATCTCTAAAATTTTTTTTGTTCAAAACAAGTTCAGTACTTGAAAAAAAAACGTTTACTTTATATTAATTCGTCTTTCCAATCAATTTTTATCCTCTTTTAAGCTTAAAATGACTTTTTTTAAACAGCTAAATTTAGTTCTTTTATGATCTAGATAGTGTTCTGTAAAATTTCTATAAACACCTAAGTGAATAATATATTTTTTTTCGCGTTTCTCCGATGTTCAAGTTTATCGAAAAAAATTTTCAAGCTGATTAATAGAAAAATGTTCAAGCCACAAAGAAAAAATACATTTTTTTAAATTTGAAAAAACATTGATTTTTTGTACTTTTACATTGTTTTTCGCTTAAATTTGCTTTTTTTTATTAATTTGGGAGGTAAAAATTATATTAAACTGATATTTGATGAATTTTAAACTAATTCAATTTATTATGAATCAAAATCTTACAGAGAATTTTAAAAAAATATGTTAAAAAACAGTTTTTCTAATACAGTTAAATTTCACAAAAATAACTTCAATTTGTATTTAATTGATTACTAGCAATATATTTATCGAATTGACTTTTTCATTAATTTTAATATTCAGTTAGAAGTTTCAGAGAGTTTATTCAACTTGAAGTAATTTTTCAAATTCGTAGAATTCGAATGCCAGCGATAATTGTTCGATCGGTAAAGAATTTATCTACAGTACCGACCGAGCCGTCATTATTGATAAATTAGTTTTTTAAATGTTTATAAGCTTGCATATCTTTCATCATGGGAAGAAAAGTAGTTTCTGATAAAATTAAGTGGCAGATTATTGGATTGTTGAAAGGAGGAAAAAATCAGAGTCAAATTTCAAAAATATTAAAAGTTAGTAGGTGTTGCGTTCAAAACACCATTAAGACGTATGAAAGCACGAAATCCGTAAAAGTGAAAAGTGGCGCTGGCAGGCCAAGAATAACAAGTAACTGGATTGATCGAATTATTATTAAAAAGGCAAAGAATAATCGTGCAGTTACAGCAAACAATATCAAAAATCAAATAAATGAAGAACTTAATGTAAAAGTGTCTCGAGTAACAGTTAATAGACGTTCGCTTGAGAAAAACATGAAATCTGCTGTCGCAACTCGTAAGCCTCTTCTAACTGCAAAAAACCGAAAAGCTAGGTATGAATGGTGCAAAGACAAGCTATCATGGACAGTTTAAAAATGGAGAAACGCGAAAAAAAATATATTATTCACTTAGGTGTTTATAGAAATTTTACAGAACACGATCTAGATCATAAAAGAACTAAATTTAGCTGTTTTTTAAAAAAAGTCATTTTAAGCTTAAAAGAGGATATAAATTGATTGGAAAGACGAATCAATATAAAGTAAACGTTTTTTTTTCAAGTACTGAACTTGTTTTGAACAAAAAAAATTTTAGAGATGATTACTAAAATATTTAAACACGTGCAGGCATGCACAAAGTCAAAATATTAACTTGAAACAGACGAATTTTAGGGGGTGCCTTATAATTTTGATCACTACTGTACGCAGGTAATAACTAAAAACCTTGCTATGAAGTTTATTCTAAGCAAGAACGAAGGTCTGACGTAAGTATTATGTGACAACGCACATAAATTTTTAAAAAGTTTAAATCAAGTATTGGACTTGAATTTTGAAATTGATCAGGGGTGTAAATCTCTGATCCAGAGCAGTGTTTTAATTGCGACTTCTATTTCTATGACAAACACTTTCGAAGTAAGAAACTAAGTTTTTTGGTTTACCAGTAGCTGATAAACGAGGTATGACTTTAGATTGAGGTTATATTCATGCCAGCGTTGAATATAAGAATGCGTGGCAAAGCACATGAAAAAGTTAAAAAACTTTCGTCAATTCGAGGGATTGACGAGCAAGCATTTTAATTTCACTTCTATCTATCTTTGTTTAGTGTAATGTGTTGAAAGGGTGTAAAAGGCCCTATTCGAAAATCTATTTCACGTTGGTGGACAAACTTCTATAGAAAACCCTAAGCAATAACTAATTTTCACTACCAATTGAAAAAATAAGAACGATGACACTAACATCAGCTAAAGGGGTAACAAGTGTTGTATGTCTGTTAATTTTAGGTTAGTAATAATTTAAATCTTTAAAGTTTTGTGCAGAGCACAGTATATCATCAAAAACAATTGGGTTTGTTTACCAACAAGCCCACAGAATTTGATTCCATTTAAATGAAATCCGAAAAACTTACAACCAAGTTAGTAAAATTGCAAAAAATGTGTTTGGATTTTTGAACTCATCATAAACCTAAAACAGACAAAACGATATTTCAGAGAAAATGGAAAAAATACTAAATAAATATGGATGAAAAACTAATTCTAATTCCATAAATTTTGAAAATAAACTAAAGGGTAGTATACGATAGAGCAATCAAGTAATGTAGTTCCATCGAAGACTTGGGAGTCCTTCGAGGAACCAAAAACTACCAGATAGAGTGCTCGTATTGACACCAAGAATGTAAGCGAAGCAATACTGGTGGCTTGCTGAGCAGTTTGAAGATTGGCTGGACCATCAGGAAGCTGGACTACCAATTTCTGGTGAAGAAAGTCCACTACGCTGCTGAGTTGAGGAATCCTGGGATCCAACACCAGTCCACTATGCCGTATAATGTATGTAGGGTGAAACCTATATTTTTGAGAGGTATCAGTCTTATGTAATACTAGTAAATTTACTTAGCAAGTTGTACAGTATTTGAGTTTGAATAAAACATACTTTTAGTTTCATCAAAACTTTCTACATTCTGAGAAGGTTTACTCTTGGTTGAGTAAAACTTTTGAAGAAATAAAAGAGTGTTGCACTCTTAACTATATGCATGCGTTAAGCTCTCTGTAAAATGAATTAAATTCAAAAAAATGTAAACACAGCTTGGATGAAGCAGTGTGCAAAAATGTAAACAAAGAATAGAGGTTAGTAAATCTAGTAAGGAAAAGGAACCATGTGAATATAACCTTAATAGTTGTAAACAACATTAGATTTGGAATCCAATAAATAATAAGAATCAGAGTGAACACACCAAGAGAAAATAAATACGATCCAACGACGCAAATCAGTGCTGCAGATGAGCTTTGTTGTTATTGTCGTTGCACGCTGATACGCCGACAGCTAGCACGCGACCTGTCGCGTGCGCTATGTCCAAGTACAGCGCGAACAGTGCTAGATTATTAGGATTTTTTTTTTTTTAATAAAATTGTCTACCAACCATAGGACCCATTGAGACCGTTTTGGTCTTAAAATGTCCGTATTGATTTGCTCTTTCAAAAATAATTGTTTTCGAGTAACCAAAAATCATTTTTCCGCTCGGAAAATTGATGGAAATGAAAATTTTGATAGAAAATAACCTAGTATGTAGTTTTTATCGATGAAAAAAAAAATTTTATTTTCTGTGTTTCGTCTTCAAATCATAAATTTAACATTGGCAGTATTCAGTTGCAGCGAGAAAGATCGAGGAAAATGAAAAATGTTGACACTTGCGGATTTTCCCGAGGATTTTCCATTTTCCAGTTTATTAGGGAAGTAAAGAAAAAAAAGCTTGGTGCATGAACATGTTTTGAAATGTTTTCAAGGTCAAGGTTTTATATAGTAATATCAAAAATTGCATACTAATTTATTTAAAAAATTTATATAAACAAATATTTGTAATCTGTGATTGTATGTCATCGTTGGCCCGGACGAAAAAAAACACATGAGATCAAGAATCCATGAAAAAAGTACCATTACGTGATTTTCCGGGAACAAAAAAAAAAAAAAAACAAAAAAATGTACAAGATAAATGTAACGTTGCAATTTTTTGCAAGAAAATTGTCATGATGTATAAATTTTCCGAGAAAACTGTCATGTTAAACTTGCTGCGAATCGGAAGACAACATTCACCGAGGTAAGTGTAACCAGTGTGTTTTTATCCGGGAAAGAATTACATTCACTCAAGACGGAAATATATCCCAAGGAAAAATTAATCTGCACAACTTCTTCCGGGTGAACTGTAACGTTGAGATAATAAACAATTGAGGAATTCTTTTTTCATGTAAAAAGTAATAAGACCCACGCCAACTTGTTTGAGGCAGACTAAAGGAATTTTTTCCGGGGAAATCGTAACGTTGAGACTTTTTTCCAGGTGAAATGTAACGCTTAAGTGATTAACGATTAAAAAAAATATTTTTCTAAGTGAGAATCTACAATATCAATGCTTACTTGTATAAAGCAGACCAGAAAACTTTTCCCGAAGAAATCGTGACGTTGAGAACGTTTTTCCGAGTAAAGTGTACCGTTGAGGAGATCATCGAATAAAAAGATATTTTTAAAGGAAAATTTACAATATTCATGCCAACTTACTTAAACCAGAGAAAGGAGATTTTTCCGAGGAAATCATAACGTTGAAAACTTTTCCGAGTAAAGTGTAACGTTGAGGAAATCATAGAATATGAAGATATTTTATAACTTTTTTTTCACAAGTTTTCTTGAATAATGTTACTGGTTTCTCGGGTAAAGTAGTTCAAGGGAACGAGGATACATTTTACCTGGAAAAGTAAAGCTCGTTACTTTTTTTTTGGGAAAAAGCACCCTATTCTATTGTTAATAAGCTTACACAAAACTTTCAATTTTTAACCTGGAAAAATACTATCTCAATCGTTGGACGACTCAACGTTATGCTTTACCTGGATAATTTTCTAAAGTTACGATTTCCTCGGGGAAAGCTCCCTGGCCTGCTTCAAACAAGTTAGCATTGATATTGTAGATTATCACTTAGAAAAATATTATTTTAATCGTTAATCACCTAAACGTTACATTTCACCTGGAAAAAAGTCTTAACGATACGATTTCCTCGGGAAAAGCTTCCTTAGTCTACTTCAAATAAGTTGGCAATGATCTTGTTACTTTTTACCTGGAAAAACAATACCTTAATCAATTACCTCAACGTTACAATTCACCTGGAAAAATGCACCCGTTACTTTACTCTCGGAAATTTTCCCTTTTTATTGATCGTTATTGTTATCACGGAAAAAATGTACTAATTACTCTTTTCTCGTAAAAATATGGCTCATATATTGGCTGATTATTTTGTTGTTACAGTTATCTCGGAAAATTGTTAACTTTTTACAGTAAAAAAAAAACTTGTTACGTTTTTCTGGAAAAACTGGTACTGTTACTGTTTTACCGGTTTTTTTGGCAGCTGTTAATTTCGTTCAGGCCAACTTCATGTTACATATCGATTCCTACGTTTTTATGGTTGCTGAACAAGAATCCAATATCAATTTTTCAAAGTATATTTAAATAATTTTAAAATATTTCTCATTTATTTAAATAATTTTAAAAAGCAATTATCAGTTAATTGTAATATTTTTTTGTGCAGGTTTTGATTTTCGACGTTTTTTTAGTTGGTGAACTCGAATTCAACCAATTTTTTTTTTAAATTTATTCATTCAGATTAATTTATAAGACAGAGTATGAAAAAAAAATCATTTTCCATAAATTTTTATGGAACAAATAGGTATGTTTTTAAAATTATGATTTAAAAGTGTTGGAAAAGATATGGCTACAGTTATTTTTCACGTAAAGATTAATTTTGTATAGAGATTAACTATGTAGGTTAAATTTGTATAGTTTCATACAATTCACTGGATCCTTTTTTTCCTTCGAAATATTTTAAACAAGTTAACAATTTTCCGAGATAACTGTAACAACAAAATAATCAGCCAATTTATGAGCCATATTTTTTCGAGAAAAGAGTAATTAGTATATTTTTTCCGTGATAACAATAACGATCAATAAAAAGGGAAAACTTCCGAGAGTAAAGTAACAGGTGCACTTTTTCCGAGTAAAGTGTAACGTTGAGGTAATTGACGATTAATGTATTGTTTTTCCAGGTAAGAAGTAACAAGATCATTGCCAACTTATTTGAAGCAGACTAAGAAAGCTTTTCCCAAAGAAATTGTAACGTTGAGAATTTTTTTCCGAGTTAAGTGTAACGTTAAGGTGATTAACGATTAAAAAAATATTTTTCTAAGTGAAAATCTACAATATCAATGCTAACTTGTTTTAAGCATGCCAGAAAGCTCTTCCCGAGGAAATCGTAACGTTGAGAACTTTTTTCCAAGTAAAGCGTACCGTTGAGAAGATCATCGAATATAAAGATATTTTTAAAGGAAAATTAACAATATCCATGCCAACTTACTTAAACCAGAGAAAGGAGATTTTTCCGAGGAAATCATAACGTTGAAAACTTTTCCGAGTAAAGTGTAACGTTGAGGAAATCATAGAATATGAAGATATTTTATAAATGAAAATTTACAATATCCCAGCTAACTTGTTTGAAACAGGCCTGGGAGCTTTTCCCAAGAAAATCATAACGCTGAGAAAATTTTTCTGGGTAAATTGTAACGTTGAGGTAATCATCGAATATAACAATATTTTTTGAATGAAAATTTACAATATCTATGCCAACTTGGAGGTTGGAGTGGTCAACGATTAAAAATTATATTTTTTTAAAGTAAAAATTTACAGTATCAATGCTAACTTGTTTATAGCAAGCCAGGGAGCTTTCGCCGAGGAAATCGTAAAGTTGAGAACTTTTCTTTGAGTAAAGCGTAACATTGAGGAAATCATCGATCATAAAAATATTTTTCAAAGAAAAATTTACAGTATCCATGCCAACTTACTTAAATCAGAAAAGGGAGATTTTCCCGAGGTAATCGTAACCTTAGAACTTTTTCCTGGTAAAGCATACCGTTGCGTCATCCAACGATTGAGATAGTATTTTTCCAGGTTCAAAATTGAAAGTTTTGTGTCAACTTATTGACAATAGAATGGGTACTCCCTTCTCTGGTTTAAGTAAGTTGGCATGAATACTGTAAATTTTCCTTTAAAAATATTTATATTCGATGATTTCCGCAACATTACAGTTTACTCGGAAAAAAGTTATTAGCGTTACGATTTCCTCGGGAAAATCTTCTTTCTCTGGTTTAAGTAAGTTAGCATGAATATTGTAAATTTTCTTTTAAAAATATTTATATTCGATGATTTACGCAACATTACAGTTTACTTGGAAAAAAGTTATTAGTGTTACGAATTCCTCGGGAAAATCTCCTTTCTCTGGTTTGAGTAAGTAGGCATGGGTATTGTAAATTTGTCTTTAAAAAAATATTTATATTCGATGATCTCCTCAACGGTACACTTTACTCGAAAAAAAGTTCTCAACGCTACGATTTCCTTGGAACAATCTCCCTTTTCTGGTTAAAGTAAGTTGGCATGAACATTGTAAATTTTCCTTGAAAAATATTTATATTCGATGATTTTTGCAACATTACAGTTTACTCGGAAAAAAGTTCTTAGCGTTACGATTTCCTCGAAAAAATCTCCTTTCTCTGGTTTAAGTAAGTTGACATGGATATTGTAAATTTTTCTTTAAAAAAATATTTATATTCGATGATTTCTTCAACGCTACACTTTACTCGAAAAAAAGTTCTCTACGTTACGATTTCCTCGGGAAAAGCATCTGGTCTGCTTTAAACAAGTAAGCATTGATATTGTTGATTCTCACTTAGAAAAAAATTTTTTTTAATCGTTAATCACCTAAACGTTACATTTCACCTGGAAAAAAGTCTCAACGTTACGATTTCCTCGGGAAATCCTCCCTGGTCTGCTTTAAACAAGTAAGCATTGATATTGTAGATTCTCACATAGAAAAATATTTTTTTAATTGTTAATCACTTAAACGTAACACTTTACCCGAAAAATATTCTCAACGTTACGATTTCCTCGAGAAAATCTCCTTTCTCCGGTTTGAGTAGATTGGCATGGATATTGTAAATTTTCCTTTAAAAAATATCTATATACTCGATGATTTCCTCAACGTTACACTTTACTCGGAAAAAAGTTATTAGCGTTACGATTTCCTCGGAAAATCTCCTTTCTCTGGTTTAAGTAAGTTGGCATGAATATTGTAAATTTTCCTTTAAAAATATTTATATTCGATGATTTCCGAAACACTACAGTTTACTTGGAAAAAAGTTCTCAATGCTACCATTTCCTCGGAACAATCTTCTCTGGTTTAAGTAAGTTGGCATGAATATTGTAAGTTTTCCTTTAATAATATCTTTATATTCGATGATCTCCTCAATGGTACACTTTACTCGAAAAAAAGTTCTCAACGCTACGATTTCCTTGGAACAATCTCCCTTCTCTGGTTTAAGTAAGTTGGCATGAATATTGTAAATTTTTCTTTAAAAATATTTATATTCGATGATTTCCGCAACATTAATAAATTAGTATGCAATTTTTTATATTACTATATAAAACCTTGACCTTGAAAACATTTCAAAACATGTTCATGCACCAAACTTTTATTTCTTTACTTCCCTAATAAACTGGAAAATGGAAAATCCTTGGGAAAATACGCAAGTGTCAACATTTTTCATTTTCGTCGATCTTTCTCGCTGCAACTGAATACTGCCAATGTTAAATTT
This sequence comes from Encarsia formosa, assembly GCA_038277355.1. Lineage (NCBI taxonomy): Eukaryota > Metazoa > Arthropoda > Insecta > Hymenoptera > Aphelinidae > Encarsia > Encarsia formosa. The sequence goes on along the minus strand of CM076186.1, from coordinate 46,006,749 downwards.
ATGATTTGAAGACAAAACACAGAAAATAAAATTTTATTTCATCGATAAAAACTACATACTTGGTGATTTTCTATCAAAATTTTCATTTCCATCAATTTTCCGAGTGGAAAAATGATTTTTGGTTATTTGTCGGAAAACGACATTTAAATATTTAATTGTTTGATCTTTTTATTTTTATAGATTTTTTACATAAATTAAATTAAGCCATTAACGTTAATCAGATTTTCCGAATTCAATTAATTTCAAATTCTTCGCGCGCTAAGTGACTGACTGTGGCGCTGCGTCGTCGTCTGCTAAGAGCACAGTCAGTTCACCTCTGGTCGCTGCGTGCTACACCCGCTTACCATGTGCCCCGAGCACCCAATAAAGTGTTTTCAATTAATTATAACTTTGTTGGTTAAATAACTATTGTAGATCCCAGTACCTAATCCTTACTATTCCTTTCATGGTCCTTCGAGCTCGTGTTTTTAAGTCCAGATGGACGAGCCAGTAAAGGATTACGAGAAGAGATTTCGGGGTGCCGCAGGAGCACATGGTTGGGCGCAATTTGCTTCTTGGTGTTTTAGCTCGGTGTGCCGCGTGTGGCTTTTCGCGATTCACTAGTGTTTACTGAAAAATTCTTTGTTCAGTTCTGAAAAAGTGTTTAAGTGAAACAGAGGTGAACGCCAACTTAACCTTATTTTAATTTTCATTGTTACTAATTATCTGTGTGCTTGACACTGGCACTCACACCAAGTTTTCTTTTCTCTTGTGTTGTTTTTGCTCTAAAAAGCAGAGGTAGCTCACTTTTAAAGAGAAAACTAATAAACTATTTTGCTTTAGGTGAGGAAAAGGCAGCAGTGGGGTTATGTAGACAGCAGCAGCACACAGTTGGGTTTGGTAGGCTTATAATTAGCAACACTCTTAATGTAATCAACATTCTCACACTCACACACAAATTATAAACATCAATCATCTACTTAGATTATAAACAATACACTTTGGTTGGTTGGGTTTTAAGGTAGCACTTTCATACTTGAACACTTACTGGAGATTTCCTATGGCTGCAGTGCTTTTGCTCAAATTTCAATTTGTTTGGTAACTGTTTGATGAAATTTTGGGTAATGTATACCTTTATTACCTTCACATTAGAATTTTGTTTTGATTGTTGAATTCAATTCCCTCATTGTTGAAGGGAATTATAATGACTTAAAGCAACTACCTCCTTTGCTTGTTTTAAGTCTGTGATTTACTCGCTTGGATTAAGCGAGCCACAACTTGTATATATTTTATTTGTTTTGAGAACTTTAGTTTTAGTCAAATTTAGGTTAAAGTGTATGTTCGAATACACCTTAGAGATTAGTTTATTTTTAATTTTAAAGCTTGAAGGCATTATTCTTTCTCTTTCTCTGTGCATAAATTACTTTTAGAACTTTGGTTTATAAATAATTGAATCACCAATCTCAGTGAATTTATTTGAGTCTAGTGCGCTTGGACTATCTGAGCAATGTTTTTCATTTTGATTAATTTTCTTGCACAGTGTATATTTACTTAGCTTTAGGATTGTTCAATTAGGATAAACTGAAAGTTATAATTATTGATGATTCTTAAAATCTCCCCAGACAAACAATTTGGAGGGGATGGCTTGTCGAAGAAGCAGTTCGACAAGGCCTTTGATTGTTATTGACCATCGCTTAATAATTATACACCCTATATTAATTTTATTTAAATTAGATTATAACATTTCAATTTTTTCATTTAATTTTAAGTTGCAAAATTCCCAATTTAAATTTGTCTGATAATTTTTGTTGCCATCAGAATAGCTAAGCCTTTTGTTGTCATTATACATGGTGACTATTCTCTGTCATCGCTTTGACTCAGTGACAACACATTTTAGCTATACATTTTCTTTTGAAATGCTCTCTTGTTTTGAACTTTAATATAGTGCTTGTAAAATGGAGGCATTATATCCAGGACAACTGGAGCTGATTAGGAGGATGGGTAACTCTTATAAAAATTTTCAGAAATTGGGAAAAGTTAAGATGACAGTAACTGCTTGTCAGACTAGGCTGTCACAGTTGGAGCGTGATTTTGCTGCATTCTTGGAAAATCATACTAACATTACCCAGCTGCCTGACTTCCTAAATCATGAATACTCTACGGCGGAAGTTTTTGACAACGGCCAAGAGATTTACTTTCAATGCGTAGGCAACTTCAAAGAGTACTTGCTCTCCTGCAATGCTCCTGCCACTTTAGATGAATCTATGGCTCCTGCCAATCAGTCTAGATCTGATGTAGGGGCTAACCTTTTAAACAACTCTTTACCAAAGATAGAGATTCCGAAATTTAGCGGTAAGCTCACTGAGTGGGCTCGTTTTCGAGACCTTTTTGTCTCACTTGTGCATAACCGTACTGACTTGACTCCTGTGATTAAATTTTATCACTTGTCCACACTACTTGAGGGCACTGCCTCCGATAAAATTAAAAATCTAGAAATGACCACTGGGAATTATCAAATAGCTTGGACTGGCCTAACTGAGTTTTATGAAAACAAGCGAAGGTTGATTAACCACTCAGTTGGTCAGCTTTACTCAACTAAGTCTATGAAATCGGATTCTTATGCTGAGCTAAGTGCGCTATTTACCTCTACTTTTGACACCCTGGGTTTTTTGTCCTCTCTGGGGCGGTCTGTTGAGACAACCGGGGAAGATTTATTAGTATTCCTCACTGTGTCTAAATTCGACCCAGTCACGCGTCGCGAGTGGGAAAAATCGTTGGGGGACTCCACACAGGCTTCATCCCTGGAGGAACTTAAGAAGTTTTTCCGCGACCAATTGGCACTTTTGGAGTCGGTTGAGGCGAGTAGCCGGGGCACTTATTCTCAGCCTAAACCGGTTAACCCGAAAGCTCTTGTTTCCACTACTTCGGAACAAAACAGCACTCCAAAGCCAAAACCTTGTGTGAACTGTGGTGAAAATCATCAACTCGTTAAATGCGTCAAATACAAAAGCTTGGCAGGCAGTGATAGGTTAACTTTGGCTAGATCCAAGGGACTGTGCTTCCTTTGTCTAGGTAATCACTCCTTTGGCAAATGCAAACTCAAAGTAGTTTGTACTCTGTGTAGAAGGAGACACCATACCTTACTGCATGATGGTATAGCTGCCAATCGACTGGTTAAGGCTGATGAACCTTCAACTCATAATTCAACTTCTGGGCCTCATCCTCAACTTCCTGGCCTAAACACTAGTGCCAACGCGTTTAACCCTAGTCAGCAGACACCTCAGGCTTTTCATCACTCGATGAATACTGTTGCTCGGAATTCGTTTGTTTTGCTACCTACGGCTTGGGTAAAAGCTGAATATAATGGTAAAACCCTCATGTTCAGGGCCCTCATAGATCAGGCCTCTCAGGTCTCCTTGATCACTGAAAATTGCGCTCAACGACTTGGCCTCCCTAGGCAACGCTCTGATACTTCAGTAGAGGGAGTGTCATCATTGTTTTCGGAAAAGACTCGAGGTCGAGTCACTTAGAAAGTCAGATCCCTTGTGGATACGGACTTTGTTTTTGATGTTGATGCAATGATCCTGGATAGAATTACTAATTATCGACCTCTGATCTCTTCCGAAGTGGTTACACTCCCCCACCTTTCGGCACTATCTTTAGCTGACCCAGAATTTTATAACCTCCAAACTATTGACCTTTTGTTAGGTGCCGAAGTGCACGCTAACATCGTCTTGAACGAGGTTCAAAAAGGGTCCCCAGGAGACCCAGTAGCTACTAACACTCGTCTAGGGTGGATGGTTTCAGGTCCCGCAGGTTCTTCCTCGGCTCTCAATACTAAGTCGTGTCATCTCATCGACAACACAAGCCTACTCAGGGCAGTTGAGAAATTTTGGACTCACGAGGAAATCACAACTCCTCAACCCTTGTATACTGAGGATGAAAAGGCCTGCGAGGACCACTTTATCAATACTCACTCTCGAAATGCGGAAGGCAGATACATTGTCAGGTTACCTTTTAATGAAAAGGTAATACGAGACAAGGGATTCAACCTACGTGGCTCTTTCAACAGAGCCCTAGCAGTTCTATTGTCACTTAGAAAAAAGTTCAAGGACCCAGTATTTTGTTCCAAATATTGCGACTTCGTCGCTGAATACGAGCAACTAGGTCACATGTCATTGGTCTCTCCGTTGAACGCAGTACAGAGAGACTATGCCTTTTACTTGCCGCATCACGGCGTCTTGAACTCGAAGGTAAAATTGCGTACTGTTTTCAACGGATCGGCCAGGGTGGGGGATGGTTTGTCCCTGAATGATTATTTACTTCCGGGACCAAATTTGATACCCGACTTGCGTGTTATAGTCTCAAAGTGGAGACGATACCCGTTCGTGTTCATTACGGACGTGGTCAAGATGTTCAGACAAATCATTGTCCACCCTGACGATCGACACTACCTGCTCATCCTATGGCAGCTCTATGGGGGTGAAATTCTGACTTATGCCCTTAATACAGTGACCTACGGCCTTAGATGTTCCCCTTTTCTAGCCATTAGAATCCTGCGTCAGCTAGCTCTAGATGAAGGCGCTCATTTTGCTTTAGCCGTGATACTCATCTTATACGAGAGCTATGTTGACGATGTATTGTCAGGGGGCTTCTCCATTGCAGAATGCTTACGTAAGATGCAAGAATTAGTCTCTCTGTTAAAATTGGGAGGTTTCGAATTGGGGAAATGGGCAGCTAATAACCCAGCTTTGATCGATTGGGTTGCGCCTGGCGAAAGGACTACTGAGGTCTCCGTGTTCGATGAGTTTCAGTCAAATTCAGTCCTTGGACTCGCTTGGTCCCCTGAGGGTGACTATTTCCACTTCAACATCTCGCTGGAACCTTACGATAAACTCACCAAGCGCTCAGCGCTTTCCATGATAGCTAAGCTCTTCGACCCGCTAGGTTTTCCATCCCCAGTGACTGTCAACTCAAAGGCTTTTATCAAATCACTTTGGCTTCTTAAATGTAGTTGGGATAGTCCTCTCCCTCCGGACTATTGTCGTCGCTGGGACGAGTTCTACTCTCAGTTACCAGTTCTTTCCAAAATCAAAATACCCCGTTGCATAGGTTTTATGCCTGAAGGCAGGTTGATAGAATTGCACGGATTCGCCGATGCCTCTCTGAGAGCTTATGGCGCTGTGCTTTACGTGAGAGTGTTGCACGGTTCAATGGTCACCACTTCCCTTCTGTGTGCAAAAACCAAAATATCGCCAAACATAAGTGTTCCTCGTTTGGAACTGTGCGCTGCTCTTTTACTTACAAAACTGACTCACCATTTTTTGTCTGTCTCCTCCCTAGGTCAGCCCAAGGTACACCTTTGGTCAGACTCCAAAGATGTACTATACTGGATCCAGGACCACCCTTCTAGATGGCAGACATTCGTGGCCAACCGGTGCAACGAAATACAGACCTTGCTACCTCAGGCCTACTGGCACCACGTCAGAGGGTCGGAAAACCCTGCTGATCTTATCTCCAGGGGTGTCAGCCCAACGGAACTCAAGGACCTACAACTTTGGTGGGCAGGTCCTCAGTTTTTACTTGCCTCAAACAACGAATGGCCAGAGCTAGCTGAATTGGTCCAGACGTCGCCTAAAGAAGAAAGGCCTGCGAAACCAGTTGTCCTCACTGTTGGAGTTTGCTCCAATGACCTGCTGATCCGGTTCTCGTCACTCAACCGACTCCTCAGAGTCACCTGTTGGTGCCTGCGCTTCATCAGGTCCATTAAGGCCAGCCTCCGGCTCAAACAAAAACTTACCTCGTCTCTTCGGTTGGCCACCATAGATGCAAACTCTTTTGAGCTGACTCCAGCGAACTCCATAACGTTGAGCTGCTGTGGATCTCAATTGTGCAAAAACAGCACTTTGCTCGCGAGATGGAACTACTGGCTGGTCATAAACCGCTCAAGCAGAGCACTTTACTCAAGATCAACCCTTTCTTGGTGGATGGCTTACTCCGGATTGGTGGCAGGCTCAAGCACTCGGTCTTGGACTACGAAGAGAAGCACCCTCTTATACTGCCTGACCATAGTCACTTCACCAAACTCTTGGTACTGGATGCCCACCAACGCTCGCTGCATGGTGGTACACAGTTGACCCTGGCTACGCTTCGCTGTCGCTACTGGATCCTGAAGGGTAGGCAGAGGGTCAGAAGCATTATTGGTTCCTGTTTGGTCTCTCATCGTCATTCTGTAAAGGTCATCAACCCCTTTATGGCCTCTTTACCGAGCGACAGAGTGCGTCCAGCCTTCCCGTTTGAGCACTCAGGCGTGGACTTCGCTGGGCCTTTCAAATTGCGACTAACAAAGTCCCGTGGCAAGGGCACAATGAAGGCCTACATCTGCGTGTTTACTTGTTTGGCGACCAGAGCGACTCATCTGGAATTGGTAGAGGACTACACGACGGAGGCATTTGTGGCTGCTTTCACCTGATTTACTTGCCGACGTGGCCATTGCTCGTTGATGAGAAGCGACAGAGGTACAAACTTTGTTGGTGCTGACAAGGAACTGCGCAGGATGTTCGAAGAGGCTTCGGAGCAGATGCTAGTCATCATACCCGCACTGGCTACTCTAGGCACACAGTGGGTCTTCAATCCACCTCGAGCTCCACACTTCGGTGGCGTATGGGAGACCATGGTAAAGTCCACAAAGTTTCACCTTCGTAGGATGATAGGTGAGCACGTTCTCAACTTCGCTGAGTTTAACACACTGCTCTGTAGAATCGAGGCCTGCCTTAACTCGAGGCCCTTGGGTCGAGCCTCTGACGACGCCGATGACTGGGTCATCACTCCGGCTCACTTCTTGATCCAGAGGCCTTCATTCATTGTTCCTGAGCCGTTCAATCCGGCAGGGAAGGTCCCCCTAGGCAAAAGATGGAATTGGATCAGCCAAATGAGCCAGGAGTTTTGGAGTAAATGGTCCAAAACCTACCTGAAGACTCTTCAAGAAAGGCAAAAGTGGTTTCAGCCCTCACGAAACCTTCAGACAGGTGATTTGGTCCTTATTAAGGACGATCTTCTGGCCCCAACACAATGGTCACTTGGTAAGGTAGAAGCAGTTCATCAAGGTGCAGATGGTCAAGTTCGAGTCGTCGATGTTAAAACTGCTGACTCTAGCTATACTCGGCCAGTAGTAAAATTGGTTTTACTTTTACCAGTCAACGAACTTAACAGTGACGAACTTTAAAGTATCAGTGAGAGTACTTAGGTACTGTAGTGTTTATAGACTTTCTCAATTTTTTTTTCTTAAATTTAAACTTATAACCTAATTTGTTGACTAATTTTAGAGATCTAGCTTTATATCGAGTCATTTTTTGTTCCTAATTAAAAGTCCCTTAATGGGCATGATCTCAGTGCATAGATTTAGTCATTATTTAAGTTTTGAAATCTAATTTATTTTTGACTTGCTAAGTTTCAACCGTCTTAATACGCTGCGACGTATTAAAGTGGGCGGTATGTCGGAAAACGACATTTAAATATTTAATTGTTTGATCTTTTTATTTTTATAGATTTTTTACATAAATTAAATTAAGCCATTAACGTTAATCAGATTTTCCGAATTCAATTAATTTCAAATTCTTCGCGCGCTAAGTGACTGACTGTGGCGCTGCGTCGCCGTCTGCTAAGAGCACAGTCAGTTCACCTCTGGTCGCTGCGTGCTACACCCGCTTACCATGTGCCCCGAGCACCCAATAAAGTGTTTTCAATTAATTATAACTTTGTTGGTTAAATAACTATTGTAGATCCCAGTACCTAATCCTTACTATTCCTTTCATTATTTGAAAACAATTATTTTTGAAAGACCAAATTAATACGGACATTTTAAGACCAAAACGGTCTCAATGGGTCCTATGGTTGGTAGACAATTTTATTTAAAAAAAAAATCCTAATAATCTAGCACTGTGCAGCGCTGCTGTTGTTGTCTCTCTCTGGCTCTCTCGCTCCTACAGCCAGCTATGTGGTCCGCACGACGCGTAGAAAGATCATCGTTGGCTCGTCGTCTTGAATCGGTGAATGTGTGGGGGGTTTGACACTGCTGCCTGCGCGCGCCGAGTGCTGTGCCTGGCGCGGCCGAAAACCCAACCATGGGGGATCAGATGGTCTGACGTCACAACTTCAGTGCTTATAGCTGTGAATGAGGTCACTGCTTCTTCTGTGTCCAATGCCAAGCTGCTTAGTTGCTTCTGCCAGGCAGGACCGATAAAGCACAAAATGGCCGCTTTTCTTCGTTTTTATGCGCGCACGGCGTCCCTTGCCGTGTGCTTGAATGGATGGCGGATGATAGCCGATTGCCTCGATGGCAGTCTTGATTTAAGTATCCTGCTTGCTTTTGATGGTAGTAAGAGGTAGTTTTTTTAAAAAGCACTTCACATTAGCACTAAATCACACACACTCATAAAGTAGACTGCACAATAGGGTAGTTAATCTGGTTCGATCAGGACCAAATGTTTGCGATCAAGGCTTTTTATAACGAAGGACCAGATGGATTTTATCGAGTCCATCAACTCGAGGATGAGGAGTGTGATTTTAAGGGGTAAAATAAATAACTTGAAGCACTTTTTATAATAAACACTATAACTTAACTATATTCTATGTTAACTATGTACATGAGAGTCGAGGGCCTCGCCGTTTTGACTGGGAGGGCTCGAACTCTCAGAGCGCCGAACTAGGCTACTAAACTTTTACTAATTAGAATGCCGAACGAGTGTTACTAACTTATACAGAATGTCAAACTAGGGCTACTAAACTTAGACTAATGCTGAACAAGGGCATAGAAACAAGTCGTACTCGCAAGACCCGCGACGCGATGAGGCCACGATCATGGGCGGAGGGAGACTGGTGCGGGCGGATGTCGGCAGCTGGGACTTTCGTGGCGTCCGTCGCTCAGTTGCCCGGTGTAGTTGTCGAAAAGAGGCGTGAAATCTCAAACAAAGCACCTAAGCATAATATATACAAGACACAGACTTCACATCAAGAATAAACTTTCACTCACACACATTCAGAAAATACTTCAATTTTGATGAGGTCGAATAAACCTCCAAAGCTCCAACAGAAGATTTCACAATTTTAACTCACAGCTTACACAAAAATTGGAATAAATTATACGATGATGATCATAGGACGACTTTATTGTTGTTTTATACTTTGATTTAAAAATTTAAAGCCAAATATTTCTGTAGTTATTAATTAAGGTTATCGGTCATAATAATTATTAATTAAACTATGCTAATTGTGAATTTAGCGTGATGCCGCTGTATATTTGACTACTTCCTTTATAAATCTTCATAGAATAAAATAATAGTTATTACCACTATCTTCTGCTCAGGCCTCAGAGCTGCAGCAGCTCACATAGCAGCTCGAGCTGATATATGCTGCTGTCAGGCCCTGGGCCTCTTGCGTACGCGCACCTCGCCCGCGCCGCCTGCTCGCATGCCTTACTGGCTGCTCTAGGCTGCAAGAGTGAGACAGAGAGTAAAGTATTCCGTAACATCCGGTTTCGGCTACATGCAGCCCATGCAGAGAAACCGGATGCTCTCGAATGAGTACGGAAATTGCCTGACGCCTAGACGAAAAGAAATCAGCGCTTTGAAAATTGAAATGTCTATAACTCTTTAATGCGGGAACTTTTTGGGACAGTTTTTTTTTTAAATTATTCAGGAAATTATCGGCCATGCGTGGGATATGTGTTATAGAAAAAAAAATCATCCTAATAGCGTTTTTTTCATGAGTGACCTAACCTAAAACCGAAATTTAAAGTATATAAAGCAGTACGCTTTCACGGTAGTCATTGTTTTAAAAACCAACTCGCCGTTAAAGGGCTACCGCCCTTTAGGATGTAATACGAAAAGATTTACCAATATTTATTCTATCAAAAAGGCTCTATCTAGCGTGGTGGCTGCACGATATCTGCCAGCCCCGGTGCAGCGGTATGCAGCGTGACAGCAAGGCCCTTCCCACCAGCAGTGATGAATTCGAGAAAGCGGACATGGGGACATAGCGGTTACTTCAGACCGTGAAAGCTCGACCAAGAGGTTATTTCAGATTGCTAGGGGTTCTGTGTGCTAAGGTTAAAGAACATTCGAATGTTTTTAAAAATACTAAATTTATTACAAAATTTGTATTACGAAATTTATACGATTGATTCATTTAAGTTTTTTTCATAAATAAATATTTAACCATTCCCCCAAGCTGTAAAACTCAAGAACCCTGAGAGTTCGGATTATTTCAATAAATAAAAAAATTAATGAATGATTCCCCACCACTGAACCCACGAAAGTTTGTGTGAACGAGTTTAATTTTTTACCAAATAAATAACTCCTCAAGCACTGAACCTTGAAAACCCTGGGAATGCACGTTTAATTTTTTAATAAACTAATGATCCCCCAAGCACCAAACCCACGAAACCCTGGGCGTCTAAGTTTCATTTTTAACTCAATAAATAATCCCCCAAGCAATAATCCTTAGAAGCCCTGGGTGTGCAAGTTTGATTTTTTAATAAATGAAGGATCCCCCAATTACTAAACCCTGGGCATCCGAGTTTAATTTTTAACTAAATAAATAATCTTTCAAGCAATAAACCTTGGAAACCCTGGGAATGCAAATTTAATTTTTAAATAATTAAATGATCCCCCAAGCTTCAAACCCACAATACACTTGAATTTTTAAATGAACAAACAATACCACAAGCTCCAAACCCACTGGGCTTCCGAGTTGAATTTTTAAATGAACAAATAATCCCCCAAGCTTCAAATCCTCAATGCCCTGGGCTCCTGAGTTAAATTTTTGAATAAATGAACGATCTCACAAACTTCAAACCCACAATACCCTGGGCTCCTAAATTTAATTTTTAAATACATAAATAATCTGCCAAGCTCTAAGCCCACAAAACCCTAGGCTTCTGAGTTAAATTTTTAAATAATTAAATGATCCCCCAAGCTTCAAACCCACAATACCCTGGGCTTCTGAGTTCAATTTTTGAATAAATTAATGTTCCCCCAAGCTTCAAATCCACAATGCCCTGGGCTTCCGAGTTCAATTTTTAAATGAACAAACAATCCTCCAAGCTTTAAACCCACAATGCCCTGGGCTCCTGAGTAAAATTTTTGAATTAACAAATAATCTCTCAAGCTCTAAACCCACGAAACCCTGGGCTTTTGAGTTCAATTTTTAAATAAGTGGGTTTGAAGCTTGGGGGATCATTTATTTATTCAAAAATTGAACTCGGACGCCTAGGGCATTATGGGTTTGGAGCTTGAAGGATTATTTGTTCATTTAAAAATTGATATCGGGCGCCCAGGGGATTGTTAGTTTGAAGCTTGGGTGATCATTCAATTATTTAAAAATTGAACTCGGAACCCCAGGGTTTCGTAGGTTTGGAGCTTGGGGGATTGTTTATTAGTTTAAAATGTGAACTCTGGTGCCCTCGGCATTGTGGGTTTGGAGCTCGGAGTAGTATTTGTTTACTTAGAAATTGAACCCGGACGCCCAAGGCATTGTGTGTTTGAAGCTTTGGAGATTATTTATTTATTCAAAAATTGAACTTGGCAGCCAAGGGTATTCTGAGTTTGAATCATTTTTAGGAAATAAATAAATAAACTCTTATAAAAGAGTAATTAAATCTTCACTTTATTATTGTTTAAAAATATTTGGAAAATACGTTACACATGTTTCACCACACAGTGGCTTCTTCAGACGGTAATCATTCAACTGATTGATAATTAGTTTTGTGAGAGAATAAATACAAGGTACATCGTCGTTAACATTGTTTTGATTGTCTCCCTACTCCCCCCCCCCTTTTTATATTTGTAAACGAAACTATCTGTGAAAGCTGTAAGTGTGTGTATGATGTTAACGACGATGTACCTTGTATTTATTCTCTCACAAAACTAATTATCAATCAGTTGAATGATTACCGTCTGAAGAAGCCACTGTGTGGTGAAACTTATGTAACGGTTTTTCCAAATATTTTTAAACAATAATAAAGTGAAGATTTAACTACTCTATAAAAAGAGTTTATTTATTTATTTCCTAAAAATGATATTTAATCTTCATCAAGTAGAAGCTACCACTATTCAAGATTTGAATCATTTAAAAATTGAACTTGAAAGCCCAGGGCATTGTGGGTTTGAAGCTTGGGGGATCATTTATTTATTCAAAAACTGAACTCGGAAGCCCAGGGTTTCGTGGGTTTGGAGCTTGGGGGATTATTTGTTTATTCAAAAATTGAACTGGGGCCCCCAGGGCATTGAGGATTTGAAGCTTGGGGGATTATTTGTTCATTTAAAAATTCAACTCGGAAGCCCAGTGGGTTTGGAGCTTGTGGTATTGTTTGTTCATTTAAAAATTCAAGTGTATTGTGGGTTTGAAGCTTGGGGGATCATTTAATTATTTAAAAATTAAATTTGCATTCCCAGGGTTTCCAAGGTTTATTGCTTGAAAGATTATTTATTTAGTTAAAAATTAAACTCGGATGCCCAGGGTTTAGTAATTGGGGGATCCTTCATTTATTAAAAAATCAAACTTGCACACCCAGGGCTTCTAAGGATTATTGCTTGGGGGATTATTTATTGAGTTAAAAATGAAACTTAGACGCCCAGGGTTTCGTGGGTTTGGTGCTTGGGGGATCATTAGTTTATTAAAAAATTAAACGTGCATTCCCAGGGTTTTCAAGGTTCAGTGCTTGAGGAGTTATTTATTTGGTAAAAAATTAAACTCGTTCACACAAACTTTCGTGGGTTCAGTGGTGGGGAATCATTCATTAATTTTTTTATTTATTGAAATAATCCGAACTCTCAGGGTTCTTGAGTTTTACAGCTTGGGGGAATGGTTAAATATTTATTTATGAAAAAAACTTAAATGAATCAATCGTATAAATTTCGTAATACAAATTTTGTAATAAATTTAGTATTTTTAAAAACATTCGAATGTTCTTTAACCTTAGCACACAGAACCCCTAGCAATCTGAAATAACCTCTTGGTCGAGCTTCTACGGTCTGAAGTAACCGCTATGTCCCCATGTCCGCTTTCTCGAATTCATCACTGCCCACCAGCGTTCTCTCACGCATGCGCATTACATTTTTTGGGGTCTCGCACTTGCACCCAAAATCCACATTCCTGACACTCGCCCTGAGGGTGTAAGTGCATTAGTTAAAACTCACGCTATACAACAGGAATACAAATACACATGTGCTGAATCGCAGCTCACAAATTTGCACATACAAAATCTGACACTTGTATACTAACAATAAAATACAAATACAAATATGAATATTGCACAAAGAAATACAAATGAATCAGAAAAATATCATTACATCTATAGTGAATTTTCACATCTCAACAACTCTAACTATTTCTCTCTGTTTAAGGAGGCTTGGCAGCGTAGGGGTCGTACCTAGCGGGGGCCCTTGCGGATGTATGAAATTGAAAATAAGAAAAAAAGTATTTTTTTTATTTATTTTTATTAGTGAGTGATTATTTATCATTTTTAAACATATTAAAACAAAATTTAAGATAAAAAATTTTTTAAGACGTTGAAAAATTGCATGTTTTGAAGGTTATGTACCGCAATTTTCTATTTTTCTTGTAAATTAGTCCGATAATCTTAAATTTTTATAATTTTTAAATAATCTTCAAATTTTTATCTTTTAAATGACACCTGACTCGTAGTAAACTTGTGGATTTTGAAGATTTGACAAATTTTTAAATGTTTTTTTCCATAAGAGCACATGTTAAAAAAAAAAATTCTAAACTGATTTTTTTCTCGAAAACGAATCCGACAACCATTGTTGTGTTAAATAGGAAAGTTGTTTGTCTTACTTCAAGGAATCTACAGGAATTTTTGGGTTCTTACTTTAGGATTTTGAAAAAACTGCCAAGCCTCCTTAAATAACACCATAAGTTTTACTTTAAAATTATTATCTAAATAATCCTCTACTATTAAATGAACTTATCAGAAAAAATACTAAACATGAGTAATCAGCCATGCTCTCTATCTAATACGAGTGACGTCCTCGATCCGTAGATGTCGACTTCTCTATTGGTCTAGTGTCTCAGTTTGCACTTCTGTAACAAAAGAAAAAAAAATAATTAGTCTTACATATTCAACAAATTCTCTCTAAATGGTTTAAATTTTGCTAGAGCCAATGGCTTGGTGAAAATATCGGCGGTGTTATCATCGGACTTAACCCACTTTATCTTTATATAGTTATCAGATACGCAGGACTTAACAAAATCCCCATGAGTGTCCGCAATGTCTCTCTTTTTCTCCTCTCTCTTCCTAAACTCTAGATTAGCCTTTGTCATATCCACCTTATCATCAAAATAATTAAGCTCATTACTTCCCACCATCTGTGTATTTTTCACAGCAGCCGAGTTATTGCACCAAATCGTAGCTGGATAAAAGGTTTCACCTGTTATGTCTGTGACTGATTTATCGACAGAAATGATCTACCCGCATGCATCGCTCATAGCGATATATTTAGCGCCACAAGTCGATGGCTCTACTCTATCTTGCTTTCGACTTCTCCACGCCACAGGGTCTCCAAATAATTTTATTACATACCCACAAGTAGATATGATTTCGCATAATCACAAAAGCTTGCATCGGTGTATGCCTCCAATTTTTCACTTTTTGCTCTAAAAGTTAGAATCAGAATAAATGAATTTAATGGGTACCACTGTCCAACTATAATTTTATCCCTTTCATTCCAACTTAGAAGCAAAGGCTTCCCAAAAGCTAAAAGAGAGATTTTTTTTTTTTAAATAAGTAAATTAAGTAAATTAAATAATTCCCTAACCCCCAAGAATTAAAAAATGAGAAAGAAAAAAATTCGGATCACCCCAGCCAGGAATTGAACCTGGATCTCCTACTTTCTAAAAGTTATTCCCAGCTAGATGTTCCAATCAAATACATTGAAAAATTCTCTCTATCTCTCTCCAATCATCCATGGTGGCTATTTATTGTCTGCTGGCTAAATAATTTACTGCAGATAATATATCTGGCCTCGAAACGTTTGCCAAATATGATAAACTCCTTATCGCTTTCCTGAATGGTTTTCTTTTATTTATTGGCGTGTCATCAGCCTTTCTAGTTTTAAGTGACAATTTTTAGTGTCTTTCCTTATCATCGGCGTCGTTACCGGATATTTCCCTTCCAGATCAAACCTCTGTATAATTTTCTGTATTTACTCTTGTGTTATAGTCATTATTCGATTTTCTCTATCTCTAGTAATGCACATGCCTAAAAACATTCTATGTTCACCTGGATCTTTCATTTTGAATTTTCTACTCAAACTAGCTTTAATTTCTTCCAATTTATCTCTAGAGTTACTTGCTATAATCATGTCATCTAGCTTATTTTTAGTTATATCTCTCGCTTCAATTCATAGCCTCTCTATTATTTGTCGGATGTCTATTTATTTTAGCAATAAACATATATTTTAGTTTAACTAGAATCATTTAACTTATCAAATTCTCGAGCGATTCTATCATAAATTTTAAAATCTCTACCCTCCTTTGATTGGCGCATTTGCATTTTTCTCACTGGTTTCTCTACTCTCTGTTTTTTAACAGGTTTCTCTATGTTTTAATCATCCAAAGTAATTTTTGCAGGTCTGCCTCTCTTACGAGTTGGCTGCTCCATTATAACAATTTCAAAACACCGGGAAACGGATGTTGTAAACGTATGTGCTACAACATGCCCTTATCAATCTGATAATCTCTATTTTCGATATTTAGTGGTTGATCAACATATTTACTTCCAACCTCATCCAGAATTTCCAATTTCTCTCCATTTATAATTTTTCTATTCACAGTTTTCTCAGTTATATCGAAATCAGTCTTGCTATCTCTAAATTTTCTAAGTCTAGGAGTCAACGTTTATTTCTATTCTCTCCCCGCCCTTCGCAATCTCAGGTAGAGAAACCTCTTGTGCATCCGGGTGTTCTCCCCCTCGACATTTGCATCTCTACCATAGGTTCTTTCACCTGAGATTGCTCTAATAGTTACTCTAATGTACCTATTCTCGCTCTACAAGTTTAGTTTTCGAATTTCAATTCTGTTAGTTCATCCTCAGCTGTAGCACTCAGAGAAATCACTCAATTTGGTGCTGCATAGTAACCAGAAAGATAGATGTCATGCGTTACCTTATTGAAAAACTTTAGAACTCCATCATCCAAATAAATTGCAAAGACTTCCTCAGCAAAGCGTCTCAATGAAATCAAATTTTCGCCCACATCCTCAGCTGAAATAACGTTCGACAATTTAATAACTATCAGAATCACGTCTCGAAATTAAAATTAAATTTCCCCTGCCATCTATCTTAATACCAGCTGGGCTGTTTATGTCGCGCATTTAAATACACTTCTTCCATTTCTCTCAAAATCCGAAAGTAGAATATTTTTGCCTACTATATGCTCGGTGGCACCCAAATCGGCTATGAAATTAACATCATCCCTATCTACAAAACACTTTCAGACATACCTGCAAGATTTTCCTTTGTCACTGGATTCTGGAGTTTACCCCGAAGATTCGAGTCAGCTCCTGGTTTATTCAGAGTATAAGGTCTATACATGTGTCATGTATCGACCCTTAAATCCTCTTTAACCCTCAAACTGCGCTTTAAATTACACCGCCAAAAATAGGGAAAGGGCCTCGTAATTAGGCGTCGAATGATTGATGTCCACCTCCGCGCTTCACGGTTCTGGTGGGAGAAGTCGAGCTCTTTATCGTTCGCGTCCGCGCTTCAAACTTTCTTCTGGTCCCCGACACCCGAACGCGGTGGAAGTTTGGACGCGAACGAGAAAGAGCGTTCCTGGGCTCACCTGGATCACGAGGCCGGAGTGGACAGATCTCTGACAGTGCAAAATCGATCTTTTAACATAAGCTAAGCATAGCTGGAACAAACTTAGAAAACTCGTCCAGTGAATAATCTTCGCTCGGAGCTCTCTAGCAGTTGTAAGTCATTATTGTGTATACTCTGTCTCGTCAGAGGACACTAGACTCAATTTAAGACTTTTAACTATAAATAAATTTGTAATTATTAAAAATTAAAATTTAACTTAACCTTTTCTTTTTCTTTTTCTTTCAGTTATAACTCTTAATTTATTCAATCATCGTCACAGAGGAATAGACACAAAGAGGGTGACGGGATACTTGTGTTGTCAAGTATTTCGGAAGTCTTGAAACTCGAATAAAATATAAATAAATAATGACAATATGAGTATCAATAGGTAGTCGACACCTGTTTCCAGAGGACCCTCCTCTGCCTCTAGTAACGAACCATTATTAAACCCACAACCCCTAAAGCCTGAACCCCGTCCTCTATTTTGAACTGATTGTCCTGTACCTCCGATATTATTACCGTTACCGCGAATATTCGAATTTGACTCTACTGATCTTCGAGGGCAATTCTTGGCGATGTGGTCGGATATCTGCTTGCAGACAAAACACACAGATATCCTCTGCGCGAGCAAAGGACATGCTCTCAGACGATGCCCTGTCTGCTCCCAATTGAAGCATTTTCCTGCCATCGATTCTCTAGAAACATAAGTTGCTCTATTCACCATTGTTGGCCTCTGCTGTTGTCCTCTAATCTACTTGTTTGTTTGTCTCGATGTATCTAACTGCAAATCAAAAAGTCTCATTTCATCTACGTTCATCGATCTTCCCTTAGAGGTTTTCTGTATTAAGTCTGCAGTCACTAGCTCTGGAATTGTACCTGACACATCGTTAAAGAAAGCTGACCGTTGCTCCTCTTTCGCGTTCGGAGCTGTGCCTTCACAAAACTCTGTCTTTGTAATGAGCTACTTGGAACAGGAGCAAAAATTTTCTATCAATTCCTTGGATTTTAATCTCAAAACGTAAAGCCGAGCTCTAATTGATGCAGGAGTAAAATTAATTTCCACGCTTTTTATCTTTCTTAATTTTTCAATCATTTTCTTTGGCCCTACAATAGACATAATTCTCCTGTAATAATTTTCATCTACTCTATTTAATATTAAATCTCTAATTGCATTTTCCCCATTTCTTTGCACATTCTCCGCAAAATTTTCATCTGACCTTACTTTATCGTCAACAACATCGAACAAATTAGAATTCCGAAGTTCAGAATAAACGGAGCTTAGCCAAATACCCAAATCAAATTTTGCCATAAGCTTATAGTTAAACGGTATTTTTGGTAATTTAATTGACTCTAGATTTCTATGCAAACGATCCAAGGAACTCTATTACTTGCTAAATTCAAGTCAATCCTGGTGTTATTCTCTACCAAATTTTCATTTGGAGCCTCCAATAAGGTAGAGTTCATCACATTATCCCTACCACACCGAAAAAAAAGCAGGAGAGATTGCACAAAACTCGACGCATTCATTGTGTCGGTAATACAGTGTAACTGCTCTACCTGTTAAATACATTCAGTCTAATGCGGCGGCGCAACTGTTCTATTAGACAGCTGACACAATGACTTTCGAAAAAAAACTGCACTGAGTACAGTTTTTTCAGTGGCAGTGTTTAGACCGGCAACACTGAGGCTGGGACAGAGATATTTGCACAGGTTTCTCAGCGCTTATGCAGCTGCACATACAGCGCCTGAGCAGTTAGTTACACCTTGGGCATGATTTCCTCAGGAAGTTTTTACTGCGGAGGGGTCAGAACGGACAGCTGGTGCACTTGGTGATAGTTACACCTTGGGGATGATTTCCTCAGGAAGTTTTGACTCCGGAGGGGTCAGAACGGAAACCTGGTGCACTTAGTGATAGTTACACCTTGAGGATGATTTCCTCAAGAAGTTTTGACTCCGGAGGGGTCATATCATCAGGTTTACTACGAGGAGATCATCTCCATGGTGTAGTGATTTAAAAGGAACATAAAGTACTTACTCTGAGCCCACCGGAGTCAAAACTTCTTGAGGAAATCATCCTTATTACCAACTATTAGTAACTATTACCAAGTGCTTCAGGTGTCCACCCAGACCCCTCCGGAGTCAAAACTTCCTGAGGAAATCGTCCCCAAGGTGTAACTATCACCAAGTGCACCAGGTGTCCGTTCTGACCTCTCCGGAGTCAAAACTTCCTGAGGAAATCATCCCCAAGGTGTAACTAACCGCTCAGGCGCTGTCTGTGCAGCTGCACAAGAGCTCTGTGCAGCTGCATAAGCATAAGAGATAATAATTGAATAATAATATTTAATGCTATTAAATATTGATAGGATAAAACACAATATAAATGCATCAATAAATATACTCATATCTGCAAATAAAAAGTAACGCGCCGTACGAATTCAGCTCGCAACAAAAACTGTACTCTGTGCAGTTTTTTTTTTAGGGTCACTGTACATGATTTTGTGTGGAGCGGTTGCGTTGACGAAATGCGCACTCAGTCAATAGAATAGGTGTAATAGTTGCGCGTTTTACTGACAGAGTCACAGCGTACAGGTTTACTGTAATCTCTCCCGCTTCTTTTTTTTAGTGCAGACCTTCGTACAAAATTTAAAAACGAGGTAGCTAACCTGTTAACTTCACTAATATTCTCGATTTGATTTTTTACAATTTTTTCGATTATCGTTCCCAGGGCAGGCATTAAGGGTGCGAGTGGTGGTATTGTCAAATCATATTGTACTTGGCGCTGTTGTTGCTCATTGACCTGCTGAACTTGTTATTGATGCCGGCTGTTGTTCTCTACTGTTGCAGTCTGACGAATTTGCTCTTGCTGACTCTCTCTAGAGGCGCTACTTTGTTGTTGTTGCTTGATCAGTGTATCCGTGTTTTGAAACTCTCTAGTCTCATTCGTTTCTCTAATGGAGCTGCTTGGTGGATCATTGCGTGTCGGTAAGATAGCGTTACCGTTTGTATCACGATTTGGAATGACCAATTTGACTCCAAAATGGTCCACCCACTCAATAATTTGTTGACGCCGGGCGTCTGTGAAAGCCTACAACTTTATGAGTTGATCTTCTACACCTGTAGAAAACTCTCAATTAGATATTTGGTTTTTTTTTTTTAACCTCAAAATAGTTTTAGATGATAATCCGAAACAAAGTGAAGTTGGCACCGCAAGGATAGTCCGTGCAGTGTGCGTTCGAACAGCCATGCACGAGTATTGAAATTTTAGATGTGCGAAATAATTAATAGCAACGACAGAAATGAATAAAATCATAATAATTAAAAAATAAATAAAACAACAAGTTTATAACCTCATAAACGTGGGTTGAAAAGCTTAGACGCCGAACTTGAGAACTAAAAAACTCGGGGCGTCAAAAAATTAGGAAAAAATTAATAAACAAATTACCCCTTAAGCTCAACAACCCGATAACGATGGGCATCCGAGTTTTAATATTAAAAAATAGATAAGCAATAAACAAACTCCAAAGCTCAACAACCCAAAAACGCTGAGCAGCCGAGTATTATAGAGTTAAAAAATTAGGGAAAATTGAAAAAACAAATTACCCCCAAGCTCAACAACCAAATAACGATAGGCTACTGAGTTTTGATTAAAAAAATTAGGAAAAAATTAATAAAAAAATTACCCCCCCAAGCTCAAACAACCAAATAACGCTGGGCTACAGAGTTTTGATTAAAAAAATTTTGAAAAAAACCCCAAGCTCCAAACCCCCAAATACCCTGGGCGCCCAAGTTCAACAAAATAACTGATCGGCTATCCCCCAAGCTCTAAACCCCAATAACCCTGGGTTCCCGAGTTTTACAAAAAAACTTATCGGCTATCCCCCAAACTCTGAACCCTCAAATACTCTGGGCGCCTGAGTTCAACAAAATAACTGATCAGCTATTCCCCAAGCTCTAAACCCCAAAAACCCTGGGTTCCCGAGTTTTACAAAAAAACTTATCGGCTATCCCCCAAGCTCTGCACCCCCAAATACCCTGGGCGTCCAAGTTCAACAAAATAACTTATCGGCTATCCCCCAAGCTCTGAACCCTCAAATACTCCGGGCACCCAAGTTCAACGAAAAAACTTATCGGCTTTGCCCCAAGCTCTAAACTCCTCAAAAACCTTGGGAGCCCCAGTTGAATCATTCCAAAAATATGGGAGCTTTTTAGTTAACCAAAGCATGAAATAAATAATTTTGTAACCATAACAAATTACGCTGCACTGGTGCAATTATATCATGAAGGTGTAAATCTGATATTTTTAATTCCAAAATGGCGGGGTTGACTAGGAAAATGCTGTAAGTTTGCACTTATTGTTTAACTCTTTTTTTGTAACATTATCAAAAAAAATTTTGTTAACTATAAATTAAATACTTTTACTAATGAGACACATTCCGAGAAAAGTGTAAAAATTAAGTTTGATTATTGGTTATTAATTTTTTTCATTTTATATAATTTTTTTTTATTATTTTGTAAAATTTTCAAGTGATGTTAATAAAAGTACACCACAACCTTTTTGAGGAACAAAAAATTGAATAAATAAAAACACTTTATTATTTACTTGATATACAAACATAAACTACGCTTAACTTGTAAAATTATTCCACTCGGTAACCTGAGTTTTGGGTGGTTTAGAGCTTGAGGGATAGCCGATCAGTTTTTTTGTTGAACTCGGACGCCCAGGGTATTTGGAGGTTCAGAGCATGAGGGATAACTGATCAGTTTTTTTTTATTAATCCCGGACGCCCAGGGTATTTGGGGGTTCAGAGCTTGGAAGATAGCCGATACGTTTTTTTGTTGAACTCGGACGCCCAGGGTTTTGGAAGTTTAATGCTTGGGAGATAGCTGATCAGTTTTTTTGGTGAATTTGGACGCCCAGAGTTTTGGGGGCTTAGAGCTTGGGGGATAGCTGATAAGTTTTTTCGTTGAACTCAGGCGCCCAGAGTATTTGAGGGTTCAGAGCTTGGGGGATAGCTGATAAGTTTTTTTGTAGAACTAGGATGCCCAGGGTATTTGGGGATTCAGAGCTTGGGGGATAGCCGATGAGTTTTTTTTGTAAAACTCGGGACCCAGGTTTTTGGGGGTTTAGAGCTTGGTGGATAGCTGATCAGTTTTTTTGGTGAACTCGGATGCCCAGGTTTTTGGGGGCTTGGAGCTTGGGGGATAGCCGATAAGTTTTTTTTTTGAACTTGGACGCCCAGGACGCTTAGGCATTTTGAGGTGTAAGGCTTGGGATGCAAGATTGTACAATTTCGTTGACACTCCCTTAAAATACTAGGGGGTGTCAGAAAAAAAATTTATCTGGAAACCCCCTAGCTTACATTGGTTGCTGCGCCCCTGTGTATAACAAATTTGGACAAAATCTGTGGGCTAGATCCATTTAGTGGGGAACCTCCTCAGAGGAAATGCCGGAATCTAAGAAAATACTCAGAAAAAGTGATGAAAAATGGTTAATTTTTGGTACCTTTTAAAATTCATTGATACATTAAAAAACTTGAGTGAGAAAGAAACCCTACGTTATTGGGTTGTTGAGCTTGGAAATTTGATTATTTAATTATATATTTTTTTTTGTAAAAAAACTTGGGCACCTAGTGTTATTTGGTTGTTGAGCTGGGAGTTTGTTTATTGTTTATTTATTTTTTTTATGAAATTTGGGTGCCCTTCGTTATTAGGTTTCTAAGCTGGAGAGGTGTTTATTAATTTATTTCTAATTTTTTAAATCAAAACACGGGTGTCCAGCATTATTGAGTTGTTGAGCTTAGGTGTTTATTTGTTCGTCTATTTTTTAATAAAAAAATTGGGTGCCCAGCGTTTTTGGGTTGCTGAGCTTGGGGGGGGTAATTTGTTTATTAATTTCTCTAATTTTTTGACGCCCCGAGTTTTTTAGTTCTCAAGTTTGGCGTCTAAGCTTTTCAACCCACGTTTATGAGGTTATAAACTTGTTGTTTTATTTATTTTTTAATTATTATTATTTTATTAATTTCTGTCGTTGTTATTAATTATTTCGCACATCTAAAATTTCAATTCTTGTGCATGGCTGTTCGAACGCACACTGCACGACCTCACCTTGCGGTGGTGCCAACTTCACTTTGTTTCGGATTATCATGGAATCGAGAGCCCCCGAGGTCCTCGATTCCCGACGTCTGGCCTCGACTCCCGGATCATCTCCATTTTCTCCACGATCGACCCCAAATACGTCAACGACATTTCTCCGCTCGAGACCAGTAGGAAGCAGACGCGTATCCACTTGCTGCTTTGTTTTTTTCTGAGGTCTGAGTGTGTTCAAACATTTGGTGCAGTGACTTTTGTACGTGAGCTCACCCAGCTGAAAAAATCAGTACGGAAATCAGTACTGGGATCCGTACTAGGATCCATACTGGTCTCCAGTACTGATAATTGAGACCGATATCCGCACTGATTTCCGTACTGATTTCAGTGCTAATTTTTTTTTTCCTTTTTTTTTTTTTTATTTTAGGGGAAGGGTGAGAGTTAACTGTTGTACAAAAAAATATTAAAGTTTTATAGTGATTATTTTCCCGAGCTGAATTTCAACCAATAGGAACGCCGCATTTGACATTTGGCGGAGGGGTGTGGGTAAAATGATTTCGATAATTTTTCGGTTATTTCCAATTCGAACGTTTCGAGTCGCATGGCAACTCGAATTGTTAAACTTGTTCAATTCAACTTTTGGGTTAGACCCGAGTCACTGCGGTGTATACCTGCATATGAGTATTCATAGGTATATTCATAGTAAACAAAGAGTTATAGAACTATAACCGCCAGAATGTAAAATACAGCATTTCTATGGGTTAAAATTCAGCTGGGGAAAATAATCCAGCCGAATACCCCTCGTGCTTCAAAATTTTAGATAATTTTCCTCCAGTTTTTTTGCACAGCAACTCGCGGGGCAAGTTTGACAAAAAATCACTCGTGCCTCGCGCTCGTGATTTTTAAGCTGCCAAACTTGCCCCCCTCGTAGCTGTGCAACAAAACACAGTTGGAAAATTATCGACAATTTAGAAGCAGGGGTATTACGACTGAAAATATCAAAATCCAATATTTCAGTTACATTAATGAAACATAAAAGTAAAGTATGAGGCTTTTTCATAAGCAGACGATACTAGCAGAACGTGCCAAAACGATATTTGTTAGATATCTAACAAATATCGTTTTGGCTACTCCACTTAGATATCTAACAAATATCGTTTTGGCTACTCCACTTAGATATCTAACAAATATCGTTTTGGCTACTCCACTTAGATATCTAACAAATATCGTTTTGGCTACTCCACTTAGATATCTAACAAATATCGTTTTGGCTACTCTATTCTTTTATTTATTATTTAGTTTCAATTCGAACACTTTACAACAATAAATAGCTTGGCAATGCCAGGTTTCATTAAATACAAAGCATTTAAAGAAAAAAAAAATTTTATTCAATAACTTAAGAAATTTGGTACTATACGTATGTACTCTTTTTTCTTATAATTACCCAGCTGAAAATCCATATGAAAATCCATGCAGGACCCCATACGGAAATCCTTAACAGAATCCATATGGAATTCCGTATGGAAAATTGAAACAGATTTCCATATGGATTTTCAAAAGCAAAGAATTTATTTTTTTAAATAATTTTTTTTTTTACGAAGGTTTTTTATTATTTAATAATAATTAAAAAAAAATTGGTTAGCATAATTATTTTTATGGCTTTTTCCAAAATAATATTTGTACATATCTTTTATCTTTATCCAAATTTTTTTTTTTTTTTTTTTGAATTTAATTCTTTATATTTTGATTTTATTCTCATCGGTAAAAATTAATATTTTACAAACTTCATATTTTATTTTGATTATTGATAGTTATCGATACTTATATAATTTAATTTTTGAAGTCACGTGTTTTTCATTGTTTTTGTTTCGTTATCTCAAAAATTAATATCGCTTGCTATATTTTTCTTTGTTCCTGACGATTCCTAACATCTTGCTCTATCAGAAAACCTGTTTTTAAGAAATATTCTATGAAAATTGAATATGCAATTCAAAAATAACCTTCAAATTTTTACGAATTTTTATGCTTGGCAGAGCACTTCCGCCTAGTGAAAATATATGATGCGTACACACATGCTGTTAACGTTCAGAAAATTTTTTTTTGAAAAAAATAACAACAAGGTCTCAACTCTATTATTTTAAAAAAAGTAAACAGTTATAAACAATAAGTTCAACATCAAAACTTAACTTGTCTCCGCCCTCTGCTCGGCTAACGGCTTGCAACCTGCATGAACTCTATCATTGTGAACCTTTCTCCTGTTCTCGGCCATCACTGCTGCTGCTGATCACTTGCGACCATGTGTTAGCAGTTTTTTTTTTTTTTCAGTCAAAGAAGAAAGGAACTGTATATGGAGATATGGAAAATTTGTCTAAATTATAAATTGATACTCAATTTATTTAAGTTAAAAATTTGGGATTGTTATTTCTTTGTGCTTTCTTGATTGCACAGATCTATGCTCATCGGAGGTTTTAGTGTACCTGACTTTGGACATTCCAAAAATGGATTTCAAATTTTTTAGTTGAGTTTTAATATTAACATTAAAAGAAAAAATTATAAAAACTTTTTCATTAAAAATATATAAAATTTTTAGATAATAGCAAACTAGAGGTAACATGTTTTTTTCTTACTCGAAAAATTTCAGGTACACGGATATTTGTTTCAGTTCGCCATAAATTGAAAAATAAATTCTTTATTGTTGAACTTATCGTTTATAACTGTTACCTTATTGTTTACTGTTTTAAAAATAATAAAGTTGTTGTTATTTAAAAAAAAAAAATTACTGAACGTTAACAGCACGTGCGTACGCATGTGTGTACGCATGTGAGTACGCATCATATATTTTCACTAGGGCCATGCAATGAGTTGAAACTTCCGAGCTAAATATCTCAAAAATTAGCTTGTAAGGGACATAAAAAACTAGCTCTGTGCAAAATTAGAAAAATTTTGGAAGAAACACGAAAACTATAGGGAGCCACCTTAAGGCTACATTTTTTAATCCTAAAAGGCGGTAGCCCTTTGACGGCGAGTTGGTTTTCAACCGACTACCGTGAAAGCGTACCGCTTTATATACTTTAAATTTTGGTTTTAGGTTAGGTCACTCGTGAAAAAAACACAATTAGGATGATTTTTTTTATCAGAATAATCATCTCACGCATGGCCGATGATTCCCTGAGTAATTTAAAAAAAAAAATGTCCCATAAAGTTCCCGCATTAAAAAGTTATAAACATTTCAATTTTCGAAGCGCTAATTTCTTCTCGGCCAGACGTCAGGCGATTTCCGTATCAGCCGAGAGCATCCGGTTTCTCTGTATGGGCTGCATGTGGCCGAAACCGGATGTTACGAAGCATTGACTCTCTGTCTCACTCTTGCAGCAAGCTGCGAGAAGCCTGCGCAGGCGAAGTGCGCGGACGCAAGAGGTCCAGCCTGGGCCGCACAGGGCATGACAACAGCTGATCAGCTCGAGCTGCTGCAGCTCTCAGCAGAAGACAGTGCTCATGATTATTTTATTGTATGATTTAAAATTAAGTCATTAAGAAAGTAGTCAAATGTATAGTGGCATCACACTAAATTCATAATTAGCATAGTTTAATTAATAATTATTATGACAGATAACCCTAACCAATAATTATTATAGAAATATTTGACTTTAATTTTTTAAATCAAAATATAAAACAAAATATCTAAAGTCGACAGTTGTCCTATGATATCATCTATCTATAAGTTATTCTAATTTTTCTGTAAGCTGTGAGTAAACATTGTGAAATATTCTGTTGCAGCTTTGAAAGCTTATTGGTCCTCATTAACATTAAAGTTTTTTCTGAATGTGTGTGAGTGAATGATTATTTTTGATGTGAAGTCTAAGTATATTTTATATAAAAAGTTTTAAGTTGAATGCACTTATTTACTATCAAAGAACATCTTTTAAATTATTAATGTTAATAAACAAATATGAGAAGTTAGTCAAGCAGCCAAAAGTAAAATTTAGCTTGATTGTCAGAAAGGTTTATATTGGAAGTGTGTTTGTGATAATAAAATTTATCAATGCAAGTGTAGCGATTCAGAGTCTATACATTTCAATGATGATTTTCAGAACTACTTCACTTTCTTTGGGGTTGTCAAAAAGATTTCCATATGCTGACTCTCAACTAATACACTCATAAAGATTAAATTTTAATTTACTGTTGAAGATTTTAAGTGAAATAAACTTTTTCGGTTTAATAGTAATTTAAAAATAGTAAAATAAAAATTCAAAAATCTCTGTTACAAGTATGGATTGCAATATTTTTGTGAAACCTTCAAATTGTGTGGGATTCAATTCAGTCATAGTGATAATTTTTAAGTTCTTTTTTTTTTTTTTTTTACAAGTAGGTTAAACATTTTTTTTAAACTATTAGAATAATAAATTTTATCAATATAAGTGTATCGGCTTAGAGATTTCAAGATATTTTTTTTATTACACTATGATGTAGTGTGCACACTCAACTTGAAAAGTGAGATAAAATCATTTATAGTTTCATCTCACTTTTCAAGTTGTTATATTATATTTTTCAAGATATTCATGGATGCCCTGCTGTATAGCCACACGTGTGGCACACGTGTGGTCCACACGTATATTCCACACGTGTGCCACACGTAAAATGGATTTGAGCAAATTTTTTTAAAGTTTGCTAAATATTATAACATTATGAAGTCAGGACGGACACCTGGTGCACCTGGTCATAATAACGCCTTGGAGATGATTTCCCCAGGAAGTTTTGACTCCGGAGGGGCCAGGGTGGACACCTGGTGCACCTGGTGGTAATTACGCCTTGGAGATGATTTCCCCAGGAAGTTTTGATCCCAGAGGGGTCAGGACGGACACCTGGTGCACCTAGTGGTGATAAAGCCTCGGAGATGATTTCCCCAGGAAGTTTTGACTCCAGAAAGGTCACTACTGACACCTGGTGCACCAGGTGATGATGACGCCTCGGTGATGATTTCCCCAGGAAGTTTTGACTCCAGAGGGGTCAGGATGAACACCTGGTGCACCTGGTGATGATAACGCCTCGGAAATGACTTCCCCAGGAAGTTTTTACTTCAGAAAGGTCAGGACGGAGACCTGGTGCACCTGGTCATAATAACGCTTATAGATGATTTCCCCAGGAAGTTTTGATCCCAGAGGGGTCAGGACGGACACCTGGTGCACCTAGTGGTGATAAAGCCTCGGAGATGATTTCCCCAGGAAGTTTTGACTCCAGAAAGGTCACTACTGACATCTGGTGCACCAGGTGATGATGACGCCTCGGTGATGATTTCCCCAGGAAGTTTTGATCCCAAAGGATTCAGGACGGACACCTGATGCAGCTGGTGGTAAGAGCGCCTCGGAAATGATTTCCCCGAGAAGTTTTGACTCCAGAAGGGTCACTACAGACACCTGGTGCACCTGGTGATGATGACGCCGCGGTGATGATTTCCCCAGGAAGTTTTGACTCCAGAAGGGCCACTACAGACACCTGGTGCGCCTGGTGGTAATAAAGTCTCGGAGATTGTTTTCTGGGGAAATCATCTCCGAGGCGTAATCATCACCAGG
This sequence comes from Encarsia formosa, assembly GCA_038277355.1. Taxonomy (NCBI): domain Eukaryota; kingdom Metazoa; phylum Arthropoda; class Insecta; order Hymenoptera; family Aphelinidae; genus Encarsia; species Encarsia formosa. The sequence continues at coordinate 45,978,234 of CM076186.1, read as the reverse complement.
TGCACCAGGTGTCCATCCTGACCCCCCTGAGGTCAAAACTTCCTGGGGAAATCATCTCCGAGGCGTTATTATCACCAGGTGAACCAGGTGTTCGTCCTAACCTTTCTGGAGTCAAAACTTTCTGGGGAAATCATCTCCGAGGCTTTATTACCACCAGGTGCACCAGGTGTTCGTCCCGACCCCTCTGGAGTCAAAACTTCTTGGGGAAATCATCTCCAAGGCATTATTACCACCAGGTACACCAGGTGTCTGTAGTGACCCTTTTGGAGTCAAAACTTCCTGGGGAAATCATCTCCGAGGCGTTCTTACCACTAGCTGCACCAGGTGTCCGTCCTGACCCCTCTGGGATCAAAACTTCCTGGGGAAATCATCTAAAAGGCGTTATTATGACGAGGTGCACCAGGTGTCCGTCCTGACCCTTCTGAAGTCAAAACTTCCTGGGGAAGTCATCTCCAAGGCGTTATCATCACTAGGTGCACCTGGTGTCCACCCTGACTTCATAATGTTATAATATTTAGCAAACTTTAAAAAAATTTGCTCAAGTCCATTTTACGTGTGGCACACGCGTGACACACGTGTGGCACACGTGTGGCTATACAGCAGGGTGTGCTTTTTTAGGTGAGTAATAATTTTTGTGCGCTGTGCTAACAACTTTTGATTATTATATTGGTTGTTGTCATTCATTTAGCTTCCTAGTAGATGCAATTGTAAGTGCAAAACATCATGTTAATGATGAAATCTCTCTTACAACTACATATGTATTAAAATATTTTTAAATTGTCTTCAAATACTATAGGACTAAGCTCATAAAAAATAATAAAATTTATTTTTATGTTTTTTTTACAAATAACAAAATTTTAATTAAAGCTGTTATGCATTTATGCTGCAAAAGTGAGTTAAAATAAATTAAATGATAAAAAATTATTACATATACATATACTCTATAATCTACAGACTCAAAAGTCTACGGCTGAAGACAGAAATCACATAATAAACTACTGTACATACTTAGTGTCTGATTTTAGTGATTGTGTCATAATAATGTGGAAGAAAATATTTAATATTTAATAAGTCTTTGTTCACCTCTGGGTTTGGTAATGAAATTTTAGATGCTAGGGCTCCTTTAGTTATACAACAATGCTACAAGCATGTTTTAATATCTTCAAATAAATAAATAATAAATTCATTTTTAATTGATAATAATAATCTACTTTTACAGTACATTTTAAAAATATTTGCTAATTTGGTAATTTGCTAATTCTAGGCATGGTTCAGCATCAGATTGGATTTAACTCCAAGTAACTTATAGGATTCAAAACATACTTTTAAAAAAATAAACATACTTTTAAAAAAGTAAAAATTACGACGAGATCGGTTTTTTCTTGGCCAATTGAAAACATACTTTTAAAAAAGTTAAAGTTACGGCGAATTCGGTTTTTTCTTGGCCAAATTCTTCCCATTTATAAAATTTTATATTCTGTTTCTGTTGAAATATTTTTAAATAGAAACAGCTGAAAGTATTGAAATTAAATTATACCTGACGGACGAGTTTTATGTGGTTCGAGTACTATTGTTTCAAACCATCTTTTTTTCTTGAAAAATAAAATTAACAAATTATTCAATTGATTCGTCATTAAAAATCAATAAACCATTCGTTCTCGACGAAGCCACCTAAAATTTAACTTAATTTATAAAATACTAATTATTACTAATTATGGTATTTCCAAAAAATTACACGCATCTATTTCAGAAAATATCTATTATTTTATATATCTATGTAATAACTTACCCAATTTTATTAGTTATTCATTTTTTCTAGTTGAAATTTTAGGTGGCTTCGTCGAGAACGAATGGTTTATGGATTTTGAATGACGAATCAATTGAATAATTTGTTAATTTTATTTTTCAAGAAAAAAAGATGGTTTGAAACAATAGTACTCGAACCGCATAAAACTCGTCCGTCAGATATAATTTGATTTCAATACTTTCAGCTGTTTCTATTTAAAAATATTTCAACAGAAACAGAATATAAAATTTTATAAATGGGAAGAATTTGGCCAAGAAAAAACCGAATTCGCCGTAATTTTTACTTTTTTCAAAGTATGTTTATTTTTTTTAAAGTATGTTTTGAATCCTATAAGTTACTTGGAGTTAAATCCAATCTGATGCTGAACCATGCCTAGAATTAGCAAATTACCAAATTAGCAAATATTTTTAAAATGTACTTTAAAAGTAGATTGTTATTATCAATCAAAAATGAATTTATTATTTATTTATTTGAAGCTATTAAAACAGTCACACTAGAGCATCTAAAATTTCATTACCAAACCCAGAGGTGGACAAAAACTTATTAAATATAAAATATTTTCTTCCACATTATTATGACACAATCACTAAAATCAGACACTAAGTATGTACAGTAGTTTATTATGTGATTTATGTCTTCAGCCGTAGACTTTTGAGTCTGTAGATTATAGAGTATATGTATATGTAATAATTTTTTATCATTTAATTTATTTTAACTCACTTTTATAAATACATCACAGCTTTAATTAAAATTTTGTTATTTGTAAAAAAAACATAAAAATAAATTTTATTATTTTTGATGAGCTTGGTCCTATAGAATTTGAAGACAATTTAAAAGTATTTTAATACATATGTAGTTGTAAAAGAGATTTAATCATTAACATGATGTTTTGCACTTACAATTGCATCTACTAGGAAGCTAAATGAATGACAACAACCAATATAATAATCAAAAGTTTTTAGCACAGCACACAAAAATTATTACTCAACTAAAAAAGCACATCCATGATTTAATGAATATCTTGAAAAATATAATATAACAACTTGAAAAGTGAGATGAAACTGTAAATGATTTTATCTCACTTTTCAAGTTGAGTGTGCACACTACATCATAGTGTAATAAAAAAAATATCTTGAAATCTCTAAGCCGATACACTCATATTGATAAAATTTATTATTCTTATAGTTTTGAAAAATGTTTTACCTACTTGTAAACAAAAAACAACTTAAAAATTATCACTATGACTGAATTGAATACCACAAATATTCAATATTTTCTTCCACATTATTATGATCTTTTCATACCTTAAAAAAATAATTAATCAAATTTAAAAAAATCACAATTAATTATACTGTTTGGTTACATTGAATCATATAACTATCAATAATCAAAATAAAATATGAAGATTGTATAATATTAATTTTTAAAATATTAATAAAATCAAATAAAAAGAATTGAATTGAAAAAAAAAAAAAATTTGGATAAAGAGAAAAAATATATACAAATATTATTTTGGAAAAAAACATAAAAATAATTATGCTAACAAATACTATTTAAACACAAATTTTTTTTTATTTTGGTAATATTTTGTTTATACTGTTACCCCCAATTAAAAAAAATGATTGGATTTTGATAGTAACTGAAATATTGGATTTTGGTATTTTCACTTTAAAACTTATTATATTTTTTTGTACAACAGTTAACTCCCCCCCTCCCCCCCCAAAAAAAAAAAAAAAAATGAAAAAAAAAAAATCAGCACTGAAATCAGTACGGAAATAAGTGCGGATATCGGTCTCAATTATCAGTTCTGGAGTCCAGTACGGATTCCAGTACGGATCCCAGTACTGATTTCCGTCCTGATTTCCGTACTGATTTTTTAAGCTGGGCAGCGAGCCACTTACCTTCATCTTTTTTATTCAAATACTGCTCAAACTGTGCAAATTGTTTGTATAGTTGCGAAAGTGCAGTGCTGTGTGTTTGGGAGGTTAGGAATAGCCAGTGGTAAAGCGTCGCGGCTCCATAATTCATTTTTGTCTAATAGATGGCAGCACCTTCTTAATGACCGGAGTACCTACCAATCTACCGCGAAATTTTGAAATGTAATTGGCCATCTGATCATAACTTTAGTATTTCACTTTCTCAAATCTGATACGTATTTTACCCCGATTCCGATGTTGTTTTTTCTACGAGAAACATCTCTGTTCTCATTTGGTCCAAATGGAAAATGAAACTCACGAAGAAACGCGGTTCTTCGTCAGTTGTTATTAAAACTCATGAAGAAACGCGATTCTTCGTGAGTTTTATCTAAAACCGACAAAGAATCGGTTTCAATTTCGTGTTTCTCCATTTCAAAACAATACACCAGAATGCTAGTCTACTACGCACTGTTTTACCGACATCTCTTCACCTCAAAAATTTTATTGAAAAAAATGAGGTTTAACGTTAGAAAATCAAAATAATATGCATTTAATTTGATTCAGCAATTTGGCATGAAGTGATTGAATACATTTATTTTACATTTGATATGCAAACTATAAGATTTACAAAGATCACAAGTTCAGCTCACATTAACATTTGATGTATACCTATATGTGTGGATCGTATATATAGATATACCTAGCGCAGATGCTGCTGCTGACGTGCAGTGACAAGCAGATACGCATGGGACATTTGAATAAACGACTGAATATTAATTAATATTTATTAAGTAAAAAATGATTTAAATATATATTTATGATGATGATTCATCAAATTTGAGAAAGTATTTTCTCGACCTCGCATGGGACAGCAATATTTCTACTCGAGCTGGAAATATTCTGTACTCGCGCGCAGCGTATTTGAAAAAATGACCGTCTCTTACAGAATATCTCCAACTCTCGTAGAAATACCACTGTTCCCATGCTTGGTCAAGAAAATACTATTCCTGATTGTATCCGTGGAACAGCTTCAGCTATAAACGCGAAAGATACTCCTCTCTGCGGCTCTTGTTATGGGCGCGCACGCACAAATGCGAAATTGCACTATTGCGACAATTGCAGCAAGCTCTACCATTCGCAGTGTGCTGAATTAGCAACTGTTCTGATGCAAGATAAGCAAGCGAAAGCCTGCACGTCCTGCATTACATCTCCAATAACTAATAATAAAGCTGAAGAGTAAATCCCAATCAACTAAAAACTAAAACTCGAGTTATTAATATAAATCCAAAACTAATTGTTGTACTAGACTACTAAATAATTGTTAAACTAGATTATATTCAATAAATATTAGTTGTCAAATAAATAATTGTTAGTTACTTAACAAATTGGTTCCGGTACATAATCGAATCTTGACTATTAAATAAATAAATTAAATAAATACTTATCGGCACAGAGACGATAATAAAGTTAAATAATAATTTCTATTATAGTTAAAAAATAATTTTAATAATAATCAAAAAAAAAAATTGAAAAAAAAAGAGAATAAATAGAATACCGTGGTTTATAAAAAATGAATATAAATGTTCCCACGTACGCTTACTAAAACAAAAAATAGTGAATCAAAAATTTTCACTAGAAGTATAGTGAAAAATAATTCTGAATCATCTTTAAATGTTCAAAAGAACCTGACAGAAAAAAAAAAAATCTGCTGAGATTCTAAAAAAAAATACAGATATCAGTAAAAATAAAATTTTTGTAAGTGACGATAAAATAAAACTTAAGCAAACACAGCAGGGAGCAGTTTCCAAAACAGGAAGAGGTAATATTTAAAGAGATATATGTTCCAAAGGAAAGACAATTAATACCTCAGGACAAACATTAAGTACACCATTCAATACACAAATTGATAATTTACTGAGTCTTGGAAACTCTATTTCAATAAATTCAAAAAAGACGGATTCTTCTAGTAAAATATTGGATGAATTATCTCTTGCAAGTAAAAAAACACCGAAAATCGTGAATATGGGAACATTAAATACATCAGTTGACTCAAGAGCCGAGAATTTATTCAAGTTTAAAAATCCAATAACAATAAATCTGGAAGACTCGGGTCGTTTTGATTCAGAAGCACTTAATGAGAGTCGACAAGAACTTATTTTAAAAAGAATTCCCTGATAGATATCTAGATCGAGTCAGTAAATAATTTACTAGATTTCGTAAATTCTTCCAAGGAAATGTCTAAGTTTAAAATTACAGATCTTGTTCATGATAGTTCATTTTTTAACGCTGCTGAAAAATCCACCGAGGAGATAATAAAATATGTTGCTGAGCTAGAGTCTTTGATACATAATGATGATATTGAAAATTTTTTAAAATATTTGATCCTGAACAAATGTGTAGAATCGGCCGAGGAATGGTTTGCAGATAGAAAACCAACAACGATAGATGAATTATTACCAGCATTAAAAATTCCTTCCTGACGACTGAAAATTTTTACTCCTATTATAATGAATTACTCACAATAGCACAGGAAGAGCGCGAAGATGTACGTACTTATACAACACGATTAAAAAAATTAGTAAATGAAATAAAGGAATTAAAAAAATTAACTCCAGGATCGGATGAACGGGAGTATAGACATTTTGAAACAAGATTCAATTGGTATTGACATGTCTTTGGTACACTCGCTATCTCTAACTTCTGTCAATTAAATTAAGTCGTGACTATTAAAATACATCTCTTGATCGGGCTCTATGTCTGTGGAGAAGTAATACGTCCTCGCGGAATATTGGAAACGTCTACAATTTGTAGCGAGTTGACTTATATCCTTGCAATTTTCGCAAAAATTTTCCGTCGATTTTTGCAAATTTAGCAATTCAATACAGTTTTGCAACGAATGACCTGAACAATTGCAATGTCGGCAGAATTTATTGTTACTTGCAAAATTTTTTAACGCTTTGTATTTAGTACACGCATCAAGATCGTGACCTCTATAATTGCAATATTCGCAATACTTTCGTGTCACGTCATTTCGGGTTTGCTCCCGTTTAATTTGATGATTGTCGATTTGAGTGTTTCGTTGTTTATTTTTATATTTAAAACTATCTTTAGCATTATGACCTGATTTATCACAAATATGACAGATTAAAGAGTTTTTATTTTTTTGCTGTGTTAATAAAATTCTTACTTAATCACAATCAGAAATATCGTGATTCAAATTTTCACAAAAGTTACATAAACGGAATTTATTTTTATTTTCTTGAATGTTGCAATTTTTAACTGTATGACCTCCCTCATTACATTTATGGCAAATAATATCAAGGCCTTCGCTGACTGTATGACCTGAATTTTTATACTCTATACTCCCGTTCCTTTATTTCATTTACTAATTTTTTTAATCGTGTTGTAAAAGTACGTACATCTTCGCGCTCTTTCTATGCATTTTTGCGAAAATTGCAAGGATATTAGTCATCTCGCTACAAATTGTAGACGTTTCCAATATTCCGCGAGGACATATTACTTCTCCACAGACATAGAGCCCGATCAAGAGATGTATTTTAATAGTCACGACTTAATTTAATTGACAGAAGTTAGAGATAGCGAGTGTACCAAAGACATGTCAATACCAATTGAATCTTGTTTCAAAATGTCTATACTCCCGTTCATCCGATCCTGGAGTTAATTTTTTTAATTCCTTTATTTCATTTACTAATTTTTTTAATCGTGTTGTATAAGTACGTACATCTTCGCGCTCTTCCTGTGCTATTGTGAGTAATTCATTATAATAGGAGTAAAAATTTTCAGTCGTCAGGAAGGAATTTTTAATGCTGGTAATAATTCATCTATCGTTGTTGGTTTTCTATCTGCAAACCATTCCTCGGCCGATTCTACACATTTCTTCAGGATCAAATATTTTAAAAAATTTTCAATATCATCATTATGTATCAAAGACTCTAGCTCAGCAACATATTTTATTATCTCCTCGGTGGATTTTTCAGCAGCGTTAAAAAATGAACTATCATGAACAAGATCTGTAATTTTAAACTTAGACATTTCCTTAAAAGAATTAACGAAATCTACTAGTCAAAAGTCAATACTTCTAGTCAAAATTTTTGATTCACTATTTTTTGTTTTAGTAGACGTACGTGGTAACATTTATATTCATTTTTTATAAAGCACGGTATTCTATTTATTCTTTTTTGTTTTTCTTATTAATTTTTTTTCTCTATTTTTTTATTATTTTTATTAAAATTATTATTTAACTATTTTAAGCTTAAATTTTAACAAAGTTCATAAATACCTTTATAAAAGAGAGCTATTGCCATCTTGCGTAAATTGTCTCCAAATGTCTTCTGTTGAATTATGCTTATTCTGTGGAACAGATTTTAGCCGAATGTCTTCTCGCACCACCCGCATAACGCTCTCATTTTGAGAACAAAAAATACCACTCCGTTATCTAAAACCTGCATAACGCAAAAGGAAAAGAGTTTCAATTAAAAACAAAAAAAACAATGCTACATAATTACTATCCATAATCAAAAAATTTCATTTTATAATTCTAATACTTATCATTGTGCTTGTTCCAGTTGAATCTGATGAAGAAGTTGAGTCGGGTGAAGAAAGCGAAGAGAGCGACGATGACAAATCGGATCAAAGCAAAGATGACAGCGAAGATGATAAAGACATTACATCCGCGAATATAGAAACTGACGAAGGCATTGCAAAAGATACTGAACTAGAGGAAGGTTAGAACTTACGATTAAAAACTTATATTCTAATTTGTCTAAATTTTTAACACATAAAACGTACGATATAATTTTTCAAATAATTTAGACAGCTTACTCAAGAAGGGTATAAATTCATAAATAGATGTTTATAGCTTAAATATTTAAAAAATAAAAAATAAAAATAAAAATAATAATGATTATAATGATAAAGTTTTAATGAAACATACTTTCCTTTAAAAAATTTTGAGAGTCGAAAAAAATAAATAGGCCTTTTTTACTTTAGAGAGATCTGAAAACTTTTTTATTTAATCTCCTAAAATAAAAAAAATTTTCGCTCTATTTCAATTAAAGTTAAAAAAAAAGGTTCCAATCTAAAAAAAAAAAAAAAAAAAAAACGAACTAAAAATCAATAGGGCCATACCTAAGGCCTTGGGCCCAGTTTAGTTAGGGCCATTTTGTCGGCAATTTTGAAGCAAGAAACTTTGCTGATGCATGTGTATTATTAATAATACTTTTTTTCGGAATTTACGTAACCAAAAATAAGAGGGCCATAACGGAGATTACTGGGTCTCATAGGAGTCCAAAAAAAAATTTCAAAAAATACCTAAAAATCCTAAAATTTTTCACTCTTTTCGAATCTGATGAGAAAAATAAAGGTTCCTATTTAAAAAAAAAAAAAACAAACCATAGTTGGGTAGGGTTCAACATAAGGCTCTGGGCCCAAGTCCAAGGTCATAATTTTACCAAAAATAAGAATGCCTTAATGGAGATTACTGGGAGCCTAAAAAAACATTTCAAAAAATCACAAAAAATCCTAAAATATTTACTCCTTTCAAATCTGATGAGAAAAATAAAGGTTCCTATTTAAAAAAACGAACTTTAGGTCCATAGGGTCCATCATAAGGCTCCGGGCTCAAATCCAAGGTCATTATTTTACTTCCCCCTCCAAATCATACAACTTTTATCTAAAAAAATCTTTTTCACTCAAGGCTTTGATTTCGAGAAAAATGCATTAGGGTCCCCAAAAAATCCTAATTTTAGATTTAACTCCGATTACTCCTGAAGAGTAGTAAATTTTTAGCGCAACTACGGCTGTATCATCCTAACCAAGGGACGCTAGGGTTTAAAATAGTGATTTTAAACTTTTACCTCAGAATCTAAGAGAGCTAAAGACATCTGATTTGCGACAAAATTTTGCTTATGAAAATTGTTGTTCATCATGTTTTTTAAAATTATTTTGAGTACCACATTTAAATGGTCAAGGCTATTTTTCACCTTAAAAATGCGATTAAAAAAAATCTGTGATTGTTTGATATTAATAGAATTCGATTTATTTCGAAGGACCGCGAGAGAACTAGGTTTTTTAAAGAAAAACTCTGGTTGCACGTATTCACTCGCGAGATTTACTGGTTTATTTAACTTTTAACTTTACAAAGAGTCCAAGCTCTGTTTACTTTAAATATGTTACTGGAGCCGAGCCTTTCGCCTTTTTGACAGGGAAACCTTGAGCTCTTGTTTTCTTGGGCGCTCGCGAGCTTAATTGATTCCGTGACGATTGGCAGCTGCGTGCAGGGACGGGTGTTATGACCGAGAAGTAGGTGGATAGTAGTTTACGCGTTGCATGATGTATTTTAACTATTCGAGGTGAGAAATTTTGAATTGAAAAGAGTGCATCAATATCTTCGCGTTTTGATTGATTTTAGTCTGACTCAGGGGCATGGAGTTTTATCGACGAGTTTATGGGATGACTCAAGTGGATATTAATTACAAATACATAAATGCGAGACTGCGACTAAGTTAAGAATGCGTAAATAAGGATTATACGATTTCTTGATATCACGAGCAGTGGTTACTCGATCTCGGGAGAATTTCACTGAGGGTTGATAGCAAGGTTGACGTGAGGAGTTGCACCAGGTTGCGCAATTATTACACTGTGCACGTGGTCATTACTAAGGATGACCCATGGTGGAGGCCTATGGCACCGGAAGGGTCGGAGGGTATAAGTACGGGAGCATTCATTCGGGATCTTTTGCATTGAGACATTAAGGGAGGGGTACTGGGTAAGCAATTTCAAAAAATCGATTTTTTTTGTTGCATTTTTGGATAGTTGGGCATCTTAAGAATGTGCTCTTAAAATTTTGAGTCATTTGGAGCACTTGTACCTGAGTTACAGCTCTTTCAATCCGGCCCCTTTTTTCTCGCTCGGAGCAGCTGCCGCCGCAACGGGGGAGCCGCTCGGACCCTAAAGTTTCGGTTGCTTTCATTCTATTGTATTAATTCTCGGCACAGGTGGGCTTGTATATTCTTGCTAGGGAGGAATAGGATGCTTCTAGATCCTTCTTACAAAAATTTCAAACAGAGAGCGTCAGTGCAGCCTTGCTCGTACAACTGAACGGTCGTTGGACTTAGTTTTGTGATTGTGTTTTAATTTTTGAAATGCCTAAAGTGTCGAGAGAAGATCGAAAAAAAAAAAATTTGTTTAAGTAGGCCAAGGAAAAGATATAATCCCAAGAAAAATGAAACCGAAGGAATTCAAAGTACGAAATGTGTGTCAGCAAAAAAAATTAAAATCAGCTCGAACTGGAAAGTACCCAAGGATTTAGAAATGCACAATCGTATTATCGATTTTTTGCTTGTATTTACAACGCTTTCTACGTTTGTAAAATGTAAAGACTGCGATGGAGTTATTTCATTCAAAATTGCTGGCGAAGAAGGTCTTGGTTTCAAAATCGTAGTGTTGGGTGAAAAGTGCAAATTGAATAAAAGGTTCATTCCATCAAGTGAGAAAATAGGTAAACAGGACCAAACGCAGGCAAAAAAAGACAATCGAAAGTTCTTGGTGCAAGTATCAAGTTACTAAACAAAATACGGGACTAGCTTCTTTTAAGCATGATTATGAGCCACTGCCAGAAGATGTTTTGGCTGCTATTAAGCCTGTTAGTAGTTTAGGCTATACCGATCCTGGATACACCCCCTCGGAACCCACCCCCGTTCGGAGGGGGTTGAAAGGGTAATAGGGGGTGGGTAAGGTAATTGTGGGGGGTGGTTTTGCTATTGGATTTTGAGTGGACCGTTGGTCTATGAGGGGTGGGTTTTTAGGGGTGGTTTTACTATTCGATTTTTGGATTGACCTATTGTCTAAGAGGGTTGGTTTTACTATTAGTGAAAAATGATTATTTTACTGTTCGATTTTTTAATTGACCGATTGTCTATAAGGAATTTTTTTTTTTTGGGGGGAGGGGGTGGTTTATTATTGGTGAAAAATAATTATTAGATAATATTAGATGGTTTTCTTGAGTATGAATTAGTGGCGACAGCGGCAGCAATAGCAGCAACGTTACTAGGTATAGTCGATATATGCGGTAGCTGCAGGCTGCAGCAGCATGGTATAGTGTGCGAGTGTATCCTCGCACTCTCTCGCAGCAGCAACGTTACTAGGTATAGTCGATAGATGCAGTAGCTGCAGGCTGCAGCAGCATGGTATAGTGTGCGAGTGTATCCTCGCACTCTCTCGCTCTCGATCGTTGCGCGTACGCGTAGCGTCTTGTAGCTAAGCAACGGAGTGCGGATGGTAGAAATGAACGCTGAAAGTTCTGTCCTCTCTCCGAATGCATATGCCACGATGCCGGTGTTGCGTAGTCATTTTTATCATGTGCATGCGAGTTGTATCATCTCGATGGTAACCAACAGGATGTTGTGTCTCGGGATAAAATTCTTTTTTCACCCGTCACGTGGAAAATGTCATAGTGAACAATGGAATAGTTTTTGTTTTCTTTTTTTAACTCGTTATAAAGCAAAATTCAAGACATCAATACACGATGCTGTGTCGTCTTATCGCTTGAAGACGAATAACAGTAGCTCGATCTTTAAAATGTTCTGTCTTTGGATAAAATTTCCTTCTCGTTTGTCCTATGGAAGGGATTCATAGTGCAGTGGCTTTTGTTTTCTTTTTTTAATTTGCCTTATTATAAAGTTCGCGAGATGATTTTCATGCCGCAGTTGTGTGTCGTCGGTCGGAAAGTTTGTGTCGGTAAAGTTTTTAGAAGTTAACAAATTTTTAGTTTTGTTATAACTCCTGTGAACATGGACTCAGAAAAAAAAGTGAAAATTTAGATTCTAGTGTGGAAGGATCTGCAAACTGTGATCAAAGTAGATCAAGGAGTACATCAAGATCATCGTCGTCCTCTGGTTCCTCGTCGTCTGATTCATCAGGATCGTCATCGTCGTCAGCCTCTAATAAAAATGAAACTATTGACATAAAAGGATTCAATAAATTGTTAAAGAAAATAAATAATCAAAATATCAGAGTAGATAAAAAGATAAATGAAGGTATAGTAAAATGAATAAATTAATTCAACTCTAACTTAAAATTTTTTTAACTGTTACTTTTTTTCTAGTTACAGACGATGAAGCTAAGACATCGGCAAAAATTAATAAAGAACTTGACACAAGTAAGTCTAACAAATTATTTAACTTATATTAAAAATTAATGAAAAAAAAAAAAAATTTTTTTTCTGTTTCAGTTAAAAGGGATCTTATAAAACTGACGAATGATACTCAAAAAAATACATAGAGCTTTAAAATTTGAACAAAAAACATGGCTTAAAAAGTATGTAGATTATAACACAGCTATGAGAAAAGCAGCTACCACAGAGTTTGATATTCTCTTTTTTAAATTAATGATTAATGCAGTCTATGGTTCGTAGTAGAATTATTATAACTATTTATAATATTTCATGTAAAACTGTAACTATTATTTTCTAGGAAAGACCATGAAAAACAAACGAAACCATGAGGAAATTAAAATGGGTAATAAATGAGATGGACGTTATGGTGTTGGTGCTATGCTTTCAAATGCTGCATTCAAACGCTGCACGATTTTTTTTGATAAGCTGGTAGCAGTTCACATTAGGAAGTTAGACATTTACATGGATAGACCTATATACGTAGGTCTATCTGTTTAAGACCTCTCTAAAATCAAGTTATATGATTTTCACTATGAATTCATGAAGAAAAATCTAAAAGATCAGGCCAAATTATTGTACACAGACACAGACAGCCTTCTGTATGAAGTAAAAAACGTTAACATATATGATGTTATAAGAAAAAATCCTAAATAGTTCGATACGAGTAACTATTCGATAGACAATGAATTTGGAATCGTTCCGGGCAACAAAAAAGTATTAGGTATCATGAAAGACGAATGCGGAGGTAAAATCATTACTGAATTCATAGGGATTCGCAGTAAACTTTATAATATTCAAGTTCAAGGGGTTAACCCTGTTATGAAAGCCAAAGGTATTAAAAGTTGTCTTTTAAAGTCATGCTTCGTAAGTGAAGAAGTTAGAAAGTCAGTCATTGTTCCTGAAGACTTTAAAAAGTGTCTCATCGATAAAACAATTAAAAATGTTGTTCAGTGTAATATCCGTTCTAGAGATCATATTGTAAAAACTGAAAAGGTTAACAAGATTGCATTAGATCCAGCTGACGAGAAACGATACTTGATCCCAGGACGTACCAATACTCTACCATGGGGTCACTATAAGGCAATCGATAAAGAAAAATTTAATGAACTAGACGAAGAAGACTTGGATTCTTTGGGTACTATTGTAAATATAGACAATGATAGTCTTCTCCCCACTTTTTTTGAGAAAGAGTGGTGGGAGAAACGTTTGAAATACAACCACATCACCCAGCAGAACTCATTCATCAGTGTCACACTCAGCCAAGACATCTCAAACGAAACTTAAACTTGTTGGAAGCGTCTACAGCAAAAAAATTTAAAGGTACCTTTTATTTTTAATTTTCTCATCATTATTTCAATATCACAAAGTACTTTTTTGAAATATTTCTTAGTAAAAAAAAAAAAAAAAAAAATTTTGTTCTATTGTTTTAGATGGATCTAACAAAACTCAATGAAGCAGGTTGCCGAGACAAAGCAACAAGCATCAAAGACTTAGATGTAACTCGCTCTTATATGGTTGTAGAGCTTAGAAACGTGGAAACTCAAAGATATGGACAGAAAATTGTGGCTGAGCTGCATGGTGGGATGTTTATATTCCTCCCAACCAATGTTTGCAAATACTTACAAAAAAACTTAACTGAATACATACAGCTCCAAGAAGCTGCAAATAAACTCAAGTTAATAGTTAAACCACTTGGTGGTTTTAAAATTAAATTTGAAATTGTATAGAATCAATAGACTAACTAGAAAAAATGTATACTCATTAAACCACTTGATAGTTTTGAAATTAATATTGATATTGAAATTATATAGAATCAATAGTTTAACAAGAAAAATGTATACTCGTCACAAAAATGTGATTATGTTAAAAAAAAAAAAAAAAAAAAAAAAAGTTTTAAAATAAATTGAAAATTATCTAAATATTGTGTTTTCATTTCAAATTCCTTACTCAACTGCAACTAAATAATGAAATCTAATTCTTGATCATTTACTTATTTATTTAACAATTTTAATTGAATATTTTTATCTAATTTTAGGATTATAAAATAATGAAGCAATTTTTTATTTTCTAATCATTTATTTAATACAAATTTCTTTTTTACAAATTAAATAAAATACATTTTTTATTAATACACATGTTTAAAATCACTTAATTTTTTTACAATAACTTTTGTTTTTGATTTCAAGTAATTTCTTTTCTAAAATAGAGTTAATAATAAATTAAATAAATTAAAATATAATTAATCCAACTCTTTTGATTCTAAAACAAAAACGTTCTCTATCACGAGCTGCTTGCTCCCACTGTTCTTGTGAGCATAAGACCAGTGATATATCGTACGTATTTGAAAATCTTCCTCAAATCGTACTTTTTTTTTAAATTTTTTCATTACTGTACATAATGACTTTCGTTGAGAAGGTCTAACGATGAAATGAATATACATACCATGATGGATACAAGTTTTATAAAATTTTCTTGTCAGTCCAACTGTTGTGAGAACTGTCAAATCCTAACCACTTAACGTATGCCTGCTTACCACGTCTTCTTAATACTTTTTTCCACCAGATATACGTCAGAATACTTCACTTATTGTAGTTCATGTTCATAGAATCCACCTTTGATTGGTTGGTCTTGATAATCTTTGAGATAATACATCACTGGATCGTATGTACCTACACGTTCTATAGAAAATGTCTCTGTTGACCAATTGGGTGTATATCCTTTTTCAAAAATTTGTTTGGCTTAACTGATTCGTACCTTATCGTTTACTTTAAACTTTTGTTTCTTTACTTTAACTCGACATAGATGTGAAAATTTTTTCAATACTTCAGTCTCATTTTCTTTTCTAACATCGATAGGTTTCATACCTATTGTTCGATGGTTGCTGTTATTGTAATTCTTAACAAGTTCACTTAACATGTTCAACCGTTTATAGTTACCATTCAAACTAAATTTAATCCACATTTTTCTTTCGAGGGTACGATTGAATCGTTCAACGATAGAAGCTTTGAGATTAGAATAAGTAGAATATAAATGAATACCATATTTTTTCATGAGTTTCTCAAAGTATGAATTATAAAATTCTTTACCCTGGTCCGTATGCAGATTTTTAGGCACACGCCCTTGTTTAAATATAGATTCCATAGCTTCTGTGACATCTTCACCATTTTTACGTTTTATAGGAACGGCCCAAGAATACTTTGAAAATACATCTATGACAGTCAACATATATCTATAACCTTTATTTCCACGAGCATAAGGTATCATTTCAACGAGATCCGCATGCCAGGTTTCATCATATCCTCTAACATCAAATTTTCGACGTGTATAATTACGACGCGCAGGTTTATAAAGTTCTTCAACGATTCTTTTTCGTTCCATCTTTGATTGCTAGTGAAATTTCATCCAACTTTTGAGCAAGTTTTTCAATCTCAGTTTGAAAACTCTTCAATATTTTTTCTACAATTGAATTTTCTAGCTCTTGTGACAGCCTAAGAACCAAAGCTTCCAAATTGTTTGTTAAATCTTCTGTTATTTGGATATTATTATCTATCATTCGCTTCTTTAAAATATGTAAATTTACTGCATCGTATTCGTTTGATGAATCAGCAAGATTACAAAGTCTTTTTCTACCGATATCATACTGACCATCTTGGGTAAGTTTATAACCAATACCAGGTGGACCTCGGGGAGCTGTCACTGTAGCTGATTTTGTATCAGTTCGTCCGAACACGTCAACACTCATTATGATACTGATAGAAAACATAAGAATTAGAATCTAATATATCCAGCCTCTTGAAGTTCCTCAATGATAGCTAAAATTTCATTGTCATGATTAGTGTTGCCAGCATTTCTTTCTGCTACAAGTAAACGAAGTCGATCTACTAATTCATTTGGGTCATCCCAAAATTTGTAATCAATGACTGAGTGTCTATTGGCAACCTTGAATGATGATAAAGTTTTCCTATCAACAGTGTTCAACTTTGATAAAATACCACTACCTTTTGGATTAAACATAGGAGCAATGATATCATTGTATTTAGCACTGTTTGAATGATATCGCATGTCTCCTTTTTTATTCAAATGTGCTCCCGATTCTTCTAATATTTTTTTATAATTTGCTTTATCACTCTTTGTTACAGAATCAATAGGTGGACGTTTGAGAACAATCAATTCAGTTAGTCCAACCGTCCTTGGATACTTTTTATTACCAACAACAATATTATTATTTGTGAATGAAATTGGTAATTTACCTAGTTGAAAGTTACCATTAGGATTAACTTTTACTCCATAGATTTGATCCGTTGTAGTATCTTTTTTTTTAATAAGTCGAGTGTAATCATCATCGACAACAACAGAAAAGCTAACGTTTGGTTCAATTTGTTGTTCTATAATATATTCATCTAAACTTGATTTAGAAAAATTCATTAGTTCATTCTCACCAAATTTAAATGAATTCTTTACTGGAGTACAGTACAGCTCAAAAGTTTAAGACACCCCCAAATTTCACTATACACATCTGTCAAATTTGAGTTTGTGCTTAGCCGTAACGGCTCAATTCGGTGTGTCAAGGTCTTAAACTTTTTTTTTTTCATAAGTATATTAATTTAAAAGAAAAACCATTATTGTAATAATATTTAATTTACAAATGAATGTTCTCTCACGTTTCTGTTTAAAAAGTTAATTTTTGAAATACAGCAAATTTCAGTCATTTTTTCACTTTAGGAGCTGTCTTAAAATTTTTTACCAAGATCTTAATATATACACTATTTTTTTCCAAGTTTTTACAATGTTCAAGTTTAACGAGAAAAAATTTCAAGTCGATCCATACAAAACTGTTCGAGCCGCATAAGAAAAATGCATATTTTCAATCAGTTATAAATAACTAGTTTTTTAAAATTTTAATCAATTTTATGCCTAAACCTGTTATTTTTTTCTAATATAAGGGACAAAAATTATAGAATAACTCAACTTTTTTCTATTTTAAACTTATTTAATACAAATTACATAGAAAACTTAAAGGATTTCATGAAAAGTTACAATTTTTTATGGTAATAATTGAACTGTTTAACGAGAAGAAAAACGTAAAATTTTTAAATTAATTTATTCGATTAAATTAATAGAACGGACAATTTGATTTTTAACGCGGTTTTTTTAAATAAATTAGTTGCTTGAGCTTGACATATCTCGAAGTGACTTCTTGGAATGTTATGTTCAAATTATTTAACGTTTAGCGCCATCTACATGATAAAGTTAGAAATTAAATAGATACATTTGTTTTAAATTTTGTAATTTTATCGGTCAAGATTAACATGAGGAAAAAAGCAGTGTCAGAATCAGTAAAATGGCAAATTATTGGTTTGTTTAAAGTTAAAAAAAATCTAACAGAGATTTCAAAAACTCTGAATTTAAGTAGATGTTGTGTTCGGAATACAATTTTCGCGTACCAAAACACAGCAAACGTCAAAAATAAAAGCCGGTCGGGTCGACCTCGTGTAACAAGTGCCAGAGTAGACAGAATTATCATCAACAAAGTAAAAAGAGACAGGAAAATTACAAGTAATATCCAGACAAACTGTCAACAGGCGTATGCTTGATAAAAATTTGAAAAGTTGCGTGGCAGTCCGTAAGCCGCTTCTCACTAAAAAAAATCGTAAAGATCGCTATGAGTGGTGCCGTGACAAATTATCTTGGACTGAAGAAAAGTGGAACACTGTTTTATTTAGTGATGAATCTTCATTTCAACTGTTCTCCAATCGGCCGAGAAGAGTAAGACGTACCGCAGATGAAAAATATAATCAAGACTGTCTTGCCGCAAAAGTTCAGAAAGGCGGCGGGTCTGTGATGATTTGGGGCTGTCTTTCAGGAAAAGGAACAGGTGAACTTAATTTTGTAGAAGGCACAGTCAATAGCGACAAATACATTAACATTCTCGATAACACTATGATTCCTTCAAAAAAAAAACTTTTTGGAAGGCGCAAAAATTGGCTGTTCCAACAAGATAATGCTCCGTGCCATACTTCAAAGAAAAGTTTGCTGTGGCTGTCTGATAATAAAATACCTTTGCTAAAATGGCCAGCTCGCTCGCCGGATTTAAATATTATTGAGAATGCTTGGGATCAAGTAGAACGTATAATTCAAAACAAAGATTTAAGAAATCCCAATGATTTGAAAGTAGAAATAGCTGCTACTTGGCAAAGTTTAAGTTGCAGCTATTGTTTAGACCTTGCAAATTCTATGGTCCGAAGAGTCGCAGCTTGCTATAAAGCCAAAGGAGGAGCAACAAAATATTAGAATTCTCGGATAAAAAAATTCAATTTAGTGTAATTTAAATGATTTATTTGTGTTCTTTAATATGATTATGATGATAGTTTTTTTTATGTATAATTAATATAAAAATTTTACGTTTTTCTTCTCGTTAAACAGTTCAATTATTATCATAAAAAATTGTAACTTTTCATGAAATCCTTTCAGTTTTCTATGTAATTTGTATTAAATAAGTTAAAAATAGAAAAAAGTTAAGTTATTATATAATTTTTGCCCCTTATATTAAAAAAAAATAACAGGTTTAGGCATAAAATTGATTAAAATTTTAAAAAACTAGTTATTTATAACTGATTAAAAATATGCATTTTTCTTATGTGGCTTGAACAGTTTTGTATGGATCGACTTGAAATTTTTTCTCGTTAAACTTAAACATTGTAAAAACTTAGAAAAAAATAGTGTATGCATTAGGATCTTGGTAAAAAATTTTAATACAACTCCTAAGGTGAAAAAATGGCTGAAATTTGCTGTATTTCAAAAATTAACTTTTTAAACAGAAACGTGAGAGAACTTTCATTTGTAAATTAAATATTATTACAATAATAGTTTTTCTTTTAAATTAATATATTTATGAAAAAAAAAAAGCTAAAGACCTTGACACACCGATTTGAGCCGTTACGGCTAAGTGCAAACTCAAATTCGACAGATGTGTTAAGTGAAATTTGGGGATGTCTTAAACTTTTGAGCAGTACTGTACTATTATTAAATGAAGGAAGATTAAATTTAGAACCATTTGCATCAAGTATTGGAAAAGTAAAATCTAATTTTGGTTTTTCAGATACACTTTCGGGTTGATAAATTTCACTTTCATTTTTGAATAAAATATTTTGTTGAGTATCACTTTTGAGTGTTGGTTTTTTTATGATATTAGACGCAATTTTTTGAAGAGGATCAACAATTGGTTGAAAAGTCTTTTTTAACACATCTTCTTCATCAGCTTTTTGATATTTTATCAATTTGTATTTTGTTTTAATAGAATCTCTTGCTTTTACAAGCTTATGAAGAATATCTTTTTGTTTCTGTAACTCTTTCATGTTAACACTTTGATGTATAAATGACGACTGTATAGACGTATTGAAAGTTTTATGTATTTATTAAAAAACAGTCAAATCCTTTTCTATATCGACCATCATTAATGGGATCATCTTTGATTATGACTAAAAAACCATATTTACTATCATTCCAGCACGTTGAGCACAGATCCTTGAATTGATTATAAACCATATCAGTATTGACATGATCATCGTAAATATGTTTTAAATTTAGTTCATCTTATCGAAATACTACTAACACATTTACATTATCTCGAACTAAATGTTTAGCTATACGAGTATATGATTAGCATAAATAGAAACAATCAACATTTTTATGTCTACCCATGCAAAAGAAAGCTCTTACATTATCTTGTTTTTCAGTTGCTATATCATCGAATATCATCATAGAATTTGGAAGAGTGTCGTTTGGAGCGTGAACTTCATCGTGCTCACTGAAAGGAAAAAACTGTATACCTTTTAATGGTTCTAATAATTTTTTCAAATACACATACTTTGATTGATTAAGAGACTTTGAGTATAGGTATATATTTTCAAACCGAACACCATTAGGCTCAGTAATTAGAGACATTAAGATATTTGTTTTTCCACAGTTTGATGGTCCGCAAAAAACGGCTCGTATACTGTCTGGAAGTAAATTACCGTGTCGTTTGGTTTTTTTTATTTTGTTCCATTACAGAATCAAAATTATTTATAGGTAACTTGGAACTTTGTTCTTTAAAATTCATGTTGATTTGTTGTAGACTAATCAATGACTGAACAATTAAGGTATAAATATATCACTTTTATACAAAATTAATTCAGTGCTAATAGAATCTCCTTCGAGTGATGATCATTCACGGTAAAGGATTGGTAAACGATTTGATCAACAAACTACCTTTCGAAGCTCATATTCCAGGATATCAATACTGTGGACCAGGAACAAATTTAAAAAAGCGACTTGCCAGAGGAGATACGGGTATTAACCCATTGGACGCTGCTTGCAAGGAGCACGACATTGCTTATTCACAAAATTCAAATAACATTGAGCTTCGAAACTCAGCAGATCGAGTTCTTGCAGATAAAGCTTGGAGACGAGTTTTAGCCAAAGACGCTAGTTTGAGTGAAAAGGCAACTGCTTACGGTGTTGCTAATATGATGAAGATAAAAAATAAATTAGGAATGGGTGTTTCATTCAATAAAATAGTAAAAGCTGCATCAGTGGCAAAGTCGAAAGATAAAAAAGCTTCGGTTTTGATCCGTCAGGCTTTGAAAAAAGCTCGAAAGACTGTAAAAGGTGTTGGTGGGAGAAAAAAAGTTAAGTTTCCTCGAATTCTTTCTATTCCAAAAAATAAAATTGGTGGGTGGTTAATACCTTTGTTTGCTGGATTAAGTGCGACAGGTGCACTGGCAGGTGGTGCAGCTAGTGTAACAAAAGCTATCAATGATGATCATTCAGCTAAAGAACAGTTGGATGAGGCACGAAGACATAATAAAAAATGGAGGCTATAGCTCTCGGTAAAGGAATGTGTCTTAAAAACTATAAATCAGGTTATGGTTTGTATCTTCAACATCAACAAACAGGTTATGGACTAAAACGTAATAATTTGAAGAAAAAAAAAATCTCCATAGAAAATTTGAAATTGCCAAAAAGGGCACTAGCAGACTGGGATATCATTCAATATGCTAAAAAGTTAAAAATTCCTTATTTTACAGGAGTATTCATGCGAGATTCCTTAGCATCTACAGGACCTCTCATAAACGAGTCTGCTGTTTTAAATCTTGATGATTCCAAAGGATAAGGAACTCATTGGGTTGCATACAAGAAGCGAGGGGATAACGTCGTTTATTTCGATAGTTTTGGTGACCTACAACCACCAATAGATCTCATGCTATATTTAAGAGCATCAAACATCAAGTATAATTATGATAGATATCAAGATTTTGGCTCATACAACTGTGGTCACTTGTGTTTAAAATTTCTGTCTGAAACTATATAAGCTTAGTTTCAAGTTTATTAGTTTCATTGTTATTCCAATTGTCATGGATGGAACTTTGTCATTAATACTCAGTGGCAATTCGTCAGTTTTAACATCTCGATATTTTCCACCAATTGAATTATCTCCTGATAAAAATTATTCTCTAGGATTGGTTGAGTTTATAACTTACAATTCTATTCCAAATATCGATACAGACAAGAACAAATTTTATATTGGTAATATTGAAATTACTATTCCTATTGGTGCATACGACATTGTCGACATAGAAAAATTTTTGCAAAAAGAACTCGCTCCGAAAGGAATAACTTTGAGTTTGAAACCAAATAATAATACATTACAGGCTGTTATGAAGTCAAACGAATCCATCGACTTTACAAAGAGTGACTTCATAGGTTTATGGTTGGGATTTTCACCGAAAATTCTCGAAAAAAACATTAAGCACGAATCAGACTTACCTGTAAGTATTCTTAAAGTACAATCTGTTAGAATAGAGTGTAACATTGTCGGTGGATCATATTTAAACGATCAAAAAGTTCATACTATTCATCAGTTTTTCCCTAGAGTGAATCCTGGTTTCAAAATTATTGAAGTACCTGTGAAAATTATTTATCTTCCCATTACAGTAAAAAGTATTGATTACTTAGAACTACGTGTAGTTGATCAAGACGGAAATTTGGTCAATTTTCAGGACGAAGAAATAACTATTAGAATTCATATTAAATCTTTGTAATGTGTATTGTTTATGATTCAAAGAAAAAATATATAAACGAATCAACATGGAAATGTCAATCAGTCAACATCGAAAAGTCAAGGTGTTAACACAAAAAAATCTCAGTTTTCTCAAAAGGATAGGATTAAAAGTCATTCGTGGTGGTGTTGCTTAATTTTTTGTTGCAATGGCCGAAATTCTAAGTATTCAATCACCGATCGTCTTCGACGATTCCGTAAAAAATTATGAGTTTCATACTCATCAGCCTTATACAATCTCCGAGTATAAAAATACCGATGAGATTCGAATATCCATTCAACATCAGGACCTGTGTGTTCTTCCTTCGCAAAGCTTATTGCATATTAGTGGTAAAATTACTGCTGAAAATGGTACTCGTTTAAGCAATACGCAATTAGTTAATAACGCTATCTGTCATCTGTTTGAGGAGTTTCGTTATGAGCTAAATGGTGTAGAGATTGATAAATGTAAAAATCCTGGTATAACATGTACTATGAAAGGAGCATTATCGTTTACACAAAGTCAAAAATATATGTTAGAAAATAATGGTTGGAAAATTGAAAACAATTCTAATTTTCCGGATAACGAAGGTAACTTTGATATTGTTATACCTTTGAACATGCTCTTTGGATTTGCAGATGATTACAATAAAATTGTTGTGAATATGAAACATAAACTCATTCTCGTTCGATCGAGAAACGATTCGAATGCTGTTTTACAAGTTAACGTGGCAGCAGCGACTCCAGAAGCACCGGTTAAATATGAAGATTTTAAACTGGTTTTGAAAAGAATTGAATGGTTAATGCCCTATGTAACTGTATCTGACAAATTAAAAATTTATCTTTTAAATTTCCTGGGTAAAAATCAATCCATTGACATGAGTTTTAAAACATGGGAACTTTATGAGTATCCCCAGCTTCCAACTTCTAATCGTCATGTTTGGACGGTTAAAACTTCTAATCAGTTAGAGAAACCTAGATTTATTATTTTATGTTTTCAAACTAATCGTAAAGATCACAAAGGTAATAATGCAAGCTACTTTGATCATTGTAATATTAGTAATGTTAAACTCTATCTCAACTCACAATATTATCCTTATGGTAATTTAAATCTTGATTTTAGTCATAATCAATACTCTATCTTGTATGATATGTTCGTTAAATTTCGAAATTCTTATTACAACAAAGATCCTGAACCTTTTATAATAAAGGAACATTTTAAGGAACATATGACCCTTATTGTTTGAGAATAGAAAAATTAACGTGAGTCAAAAGGGACGAGGAGAAGGCAGGAATCACTGGGCTTCAAATAACTAACACTGGCATTTAAATGAACTCTAACTTTTGTGATGAATTTATTTTTCGGTTTCTAAGGTTTACAATAGAGGAGAGTGGTCACGCCGTTTTGACCGGGTGGCACTCTACCTCTGGGAAACTAGGTGGAATCGTCGTAGATAAGCGGTCGCAGCAGTGATGCGTGGTCGCGGCATCACGGTCGCAGCAAGACTGGTGAGGGCGGAAACTGGTCACTCTGGGCAGCTCTGGCGTGGGTCGCTCGCATGACCAATCACGTGGCAATAAAAGGCGGCGGAAAAATAAAAATAAAAAAAGAATCTCAAACACTTATAGTCATTGATTGTTCTAAACAAGATGAATCCTTGAAAAATGCTCCAGTTGATATTAGACTTGAATTTGAAACTAGAGAAAATATCCCTGCTAATACTGCTGCATATTGTCTTATTCTTCACGATCGTATTGTTCAATACAATCCTATGTCGGGAGATGTTCGAAAGCTTGTTTAAAAATGTATAAATACAAAAGTTCACAACATTATACATTCATTTGTTCATCATGGAGTGAAGAGAACTCAACTCTCAAAAAACCCCTTTAATATCTAATGATTCGAAGAAAAATTATAAAAGTTATGATTTTTCAAAAGAATCTGTGAAAAAAGAGGAACCCCTAAAAAAGTATGACTATAAGTACAAAAAAATGAAACTTGATGGTCGTTCAGAAAAATGCGATAATGGTTTGAGAACTAAAACGTACATAAGTCAATTTAAAAACTCGTAAGTAATAAAGAGAGTAAATTGGGGAGATAAAGCAAGTAAGGATGTATCTCACAGAAAAGAGCGTTGGTCGTAGCTCTTTTCACTCTCTCTATTATTACTTATCCGCTCCTCATACACAAACAATTAATCTAAAAATCAAACAGTAAAACCACACTCAAAATCAACTTCTCATAGACAAATAGTCAATCTAAAAATAGAATAGTAAAACCGTCCCTCAGAGACAAACAATCTCTCAACAACCCCTTGTAGACAATAGGTCAATCCAAAAATCGAATAGTTAAACCACCCCTAAAAACCCACCCCTCATAGACCAACGGCCCACTCAAAATCCAATAGCAAAACCACCCCCCACAATTACCTTACCCACCTCCTATTACCCTTTCAACCCCCTTCCGAACGGGGGTGGGTAATCATTTTTCACCAATAGTAAAACCAACCCTCATAGACAATAGGTCAATCCAAAAATCGAATAGTAAAACCACCCCTAAAAACCCACCCCTGATAGACCAACGGTCCACTCAAAATCCAATAGCAAAACCACCCCCCACAATTACCTTACCCACCCCCTATTACCCTTTCAACCCCCTCCGAACGGGGGTGGGTTCCGAGGGGGTGTATCCAGGATCGGTATAGCCTTAACTACTCCTGTTATTGAAGACTTGAGCAAAGACAAATTGCTGGAAAGATGCTTAGGTGGATTAACTCAAAATAACTATGAGTCTCTGAATTAGTTGATTTGGACGATCGCACCAAAAAAGTTATCTGGCAGCTTTCCTATTGTAGATATTGCTGCCAGAGTAGCTGCTTCAGTTTTTAACGAAGGTAGTTATACCCTTTTTAAGTTCCTGCATGAAATGTCCATCGGCATTGATTCAAGCGCTCATATGTGGGCCGCAGAAGCAGATCAATTGCGTGTCAAAAGAACCGACATTCAAGCTAGCGCGGCGACGAAACAAGCAAGAATAGAGAGAAGAGTGAAAAAAAATAAAATTATTGAAGAAGGAATAGCTGCAGGTGAAGTTATATATGGTGCTGGAATCAAAGATTCTGCTTAAGGTAAAAAAAAAAAAAAAAATTTCGATTTTTCATCTTTCAAAACTTTAATTGAGTTTCTCTCAAAACTATACTTTTTCAAGTCGGTGTGATGGATAACTCAAAAAATAATTAACCGATCCTTATCAGACTGCACACACGTACTTAATATATATTTCTTAAGAACTTAACAATGTTTTTTTTCGGAATTTAATTTTTTTAACACCTGTACAGCTACAAAATGGCGTATTTTTTTCGGCAAAAACATGTTTTTTTGGTTTTTGAACTGTAAAGTCGCTAGAAAAATTTTAAAAAATAAAAAAACATCATTGTGTTCTAGATTTACTTCTTATCTAACTAAAACTTCTTAATTTTTGTATTTCAGATGATCCTGTGACGACTTATGCATCACACCGCAAAACATCTTTTTTTCGAGGAGCCTCCGTCAACCTTCTGTCACAGCTTTATTTAAGGATATTTTTTGATGAAAAAATTACAGAAAGTACTTCAAATGTTACTTATTAACGTGCTTTTTTTATAAATTGATTATCTTTTGCGGTTTAATAAATAAAAATTCACAAAAAAACGCTTTTTTGGCCTTTTACCCAGTACCTCTGAGTTAAGCATTACTTATTGTGAGAGCATTCCGACTACGATTCTAACTTAGTTTGTAAGGCGTTCATATTTAACTTGCTTCATATTTAAATGCAAACATTGATCATTTCTTATTACCGGCTCGGGCATTCAAACTCAACCGCTTCAAGCGAGCTGCAGCACAGTGTGCGTGCGGCCGTTTCTGCAACTTCACTAGACCAGGAGTCAAAATTTCTGAAATCGGACAGAAAAACAAAACTTTCGAAATTCGATAGCCTTTGTACACAAAAGTCAAGTGTTATGCTTTAAAAAAAAGCCAGTAAAGTTTTTTTTTTTAATAATAATTTTTCTAAAAGTTATAAACAATTAAACTTTTGGGTGACTATTTTTTTAAATCGCCATTTCTAGAGAACTATTGAATAAAACTTCACAAAATTTTAACAACGACTTCACAAATAAGTAAAGTATTGAATGATAAATAAATTAAAAAAAAAAATTTAATTTGTTTATAAAAAATTAATTTTTTAATAAAAAATTGAAATATTAATAAACTTCTCTTATGGGTAGGGCAAAATTTTTTCAACGATATTGTTCCTTAAAGTGTTACCTAGAAGTACGTGAAAAAAAATTTTGGTAATATTCATAAGAACAAAAGTTGTGAATTTTTAAAGACCGCAAAACGAGCGCTGCGACGAGCGCGGCGAGATGACAGAGCCACGGCGCGCACTGAGGTAATTTTTCGGTATCTGCAGAAAAGTAATTATATAAAAAAGGGACGTGCTAGAAACATGCGGTTCGGTTGAAATTGAAGAAAAGGGATGAAACTATTTGGGAAAAGTCAAAAAATGCATGATATTTTCTTATTTCGTGGTTAAAATCAATTTTAAAAAAAAGGTTATGTTTGACAATAATGCTATCGGCTTGATAACTATCCTAGACACTTTTTATGAGTTTTTCCTGATTATTTTAATCATATTTCGTCATTATTCAACTTAAAATTATTTTTCAAATATCTAAACTCTTAATTATTTAAAAAAATCCACGAATTTCACAAATCAATAAGTATTATGAAAACTGAAAGAATTATTTCCATTATTAGACTTTTTTGCTGAGAATTCATCATTAAATTGAAATATATTAATTATATTTACTTGATAAAATATCAATAGAACCAATAAAACTAAAAGATAAGAATTTTAGATCACACAGAGACAATATTTTATCATCTCGTGAGTACAAAAAAAAAAAAAAAAAAAAAAAAAATGAATAAGAAAGGAAAAAATGACAGTATGATTAAGGTAACTATTTTAGATTAAATATTCACACGTTTTTTTTAGTTATGAAAAAAAAACGTATGAAATATGATATATGAAATATGATTAAAATAATCTGGAAAAACTCATAAAAAGTGTCTAGGATAGTTATCAAGCCGATAGCATTATTGTCAAACATAACCTTTTTTTCAAAATTGATTTTAACCACGAAATAAGAAAATATCATGCATTTTTTGAGTTTTCCCAAATAGTTTCATCCCTCTTCTTCAATTTCCACCAAACCGCATGTTTCTAGCACGTCCCTTTTTTATATAATTACTTTCCTGGAGATACCGAAAAATTACCTCAGTGCGCGCCGTGGCTCCGTCATCTCGCCACGCTCGTCGCAGCGCTCGTTTTGCGGTCTTTAAAAATTCACAACTTTTGTTCTTATGAATATTACCAAAATTTTTTTTCACGAACTTCTAGGTAACACTTTAAGGAACAATATCGTTGAAAAAATTTTGCCCTACCCATAAGAGAAGTTTATTAAATTTTCAATTTTTTATTAAAAAATTTATTTTTATAAACAAATTAAATTTTTTTTTTAATTTATTTATCATTCAATACTTTACTTATTCGTGAAGTCGTTGTTAAAATTTTGTAAAGTTTTATTCAATAGTTCTCTAGAAATGGTGATTTAAAAAAATAGTCACCCAAAAGTTTAATTGTTTATAACTTTTAGAAAAATTATTATTTAAAAAAAAAACTTTACTGGCTTTTTTTTAAAGTATAACACTTGACTTTTGTGTGCAAAGGCTATCGAATTTCGAAAGTTTTGTTTTTCTGTCCGATTTCAGAAATTTTGACTCCCAGGTAAATTACGCGGAGTTACTAGAATGACTAGACCTCCGATTTACGGTTATAATACGGGAAGCGACTGACATGCGGACGGAAGCCCGCGTACGTCACTCGCTCAGGTAGTCGCTGCAATGACTCGTGTAGTTCTCGTCGTAGTAACGGCCCGAATCTCAACCAGTGATACATACCTCTGCAGAAAAAAATATGTCACGTATTCTAGCAAAAACAAGTTTGAAAAATTTTTTTTTAATCTTTCAAAACTTTTCAAAGAGTAAAAGACATTTTTTAAGTTTTATTGTTTAAACTTTTGTTATGATGATTAGGATTCGATATATTCCTTAAGTAATAATCATCCTAAAATTTACATCAGTGTTATCAAAATTAAAATACTTAAAATATATTTTTTTATTAAGTACCTCAATAATTATCTAATAAGACACTTTGTAGAGGCACTAAAGTTATTTATAAAGAAGTTCCAGCAAATGATCACAAGGTATGTCAAATACCTTCTTCATTGATAACCATGACGTTTGGATCCCAGCTGCTTCTTAAAATACTCTTGAACATCCCCAAAGAATTCGACCGCAACTCTCAGAGATGAGCCCTAAGTACTCCCGTCATCGGCAATCAGAATGCTAGGTCCGAACTGTTTCCTAAAATGCTTCTAAATATATCTTGAAGTAATCTCTGAAAAATTTGACTCCATTTCCCGCAGACAACTTCTAGGTGACCTCGTTATCGCTGATCTTGATTTTAAGATACAAAAACGACTCCAGATTATTTTATTATCATCTGAATCTAGACCCTCAGCAAAATTTCAGACCTCTACGTTATATAGGTTTAAAGTTACAGAACTTGGCAGATTTGAATATACGATGACGACGAAAATATACATTATGCGTTAAAGAAAAGCATGTAAAAAAGATTCGAATGAAAAAATTATTACGAACCATTTTTATCTTTTCTTATGATCCTTAAGAAGGAAGTTCACTTTAGATATGATACGCCCTAAAGGACAGTCCACGCAAAAAAGCTTGCGTGGAATAAACCTAAATTTCAAGTAAAATTTATTTAAAATTTATATAAATTTAATCATACATTCTAAGTCAAATTCACGTAAAATTTACGTAAATTTGACAATAAATTCATCTTCTCAAATAGGCCATTTTTTATCTTTGTTTTGAGTAAATTTCATGTATTTTTTATGCCAAATTTACATTAACAAATTTTTGTTTTGTTTTTTTATCTTTCTTCAATATTTACAAAGAGTTTATGTGAAACTCTCAAACATAATTTAAATGATGTATATTTCACGTAGATGAATACTTTAGATTTAGTAAAATTAGTGTAAAATTTACATGAATACCAAAAATAAGAACTTGAGGGATCAGTAGAAGGCAAGATAATTTTTAAAAAAATTAAAAAATAATTGAGTGGTCACTCGACGCTTCATTGGCTTGTTTTACCAACCTCTTTAGGAGCTGTATTAAAAAAATTTTATTTACAGTTATAAAATCCACAAAATACAAATGTTATTAGAAAAAATGATAGTATTAAAATTATGCTAACAGACAAACTTTCATTAGATTTAAAATAAATAAAAAATATATATAATCGTCGCCTTGGAATAAAAAGGTACTATCTCAGAAATTT
The DNA here is from genome assembly GCA_038277355.1 of Encarsia formosa. Lineage (NCBI taxonomy): Eukaryota > Metazoa > Arthropoda > Insecta > Hymenoptera > Aphelinidae > Encarsia > Encarsia formosa. The sequence continues at coordinate 45,947,775 of CM076186.1, read as the reverse complement.
TTATAGAAAGATACTATCTCTCTATAAAATTGATACGAGATAGTATCTTTCTATAAAAATTTCTGAGATTATACCTTTCTATTCCAAGGCGACGTAATGTAACTATTATACGTTACTAAATATTTAAAAACCCTTGATAAATATTATTAAGCTAGGTAAAGCTATGGCCACAAAAATGGAAAACACTAAATGTATATTTAAATTTTCTTGCAAAAACTGTCCAGTACAATATGTTGGTAAAAGTAAGAGAATAATTTTTAAAAGAAGTAAAAAACACATTAATTTTAAAGAACCAGACTCAAAAGTCTCATTGCACCGTAAAAATAGACAGCATGAATTCGATCGGGACAGTGTTAAAATTCCTGATCATGGCAATCAATTCTTTAAAAATAAAATTTATGGAATGCATTGTTTAATTCTAACAAATACAACTTGAATAAAAAAGAACAAGTAAAGAACTTAAGCCCTTTTTATAAAAATATTTGTAAATTTTTGTCTTAAAAAATTTATTCAGTACTTTGTGTATGTTGCGGTCATTTCAACCACAATTGAATTTGCCGCGCCAACTAATCAAGTCAACAATGCAACTGACTGACTTGCTCGGTGCGACTGTGTATTAGAACCTCACCGTGCGTCCCTTTTAGAAGTAAGTTGCACTTTCGCTAGCCCGCGAGCAACATGCGGCATCAAAGCGCAGATGACGTAAAGCCTAAAAATTACATTTGGGCAGTTAGATTTTTTCTTTTAAATTTTACTCTTAAACAATTACTTTTTTCAAATTCACACGTTAATATTAATAAAAATAAAAAGTTAAAAGGTTCATCCACCGTTCTATTATCTTTGTTCACACCAGCAATACCCATCCATCTGCGGCGTCAGGCACATCAGTTTTTTTTTTTTTTTTTTTTTTTTTTTTCTTAATAAGCCTGTGCACGCAAAAACATTGATCCTTCGAGCCATATTGAACAAAGGTAAAAAAGCAATGATTCAGCAGTAGTAATGTGGTTTTAAAGTGTGGTGATCCATGGTGCGTGGTTACAAGTTACGCAACAACCCAAGGAAAACGGGCAGGTGGCCATTTTCATCTGTGAGTCTTCATCAACACGAGGATCATTGCGCGCGCAGCCAGTGTCGTCTTTCTAGTTAAGTTATCGTTATATATAGCTATATATAGATACCCCGTCATCAACACACGGCGCAGACGCAACCCCCTCGCTTTCTTTGACTTTCTCGCAGCGTCAATTCAGACAGTGGGCCCACATCTGATACCTCCAGCGTCGATCAAGAGGGCGCATTTGCCTTGCGCTCGAGTAATTAAACAGCAGCTCGAGACTGCTGATTAATGACAACCTCTCCGCACCGCATGGCGCGTCAAGAGCATCAGTATGAGCCTGCTAACATTAATGTTTCACGTGTCGTGACATAAGTAAACAAGCAGAACAACAACACGCAGCTGTGGGGTCAATACATAGCTGATAAGCCACTGATCTTGCTCATAGAAACCACCTGAAATTGGCTCTTTTTTATAATCGATAAGATGGTAAGTAACAGGATTAGTCTTTGACACTTTGTTCACAGTAAAGATTTCAGTTGTCCAGTTGGGAGTATAGCCTTTTTCGAATGTATGCTTGGTTTTACTTACGCGTACTTTGTCACCAACCTTGAATTTTGGTTTTTTTTTATAAATATTAGTGGTGTATACAATTTGATCTTTATTGGTTACATCTTTTGGCTTCATGCCTATAGTTCGATGTCTTTTATTATTATAAGTAGCAATTAATTCGGGTAAAATATTTATCCATTTGTAATTTCCATTCAAACTAAATTGTTTCCACATCATACTTTTTAGTGTTCGATTAAAACGTTCAACTATAGATGCTTTAAGATTGCTATACGTAGAATATAAATGTATTTTATACTTTTTCATTAGTTCATCGAACTTTGAATTATAACATTCTTTTCCATTATCAGTTAGAAGATTTTTTGGCACTCGACCTTGCTCGAGTATTGATTTCATGGCTGCAGTAACATTCTCACCAGATTTACTTTTGATTTGAACAGCCCATGCATACTTTGAGTAGACATCAATGACTGTGAGCATATACCGGAAACCTTTATTTTCTTTAGCATAAGGTTGCATTTCTACGAGATCAGCTTGCCAAGTTTCATCAACATCTCGATAATCGAATGTTCTACGAGGATAATTTCTCCTTGCAGACTTATAAAGTTCTTCCACTATTTTTTTACGTTCCATTTATCCTGTTTAGGTTTTTGTTTTCACTGGAGCTTTTGTACTAACAGGTTTTGTTTTCGCTGGAGCTTTTGTACTATCAGCTACTTTTTTTAATAATTCTTGATGTTTGACATCAAACCTTTTAACTAACTCATCTACATTCCATTTTATATAACCTCTCAGACGATTCCAATCTGTATCATCAATTTTTTTCGTGAATTCCACGTAATTATTTAAATATTCAAGGTTGACCGCATCTTTTTGACTCACAGGATGAGCAACGTTACATAAACGTTTATTTTCTATATCTATATGGTGATCGGGTATTAAGGGGAAGTCAGACGAATTTCCCACTGTTTTAATCGAAATTGAAAAAAAAAAAATTGAGGAGGTAAATTAAAAAAAGGGCTCTGTAGCACCCTAGTGACACTCGAAATGTATCTTTTAAAAAAAAAATTATAAAAATTGGTTGAGAATTGGCTGAGAAATCTGCTGAACGGTAATTATATTCCATTCTTCGTAGAAATTATATTCCATACTTCATAAAAATTACCGTTCGGCAGATTTCTCAGCCAATTTTCAACCGATTTTGATGGTTTTTTTTTTAAAAGATACATTTCGAGTGTCGCTAGGGTGCTACAGAGCCCCTTTTTTAATTTACCTCCTCAATTTTTTTTCTCAATTTTGAGTTTCCCACCATACTTAATCAAAATTGAAAAAAAAAAAAAGTTCCATACTTCATAAAAATTACCGTTCGGCAGATTTCTCAGCCAATTTTCAACCGATTTTGATGGTTTTTTTTTTAAAAGATACATTTTGAGTGTCGCTAGGGTGCTACAGAGCCTTTTTTTTTATTTACCTCCTCAATTTTTTTTTTTTTTTCTTCAATTTTGATTAAGTACGGTGGGAAACTCGCCTGACTTCCCCTTAATTTAAATGCCTTGTAGCTTTGAAAATCTTTTTTAATTTCATTTATACTCGCTTCGTATAATTTTTCTGCAGTTTTCAATTTTGATGTTAAAAAGTCAAGATTAACTGCATCTTTCGAGTCTTTGGGAGGAGCAACGTTACATAAACGTTTATCATTAACGTCATACTGCTTTTCTGCTGTTAATTTATAATTGGTTTCTCCTCGGGATTTTAGCTTATGACCAAACACATCGATACTCATGATGAAACTAAAAATTTAAAGCAAGTGCAATTCAATATATATACCCCGCTTCTCGAAGCTCCTCAATAATTGCTAAAATTTCATTATTATGTGCGAGGTTTCCAGCTGTACGTTCAGCTATGAGTAACCGTAATCGTTCAACTAATTCATTGGGATCATCCCAGTATTTGTAATCAACACTTGAATTTATTCTCGCAATCTTCAAATCAGGTAAAATACCACCACCACGTTTTTGCATCTCATGAAACAAAGGAGCGATGAATTCGACGAACTTTTTACTTTTATGCACTTTCAATGAACCATCTTTATTTAAATGAGCCTCAGATAACTCTAAGATTTTTTTATAATCTGCTTTTTCAGAACTTCGAGGTTCTCCTGGTGCTTTTAGTAGTAATAAATCCATCAAACCATTTGTTTTGTTGAATTTCACTCCATCAACTATGATATAATCAGAGTTAAAAGAAATTTTTGATTTTCCAAGAGTATATGTACCATCTTCTTTTCGTTTTACACCATAAATTCTATCTAAGACTGAATCATTTGACTTGAGAAGTTGAATATACTCATCATCATTATTATCATTATACATTACGGTTTCATTATCACCAGTGAAGGTTGAATTAAAATCTCCGATTTTTGGTATGTTTAAAGGTTCATTCAAATTATCAATGAAAAAATTAATTCCACTTGTATTTTCATCTTTTTTCCGTAAACTATTTATGAGAGCATTTTTACTTCTATTTGGAGTACTTTGTTCAATAGGAGTTCCAAAGTTCACACGAGATTGAAATTTTCTAACACTAGATGGAGTTTTCAAATCAAACTGAGACGGAGAATTATCAGTTTTAATGTTGATAGCTATTTTTTCTAGAGGATCTATAATCGGCTTAAACGTGTCACTCAACAGCTGTTCAGTGCTAACTTTGTTGAATTTTATCAGTTTGTATTTACGTTTTATAGCATCTCGAGCTTTAATAAGCTTTCGAAGAACATCTTTTTCTCGTTGCACTTTATCCATCTTTATGAGTAATGATGAACTAAAAAAAATTACGCTATATTTATAGCAAAGCAATCGAAACCTCTTCGATATCTCCCATCATTTATACTTCTCTCTTTATCTATTACGAGAAAACAGTGCTTACCCTCTTTCCAACACGCGGAACACAAATTTTTAAATTTTTCATAAGACATATCTGTGTTTACATGATTATTGTAAATATGCTTTAAATTAGTGACATCTTGTTGAAATATTACGAAGAAATTAACATTGTCTCGAACTAAATGTTTTGGTATACTTGCATAAGATTGACAAAGGTAAAAACAATCAACTTTTTTATGCCTACCCATACAATAGTAAGCTCTTACCTTATCTTGATTTTCGCTAGAAATATCATCGAATATAATAATCGAGTTAGATAACACTTTATCCGTAGTTATTACATCATCGTGTTCGCTAAAGGGAAAATACTGAATCTCCTCTATAGAGTCTAGTAGTTCTTTGAGAAATTTATACTTCGGTTGATTAAGTGACTTCGAATAGACATAAACATTTTCAAATCTTACACCGTTTAAGTGAGTAATGAGACCGAGTAAGCTGTTAGTTTTTCCAGAATACAGCACGTATATCGCTGGGTAAGAGGTCACCATGACGATTGCATGTTTTGTCTTCTGCAATATCAAAATTGTCAACGGGGAGTTTAACCGTCTGCTCTGTGAAATCCATTTTCATGTAATGAAACATATAAATACATCGCCACCTATTTATACTTTCAGTTGATTTTCAACAACCATGAAGTAATGATTAAGTATAAGAAACGAGGTCGCGGTCTAATTAATAAATTAATCAACAACTTGCCGTTCGAGCTACACGTTCTCGGTTACCATTACTGCGGCCCTGGTACTAAATTATCTCAGCGTTTAGAAAGAGGTGACTCTGGTATAAATTTATTAGACTCAGCTTGCAAGGAGCACGATATAGCTTATTCACAAAATCGTGAAAATATCACAGCTAGACACGCTGCAGACAAGATCTTGGAAAATAAAGCTTGGCAACGAGTTTCGGCTAAAGACGCTAAATTTGGAGAAAAAGCCGCAGCTTACGCAGTAACGAATGCAATGAAAATAAAAAGGAAGTTGGGTATGGGTTTGAAAAAGAAAAAGGTTAATTTTACAAAAGTAATAAAAGCTGCTACATAAAAAAAACATGATGAAAAAAAACTAGCGAAAGATGCGATAAAATCAGCTCTGCATAAAGCTCGAGAGTATATTAAAAATGCTGGAGGTAAAAGTAAAGTTGCTGTACCACGCATTTTACCTGTACCATCAAAAATTGGAGGATACTTACCGTTTCTCATACCTCTGTTTGCCGGATTAAGTGCAACCGGAGCATTGGCCGGAGGTGCTGCTGGTGTAGCTAAAGCTGTTAATGACTACAGATCGGCTCAAAAACAACTAGATGAGTCTCAACGACATAATAAAACGATGGAGGCTATAGCACTAGGTAAAGGATTATATCTTAGCCCACATAAAAAAGGTTATGGACTACATTTGAGACCGTATGGAAAAGGATTAAAAAAAAGCTCGAAGAAATACCGAAAAGGGCTTTAAACAACATTGATTTACTGAAGTTTGCACAAACATTAAAAATACCTAATTTTCGAGGTGTTTTTATGAGAAATACTTTACCATCACATTCTCATGACAATGAGTGTGCAATTGTAAATTTAGATGATTTTAGTGGACCTGGAACACACTGGGTCGCATATCGTAAACAAGGTGATGACGTTACATATTTTGATAGCTTTGGAGATCTTCCCCCTCCTATACATCTAATGATATATCTCGGCGTGCAATCAGTGAAATATAATTATAAAAGATTTCAAAAATTTAATAGTTCTAATTGCGGAGAGCTTTGTTTGAAATTTCTCAGTGAAGCTATATAAAGAGAGTAGATTTAAATTATGATTTCACTTTAAAAATAATAAAGGAGTCATTAACACTTACTTTATCCGGAAAATCATCGATTCTGAAAGCAGAATATTTTCCACCAATCGAGCTATCGCCTGATAAAAATTATTCTCTCGGTTTAATTCAATTTTTAACTTTTCATTCAATTCCTAATATCGATGAAGGTCACAACAAGTTTTATGTCGGTAAAGAAGTAATCACTATACCGACTGGTGATTATGAGCTTGAAGATATTATAAACTTCATAGAAGATGAGCTTCAAAATAAAAATAAAAAAATAGCAATTAGTATCACAACTAACAATAATACTCTTCATTGTGAAATTAAGAGTAACGAAGATATTGATTTTACACAATCTGATTCAATTGGGCAAATTTTAGGTTTCCATCAAGGCGTTAACACGAGAAAGCAAAAAGTTCCTTCAAAGTATTGGTTTAAGAGTGCGTGGATAAAAATAATTTGTTTCTGCTGCAATCATGGATAGGGCTGTTCGAGACGAGACGATACGAGATTCATGGACGAGATACTAAATTTTCAAGAACCAACCGTTTTTGATGAATCAATAATTCATTATGAGATTCATCCATATCAACCTTATAATTCAAAGAGTTATAATAACAATGATGAGATTAGAATTATGATACAATCTCAAGATCTTATCCTTCTACCATCACAAAGCTCCCTACATATTTGTGGTGAAATAAAGAAGAAAGCAAACAATGAAAATGTCACTAATACTTTAGTTGTTAATAATGGGCTTTGTCATTTATTTGATGAAATTCGTTACGAAATAAATTCAGTTGAAATTGATAGATGTAAAAATGTTGCTATTACTACATTGTTAAAAGCTTTTATTTCAAAAACACCTTCTCAGTTCAATGTTATGCAAAATGCAGGTTGGGTAGATTTACCTCAAAGAACGATTAAAGTTACTGATGAGAATGGTCAATTTGATGTAACCATTCCTCTGAGTATGATTTTAGGGTTTGCTGAAGATTATCGAAAAGTAATTATGCATGCAAAACATGAATTAATACTTATTAGATCGAGAAGTGATAAAAATGCAGTTGTACAAACTAATATGGCAGCAGCAACTGAACCTCAAAAATTTGAAGAATTCAAGATTACCATAAATAAAATAGAATGGCTTTTACCTCACCTCCTTGTGTCAAATAAAATGAAATTAGACCTATTAAATCAATTGAATAACAATGTTATAATGAGTTTTCGCACGTGGGAAATGCATGAATACCCTCTACTACCAACTACTAAGTCTCATGTTTGGACTGTTAAGACCTCTACACAGTTAGAAAAACCTCGCTTTGTAATACTAGCATTCCAAACGTATTGTAATAATATTGAGAACAATAGTACAAGTAACTTTGATCACTGCGAGATTCGCGATGTAAAACTCCATCTAGGTTCACAATCTTATCCGTATAGCAATTTAAATCTTGATATATTAGCTAATCAATATTCTAAGTTATATGAAATGTACTTCAACTTTCAATATGCTTACTATGATAAGCCCCCCGAACCTTTTCTTAGCAAAGCAGATTTTATAACATATGCACCCATCGTAGTTCTAGACTGTTCAAAACAAAATGACTCATTAAAAAATGCTCCAGTGGATATAATTTTAGAATTTAAATCAGTAAATAATATTAAAGATTATACCAAAGCATACTGTCTTATTTTACACGATCGAGTCATCGAATACAATGCTGTTTCGGGAATAGTTAAAAAACATTATTAATATAAATAAGAGTTACTTTAATGGAATTAGTTAGTTTTATACATCATGGAGTACATAATAGACCTACAAGGTTTTAAAAAATTTCCTAATGAATTTATTTTCAAAGAAGTAGCAATTTATACGCTAGAAGAAGATTCTTTGCCATTGGTGTATTTATTTGCATCTCCTTACAACTGGTCAAATCAAACTAAAGAAGAGATGAGTGTAAATATTTGGTTAACATCAAATTACCATGGACTTTTTTGGCGTCAAGGGGATATTCCGTACGATGATTTATATAAAACTCTCCATAATACTCTTCACAATGCTAAAGTTTGTTATAGGGCTACTATTCAAAAAGAATAGGACTCGGGAATACAACCCACGATGATTAGTCGACTCTTTGAATTGTCCTATAAGCTGAAGTTTTAATCAGTCATCCACTGATTATCTTCCTGAAAAATAAAAAGGGAAACCCGACCGCGGTAAAAATTTATTATTCGCCCTTTCTTACCTCGGTGGACGCAGCTACTCAGGATTTTTCCGGTAGGTGGGTGTGGGCTAAAGGTGATCGAGCGCGGGAACACGGGTTCTCAAATTAATAATAGTTGAGTGATTTTAATGCTTTTAATATAACCAACTTAAAAATAAATACAACAATAATTAATTTGATAACACGATAAAGAAAAAGTAGCAAAAGTTTCGATAATAATCTACAAGAAAATCGACCACTAATTAACAATCAGTATTCTTAATTTTATCGGCGCGCGCACACACAATTAATCAACCGCGCGCGAGAGAAAAACAAAGTAAATAGAAATCCGAGTATCGATCATACACACTCCTTCGTTCACAATAATCCGCATACAATAATTAGACTTACTTCTACGCCGCAGGTGCACCTGTAATTAGCCGCAAGGCTTAAATTTAGCTGACAAGCTTGACGATAAAACTTTGGGGCCGCTGGGCTCCACTGCCGGCGTTCTGCTCCGTGCCGTCGACTCGTACCAGAGAATATATAATTATCACGAGATGACAATCACGCTGATAACGGAGATTCTCTTCGTTACGATCTCGTGTCCAACCTGCACAGCCACACTAACTTCTTTCCAAACGTTTTATTGTGATTAACGATATTTAAACTATTCAATATACCGGCGATGTATATTCGAATACGCGTGTAGTGATACTGACTCTCGGTCCTCCTCCTACCCGGCCCGATATTCTATCGTTTCCCGCGCGTTCCGCTCCCACTCGTATCGTGTTCTAACGGTCGCGCGGCGAATACAAATGTTGCCGCGATTTTATTAATTCGACCGTTACAAGTTATATATATCAAAGGTCTTGAAAAAAAAAATGGTTAGATGAAATTGGAATAAAAAATGTTTTAAATTTAGAAGATATACAATGTCCTTCATTAAAAAAACTTCGATCGCAATCAATTAAGTATGCTTGTCATCATCACAACAAAATGAAACGTAGTAGCATCCATCCTTACTGTGCAGTCCATAATGGATTTTTATTAAAAAACTGGTTAATAAACTCATACCAAAAAAGTTTTTTTATCGACAACTGAGAAGACTAAAAGTTTTTTTATCAACAACTGAGAAGACTAAAAGTTTTTTTATCGACAACTGAGAAGACTAAAAGTTTTTTTATTAGTGGAATAGGCCTACAAGGGACACCACTTTGAAAAAAAAAAAAAAAAAAACGCACCAATCACATCTACCTCTAAGGTGGTGGGGAAATGATGTATAAAGCACTACATTTTCATAATTATAGTTCAGTCATCATGGATCTCATTGTAGACGCAAAATGTTTCTATGATAGCAAACGAGATTTTATTATGAAAGAATTGGCTATAGTTGCAGTAAATGAAGATTACATTAAGCATTGGATTGCACAGCCTCCATGTCCCTGGTCAGAGCTACCATATCTGATTCGATTACTCAATAACTTATACACCGAAATTCAGCATGGTCTTAAGTGGTCTGATGGTGACGTTCCTCTTTCGGAAATTTATGACGATCTTCGATCAATAACACAAGCATCGAGATGTATTTTTGTAAATAGGAATGAGATGATTAAATTATTGTTTAAAATAATAGAAAAACCCATCATCAAATATTGCTTGATATTGCTCGAAGTGCAAGAGCAATTTTCGTTCATGGTAAAAAAGATTTGAAGTATTTGGAAACCTTAGTCTGTCGTTCTATTATTAATATTAAAAAGTATCATTGTCCAAGTTATGATAATATTAAAACGATTTCAACATCTCAAGATCAGTGTTTAATTCACGAGTTGAAAGAAAACTCATCATTCAAGTATTGTACTTTGTATAAAGCATGCTTACTCAAAACATGGCTTCTAAGCCTGAATGAACACTATCCACTACAAAATAATGTCGTTGGAGATTATCCCATTTACTTGGATGTTCTTCAAGCGCATAAGAGAAAAATTGATCTGGATGAATTTTATAAAGAAGCTATAGATGAAAATTATTTTTCTCAACTTTTAAATAAGTTTTCAAGAGTACTAAAATAAAATCATCACGAGTTCCTTCAAGTTAAAACTTCAAAGACTTCCTCGTGTGGATTGTGAAAATTATTGTTTACCTTATTATGATGGTAGTGATGATGAAGAATTAAATATAAATAAAAAAAATATTACATGCTTAATTAATACATCAATTATAAGAATCCCTACTAGACCACGAAAAATTCCCACAACAACCAGAAAGTGTATAAAATCTTATCAATTTTCCATTTTTGCTCATTCTAATAAAAACACTTGCTCAGTCAACAACATGGAAGATTACAATAAGCAAAGGTAAGTTTTAAGCATAAACACTATGACCAATTATAAAATTAATACTTTGTTTTGTTTACAGTTCAAGTCAGGTTGAAAAGACCTTAAAACCTGAATCTCGAGTTAAAGAACATTCTGAGAGAAGCTCAAAATCTAGGATTTCAAAATTATATGAGACCGTTGACTGGTTAGAAGTGAAATTATCTGATTTGAAAGCTATTGAAGATCAAAGAGCAGCTGAATTCCGAGAAGAAATTGATCATTTGAAGTTTATTCAAGATAATAGAGCATTCGAACTTCAAAATCATATTAGCCGTAGTGCTGAATTAAAAGAATTTCAAGATCTAAGAGACTTAAAATTTCGTAATGATATTGAAGATATTTGTACTCGTTTAGAACGATTAGAACTTAAGTGAATGTAACGAACCTATTAAATAAGTTTCAAGTGTGTGAATTGAAATGAATAAATAAATAAATACTCATATAGAAGATAAATGATTTTTTTTTTATTTCAACCTTAACCTTGTTACTTTTTATTATAGAATACAATTACATAATTTGGTTTTTAACAAATTAACGTGAACAATAAAATAATTTGGCTTTTTAGTTTTTTTTCAACAAAAATACAAACACACAATTATATAATTTGTTAGTTTTTTATGAAAATTATAAATACCGACAAACTAAATTTTTTTTTATTTATTCAATTAATAATGTCCCCACGGTAGAGTATCCGTTTGACCTTCAAAAATAACTCTTTTATCATCATAAGGACTCAGAGTTATTTTTGAAAATTTTTCTGTGTAAACTTTATGACTATGTGAACGTATGACAAATTGATCTGCTTTTTGAAAAGCTTTATGACTAAACAAACATTTTTCATAATCTTCAATAGTAATTTTTCGCATAACAGAGTTTTTTATTCCTTTCGCTCGCTTTTCTACATAGTTATTTGTACTTTTTACTCTTTTATTAACAGGTTCATAGTCGCTATCATCATCATCATCATCATCATCATTTAGAATTTTTTCTACCTCATAAGCATACATCTTTGATCTCAATCCTACAAACTTAGTCATTATTAAACCATTATTTACATCTTTGAATTTGCCTACTACCCTGTCATTTAAAGGAACTATTCCATATTGATTTCCATCAACGTAAGCTGATGTATCAAATTTGTCAGAATCTTTTTTCATTAGTTCATATATGTTAAAATTACGAAACTCATAAAGAAATGAATCAGTATCCGTATAAAGCAAAGAGATCGAATTATCATCAACTTTTTCTTTTATATAACCGTAATGAAAGTCGTACATATACTGTTTAGACAGTTCTAATATACAAAATCCTATGTAAATAGGTTTATTCAAGTATACTTCTAATTTATCCATTTGAACTAGTAATAATTCATCATCTAGAATCAAATAACTATGACAGTTAGGTGCTGCTAATCGAGCCGCTGCTCCGTACCGTTCTTCCCATTGATCAATTATTTTAATAGACTTACGGGTCCTTGTCGATTCTAAAAATTTACCAAAGATGCTATTGTTCATTAGCTTGAAGAAATATTTATCAAATGCATTTGTTGCTTTTTTTCTTAAACTACTATTTAAATCTATATAGGATTTTAACCACGGTTTTTGAAAAAATTTTAAAACTCGATGAATTTTTTTAAAATCAAACCATTTGCTAACGCCTGCTTTAAATTTCTATAGTGTATAACATATTTTTGTTTATCCATTAATGTTGTCATTAATTTCGTGAAAGAAGAACCATTTGGCTTCCAATGTTCAGAGCAAAACGGTAAGTCTTTATGTTTATCGTGATATTCTTTGGGATACTCAAGATCTACTTCCCAAATAGTACCAACATCACCATCGTCTTTTAGCATGTGTATCAGCTTTTCAGTATCTTTCAAATCTTTATTACCCTTCTCGATTTCTTGTTCGGTGACCCAAGTGAAGCCATTATAGGGTAAGTGTTGCTCCATGCTCCAACCTGTAAATAAACATTTTTTTTTTATTATTTCATCTACTCTTTTTTTATCAACAATTATTTATTTAAACTTAACATAAAGATTATTAGCATCTAGGAACAACAAATACTTGATATCTTCGTTAGGATTAAAATTTTTCATGTACTTGTTATTAGCCTTAGAAAATCTATTGCTGCATTGAGATATTCCTCCTCTGATACCTGTAATCAAAATAGCAAATAGTATTTATAATGATTAACTCAATTATAAAAAGATAAGTAAAGTTTTAAAAAAGTACCTTTTTCAATGAATAGATGCATATCTATATCTTTAAGTAGTTGAATTTCAATTTTAGTGTATTTCAACATTGAGTCTCACGAGAGACCGGGAGCTGTATACTATGCTGCAGGGTCGAGTTGATACACTTTTAAACAAGTCGTTCGAAAATTTTCAAAAACTTGAGTGAGAAGCAGAACATCGGTTTTCAAATTAAGCTCACTATATTGACCTAGATTTTTTATGCCAAATGTTTTCCAAACATTCTTTGCATATTCGTAATCTTTTTTTGTGATTTGACTACCCGTCAAACAACTCTTGAATTCTTTTCTGTTTGGTAGTTTCGAGTCATTTAACTTATCCGTAGAATCTAAATATTCATATGGGAACACACCCTTTTTTTTTAACAAATCAAGTTGTTGTCTAGATAAATTAGGAAAATCTTTTTTAAATTCTTCATCAAGAATCTTAAAATCTGTTAAATTTGATGATAATTTATCCAATGATTCAGCTAAAAAATGATAAATCAATGAATTTGTAGGTTATATCATATCCTTCGACATTTTTTTTCAATTTAATAAAATTTTCCTTATTATGAGGTATTATTTCAATTCTTCCTTTAAAACCTCTCGCAATGTCTCTTATAAAAAAGTGTGAATCATACCTATAACATGAAAAAAAAGAAAATTAATATTACGATTTATAACAATAAAACCAATATGGACTATACCCTGAGAAATTATGCATTATTATTGGGACTTCTTGTGAACACTGATACGATAAATTACACTTGCTATGCGAGGCCCCGCGGTATCTATAATGAATAGTTTAATTAGTTCTTATCAAAGTTGTTAATAATTAAATTTTACCTTCCACTCCAGTGACAGTGATCTCTAACTTTTTTCAACGCAATCTCATTCGTTGTTGCAAAGGCCTCTTCACATATATGACATTTTTCAGCCTTTTCAAACTCTTCTTTTTCTTGTTCAGTTAATTTCATTTCAATATAATTATCAAAAGCTTCGTCAAAAATTTTTGCTAAATCTTGTAATTCTTTGATGAACCATTTAGCAGGATTACTACCTTTGGGAGAACTTTTATATTTTGACTTAATTTGATCATGATTAGATTTTTGGTAATAACCAATGCTAAAAGCTGCATGTTCATGTTTTTTACATTCTTCTCGTTTATTTAATTCATTATCATCATTGTTAGACTCAACTTCTTTTAAAATACTTTCTAAATCCGCATAAATAACAAAAGGAAGTCTTTCTTTATTCGAAAAGTTTTTAAATTTGATTTTATCTTCACCATAATATGGTAATAATGGACGACCTTTGTTTATTTTCTTGCAGTCTTCTTTATGAATATCGAGCTTTTTTTGTGAAAGGAAAAAATGTAAACATGAATTGCAAATATATTTTCTTTTTTTCTTATTAGCTAATTGAGAACAGATTAGACGAGATAAATTTTTTATCCACACATAATGATAGTATATTTCAGTTTTATTTTTTTCGAATTCGTTTTTATTTGCTTCATTTATATAGTGATTAAGAACCAATAATAGATTGACATGTCGTTCTTGTTCAAACTTAGTCACATACATTGGAACAACTATAAATTTTTCATCATTCTTATCGGTTTGCTTTAAATAATAAATATTTACAGAAATGTTATTTCTTTTTTCAAATAATGGCGTTTGATCTGGATGCATTGGAAATTTAATGTTTGAAAAATTTAATTTCTTTTCATTTTTAGTACCATCGTCATTGAACTCATTATCATATTTTTTATAATGTTCAATTCTTTGCGCATTCTTTTTTACAGGGTATAATGCATAGTAAATCGACCATTTAAAGCATTGATCGTCTGAGTTAACCACGTTTATGCAAGCTTGTTTGTTTTTTATGAATTTTGGTAGATAACAGTATAAACTACCTCAAAATGAGCTGTGTTTATTCACATTTATTCCAAGATTAACTATTGATTTAAGTTGCCAGCCAGATTGTTTTTGATCGAATTCTAACATGTCATGTTCAATTGGTTTTTTAATATTTTCCTCAAACCATTCTTTTAAATTGGTCAATTTATAAATACATTAGCTTTTGTATTGAAATTTTTTGTGTGAAATTCTTTATCTTCTCCCTCTTTTTGCAATACGTACTCGGCTGATAAAACACCCCAAACTTTGACTTCGTCTAGCTTTTTCAAAGCATTTTTTATACGTGGTATAAATAAACTCAAAGCATCTTTAAAAAATTCATTTATATTTTTATGTAGTATATTAATAACTGCACTGGTTCGCACACGATCTTGAAAAGCAGCATTTATATCAACCCATGAAACTCTATCACTAAGTTTTACTCTATTTCCAGCTCACGTTTTAAACAATAATTTTTTAAACTGTGACTGCAACCCTCGGAGTGATATTTCAATGTTGTATAAATGACTTCTTTGCTGTGTTGTTAAACTGTTATTTTGTAAATATAATTTAATTTTTTTATTAATTTTTTTCTCATCAGCAATCCATTTTTGAATTTCAAAATTAACCCATTTTTGAAGTTCAACATAATAATCAGGCTGTATAGCTTTCAAATCTTCATATGCTTTTTTCATTGATATTATAAAGTTTTCAAAGTCAACCATTTCCATCTTGAAATCTATTGAAAAAAAAAAAAAAAAAAAAAAAATCTTGTTAAATTAACCTATTGATAAGTGAGTACTTTAAAAACTATGTAAAAGTTCACATGAGATGTTTCAAAAGTTTTTTTTTACATTAGTATTTAATTTTATTTAAAAAACACTGTTTACATGAAAAACTTGTTAATATTTATTTTGAAAACATTGTTAATAAGTATTTTGAAAACACTGTTAATAATTTTTAATTTGAAACACTTTTAACTCTTAAAGCGCACACCGGGTCAAAATGCCCCACCCTCCCACTTGCGCGTGTATTTTAAACAGATGAAAATTCAATAACTCCATTTCCTTGATAAGTAAGAAACAAACGCATCTTATTTGCCATTTGTTGCATCGCATTGTAAAATTCTAGATTTTCTAGTAAGAATTCCACTTGTCTTTTGGGTAGAAATACATCAAACTCCTATTCTAGTTCGGTTACTATTTTTTCGCCAAAGCGCGTTTGAACCTTTTTTAATTTCGTTACCATGTACGATCTTAGTTCTAATTCTGCAACAGGTTTTGTTGGCTTATAGTTTGCAAGAGAGGCTGAATTTAATGCTGCGAAATCCATAATCTATAAAAAAATTTTACTTATGAATAAATCAAACGTTAACTTGAAGATGTACATTTAATTGTACAATAAAAATTATTAAAAAAAAAATTGTACATTAATAATCTTAAATCATAAATAATAAATTTTCTTACTTATTTAATTTGCAAGTTTCTGCGGAAGATTTTATGAGAAAATCGTTGAATAAGGACTGTAACAATTACGTTTTCACAAATAATCGTATACTGAAACACTGAAACACTGAACATTTCAAAATCAAACGTTCCACTCGAAAGCTGTTGTGAGAATGAAAAATTAAACGTAGTTTTGAGTTTTCCAACAAATTAGTCCTTGGAAAAAATTATTTTAAATCTGAGCTGCAACCAAAAAAGGTTTTATCCCCCTCCCCTCCTCCCATAAATTCGATAAAAAACAACTTATTTAAAGATTTCGAAAAGCCCCCCCCCCTAAATTCGATAAAAAACAACTTATTTAAAGATTTCAAAAAAAATTTTTTTATAGAACAGTTTCCTATGAAAAATTTTTGATTTCCGCAGTATAGTTGTGGCTTTCATTTAAGCAAGTTGAGATATTAAAAATAATGGCTCGAACAATGGAAACAATAGATTTAACAGTAAGTTTTTGTTAGAAATAATTTTAACGATCAAATTTGAATTAAATGTAATTTTCAGGGAAGCATGGTGAAACCGTGTCACGCTCGTCGCAATGAAGAGCATGCTATGCTCTTATGTTTATATTGTAATAAACCTTGTTATGAGGAACCATTACTATTTTTCCCGAGCGATTTGAATCGGTGAGTTAGTTTTTATTTTATTTTATTTTATTTTATTTATTTTTTTTTTTAAATCTAATTTTATTTTTTTATTTTAGCGCACTGGCAGGTGCAAAGGTAAAAAATAAATCTCTTTGTCATCAAGAAAATTGGCTGGAACAATTGACAATATGCAATTATTGTACTAGGACTAATCATGAACCGGGATTGGAAATAGTGGAATTGGAAAAGTAAGTTTTATAATTATTAACTAAACATAAGTTAATTTTTTTTAATTAATCATAAATTAATTTTTTTTTTTTTTTTCAGACCTGCCGAAAACGAGATTATTAATATAGAGTGAGTATAATAATTTAAAACTTAGTAATTAAATTAACTAAATTATTAATTATTTAATTAATTTTAAGGTCAGACTCCGATGATGGCGATGATTATAAAACGAAAGGAGGAAGTGCTCCCGATTCAACATCACCGGCTAAAAAGCAAAAATTATGTTAAAAGTGTGTGCGCGTGTTTTTTAAATTTGTGAAGTGTGAAAAAATATTCAATGTTTTTTAATTAATCAATGTGTTTAACAATTTGAGTGTAATTAAATTCAACTAATACTATGTATAATGTGTGTGAATAAAAGTTCAAAATATTTAATTTTTTTGAGTCTTCTCAATTACATAAAACTATTGACCTTGAACCTATTATAATTAGAGCTTTAGCATCCGTTCAAATTTAGAAAAAAGCGCGCGCACTAGCAGCGCAATTCTGGTGCGCGAGATGCTCAGCGGCGTTGCCCCAACGCGAAGTCAGGCTTCGACCGTCGTCGCGATCGGTCGTCTTCCCGTTCAATAGTCTTTTGTTTTTCTTAACCTCAAAATAATAAGAAAACTCGCGCGAAATGCTTAGCGGTGTTGTCCAAAAGTGACTCTCGCTAATGCGCAATGATCAGCGTCCACGTGATGACTGCGTGTTCGTCGCAGCTACTATATTTAGGGTCCACGCGGATGCATTTTGGCTGCGCTCCAGCATTCACGTGGATGAATTTGGCTGCGTACCAGAATCTCCACGTGGATGAATTTGGCCGCGCGCCAGAATCTCCACGTGGATGGATTTGGTTGCGCGCCAACCCCCCCCCCCCCCAACTCTGCTCCAGCAGCAAAAGCTCAATCTACAGGTCAGTCACAGCAGTCACCGAAGCCACAACAACTATGCCAGCAGCCTCAGCAACCGCCTTACCAGTACCTGCCTCAGCCTCAGGAGCCACAGCAATATCAGCACCAGTGGCAGCCTGCAACAAAAGGATGTGCCTATTGCAAAGAGGTGCCCTTTATCGCTCACTTCCCGGCTTTTCTTTGTGTTGGACTGTCAGAAAAGCTATCTGTGGTACAGGAAACCAGGCTCTGCTTGAACTATCTACGATTTGGTCACTTTGCAACTGCTTGTTCTTTGGTAAAGTGCAAGGTTCCAGGATGCGGTCTTGGGATTCACACTTTACTCCATCCAGACCCCGTGTCTCCAGGCAATGCAAAGGCGCCTCCCGCCGGAAAAATTAGTGCATCCCCAGGTGTGATCGAATAGTTAACGGTGAGTAGTAACTCTTCTCAGTGGCGCTGAATTGGAAGTAAGAGCCTTCATTGATCCTGCTTCAGAAGGATCCTTAATTTCAAAGCGCGTAGCTCAGCTCATAAGGTTAAAGAGGCAACCTGTGAATGCACTGGTCAGTGGAGTTAAAGGTGACGTTCACCTAACCTCAAAACACAGCACCCATTTAATTCTTAAGTCTAAATGAGATACTAAATTTTCATTGCCATTTTCAGCAATCATTGTAATTCAACCTACAGTTTTACTGACAAAAAGCTCAGTTGGTGCAACGAATTGGTCTCATATCAATCAACTGGAAATGGAAGACCCAGAGTTGCTCAATGATGAACTTTGATGGCATGAACCAGATTACCTCAAAAAAGCTGTAAAATAGGCCATTTTTTAATCTTTGAAAAAATCTCCCGCCAAGCATAAATGAGATGGTGACCTCTAATTTGCGGCAAAAGTCTTCTATTGGATAGTACTTTCATGTGTGACAAAATATGTTATTTCACTGGTGATACGTCTTGTGCTTTACAAGTCTTTCGAGCCTTGAGATTGTCCTAAAGCAAAAATAGCACTATCTCAACAATTTATGAAAACATCACGCTAATCGGTGGTCGACGCAAAGTTTCTGTGGGGGTCGTGATCCCCGCATATGGGTTTCGCTGTCCCCACAGCGTCGGTGTATTCCCATGCACGACATGTGAGGAGAGTCGTCCCCAATTTTTCCTCAGTGTATATGACGGTAAAAGCGCGTAAAACTGAAAAACTTCTAAATTCGCTTAATTGTATACGAGTGGCTGCTAAGTTTTAACGTTCTATAAATAATTGAGTTGAAATTGAGAATCATATTTTTATTTTTAATGGAAAATTCAAAATGGCTGCCATAAAATTTTTTGAAAACAGTCAATTTTGAAAGAAAATGCACCCGAGCAAACATTATAATTCGGCGCGACTTCGGCCGGAATTCGTATCCGAACTAGCCGAAGTGCTGCCGAATTTGGCCATAGTTCGGTGGGGGGCGCGGCGACGCTTTCGGCCCGAAATTGGCCGAACGCAAAACAGTGCAAAGCTGCTCAGCTAGCTGACGATAAACTTTACCGATGTGCATTTATACATTAATATTCTTATACAAAAACTGAATTTTCATATAAATAATTACTTCTAGAGCCCTGTGAAAAATGCTTGCCAGAATATCGCCAGAAGGTTGGCAGATTAAACAAAATTGCTTTAACAGATTCATGCCAGAAGACCCATGCATTAGGTATAGAGATTCTGGCGAAGGGCAGCATGAATTTTTTACAATTTATAACTCACATTTACTAAATGTATAAAGTTATTAAAACAATTTAATAGTAAATATTAGTTGCAAAAAAATTTTAAGCTATTCCTAAAATATAACAAAAGTTATTTCTACTACACTAAATGGAATATTTTTTTGAGGTTATATTTGGCTCACTGGTATCAAAATTTTTTTAAATATGCTGAAAATTTATCTTTTAATCCCTAAAAACATTTGATATTTTTAGAATGGGCCAGATTCTCTACAGAGAAAGAAAATTGATTTTAAATACACTACGGTGGAGTACATTTCACACCGGATAGTATTATAGTATATAGTATATATTATTATAGTATCCACAGGTTTCATACCACAATCTAAAGTACTTCATACATAAAAAATGAAGGATTCATGCTGTTTCAAAACTGAAAATCTATTAGGATCATTTTACCACCTGTGTTATGTTTATTTTGTCAGTTTTAGCTTTTTTGCTTAAGCCGTACTTAGTTTGCACCTTCCAATATAATGAAACTATGACTTACCCAAGTTGTTTCATGTTTTTCACTTAAGATACAATAAAGTTAATAAAAATATTTCATGAAACATGCTTAAAATGATAATTATTTTTTTCTATACCAACAGTTTTCAATTATTTAGGTAAGTGTAAACAAAAAATAAAATCATTTAAAATGATTAACTAAAACCTATTTGATATAAATTAAGTATGTTTTGAAACATCAATTTTACTGTGTCCTGTATTAAAAACAAAAATCAAGTAACTTTAATATATATTAACTAAAAAGAATCAGTTGAAAGCATTGAATGTTTGCTCGGGCAAAGAGAAACTGAAACTGATTTTCTTTTTCAGAATTCGGGAGCTCCTTGAATCCAATACAACAACTAAATTTTTTATTTTTTTCACGGAAAACTACATCACCTTCCCGATTGCGGGCCGTATCATCGACAGACCATTCTGAAGTAATCCAAGGAACACGAACTGGGAAGGGTATAAGACTAGCCAGGAGAATCGCAAATTTTCCTGGGAGATATGGTTCCCCGGTTGAACTCCAGCACGGCGCAGAGTCTTTTTAGGAGGCACTACTGACGTCTTTCGAGAACAACTGCTGGATTAGCAAGAAAGAAAAGAGCCAGGGATGCCCATGCACATCCGAACTTACTGCTCTGAGGAAGGAAGTAAGAAGACTAAAACAATAAGACCAAAAGGAAGGGGGACGAAAACGCCTACAGACAGGTGTAAAAGCTATACAAAAAGGAGCTATAAATGGCACCTGGGCTAGCAGGAATACTGCACAGAGCAAAAGGATGTTGTAAGGACATCCAGGTTTTGTCGTATTCTGTGGAACGGCCCGAATCAGACGCCAGGTCTGATGAAACTAGAATCGGGACAGTGGGCTGAAAGCGACGCAGACTGCCTTAACGCGCTGCTAGAGACCCACTTCCCTGACTTATCGGAAGGCACGGCATATGGCACGATCGCTGATAGGCAGAACTGGGAACTGTCAAGGACCACCACGGCCCCGGAGAAAGTCAGGTGGGCGATTGGCACCTTTGAACCGTTCAAAGCTGCTGAACCAGACAGTGTCTACCCAACCCTTCTTCAAACAGCGCTGAAAGAACTACTAATCTCTCTTGTCAAACTCTTCAGAGAGTGCCTGGCCTTTGGGTACGGCAATACCTGAGGGCGCGCGGGTCAGCCTAATGGAAGCGAGTAGGAGAGGACCAGTCAAAATTTGCTTGGATAGCAAAGCAGTGCTCTCAGCGCTGAAAGACTGGACCACGAACTCCAGGGAACTAGCTCTCTGCAAAGAGGTACTGAAGAGCCTTACATCGAACCATTGTGTCACCCTACTATATGTTGGTGCATTCGATGATCTTGGACGACGAGAAGGCAGACATTCACACAAACTATGGTGCATTGGGCATCAGGGCAAACCACTGCAGTGTGGGTATGCCTGACTACTCACTGCACGACATCATAGCCCTCTGGACATCAGAGGAGGTGGATCGGAGATGGGCCGATCATCAGGGGCTGAGGCAGACAAAACCCCTCGATGAATGGCAACCTAAAGAATGGCTGCGTGACCTGAAGAAGACTGGCAGGAGGAAACTCAGACTGGTCATCGGATGGCTCACGGACCACCGGAAGGTGAGACACCATCTATCCAAGATAGGGATAGAGAATGTCTTGGAATGCAGGTGGTGCGGAGAAGCAGCCAAGACGACGGGGCACCTCCTATGTGAGTGTCCTGCCTGGGCACTTCGAGCCAATAGGATGGGCAGACTCATCATAGATCCAGAGGCTCTGAGGCAAGCATATCGGCAATCACGACGGTAATCATCTCCATAGATAGAGCTTTGGACAAAGAATGAGTAAGGCAGGGGATTCAGTGCAATGGATGTATACCTGAGTGCTGAGGTTACATTTTTCCGAGCAGGGACCACTAACCTCTCCCAACCCAAACCTAACGTAACCTAGCCTATGGAAAACTCCAAATGGTGAATACGAAAAATAGGAAAATATACAATTATAAAAGAGACTCTTGGAGTTCCTTGAATCCAAAACTGATTGACTACCTCAATTAAAAATATTACTTGTACGCATTTTGTAAAAGTCATAAATTTATGGATTTTCAAAAAAGTAATTTTTAGTTTTCTAACATAAAAATTAAAATATAAGGGTATTGTCCACGCATGATCGGCCCTTGCAAAATCCGCTTTGATTACAGGAAATTCTATTATTATATTCACAAAACCACTGCAGCCTTTTTTATTATTATTTCCATAATTTTGCAGAAACACCGTGACATGGCTATATGACAAAGGCCACTATTGAAGGGTTTCATGATAAGGTATACAAAAGCATAAGATTTCATTATGAATATCAACCAGAATGAGCATGTACTTCAAGGATAGTTTACTGATGGTGTAGTAGCCAACTCCGTCTTAAATCCGTGCTAGCATTTCTGGAATCTATTGCAAAGTTTAATCAAGCAAAAGTGAAAAGTTGGTCCAAAAATTTGTCTGACCCTGAAACACAGGAGAACGTTGATCTATCTAGCGAAGTTAAAGGCTTAGACACCGTCAGCTGTGTAGTTAACTTCCTGCCATTTGTTTCTAAATAATCTCATCTTGTTTTCAACTTCTTGAGTCTCGCACAGTCCTCTTCCCACTGGGATCCTGTGGATTCGGTCCGAGAGATTCATTCTTTTTGATGTGTTAGCGATTAACAAGTCCTTGACCTTGGTCACAAAAATTTTGTACTTCCTTGGAGGGGTTGAGTTTAACTGAAGAATGTCAAAAAATTAGGAATATCGCTCTTCAAGCAAGTTATCGATCGCATCCTAGACCGTTTGCGTGAATCTTAATCTGAAGGTTTTTTCTCTAAAAGTACACCTAAGGTGGCCATTCGCCGATAAGGGCTTTTGTCTGCCTCAGCCCCGGATGATCGGCCCATCGTCGATCCAACTCCTCTGATGCCCAGAGAGCCATGGTTTGCAAGTATGTCTGCCTTCTCGTTGCCCAAGATCATCGACATCCATAGTAGGGTGACACAATGGTTTGATGTAAGGCTCTTTAGTGCCGCTTTACAGGGAAGCGAATTTTTGTTTTTTTTCAATACATTGAAATTTATTCTTCCTTCAGGTTTGGTTGATACGTGAAAAAAATGAACCCAGGAAAAAACTGAGCTACGGTCGTCGAAAGATACCCTAAAATAAGCAAAAATAGCAACTACGTCATTGGACTGCACGAGTATGAAAAAAATAAAAACGATAAGTTTAAATATTTTTGTCAAATAGTACTTACTTTGAAAAAAATTTTGCCGTAAACTAGAGCTTTTTATCTCGGTTTGATCAAAAGTGAGAATTTTTCAAGAAATACCTTTAACTACCTTAAAATAGCTGAAAAATAGGCCATTTTTTTATCTTTGACAAAATCTACCACCAAGTGCAAATGAGATAGAGATCTCTAGTTTGAGGCAAAAGACTTTTACTGAATAGTACTTTTACAAAAAATTGAGAAAAATTGGTGAACCTCGTGTGGGCCGATTTGTCGAAAAGTATTATTTTGACCCATGTACATAGGTATATATTTATTGTAAATAATTTTTCTGAAGCTTTGCGATATTATTTGATCTATTGAAGAGTGTTTTTTTGTAAGATTACATGAAAATCTAATCCAAAAATGTCTATGGTCGGTGCTACGATTTCGGCCACCTTTAGAAGGCAATATTTAATTTTCTGTTGAAAATTTTGAAAGTCTGAGTTGATTTTCTAAAAAAACAACTCTTTTTACTAATAAAAAATTCAAAAAATGATATATTTTCAGATATTGCCTTAGTTTCTAGAGCAAAAAACCATGAAATGACACTTCGGACTGTATGGGTTAAAAACAAAATTTACGTTCCGAACGTTGCCTAGTCCATGATTTCATTTGAGGCCCCAAAGACCTCGAAACAATTCTTCAGAACCTTATTCCTTTCTTACCGAAAATTCTCATTAGTAGCAAAGGGAAACCGAAAAATAGTAATGCTCAAAGGTTGTACCCATAAACCATGCCAAAAAAGGATAGAAAAACAACCCTTTCAAGTACTCATAAAGCAACGGTGGAAGACTTAGTGTTCTGAAACACATCTCAATTTAAAGGGTGAATAGTAATTACTAGATTTTGAAAAATAATTGATTGAATGATCTCGTAAGCTAAAAAGGGCAATCTAGAAAAAGTAAGGCCCATAGATTATACCCAAAAGCATTTCTAGCAATAAAGTATTTATTTGGACATGTTCAAATATATATTTTTTCGAGCTCCAATCAATTTTAAGGTACTTCATGAGTGTTGTTTTTTGAACAAATGACAGCAAGTTCAGTCATAAACTGTGTTGCTGTGTTCTAACCTCAAAGCCTGGTACCTTGGTCGTTTTTATTTTTGAGTAAGTTTTTTGATCCGATAGATGGCAACTGCAAAACAGACCAAACATTAGAAAACAGACCAAATAACGGAAAATGCTTGGTCTGCAAAACAGACCATATATACAACTGTTATTTGGTGAGAAAACAGCACGAATAAAGCACCGATAATTGGTTGGTGACCAAAAAATAAAGCAAAACAACCCTTGCTAGAACTTTCTAGGTTGCGGAGAGGCCAATTACTTTTGGACAAGTCGTTTTAAGCTGTTTTAAGCAATTTTAAGGTATTTTTCAAAAAATTCTAACTTTTGATTAAAATGAGATAGAAACCTCTAGTTTGCGGCAAAATTTTGTTCAAAATAAGTTCTTTTTTGGAAAAATATTTTGACAACATAGTTTTGTTATTTTTATAATAATACAGTCCTACACAGATATTGCTATTTTTGCTCATTTGCAGGTATCTTCAAATGACCGTAGCTTTTTCTAGGCTAAATTTTTGTGCATATTAAAAAATTGTTAAATTTTTTTTATGAAAAAACAAAAATTTTGCGACCACCCGGAACCCTGTACGATCTTCCGCTTCCAAGATACAGCTGTTTAAAGTTGTCAAAAAACACAAAAAACGCTTTTTTACGATTTTCACACGCATTTTTGAACGGTTTTGACCTTTTTTTTTCTCTCAAAAATATGTGGAATCTTCTCTTCATATGTTTCCAAACAAGCTCCCATAGTAATTGTAGTGCGGATTTGGGGTTTCAGTTGATTCCAAAGCATACACTTTTGATACATTTTATGTGATAAACTAGTGTTTTTTTAACAATATACACGCTACATTTAACTTTTTCGTTCATTATAGATGATATGAAATTATTTTTTGACTAAAAACTATTTAAATTCCAGCAAAAATTAGGTCGCCTGCTATGAAAAAATTGATACTCAACGAAATATTGATCTCAATATCAAAATGATGTACTACTTTTATTCAGTTTTTTAGATTTTGATTCGTTGAAAATCTATGTTGAAATATTGTAAATAATATACCACTTGTTTATTTATTTTTTTCTATTTTAGAAATTGCAAATAATTGATCCTAGCTGATCAATTATTCTGATAAAACAATCA
The DNA here is from genome assembly GCA_038277355.1 of Encarsia formosa. Lineage (NCBI taxonomy): Eukaryota > Metazoa > Arthropoda > Insecta > Hymenoptera > Aphelinidae > Encarsia > Encarsia formosa. The sequence goes on along the minus strand of CM076186.1, from coordinate 45,921,678 downwards.
TGGATTATTATTGCTTACTCTTAAAAAAATGAGTCTAAATTAAAAATGTTATTTTTTGAATGCTATGAAGCATAAAACAATCTACCAATCTACATTCTACTTATAATTATATCCACTTATGAAAAAGAGAATGAGAGATTCGATTAGAAAGTCGAGTCGATATATCGAATCGAAACTTGATCTTTGATTCTTGGAGCAACAGCTCCCGCTTTCAGGCCTCTCAAAAGTGTGAACCAGCCAACGAGCCAAATTTAAAATCTTCAGGCATGCTTGATTTGAATTTTTTGTTTTTTGGTTTTTTTTTTAAATTAATAAAGTGAATAACGAAATTTAAGTTTTTAATAGACAAATAAGCGGACAAGTTTACAACCCCATAACCCTAGGCGTAGTGAATAGCAAATAATTAACTTTTGTAATAAACAAATAAGGCGATAAGCTAAAACACCATAACCTTGGGCATGGCTGAAAAAAATGTTAATATTTTTAATAAAGAAATAAGCCAATAAACTACAACCCCATAATACTGGGCGTAGTGAATGAAAAATAATTAATTTTTTTAATAAGCCGATGAGCTACAACCCCATGACGGTTGGCGTAGCAAATGAAAAATAATTAATTTTTTTAATAAACAAATAAGCCGATGAGCTACAACCCCATAACAGTGGGCGTAGCAAATGAAAAAAAATTAATTTTTTTATTAAACCAATAAGCCGATGAGCTACACTCCAAAACACTGGGCGTACTTAGTAAAAATAATTAATTTTTTTAATAAACAAGTAAGCCGATGAGCCACAACCCCATTACATTGGGCGTAGTGAATGAAAAATAATTAAATTTTTTAATAAACAAATGAGCCGATGAGCTACAACCCCTTAACATTGGGCGTAGCGAATATAAAATATGTGAATATTTAAATAAACAACTAAGCAAACAAGTTTACCACCCCATCACCTTGGGCATGGCTCAAAAATTTTTTTTATCCATGCCCAAGGTTATGGGGTTCTAGCTAATCGGCTTATTTGTTTATTAAAAAATTTAATTTTTTTTCATTCACTACGCCCAATGTTATGGGGTTGTGGCTCATCGGCTTATTTGTTTATTAAAAAAATTAAAATTTTTTTTAGCCATACCCCAGGTTATGGGGTTGTAGCTTATCAGCTTATTTGTTTATAAAAAAAATTAATTATTTTTACTAAGTATGCTCAGTGTTTTGGACTGTAGCTCATTGGCTTTTTTGTTTAATAAAAAAATTAATTTTTTTTCATTTGCTACGCCCACCGTTATGGGGTTGTAGCTCATCGGCTTATTTGTTTATTAAAAAAATTAATTATTTTTCATCTACGCCAACCGTCATGGGGTTGTAGCTCATCGGCTTATTAAAAAAATTAATTATTTTTCATTCACTACGCCCAGTATTATGGGGTTGTAGCTTATTGGCTTATTTCTTTATTAAAAATATCAACATTTTTTTCAGCCATGCCCAAGGTTATGGTGCTGTAGCTTATCGCCTTATTTGTTTATTACAAAAGTTAATTATTTGTTATTCACTACGCCTAGGGTTATGGGGTTGTAAGCTTGTCCGCTTATTTGTCTATTAAAAACTTAAATTTCGTTACTCACTTTATTAATTTTAAAAAAAACCAAAAAACAAAAAATTCAAATCAAGCATGCCTGAAGATTTTAAATTTGGCTCGTTGGCTGGTTCACACTTTTAAGAGGCCTGAAAGAAGGCGCTGTTGCTCCAAGAATCAAAGATCAAGTTTCGATTCGATATATCGACTCGACTTTCTAATAGAATCTCTCATTCTCTTTTTCATAAGTGGATATAATTATAAGTAGAATGTAGATTGGTAGATTGTTTTATGCTTCATAGCATTCAAAAAATAACATTTTTAATTTGGACTCATTTTTTTTAGAGTAAGCAATAGTAATCCATGATTGTTTCATCAGAATAATTGATAAACTAGGATCAATTATTTGTAATTTTTAAAATAAAAAGTAAAATGTATTATTTTGACCCATATATATTAGGCTGGATTGAATTTTTCTAGAGTCGTAAAAAAAAAGTTAGGGGTCTGAAAAATTCTGAAAAAATATAAAATTTCAATCCAACCTTGATTTTTGAGGTTGGGTCAAGATTTTAAGACAGCACGTGGCGTTTGAAGGTTAGAAAATCGTTTTTTCATCTCAATTGATCACGGAAAAAATGTTTTGACGCCATTTGTCAGTTTAATGTAAAATAAAAGTTAAATTTTTCAAGTCAAATTTCTTAAAATAAAAATTCCGGACCAAAGATGGCAGAGGGTTTTCAAAAAAGTCAAAATTTAAGGTTAAAAAAATAGAGTCGTAATGTAGTTAAAATTTAAAAATGAAAACTTTACATGACAATTTTTCCAAAAATGTACTGTGACCGTGTTAAAAATCGATGAAAGTTCGATTTTAAGAATGGAGACTCATGGAACTGAAATACATGTAAAAAAGTGCTTATAACTTTACAAATTAGTTTTCTTGACTTGAAGAAAGGTTAAAGCCAAGAAAAAAGAATCGTTCGAATGCTCCTAAAGAATCTATTAAGCATCTACAACGAGCTTAAACTATTAAAATATTCAAAATTATAATGTAACCAACTGTTGGTCGAAAAACTCTTTTTTAATTTAGTCTAAAACTAGTGGGCTCGTTAGTATTGAAACACTGAGGTAAAAAGGGTCAATTTAATGTTTATAAATTCAAAATGCTGGACCAAATATTCTGAAATCTGTGTGATTTGAAAAAATCACATAGATTTCAAGAAAATTGTTTAGGTAAGTTGGAAAATCTTCTTGGAACCTGCGAAAAAAACTTGCAAGGGGCAAATACTGCCTTTATCGAGTGGAAAATACGAGGTCTGTCTTTCTAGCTGCGCTACTCTTGAGTACTAGCTCTGATTTTTTTGAAATCCAACAGATTTTAAGAAAATGATATAAAAAAGTAAAAAATCTCGGTTGAACCTGCGGAAAGGGCACCATCAGACCCTTGAAAGTCCTTTCCGCTTCAACTGAGTTTTTTTTTTCAATTTCTTATATAACTTTTTTGAAACCTGTGTGATTTGAAAAAAATCGGAGCCAGTAGTCGAGAGCGGTGATGCTAGAAAGATATAATTTCGTACTTCTCACTTGATAATGGCACCGACCAGCCCATGCAAATTTTTTTTGGTAGAATCACACTTTTATTTTATTTTTTATTGTAGGTTAATTTAAATGAAGCTCCGACAAAATTTGTTTTAGATAATGTAATACAATTGCGCGTGCTAGCGCGCTGGGAGAAACTAGTTGGAGTAAATATAATATTCCAATTTTGAGTGATTTAAGAATCAAACAGATTTTATTAAAATATTTCAACACGTGGGCTAGTTTATCAAAGCATGAAAAATTGCCAAAAACTTCAAAAAAGTATAAGAAAGATCTTGAAGAGTTTTTATCTAAAATAAAAAAAATTTTTAATACAGGATCTTGCATATGTTCTTCATACACTTATGTTCATGTTCTAATAAACCTCAAATCTCAGTTTTTAAATTTGTATATGATCAAAGAAATAATAGAATCGAAACTATTAGTTGTGATGCTTCGAGCTCTCAGCAACGAATGCTTACTGCTGTCACTAAACCTAAAAAAAGAGGACGATTTTCAAAAGATAATGACTTAAGTAGCAAAGCCAACGGGATTATGGAGAGCATGAGTCGGAACTCACTGGTGAAACCGATTTCGATCATTCTAAATCAGATTTGCCATCAGTAAAACGTGTATGTTTAGAAAATTTCACAGAAAGAGCTCCGAAAAATACTATCAATGCAAGATTAGATTGGTAAATTTTGCAAAGGCTTGTGAAAGATTCAATATATCAGATCAAGCTGGAGCTTTTTTAGCTACTGAACTTCTTCAAGATCTTAAACAGTACTACAATCTGGATATTTCATCAAACAATTTGATTATCGATCGAAATAAACTAAGAAGAGAGCGTGAAAAGAAAAATGACAAGTAATTATTTCTTGTAACGTTTATTTTTTACTATTATTTAATTATATATTTAAACTGTACAAAAAAATTATTTTTTCTTTTTCGTAAACATGCTTGCATTTTGGCTAAAACAGATTAAAAAGGTTTCCTGAAAATTGAAATTTTTTGGTTAAAAGCTTACCATCCACCAATTTTTGACTCGATTACTTGCGAGAGAACACAATATTAGATCTATATAGAGAAATATTATCAGCTGGCCATGCACTCAACATAGCGGTGGCTGTTTCTTCTTCACGTCGAACTACGTGGCTTGCTTTTTAGTTCTATTCTCAGCAAAAAACGCATCAGTCTTTGTTCGGACGGCCTCTTCTTGATGTTGCGCTTGAATTTTTTTGCGCAGCAACGCAGCTGCCACTTAGTCGACTCGTCGTTGTGCAGTCTCAACCCCTTCCAATTTCTTTCAATAAAGCTTGTCTGCCTGTGAAGCTGCCTTTTCAAGGTTGGCATGACGTTGCCGCGGGGCCTCGAGGTTGTCCATTCACCGCTGGATCCGCTGCAACCAGATGTTTAGTTCGGAAGGACAGGAGTGTTCTTAGCTTGCCGCATGAAACAATTCCTCCCATGTTTTTTGATTGAGATATCCAGCCAAGCAAGCTTCCAACTCTTGTGCCATAGCTGATCAATCGAAAGTCCTCAGACTGATAAAAAATTCGCCAATGCAAACCTCCTTGCCTCGCTCGGACTAAGCGGTCGCCTAGCTCAGGTCAATAATCATGACGTGGCTAGTGGATCTCTCGTCTAGAGGCAAAATGCCTCCGGACAACACTGGTCGTCGCAAAAATGAATTTTCCTGTACGGCCACCATCGTCTCTTTTCGGTGGATCGGAGGATGGGGTATAGACATCCTGACCTCCTGCTGGACTTATAAAGGCTCCGATGTAGGAACCCCAACGGGCTCCGTCGAGTTTCCTGGGCCCTAGGCAGTCCCGTACCTTAATGCCTGACTCTCACGCTGTGTCGAAAACCAGCCGTACTTTGGCTTTTGCCAAAAACACTATTGCCTAGGCTCCGCAGATAATGGAACTCCTGAAACAAAGACCAAAGAAGGTGTAGCGTTTGGGGGTCCAAGTAGACCGCAGGGCTATCTCCTGCTTTTCGTGTTGCTGAGGAAGATTAATAAATCGAAGGCACTCAGTATAATTTCAAGATTTCTTTATTGGCTGCTGTGGATACACACACGAGACATCCGACCATCGAGGCGGATCGAGCGGTACTGACTGGCGCAGCAGTCGCGCGGGATCGAGTTAGCACGAGTCGATCGTGCAGATCCCTACACACTCCCCCCCTAGTAAATCGCTAGATTTGCGATTTGAAAAAATCATGCGTTAAGCGCTTACAAAAATGAAACTTAAATCTAGGCTTACAATACTTATATCTAACTTTACAAATTGTCGCTCCTCGGTAGGTAGCGAACTTCGTTCCGTGACAAGTCTATGCTGACGCTCCTGCCGGGGACTCTCGGCGTGAGTCTTCAAGGCCGGGCGCAATGGCGTAAGGACGATCTCCCTCGCGGGCGCGAAGTCTATCACAACCAAACGGCCCAGGTTCTCGATGGAGCCTTGCCCGGGGGAATCGTTCGCAGGTGGCCGTGGCGCGCTTTGCTTGGGCTGTGGGAGTCGGTCTGGAGAACATTGAGGAGTAGCTTCGGCGCTCGCAGCTTGCTGCGAAGGTTGTGCAACGAGCTGTGGTTCGGGCGCGTCTAGCATGAAATAGGCCGGCTTGAGCCTTTCGGTAGTGACTACGCGAGGCGCACCGTTGACTTCGATCTTGTAGTCGAGGTCACTGATGCGCTCGAGCACCTTGTGCGGTCTGGTGTATGGACGCTCGAGTGGCTTCTTCACGGCCATAGTTCGCATGAATACATGCGTGCAGGTCCGCAAGTCCTTGAAGAAGAATGCGCGAGGCTTGTACCTTTGAGCGACTGGTATTGGCCTGACCTGGCGCATATATTCACGAAACTCCTCAATGAATATCTGCGGGTTGACGGGGAATTCTCCCTCGAGGAAGAACTCGCCGGGGACCCGCAGGACTGTCCCGTACACGTAGTCGGCGGGGGACACATTCGTGTCGGTCCGCACGTGCGTTCGCAGGCCGAGGAGTACGGTGGACAGCGTAGGTCCATTCAGGGGTATTATGGCACATTATAGCAGCCTTCACGACCCGGTGCCATCGCTCGATCATCCCGTTCACTTTCGGGTGGTAAGCGGTCGTGCGTTTACGGTCGATCCCGATAAACGACATGAGTGCCTTGCGGAGTTGCGAATCGAACTGAGATCCCTGGTCTGTCGTGATCAGACTTGGCGAACCAAAACGGGACATCCATCCATCGTACAAAGCGCGGCACACGGTCTGCGCTGTGATGTCGCGGAGAGGCACGGCCTCGGTCCAACGAGAAAAGCGATCGATCATCGTGAGGCAATAGCTATAGCCTTCGGACGGGACTAGTGGCCCAACGATGTCCACGTGAACATGCAGAAATCGGCCATCCGGGGCGACGAAAGGCGCAGGGTTGTTCTTCACGTGCCGCGACACTTTCGATTGTTGACAATCAAGGCAGGTCTTGCACCAAAGTTTGATATCCTTGTGCATGCCCGGCCATACGTAGCGTCGCCTGATAGTCTGGTCCGTAACTTTCGCACCACCATGGGCGAGAGAATGGAACATATCGAAGACACGCTTACGCAGGGGCTTAGGAATGTATGGTCGGAGAACGTTGTCGGTCTGGTCGACGCAAATGCGACTGTGGTCGGGACCCCACTCGAGAAAAATGAGTTTCAGCGAGTGACCAGTCGACTTGCGAAGTTCCGTGAGCTCGGGGTCCTCAGCCTGAGCTTTCGCAAGCTCCAGGACGTCGAATTCGAGCGGCAGACGAACTGCGTCCACCCTCGAGAGGCAATCGGCCACGACGTTCTCCCTGCCTGGCAAATGTACGATCCTGGTGGTAAAGTGCGAGATATACCCGAGTTGACGTTGTCGCCGCTGGGTAAAATTATCACAGCGCTGACCAAATGCGTAGGTGAGCGCTTTGTGGTCGGTCATTATTTCGAATTCCCTCGCTTCAAGGAAGTATCGAAAGTACTTGACCGCCTCGTACAGAGGAGTCAGCTCACGATCGTACGTATCGTAATTCAGCTGTGTCTTGCTAAATCTGCGAGAGAAAAACGCCAGTGGCTTCCAAGACCCGTCGATTCACTGCTCGAGGGCGGCGCCCATCGCGAAGTCCGAAGCGTCGGTGACGAGGCGTGTCTCGGCATCCTCGGAAGGATGGCTCAGAAGAGCGGCATCGGCGAGGGCGGTTTTGGCAAGTTCAAAGGCTTGCTCGGTCACGGGAGTCCAGACAATGGGAGTCTGATCATTCCTAACTGCGCCGTGAGTCAGTTCGTAAAGCGGGGCTTGCGCTTCCGCCGCATGTGGAATACTACGCCGATAGAAGTTGATGAAGCTCAGGAAACAGCGAAGAGACGAAACGGTCTTGGGCTTAGGAAAATCGAGGATCGCTCGAACCATCTCAGTGGTTGGGCGAGAACCCTGGCTGTTGATCAGCTGAGAGAGAAACACGATCTTGCTTTTGCCAAGTTCGCACTTGGCGAGATTAAGTTTCAAGCCAAAAGCTCTCAAGCGTTCCATTACAATGCGCAGATGCCTCTCGTGTTCCTCTGCATTAGCCGAGACAATGAGAATGTCATCCATATAGCAAAAGACGAAATCCAGGCCTTCGAGGACTCCGCATATACCGCATGAAAGACTGACCGGCGTTCCGAAGTCCGAAGGGCATGAATACGTACTCGAAGAGGCCAAAGGGAGTGGTCACCGCGGTTTTGATTACGTCGACCGGAGCAACGGGGATTTGGTAGTACGCACGGTAAAGATCGAGTTTCGAGAAGACAGTCGAACCATGGAGGTTAATGGAAAAATCGTGAATGTGCGGAATGCTGAATTTGTCGGTTTCAGTAACCGCGTTGACGAGGTAGTAATCTCCACAGATTCGCCACTTGCCGTCCTTCTTGCGCACCATATGAATGGGGCTAGCCCACGAACTTTTCGATCGGCGGCATATGCCTTGCCTGATCAGTTCGTCAAACTCGGCCTGCGCGGCCTTATACCGCTCCGAGTCTAAGCGCCTGGACCGCTGGGAGACGGGGGGGGGGCGTGGGTTTCAATATGGTGAAAAACATCGTGGGAAGTGATTGGATTGGCAGGTTTCGAACCCGTGACTTCAGGAAACTCGGTAACAATCTCGGAAAAACGATTATTATAGGCTCAATCAATATACGGTGTCGAACGTCGACGATGAGGCCGTATTGACTGAGCACGTCGGCTCCGATTATAGGGCAGGGAACTGCTGCAACGCAAAAGTTCCATTCATTCGGACGTTTCAAGCGGAGGTCGAGTGCGAGTTTCCGTTCGCCAAATGTCTGAATCTGGGTGTTGTTGGCCGCAAAGAGACGAAGCTCTGCGGGTTTTGCGTTCACGTCTCGGTTGGGTATGAGAGATATCTCCGCGCCGCTATCGACGAGGAAACCCAACCCTGAAGCGCGATCGTAAATATGGAAGTGAGTCGAGAGATCGTCCCCACCCATGGCTTCCACGCGGGGAGGGGGACTTAGTTTTCCGGGGCAAACGAGCACGGCTGGATGCACTTGCGAGCTTCGTGGCCGTATTTTTGATGAATGCGACAAATACCGGTGGCAGGGGCGGCGTTGTGGGGCTGTTGCCCTTGGCCGTTGCCCTGAGGGTCACGAGGCCGTGACCGGGACCGACCGCGATTATTGCGTTTGATGCGCGTCCTGAGGGCGGCGAGTTCAGCCATGAGCTTCGCGATTTGGCCTTCTAGCCTCGAGGTATGCGAGCCGCCGACGGCGGCGATGCCGTGCGCGCCGCCAGCGGGGGGTGCGACAAGCGGAGTGGCAATGGGGGTAACCGGATGTGAGGCGCCAACTGTGGAAATGACTCCGCGGTTAGGCCCAGTGGCTTCCATATACGAGTCCGCCATATCGCCTAACGTGGCGAGGTCCGTAATGCGGGAGGACGCGAGGACGCCACGGCAGTCCGCGGGGAGGTTCTCGAGAAAAAGGACGCGGATAATGTCGTCATTGGCGCTCGTGTCCAGCTGACGCATTCTCGAGACCATCAGCGATGGTTTGCCCACCATGGAAATTCGGCCCCTGACCAAATCGCGCAAACGTGCCTCCGGGGATACCCCAAAAACAGAGATCAAGGCCACCTTGACCTGCTCGTAAAGGTCCAGGGGACAAGGGTCAAGCTCGAGGAGAGGCAACACATGGCCCAGTGCCTCGACGTCAAGCTTCTCGGCGATAAAATCCGCCTTCGTAGCGGAATTAGTGATACCGGCGTTGCGGAACGTAATCTCCGCCTGGCCCAGCCAAACCCTAGGGTTGTCACGCAAAAACGGTGGGATCTCCGGCTGGCGATAGATCGCGCCGACCGTGGGCTGCGTCGGAAGCGGGCCCGAGATTGCAACCGCCGCGGTAGTTGCCGCCGATGTATTTGCGGTGTCCGTCGGTCCGGCAGTCGTGGTCGCCTGAGCTTGGCGTAAGCTCTCGATCTGGGCTTGAGCGGTTTCCAGCCTCCGCTGGACTCACGCGCGTGCCGCTCCTCGTCGGTCTCGATCACCATGACGAGAAAAAATGAAAACCCTACCGAGGGGAATGGTCCGGGGAGTCAGGCAGTGGACCCACGAGCTAAAACGCCGATGCGTGTGCGTGGCTCACAAGGCCCTAATACAAAGCAACTGTCTTTGTCCAGCACACGCCGCCGCGTACGCAAGTGAATTTATGCCCGGCGAGAAAATAGTTGCGTAACAGATATCGGTGAAAAATAGAAAAAACAATTATTCAGTTTTACCTGACTGCAAGAAGTTGTTTATACTACCTAGGAAATGTGAAACTGTTCGCGACGTTTCGTATAAGATACGCTGCAATGTTTGTAAACACCGAACGAGCAATTCCAGTGTGAGCGCGCGTAACCGTCGCTGATTCGTGGAACTGGGGGAATACGCGGTAAAGCAAGCACGCACGAGCGGCTTACTTTGCACTCTGCACACTAGATCCGTACTCACACTGGACACACAATTCACACACACACAATGTTTTTGAAGGGCTGGTGCGTTGTCGTCCTGGAGATGATGTTCGCTGACGTCCTGGAAGATAGCCTGGGCGGCGTGGGACGTAGCAACGAGCTTGCAGAGTTCGACGTGGAACTGATCTCCGTCAGCCTGACCTGGGTACCGACTTCGCGTCCAGGTAACCCTCTTCGTGCATCGACTTCGCGCCGAGAATGCACTCTTCGTGAAGTGGCTTCGCGCTGGCTTCAACCGCTGCTCCTCCAACGATGCCAAGGTCTCTCGGGGGCTCGTGGCCCGAGGTTTGTTTTTGAATTTTCCGTGCGAAGTTGCCGGCGTGCCTGCACAACTTCGCAATTTTCAAGAACAGTTTTTTGTTGTCGCTAGAGCAAAACGTCTTTTGACGTGCTGCCTCGCTCGAAGAGAGTATACGACTCTCCCGCTCCGTGTCTTGTTGTTCGGCCGTTGTTGATGGCTCGAGCAATCTTGCAGATTTCCTGACTTCGCGTGTTGGGAAATTTCGGGGTCACCAGTGTAGCGTTTGGGGGTCCAAGTAGACCGCAGGGCTATCTCCTGCTTTTCGTGTTGCTGAGGAAGATTAATAAATCGAAGGCACTCGGTATAATTTCAAGATTTCTTTATTGGCTGCTGTGGATACACACACGGGGCATCCGACCATCGAGGCGGATCGAGCGGTACTGACTGGCGCAGCAGTCGCGCGGGATCGAGTTAGCACGAGTCGATCGTGCAGATCCCTACAAAGGGATTTTAGGAAGAAATTTCAAAATTTTTTGTAATTCGACACTCCGGTCGCGTCGTTCTTGGATAAAGAACTTCGGGGTCAACCGTTGATTTCCTCGACGTTGATCGTGTCAGTTTCCCTCGTATCCCAATTTTTGGAACTGAGTTTAGAACAGCATTCCCGGGAATACCGCATACTAGCGTATTTTTGGTACCGCAAGACGCACATTTGTACCACGGTTAACCCGTGATTACGTTTTGGCGGGTCGATGATCACAACCGACGATTTCGGAAGGTAATTTTAGCTTCAGGCAACTTACCTCTCGTCTCGCTAACGATCACATTGCTCGGTGGTTGAAATTAGGCGTCTTCAAAGTCTGGATCAGTCTCACTGACATATTTCTTCAACTGCCATGCGGCCACAGCTTTCTGTTCGGTGCCAGCCGCATTCAGCAAGGAGCACATATTAGTGCCTAGCTTGAATGAAACCACCCGTTGGCCTGAATATTTTGGAGCTTATTTGCTCATGATTCCTTCAGCCTTGTTAGATAAAACCTTGTTCATTTTTAAGATTTTTTCTCCAACCTTGTACGTAATGTCACGACGTCAAGCGTTATAATACTTTGCCTGACAGTTTTGCTGTCTGCAAGCTGTAATAATGAAGCAGGCCTGCTGCTCTGACGCGGGCTTTTACAGGGCTGCTTCTTCGCACCTCTTGACGAAATTTTTTTCTATCTCTCGTTGAACTTTACCCGGATCGTGGGGTTGACTCAACATTTTCAGATATGAAGGACTAACCCCGGTTGACGCGTGCATGGACCTGTTGTACGCACACACTAGTTCAGGCAGGTATTTGTCCCAAGTATTATGATATTCGTAATAGGTGACTGTAAGTTTTTGGCAAATATCATACTCGTACAAATGACTGTTAATGCGGATATAATTGAACTAATCTTAGCCAACAGTATTATTAAAAATAAAATCTGGACAGTGTAAGAACAAATTACCTCCCAGTATCTTCCATTTTGGATGTTTACGAGGATTATCCTGTACTTTTTCAACAGTTTTTTTAACCAGTTATCCAGTCTGTCGCTTAGATGACAGTCGATCGCAGCTATAGACGGTTCGTCTTCTTCAGTCAGACGTAAGAGGCAATCTGGTACGCTGCTTAAAGTGCCCCTTGAAACTCGAGGGCCCAGCGGGATAGGCGACCAATGGCGTTGGTCAAATTTCTTTTTCAACGCAAAGTAGAATGATCAGTTATCACCGTAAAGTGACAACCCTCAATACAACCTCAAAATTTTCTAATTGCCCAAATTACAGCCAACCACTCATGTTCAGTGACGCTATAATTTCTCTGTGCTGTGGACAGGATAGGACACTTCTTGCAAATTTGAGTACTCTTTCTTCACCATCTCTCTCCTGGGTAAGGCAGCAACTCAGACCAGTGTCTGACGCATCTCAATGGAGTACAAAAGACTTGAGCCAATCAAGCCTTTTTAAAAGAGGAGCAGAAGCTATGAGCACTTTGATTAGGTCAAAAGCTAACTATTGCTTTTCTCTCCATATAAATGTGGTCCAGCTAGTCATTTTGGTCAACACTTCGGCTATCGTGGTCTAGTTGTTTAAGAATTTCCTGTACCACGATGTAAGTCTCAAGAAGCGCTTTAGGCCGTTTTCGGTCTCGGGTATGAAATCACAGACTCAATCTTTTCGGGATTTGGTCTGAAACCGTCCTTGTTGACTATCAATTCAAGTTACGCCACTTTCAGAAACCATTCTTTTCACAACTGATCGTGAGTCTAGCTTGCTTCATTCTAGCCAACAATTTCTTTAACTCTTTCAAGTGTTTTCTGTACGTGTCTGTGACGATTTCCACATCATCCAAATACCAATAATATTTTTCAAGGTCATCCACAACAAGCTTATCGCTTAGCTTTTGGAACGTTGCGCCATCTATTCTTGGAATACTGTAAGCGTATAGTGCCAACACTTCGTTCACCTTCCAGTAATCTATGCAGAGTCGATATTGATTGTTTGTCTTTTTCACCGTGACCACTGGTGAGCACCAACCACTTGTCGATTCTTCCACAATATTATCTTTGATCCTCTCATGCACCTGCTGGATGATGATCTCTTCCATCATTGAACCATGATACGGTCTCTGCCTTACCGGCTTTGCGCTGTCTACTTTGATTTCATGCTGAACACATATAGTGAAACAGAGCAAATCACTCTCTTCTGACAACAACCGATTAAACTCTGGAACAGTCTCAAATATGCGCATAAAATTTTTCCCAAGAAAACAACCCTCCTCAAGATCTAGCCTGATCGCGACCTTCAAATCCTTTACGATATCCATCACCTTAAATAGAAAGCAAGACCACCTTTTTCATTGTTATCGACACACCTGAGCCATACAACGCGCGAAGGTGGAATTCACCCACCTTCGGCCACCATCTAGTCTAAGCATTCGAATCGACAGTATCTAAGGATTGTTAGATTGAAATTGCAGATGGTATCGGCTGACTAGTTGCATATTCAGGGCTTCCATAAGCCCTAACCCCTACTAACACAATTGACAGGAATTAAGCCATAGAAAACACCGGTTTATATGTATGAAGAGTATAAAAACGAAGTGACTAGGTACCCGTACCGTGTACCAAGCACGGTGCACGGTAGAAGGGACACGGTACAGGAGAACATATTTCACATAAGCTTTTTTATGCACGGTACATGGTACACGGTACACGCAGAGAGCTTTTGTGTACACGGTACACGCTGCTTTTGTTTTATTAGAGCCTTCGTACACTGTACGCGGTACACGTCGCATTGTTTTTGGTAAAGAGATTCAATGCACTGTACACAGTACAATGTACACATCACATTGATCTTAGCAGTGTGACTTGATGCGCGGTACGTGGTACACGGTACACGTCACATTGATATTGATTGTGAGACTTGGCGCACTGTACACGGTACACTGTACACTTCGCATTGATCTTGGCAGTGTGACTTGGTGCACGGTACATGGTACACGTCGCATTGATAGTGGCAGTGCGATTCGGTGCACTGTACACCACGCACAGTACGCGTCGCATTGATCTTGGCAGTGCGATTTGGTGCACTGCACACGGTACACAGTACACGCTGCCTTGATTGTAGCAGTGAGATTTGGTGCACTGTACACGGCACATGGTACGCGTCGCATTGATATTGGCAGTGTGACTTGGTGCATTGTACACGGTACACTGTACACGTCGCATTGATCTTGGCAGTTTGATTTGGTACACGGTACATGGTACACGTCGCATTGATCTTGGCAGTGTGACTTGGTGCACGGTACACGGTACACGTCGCATTGATCTTGGCCGTGAGATTTGATGCACTGTACACCGCACACGGTACACGTCGCATTGATCTTGGCAGTGTGACTTGATGCACTTTACACTGTACACGGTACACGTCGCATTGATGGTAGCAGTGAGATTCGGTGCACCGTACACTGTACACTGTACGCGTCGCTTTGTTCTTGGTAAAGACATTCGGTGCACTGTACATGGTACTCGGCACACGTTGCATCGATCTTAACAGTGGTACACGGGACACGTTGCACATTGCATGTATCTGAACAGCAGCGCACGGTGCAGAGTACACGGCAAACGTTGCATCGATCTAATCAGTGGGGCAAGGTACAGAGTACACGGTACACGGCACACGGCACACGTTGCATCCATCTAAGTAGTGCGCACGGTGCGCGGTATACATTGCATGTATCTTAGCATTCGGGCACGGTACACAGTACACAGTACTCGGTAGATGCTACATTGATCTTAGCAGTGGCGTACGGTACACGGATCGCGTCGCATTGATCTTGGCCGTGCGATTCGGTGCACTGTACACCACACACGGTAAACGTCGCAATGATCTTGGTAGTGTCACTTGGTGCACTGTACATGGTACACAGTACATGTTGCCTTGATTGTAGCAGTGAGATTTGGTGCACTGTACACGGCACATGGTACACGTTGCATTGATCTTGGCAGTGTGACTTGGTGCACGGTACACGGTACACGGTACGCGTCGCATTGATCTTGGCCGTGCGGTTCGGTGACTGTACACCACGCACGGTACACGTCGCATTGATCTTGGCTGTGTGACTTGGTGCACCGTACATGGTACACTGTACGCGTCGCATTGATCTTGGCTGTGTGACTTGGTGCACTGTACACGGTACACAGTACAAGTGGCCTCGATTGTAGCAGTGAAATTTTGTGCACTGTACACCGCGTACGGTACACGTCGCATTGATCTTGGCAGTGTGACTTGATGCACTGTACACACTGCGCGTCACACTGATCTTGGAAGTGTGACTTGTTCCACTGTACACGGTATTCGGCACGCGTTGCATCGATCTTAACAGTGGTACACGGTACACGTCGCTCATTGCATGTTTCTGAGCAGCAGCAAGAACCTGCTATCTCAGTGGGCCAGAGCAAGAACCTACTATCTCAGGGGCCAGAGCAAGAACCTGCTATCTCAGGGACCGTAGTAAAAGGCTACTGTCTCATGGGCCGATTTAAACAATGGCATCAAAATTTTTTTTCTTTTTTGAAGCGTAGCAGAGTTATAACGTAGCTACAGAAGCTACTAAAAAAAAAAAAAAATTTTTGATGCTATTATTTAAATGGTCCCACGAGACAGTAGCTTTTAACTACGGTCCCTGAGATAGCAGGTTCTTGCTCTGGCCCGCTCCGATAGCAGGTTCTTACTCTAAACCAACGACATGCCATTTTTGACATTCCGTTTATCACAAATAAAAACTTGATTTCCTCCGATTAAAGCCAAAAGAACGAAATATTATCCCGAGGCCTATATAACCACATAACCTTTGCCGTGTAAGAATTAATAAATAAATTTATAATTAGACAAATAAACCAACAAGCCTACAACCCCATAACGCTTGGCGTAAAATTAAAAAATAATTTATTAATAACCCAACAAGCCTAAACAACCACACAACACTAAGCGTAAAAATTAGTAAATACATATTTATAAATAAACAAATAAACTAACAAACCTACAACTCCATAACGCTGGGCATGAATATCAATAGACTAGTTCTTAACTAAAATAGTTCGTAACCATCCCACAAGCTCTTAACCCCTAAAACACTGAAGGTAGGGTTCAATGAAAAATCTGATCAGCTATTCCCCAAGCTCTGTACCCCCAAATCCCTGAGAATAAAGTTCAATGAATAAACTGATCAGCTACCCCCTAGCTCTAAGCGCCCAAAACCCTGGGCGTAGAGTTCAATGGATAAAGTGATCAGCTATCCCCTAAGCTCTAAACCTTCAAAACCCTGGGCGTCGAGATCAATAAATGAACTGATCAGCTATCTCCTAAGCTCTAAATCTCTCAAAACTCTGGTTACCGAGTTCAACGAAAAAACTGATCAGCTATCCTCCAAGCCTTGAACCCCCAAAATTCTGGGCGCCCGAGGTCGACGAATAATCTGGTGAGCCATCCCCCAAGCCTTAAACCCCGAAAACGCTTGGCGTCAAGTTCAATAGAGAAACTTATTGGCTATCCCCCAAGCTTTAAGCCCCCAAAACCCTGGGCGTCGAGATCAATAAATAAACTGATCAGCTATCTCCTAAGCCCTAAACCTCTCAAAACTCTGGTTACCGAGTTCAACGAAAAAACTGATGAGCTATCCGCCAAGCATTGAACCCCCAAAATTCTGGGCACCCGAGGTCAACGAACAATCTTATGAGCGATCCCCCAAGCCTTGAACCCCGAAAACGCTGGGCGTCGAGTTCAATAAAGAAACTGATATGCTATCCTCCAAGCTCTAAGCCCCCAAACCTCTGGGCGTTGAGTTCAATAAATAAACTGATGAGTTACCCCTCAAAACGCTTGGCGTCAAGTTCAATAGAGAAACTTATTGGCTATCCCCCAAGCTCTAAGCCCCCAAAACCCTGGGCGTCGAGATCAATAAATGAACTGATCAGCTATCTCCTAAGCTCTAAACCTCTCAAAACTCTAGTTACCGAGTTCAACGAAAAAACTGATCAGCTATCCCCCAAGCATTGAACCTCCAAAATTCTGGGCGCCCGAGGTCAACGAACAATTTTATGAGCGATCCCCCAAGCCTTGAACCCCCCAAATGCTGGGCGTCGAGTTCATTAAAGAAGCTGATCGGCTATCCCCCAAGCTTTAAACGCCCAAAACTCTGGGCGTTGAGTTCAATACATAAACTGATGAGTTTTCCCCCAAAACGCTTAGCGTCAAGTTCAATAAAGAAACTTATTGGCTATCTCCCAAGCTCTAAGCCCCCAAAACCCTGAGCGTCGAGTTCAATAAATAAACTTATGAGCTTCCCCCCAAAACCCTGAGCGTCGAGTTCAATAAATAAACTGATCAGCTATCTCCTAAGCTCTAAACCTCTCAAAGCTCTGGTTACCGAGTTCAACGAAAAAACTGATCAGCTATCCTCCAAGCCTTGAACCCCCAAAATTCTGGGCGCCCGAGGTCAACGAATAATCTGATGAGCTATCCCCCAAGCCTTGAACCCCCAAAACGCTGGGCGTCTAGTTCAATAAAGAAACTGATTGGCTATTCCCCAAGCTCTAAGCCCTCAAAACCCTGGGCGTCGAGATCAACAAATAAGCTGATGAGCTACACGCCAAAACCCTGGGCGTCGAGTTCAATAAATAAACTGATCAGCTATCTCCTAAGCTCTAAACCTCTCAAAACTCTGGTTACCGAGTTCAACGAAAAAACTGATCAGCTATCCTGCAAGCCTTGAACCCCCAAAATTCTGGGCACCCGAGATCAACGAACAATCTTATGAGCGATCCCCCAAGCCTTGAACCCCCCAAACGCTGGGCGTCTAGTTCAATAAAGAAACTGATCGGCTATCCCCCAAGCTCTTAACCCCCAAAACTCTGGGCGTTGAGTTCAATAAATAAACTGATGGGTTACCCCCCCCAAATCACTGAAGGTCAAGTTCAATAAAGAAACTTATTGGCTATCCCCCAAGCTCTAAACCCCCGAAACCCTGAGCGTTGAGTTCAATAAATAAACTGATGAGCTACCCACCAAAACCCTGGGCGTCGAGATCAATAAATGAACTGATCAGCTATCTCCTAAGCTTTAAATCTCTCAAAGCTCTGATTACCGAGTTCAACGAAAAAACTGATCAGCTATCCTCTAAGCCTTGAACCCCCAAAATTCTGGGCGCCCGAGGTCAACGAATAATCTGATGAGCTATCCCCCAAGCCTTGAACCCCTAAAACCCTGGGCGTCGAGTTCAATAAATAAACTGATCAGCTATCTCCTAAGCTCTAAACCTCTCAAAACTCTGGTTACCGAGTTCAACGAAAAAACTAATCAGCTACTCTGCAAGCCTTGAACCCCAAAAATTCTGGGCGCCCGAGGTCAACGAATAATCTGATGAGCTATCCCCCAAGCCTTGAACCCCCCAAACGCTGGGCATCTAGTTCAAAAAAGAAACTGATCGGCTATCCCCCAAGCTCTAAGCCCCCAAAACCCTGAGCGTTAAGTTCGATAAATAAACTGATGAGCTACCCGCCAAAACCTTCGGCGTCAAGATCAATAAATGAACTGATCAGCTATCTCCGAAGCTCTAAACCTCTCAAAACTCTGGTTTCCGAGTTCAACGAAAAAACTGATCAGCTATCCTCCAAGCCTTGAACCCCCAAAATTCTGGGCGCCCGAGGTCAACGAATAATCTGATGAGCTATCCCCCAAGCCTTGAACCCCCAAAACGCTGGGCGTCTAGTTCAATTAGGAAACTGATTCGCTTTCCCCTAAGCTCTAAGCCCTCAAAACCCTGATCGTCGAGATCAATAAATGAATTGATGAGCTACCCACCAAAACCCTGGGCGTCGCGTTCAATAAATAAACTGATCAGCTATCTCCTAAGCCTTAAACCTCTCAAAACTCTGGTTACCGAGTTCAACGAAAAAACTGATGAGCTATCCGCCAAGCATTGAACCCCCAAAATTCTGGGCACCCGAGGTCAACGAACAATCTTATGAGTGATCCCCCATGCCTTGAACCCCCCAAATGCTGGGAGTCGCGTTCAATAAAGAAGCTGATCGGCTATCCCCCAAGCTTTAAATCCCCAAAACTCTGGGCGTTGAAATCAATAAATAAACTGATAAGTGACCCCCCAAAACGCTTGGCGTCAAGTTCAATAAAGAATCTTATTGGCTATCCCCCAAGCTCTAAGCCCCTAAAACCCTGAGCCTCGAGTTCAATAAATAAACTTATGAGCTTTCCCCCCAAAACCCTGGGCGTCGAGTTCAATAAATAAACTGATCAGCTATCCTGCAAGCCTTGAACCCCCAAAATTCTGGGCACCCGAGATCAACGAACAATCTTATGAGCGATCCCCCAAACCTTGAACCCCCCAAACGCTGGGCGTCTAGTTCAATAAAGAAACTGATCGGCTATCCCCCAAGCTCTTAACCCCCAAAACTCTGGGCGTTAAGTTCAATAAATAAACTGATGAGTTACCCCCTAAAACGCTGGGCGTCAAGTTCAATAAAGAAACTTATTGGCTATCCCCCAAGCTCTAAGCCCCCAAAATCCTGAGCGTTGAGTTCAATAAATAAACTGATGAGCTACCCGCCAAAACCCTGGGCGTCGAGATCAATAAATGAACTGATCAGCTATCTCCTAAGCTCTAAACCTCTCAAAGCTCTGGTTACCGAGTTCAACGAAAAAACTGATCAGCTATCTTCCAAGCCTTGAACCCCAAAAATTCTGGGCGCCCGAGGTCAACGAATAATCTAATGAGCTATCCCCCAAGCCTTGAACCCCCAAAACTCTGGGCGTCTGGTTCAATAAAGAAACTGATTGGCTATTCCCCAAGCTCTAAACCCTCAGAACCCTGGGCGTCGAGATCAATAAATGAACTGATGAGCTAACCGCCAAAACCCTGGGCGTTGAGTTTAATAAATGAACTGATCAGCTATCTCCTAAGCTCTAAACCTCTCAAATTTCTGGTTACCGAGTTCAACGAAAAAACAGATCAGCTCTCCCCCAAGCTTTGAACCCAGAAACTTCTGGGCGCCCGAGATCAACGAACAATCTTATGAGTGATCCCCCAAGCCTTGAACCCCCAAAACGCTGGGCGTCTAGTTCAATAAAGAAACTGATTCGCTATTCCCCAAGCTCTAAGCCCTCAAAACTCTGGGCGTCGAGATCAATAAATAAACTGATGAGCTACCCGCCAAATCCCTGGGCGTCGAGTTCAATGAATGAACTGATCAGCTATCTCCTAAGCTCTAAACCCCTCAAAACTCTAGTTACCGAGTTCAATTAAAAAACTGATCAGCTATCCCCCAAGCATTGAACCCCCAAAATTCTGGTTGCCCAAGGTCAACGAACAATCTTATGAGTGATTCCCCCAGCCTTGAACCCCCCCAATGCTGGGCGTCGAGTTCAATAAAGAAGCTGATCAGCTATCCCCCAAGCCTTAAAGCCCCAAAACTCAGGGCGTTGAGTTCAATAAATAAACTGATGAGTGACCCCCCCAAAACGCTGGGCGTCAAGTTCAATAAAGAAACTTATTGGCTATCCCCCAAGCTCTAAGCCCCCAAAACCGTGAGCGTTGAGTTCAATAAATAAACTGATGAGCTACCCGCCAAAACCTTTGGCGTCGAGATCAATTAATGAACTGATCAGCTATCTCCTCAGCTCTAAACCTCTCAAAACTCTGGTTTCCGAGTTCAACGAAAAAACTGATCAGCTATCCCCCAAGCATTGATTCCCCAAAATTCTGGGCACCCGAGATCAACGAACAATCTTATAAGCGATCCCCCAAGCCTTGAACCCCCCAAACGCTGGGCGTCTAGTTCAATAAAGAAACTGATCGGCTATCCCCCAAGCTCTTAACCCCCAAAACTCTGGGCGTTGAGTTCAATAAATAAACTGATGAGTTACCCCCCCAAATTGCTGAGCGTCAAGTTCAATAAAGAAACTTATTAGCTATCCCCCAAAACCCTGAGAGTTGAGTTCAATAAATAAACTGATGAGCTACCCGCAAAAACCCTGGGCGTCGAGATCAATAAATGAACTGATCAGCTATCTCCTAAACTTTAAATCTCTCAAAGCTCTGGTTACCGAGTTCAACGTAAAAACTGATCAGCTATCCCCCAAGCATTGATTCCCCAAAATTCTGGGCACCCGAGATCAACGAACAATCTTATGAGTGATCCCCCAAGCCTTGAACCCCCAAAACGCTGGGCGTCTAGTTCAATAAAGAAACTGATTCGCTATTCCCCGAGCTCTAAGCCCTCAAAACTCTGGGCGTCGAGATCAATAAATAAACTGATGAGCTACCCGCCAAATCCCTGGGCGTCGAGTTCAATGAATGAACTGATCAGCTATCTCCTAAGCTCTAAACCCCTCAAAACTCTAGTTACCGAGTTCAATTAAAAAACTGATCAGCTATCCCCCAAGCATTGAACCCCCAAAATTCTGGTTGCCCGAGGTCAACGAACAATCTTATGAGTGATTCCCCCAGCCTTGAACCCCCCAAATGCTGGGCGTCGAGTTCAATAAAGAAGCTGATCAGCTATCCCCCAAGCCTTAAACCCCCAAAACTCAGGGCGTTGAGTTCAATAAATAAACTGATGAGTGACCCCCCCAAAACGCTTGGCGTCAAGTTCAATAAAGAAACTCATTGGCTATCCCCCAAGCTCTAAGCCCCCAAAACCCTGAGCGTCAAGTTCAATAAATAAACTTATGAGCTTCCCACCCCAAAACCCTGGGCGTCGAGTTCAATAA
This sequence comes from Encarsia formosa, assembly GCA_038277355.1. Lineage (NCBI taxonomy): Eukaryota > Metazoa > Arthropoda > Insecta > Hymenoptera > Aphelinidae > Encarsia > Encarsia formosa. The sequence continues at coordinate 45,899,979 of CM076186.1, read as the reverse complement.
ATAAACTGATCAGCTATCTCCTCAGCTCTAAACCTCTCAAAACTCTGGTTGCCGAGTTCAACGAAAAAACTGATCAGCTATCCCCCAAGCATTGATTCCCCAAAATTCTGGGCACCCGAGATCAACGAACAATCTTATAAGCGATCCCCCAAGCCTTGAACCCCCCAAACGCTGGGCGTCTAGTTCAATAAAGAAACTGATCGGCTATCCCCCAAGCTCTTAACCCCCAAAACTCTGGGCGTTGAGTTCAATAAATAAACTGATGAGTTACCCCCCCAAATCGCTGAGCGTCAAGTTCAATAAAGAAACTTATTAGCTATCCCCCAAGCTCTAAACCCTCAAAACCCTGAGCGTTGAGTTCAATAAATAAACTGATGAGCTACCCACCAAAACCCTGGGCGTCGAGATCAATAAATGAACTGATCAGCTATCTCCTAAACTTTAAATCTCTCAAAGCTCTGGTTACCGAGTTCAACGAAAAAACTGATCAGCTATCCCCCAAGCATTGATTCCCCAAAATTCTGGGCACGCGAGATCAACGAACAATCTTATGAGCGATCCCCCAAGCCTTGAACCCCTAAAACCCTGGGCGTCGAGTTCAATAAATAAACTGATCAGCTATCTTCTAAGCTCTAAACCTCTCAAAACTCTGGTTACCGAGTTCAACGAAAAATCTGATCAGCTATCCTGCAAGCATTGATTCCCCAAAATTCTGGGCTCCCGAGGTCAACGAATAATCTTATGAGCGATCCCCCAAGCCTTGAACCCCCAAAACGCTGCGTCGAGTTCAACGAAAAAACTGATAAGCTATCCCCCAAGCATTGAACCCCCAAAATTCTGGGCGCCCGAGGTCAACGAACAATCTTATGAGTGATTCCCCGAGCCTTGAACCCCCCAAATGCTGGGCGTCGAGTTCAATAAAGAAGCTGATCGGCTATCCCCCAAGCTTTAAACCCCCAAAACTCTGGGCGTTGAGTTCAATAAGTAAACTGATGAGTGACCCCCAAAAACGCTTGGCGTCAAGTTCAATAACGAAACTTATTGGCTATCCCCCAAGCTCTAAGCCCTCAAAACCCTGATCGTCGAGATCAATAAATGAACTGATGAGCTAACCGCCAAAACCCTGGGCGTTGAGTTTAATAAATGAACTGATCAGCTTTCTCCTAAGCTCTAAACCTCTCAAATTTCTGGTTACCGAGTTCAACGAAAAAACAGATCAGCTCTCCCCCAAGCTTTGAACCCCCAAACTTCTGGGCGCCCGAGATCAACGAACAATCTTATGAGTGATCCCCCAAGCCTTGAACCCCCAAAACGCTGGGCGTCTAGTTCAATAAAGAAACTAATTCGCTATTCCCCAAGCTCTAAGCCCTCAAAACTCTGGGCGTCGAGATCAATAAATAAACTGATGAGCTACCCGCCAAATCCCTGGGCGTCGAGTTCAATGAATGAACTGATCAGCTATCTCCTAAGCTCTAAACCCCTCAAAACTCTAGTTACCAAGTTCAATTAAAAAACTGATCAGCTATCCCCCAAGCATTGAACCCCCAAAATTCTGGTTGCCCGAGGTCAACGAACAATCTTATGAGTGATTCCCCCAGCCTTGAACCCCCCAAACGCTGGGCGTCTAGTTCAATAAAGAAACTGATCGGCTATCCCCCAAGCTCTTCACCCCCAAAACTCTGGGCGTTGAGTTCGATAAATAAACTGATGAGTTACCCCCCAAAACGCTGGGCGTCAAGTTCAATAAAAAAACTTATTGGCTATCCCCCAAGTTCTAAACCCCCAAAACCGTGAGCGTTGAGTTCAATAAATAAACTGATGAGCTACCCGCCAAAACCTTTGGCGTCGAGATCAATCAATGAACTGATCAGCTATCTCCTAAGCTCTAAACCTCTCAAAACTCTGGTTTCCGAGTTCAACGAAAGAACTGATCAGCTATCCCCCAAGCATTGATTCCCCAAAATTCTGGGCACCCGAGATCAACGAACAATCTTATGAGCGATCCGCCAAGCCTTGAACCCCCCAAACGCTGGGCGTCTAGTTCAATAAAGAAACTGATCGGCTATCTCCCAAGCTCTTAACCCCAAAAACTCTGGGCGTTAAGTTCAATAAATAAACTGATGAGTTACCCCCTAAAACGCTGGGCGTCAAGTTCAATAAAGAAACTTATTGGCTATCCCCCAAGCTCTAAGCCCCCAAAATCCTGAGCGTTGAGTTCAATAAATAAACTGATGAGCTACCCGCCAAAACCCTGGGCGTCGAGATCAATAAATGAACTGATCAGCTATCTCCTAAGCTCTAAACCTCTCAAAGCTCTGGTTACCGAGTTCAATTAAAAAACTGATCAGCTATCTTCCAAGCCTTGAACCCCAAAAATTCTGGGCGCCCGAGGTCAACGAATAATCTGATGAGCTATCCCCCAAGCCTTGAACCCCCAAAACGCTGGGCGTCTGGTTCAATAAAGAAACTGATTGGCTATTCCCCAAGCTCTAAACCCTCAAAACCCTGGGCGTCGAGATCAATAAATGAACTGATGAGCTAACCGCCAAAACCCTGGGCGTTGAGTTTAATAAATGAACTGATCAGCTATCTCCTAAGCTCTAAACCTCTCAAATTTCTGGTTACCGAGTTCAACGAAAAAACAGATCAGCTCTCCCCCAAACTTTGAACCCCCAAACTTCTGGGCGCCCGAGATCAACGAACAATCTTATGAGTGATCCCCCAAGCCTTGAACCCCCAAAACGCTGGGCGTCTAGTTCAATAAAGAAACTGATTCGCTATTCCCCAAGCTCTAAGCCCTCAAAACTCTGGGCGTCGAGATCAATAAATAAACTGATGAGCTATCCGCCAAATCCCTGGGCGTCGAGTTCAATGAATGAACTGATCAGCTATCTCCTAAGCTCTAAACCCCTCAAAACTCTAGTTACCGAGTTCAATTAAAAAACTGATCAGCTATCCCCCAAGCATTGAACCCCCAAAATTCTGGTTGCCCGAGGTCAACGAACAATCTTATGAGTGATTCCCCCAGCCTTGAACCCCCCAAACGCTGGGCGTCTAGTTCAATAAAGAAACTGATCGGCTATCCCCCAAGCTCTTAACCCCCAAAACTCTGGGCGTTGAGTTCGATAAATAAACTGATGAGTTACCCCCCAAAACGCTGGGCGTCAAGTTCAATAAAAAAACTTATTGGCTATCCCCCAAGTTCTAAACCCCCAAAACCGTGAGCGTTGAGTTTAATAAATAAACTGATGAGCTACCCGCCAAAACCTTCGGCGTCGAGATCAATAAATGAACTGATCAGCTATCTCCTAAGCTCCAAACCTCTCAAAACTCTGGTTTCCGAGTTCAACGAAAAAACTGATCAGCTATCCCCCAAGCATTGATTCCCCAAAATTCTGGGCACCCGAGATCAACGAACAATCTTATGAGCGATCCTCCAAGCCTTGAACCCCTAAAACCCTGGGCGTTGAGTTCAATAAATTAACTGATCAGCTATCTCCTAAGCTCTAAACCTCTCAAAACTCTGGTTACCGAGTTCAACGAAAAATCTGATCAGCTATCCTGCAACCCTTGAACCCCCAAAATTCTGGGCGCCCAAGATCAACGAACAATCTTATGAGCGATCCCCCAAGCCTTGAACCCCCCAAACGCTGGGCATCTAGTTCAAAAAAGAAACTGATCGGCTATCCCCCAAGCTCTTAACCCCAAAAACTCTGGGCGTTGAGTTCGATAAATCAACTGATGAGTTACCCCCCAAAACGCTGGGTGTCAAATTCAATAAAGAAACTTATTGGCTATCCCCCAAGCTCTAAGCCCCCAAAACTTTGAGCGTTGAGTTTAATAAATAAACTGATGAGCTACCCGCCAAAACCTTCGGCGTCGAGATCAATAAATGAACTGATCAGCTATCTCCTAAGCTCCAAACCTCTCAAAACTCTGGTTTCCGAGTTCAACGAAAAAACTGATCAGCTATCCCCCAAGCATTGATTCCCCAAAATTCTGGGCTCCCGAGGTCAACGAATAATCTTATGAGTGATCCCTCAAGCCTTGAACCCCCAAAACGCTGCGTCGAGTTCAACGAAAAAACTGATCAGCTATCCCCCAAGCATTGAACCCCCAAAATTCTGGGCGCCCGAGGTCAACGAACAATCTTATGAGTGATTCCCCGAGCCTTGAACCCCCCAAAACGCTTGGCGTCAAGTTCAATAAAGAAACTTATTGGCTATCCCCCAAGCTCTAAGCCCCCAAAACCCTGAGCGTCGAGTTCAATAAATGAACTTATGAGCTTCCCCCCTAAAACCCTGGGCGTCGAGTTCAATAAATAAACTGATCAGCTATCTCCTAAGCTCTAAACCTCTCAAAGCTCTGGTTACCGAGTTCAACGAAAAAACTGATTGGCTATCCCCCAAGCTCTTAAGCCCCAAAACTCTGGGCGTTGAGTTCAATAAATAAACTGATGAGTTACCCTCTAAAACGCTGGGCGTCAAGTTCAATAAAGAAACTTATTGGCTATCCCCCAAGCTCTAAGCCCCCAAAATCCTGAGCGTTGAGTTCAATAAAGAAACTGATTCGCTATTCCCCAAGCTCTAAGCCCTCAAAACTCTGGGCGTCGAGATCAATAAATAAACTGATGAGCTACCCGCCAAATCCCTGGGCGTCGAGTTCAATGAATGAACTGATCAGCTATCTCCTAAGCTCTAAACCCCTCAAAACTCTAGTTACCGAGTTCAATTAAAAAACTGATCAGCTATCTTCCAAGCCTTGAACCCCAAAAATTCTGGGCGCCCGAGGTCAACGAATAATCTGATGAGCTATCCCCCAAGCCTTGAACCCCCAAAACGCTGGGCGTCTGGTTCAATAAAGAAACTGATTGGCTATTCCCCAAGCTCTAAACCCTCAAAACCCTGGGCGTCGAGATCAATAAATGAACTGATGAGCTAACCGCCAAAACCCTGGGCGTTGAGTTTAATAAATGAACTGATCAGCTATCTCCTAAGCTCTAAACCTCTCAAATTTCTGGTTACCGAGTTCAACGAAAAAACAGATCAGCTCTCCCCCAAGCTTTGAACCCCCAAACTTCTGGGCGCCCGAGATCAACGAACAATCTTATGAGTGATCCCCCAAGCCTTGAACCCCCAAAACGCTGGGCGTCTAGTTCAATAAAGAAACTGATTCGCTATTCCCCAAGCTCTAAGCCCTCAAAACTCTGGGCGTCGAGATCAATAAATAAACTGATGAGCTATCCGCCAAATCCCTGGGCGTCGAGTTCAATGAATGAACTGATCAGCTATCTCCTAAGCTCTAAACCCCTCAAAACTCTAGTTACCGAGTTCAATTAAAAAACTGATCAGCTATCCCCCAAGCATTGAACCCCCAAAATTCTGGTTGCCCGAGGTCAACGAACAATCTTATGAGTGATTCCCCCAGCCTTGAACCCCCCAAACGCTGGGCGTCTAGTTCAATAAAGAAACTGATCGGCTATCCCCCAAGCTCTTAACCCCCAAAACTCTGGGCGTTGAGTTCGATAAATAAACTGATGAGTTACCCCCCAAAACGCTGGGCGTCAAGTTCAATAAAAAAACTTATTGGCTATCCCCCAAGTTCTAAACCCCCAAAACCGTGAGCGTTGAGTTCAATAAATAAACTGATGAGCTACCCACCAAAACCTTTGGCGTCGAGATCAATAAATGAACTGATCAGCTATCTCCTAAGCTCTAAACCTCTCAAAACTCTGGTTTCCGAGTTCAACGAAAATACTGATCAGCTATCCCCCAAGCATTGATTCCCCAAAATTCTGGGCTCCCGAGGTCAACGAATAATCTTATGAGTGATCCCTCAAGCCTTGAACCCCCAAAACGCTGCGTCGAGTTCAACGAAAAAACTGATCAGCTATCCCCCAAGCATTGAACCCCCAAAATTCTGGGCGCCCGAGGTCAACGAACAATCTTATGAGTGATTCCCCGAGCCTTGAACCCCCCAAAACGCTTGGCGTCAAGTTCAATAAAGAAACTTATTGGCTATCCCCCAAGCTCTAAGCCCCCAAAACCCTGAGCGTCGAGTTCAATAAATGAACTTATGAGCTTCCCCCCTAAAACCCTGGGCGTCGAGTTCAATAAATAAACTGATCAGCTATCTCCTAAGCTCTAAACCTCTCAAAGCTCTGGTTACCGAGTTCAACGAAAAAACTGATTGGCTATCCCCCAAGCTCTTAAGCCCCAAAACTCTGGGCGTTGAGTTCAATAAATAAACTGATGAGTTACCCCCTAAAACGCTGGGCGTCAAGTTCAATAAAGAAACTTATTGGCTATCCCCCAAGCTCTAAGCCCCCAAAATCCTGAGCGTTGAGTTCAATAAATAAACTGATGAGCTACCCGCCAAAACCCTGGGCGTCGAGATCAATAAATGAACTGATCAGCTATCTCCTAAGCTCTAAACCTCTCGCAGCTCTGGTTACCGAGTTCAACGAAAAAACTGATCAGCTATCCTGCAAGCCTTGAACCCCCAAAATTCTGGGCGTCCGAGGTCAACGAATAATCTGATAAGCTATCCCCCAAGCCTTGAACCCCCAAAACGCTGGGCGTCTAGTTCAATTAAGAAACTGATTCGCTATCCCCTAAGCTCTAAGCCCTCAAAACCCTGATCGTCGAGTTCAATAAATGAACTTATGAGCTTCCCCCCTAAAACCCTGGGCGTCGAGTTCAATAAATAAACTGATCAGCTATCTCCTAAGCTCTAAACCTCTCAAAGCTCTGGTTACCGAGTTCAACGAAAAAACTGATCGGCTATCCCCCAAGCTCTTAAGCCCCAAAACTCTGGGCGTTGAGTTCAATAAATAAACTGATGAGTTACCCCCTAAAACGCTGGGCGTCAAGTTCAATAAAGAAACTTATTGGCTATCCCCCAAGCTCTTAAGCCCCAAAACTCTGGGCGTCAAGTTCAATAAAGAAACTTATTGGCTATCCCCCAAGCTCTAAGCCCCCAAAATCCTGAGCGTTGAGTTCAATAAATAAACTGATGAGCTACCCGCCAAAACCCTGGGCGTCGAGATCAATAAATGAACTGATCAGCTATCTCCTAAGCTCTAAACCTCTCAAAGCTCTGGTTACCAAGTTCAACGAAAAAACTGATCAGCTATCCTCCAAGCCTCGAACCCTCAAAATTCTGGGCGCCCGAGGTCAACGAATAATCTGATGAGCTATCCCCCAAGCCTTGAACTCCCAAAACGCTGGGCGTCTAGTTCAATAAAGAAACTGATTTGCTATTCCCCAAGCTCTAAGCCCTCAAAACCCTGGGCGTCGAGATCAATAAATAAACTGATGAGCTACCTGCCAAAACCCTGGGCGTTGAGTTTAATAAATGAACTGATCAGCTATCTCCTAAGCTCTAAACCTCTCAAATTTCTGGTTACCGAGTTCAACGAAAAAACAGATCAGCTCTCCCCCAAGCTTTGAACCCCCAAAATTCTGGGCGCCCAAAGTCAACGAACAATCTTATGAGTGATCCCCCAAGCCTTGAACCCCCAAAACGCTGGGCGTCTAGTTCAACGAAAAAACTGATCGGCTATCCCCCAAGCTCTTAAGCCCCAAAACTCTGGGCGTTGAGTTCAATAAATAAACTGATGAGTTACCCCCTAAAACGCTGGGCGTCAAGTTCAATAAAGAAACTTATTGGCTATCCCCCAAGCTCTTAAGCCCCAAAACTCTGGGCGTCAAGTTCAATAAAGAAACTTATTGGCTATCCCCCAAGCTCTAAGCCCCCAAAATCCTGAGCGTTGAGTTCAATAAATAAACTGATGAGCTACCCGCCAAAACCCTGGGCGTCGAGATCAATAAATGAACTGATCAGCTATCTCCTAAGCTCTAAACCTCTCAAAGCTCTGGTTACCAAGTTCAACGAAAAAACTGATCAGCTATCCTCCAAGCCTCGAACCCTCAAAATTCTGGGCGCCCGAGGTCAACGAATAATCTGATGAGCTATCCCCCAAGCCTTGAACTCCCAAAACGCTGGGCGTCTAGTTCAATAAAGAAACTGATTTGCTATTCCCCAAGCTCTAAGCCCTCAAAACCCTGGGCGTCGAGATCAATAAATAAACTGATGAGCTACCTGCCAAAACCCTGGGCGTTGAGTTTAATAAATGAACTGATCAGCTATCTCCTAAGCTCTAAACCTCTCAAATTTCTGGTTACCGAGTTCAACGAAAAAACAGATCAGCTCTCCCCCAAGCTTTGAACCCCCAAAATTCTGGGCGCCCAAAGTCAACGAACAATCTTATGAGTGATCCCCCAAGCCTTGAACCCCCAAAACGCTGGGCGTCTAGTTCAATAAAGAAACTGATTCGCTATTCCCCAAGCTCTAAGCCCTCTAAACTCTGGGCGTCGAGATCAATAAATAAACTGATGAGCTACCCGCCAAATCGCTGGGCGTCGAGTTCAATGAATGAACTGATCAGCTATCTCCTAAGCTCTAAACCTCTCATAACTCAGTTACCGAGTTCAACGAAAAAACTGATCAGCTATCCTCCAAGCATTGAACCCCCAAAATTCTGGTTGCCCGAGGTCAACGAACAATCTTATGAGTGATTCCCCCAGCCTTGAACCCCCAAAACGCTGGGCGTTGAGTTCAACGAAAAAACTGTTCAGCCTTCCCCCAAGCTCTTAACCTCCAAAACCCTGGGCGTAGAGTTTGATGGATAAACTGATCAGCTATTTCCTAAGCTCTAGACCTTCAAAAACTCTGGTTACCGAGTGGAATAATTTTAGAAGTAAAGCGTACTTTATAATTGAATATCTGTCCATAAAAAAGTTTTTTTTTTTTTTTTTTGATACACAAATTAAGTTGTGGTGTACTTTTATGTACATCGCTTGAAAATATTACAAAATAATGAAAAAAATATAAATATAAAATAAAAAAAAATAAATAATCAATAAACAAGAGAATTTTTACACTTTTCTTGAAATGTGTCTCATTCTTAGAAGCATTTAATTTATAGAAAAAAAAAAAAATTTGTTGATAATGTTTCAAATAAAGAGTTTATCAATAAGTCAAAACTTATAGTGCTTCTTCAATCAACCACGCTTTTTTAGAGTTTAAAATTTCAGATTCGCCACTTTATGATATAATTGCACCAGTGCAGCGTCACTAGGTATCGTTACAAAATTATTTACTTCATCAACTAAATATGCACTCAATATGGCATGGAATCGCCCCAGAAATTTCTGTAACGTGGAAAATTTGTATTTTGTCGGTCTAAAGAAGGAGTTTGGCGGTAGTCTGGTAGAGGGCAGATTTTAGAGTTCGCCGCCTGGCTTCTTCATCGCGACATTAATTTATTCTCCACGAATGAATCTTGGACTGGGAGTCGCATAGAGCGGTTGTGACGGTGCCCTTTTACTTGGTGATTTACGCATTTGCCAGTCGTACGGTTTCCCGACAACGACCACGTGGGCGTCGGGATCGCGAGTGACTTGACGAGGAGAGCGGAGGTCCCACGTGGAGCGGGGACGATTTTTCCAAAGCCACCGAGTCCTCACCATCACGCCCGAGAGACGCCGATCACCGGAGATAGAGAGGCCTGGACAACGATCACCGGAGTCGACTACAAGGAGGTCTCAGAAGAAGAGTTTCGTGAATGGGTTACCTGTATGAGTGCGGGAAATCTTGTTATCTGTGAGGTTTGTGAGTGCGAGGCCAGCGGGCCGTATTGCGTTTTCCCCTTGCCACGTCCTTTGATTTTCTTTAAATCAATAGTCCAAAGAGAGTGTTTCGTTATTTATTGTAGCATACTTTTTCCCTTTCATCCCGATTTCAGGTACCCGGAGCAGCACGATTAGCAGCAGGCCATCGAGTTCAGCGAGATTCCCACGACGACGAGTGAGCTGGCTGGACCAAAGGCGCCCTTGATAAATATTTGGCCTTGAAGGGCGTTCTCGCCTATTTTTATTACTTTCTTTTTGGGATAATTTTGAGGGTTTTGTTCGGGGTTAATTTTGGGCATTTTATTTTTATTTTTCACCGGGTTCTATTAGTATTCCCGCCATAGTTTCTTTATTGAACTCGACGGCCAGCATTTGTATAATTATAAAATTATTCATTCATTTTTACATGCCTAAGGTAATGTGGTTATATAGGCTTGTTGGTTTATTAATAAATTATTTTATTCATATTTACGCCCAGCGTTATGGGGTAGTTGGCTTGTTGGTTTGTTTGTTGATTTATCAATTTATTTATTTATTTTTACACGTCTAAGGTTATGTGGTTGTATAGGCTTGTTCGTTTATTTATAATTTATTTTATTAATATTTATACCTGGCGTTATGGGGTTGTAGGCTTGTGGGTTTTTTAATTTAATTTTTCTGTGCCACTACTGTCCCGAAATTTCAAATTTTTGTTCAATTCCCGCCATTCGGAATTCTGTCACTTTCGAGAAGCCTTTTCCCAAAAAGTAAGCTCTCCTTCAATGAATTTGAAAATTTATAGTTTGTGACGTCGTAAAATACGTCAATTCAAAATTAGAAAAAAAGAATGGCAATCTTTCCTTTATTTTCATATAAACTATTATATAAATTAAAAGAGAGTAATTATTCCTTCTTTTTTCATTTCATCTCTGCTCGTGGATCAACATTCAACCATCTTCGAGTCAATAAATGTATTTTCAAGAATTTGTAGTAGAAAAAAATTAAAATTAAATTTCTATAAACAAAATTTCATACTCATTAACTGCAGAAAAACATTTGTTCTGCGCAAGAACTGATGAAAAATAAATTTTTTTTATAAATTATATCTTGAATGTTAAGCTTAATGCTAAATTTTCAGAGAATTCTGAAATTGTCATTTAAACATTTCAATTGAAAGTATTCAGAAATAAGATTTTTGGTTTTTTATTAGATATTTTATCAATTATTTTTGGTTTTATTAAATGTTTCTTGTGAATTTAAAGTTAATGCTGATAAGCTATACTAAAACGCTCAAGTTTGAGATCACCAAGTATAAAACGTGCACGTATTTTGATGCCTTTACGAGGTGCATGCATACAGACTCGATCAGTTAATCACAGTTTGTTGACAGTTGACTTTGTGAATGATTAAATCAAATAAAACCCTTAGAATTAAATCTGTAACTCTCGATTTCCGGATCATCAGATAAGAAACTCACACATGTAAATTGATTCGATCATCGATTACTTCAGGTTGCTACACTGTTTTAAAAATTTATTTGAGAAAAGAATATTCATTCAAATCAAAATAAAAAAAAAATTTTCACCAGTGCCTACCAAAAAAGTTGAACATAATGAAGAAACTTTCGGTTGCTTTCTAGTTTATAATACTGGCAATAATTTTATTCGGATTATTACAAAAAAGTTAACTTTAAAAAGCGGGGGTGATCCGCAGCATTTAAGGACGTTTTAGACCTCCAGTGACTCACATTCATGCGCACGAGAAACAGCTGACGCGCCGCTCGTTCTGTCTCTCTCGCTCTCGTGGCGCAGCATAACCACAAAGACTAAAAAATCAACTTTACTGTTAAATTACACTGAAAGTAGGCCTGGTTGCCGTATTTTGAAAAATGTTAGATTGATTCTCGTTTCAATAGCTAGAATAAACTCCTTTTTTAGAAAAAGTTAACTACTAGTTAATTTACAGTCGTCGATAACATTAAAAAATTGTAGTGCTCTACGTGGCATCCCATGCAAAATGACCAAACTTTAAGTGTTCATAACTCAAAAACGAGTCCCACTAGCCATATTTTTTTTTTTTTATGACATTCGAAAGAGCATGTAAAAGTGTGCTTCTATAGGTAGTTACAAAAATAGTTAACATTGCTCCAAAATCCCTGATACCGAGCCTAAAACGTCCTTAAAAATTAGTTAACTAATAAAAATTACAAACAAAACTTATTTTATTTCTATTATAAATAAGGTAGGTGTACCTAATATGACCCCCGCGAATCAGTAGAAATACCGATATTTCATAGATTCACCGCATACCGTGTACCGTCTATCATGGACTGAGTCACACTGCTACGATCAATGCGACGTGTACAGTCCGAATCTCATTGCTACGATCAATGCGACGTATACCATGTGCGTGCACAAAGTCACACTGCCAAGATCAATGCAACGTGTCTCACTGCTACAATCGATGTGACGAGTACCGTGTACAGTGCACCGAATCTTACTGGAACGATCAATGCGACGTGTACCGTGCACCAAGTCACACTGCCAAGATCAATGCGACGTGTACCGTGCGTGGTGTACAGTGCACCGAATCGTACTGCCAAGATCAATGCGACGTGTACAGTGTACCGTGTACACTGCACCGCATCTCTTACCAAAAACAATGCGACGTGTATCGTGTACCGTGTACCGTGCACCAAGTCACACTGCCAAGATCAATGCGACGTGTACCGTGTACCGTGTACAGTGCACCAAGTGACACTACCAAGATCAATGCGAAATGTACAGTGCACCAAGTCACACAGCCACGATCAATGCGACATGTACAGTGTACCGTGTACAGTGCACCAAGTCACACAGCCAAGATCAATGCGACTTGTACCGTGTGCCGTGTACAGTGCACCAAATCTCACTGCTACAATCAAGGCAACTTGTACAGTGCACCGAATCTCACTGCTACAATCAATGTGACGTGTACAGGGTACCGTGTACAGTGCACCGAATCTCTTACCAAAAACAATGCGACGTGTAACGTGTACCGTGTACCGTGTACCGTGCACCAAGTCACACTGCCAAGATCAATGCGGCGTGTACCGTGTACAGTGTACCAAGGCTGTGATAAAGCAAAGGCAGCGTGTACCGTGTACACAAAAGCTCTCTGCGTGTACCATGTACCTTGTACGGTGCATAAAAAAGCTTATGCGGAATATGTTCTCGTGTATCGTGTATCGTGTACTGTGTACCGTGGCACTATGCGTTGGTACACGGCACTGGTACCTAGTGTCAACCGTATAAGAATTATCACGCCGTAAAAAGGCTTCAGTATAGCACTTTATGAAAAGTATGTATTTTTTATACCCTTCAAGCATTTAAACAGGAGCTTTCTATGGCTGAACTCCCGTCAATTGTGTTGGTGTTTTCAAGGCTGAATGGTCTTACCAGCGAGAAGAAAATACATGCCTAATTAATTACATTCAAACTATTTTATTACATTTTTCGGTCACCAACTAATTATCGGTGCTTTATTCGTGCCGTTTTCTGACCAAATAACAGGTGTATATATGGTCTGTTTTTCAGAACAAATATTTTTCAATAATTCAATACGCGCTACGCGCGCGCCATCCCAGCATGTGGCATTGCCTAGAAACACACGCCCGTATATGACCGCCATAATCGAACATGTTTAAATAAATACTATATTAACCCATTACCGCCCATGGAAAAATCAAAAGTGATATAAAAAAACTAACTGTTGGAAAACCTGTCTCATGAAAAAATAGTAGATACGTATTTTTTATTTTTTCAATTTTCATTGTTTAAACATCATTTATTTAAACAAATTCGGAAAAAATTTTAAATTTTTATAAACTAATAACGACATTCGATTCTTTGACCAAAAATAAGGCGAAAGTCATCTAAGTAATTTTTTGATCAGACGCCTAGATCTTTTGCTACGAGCGCTCAAACATGTAAAAATATGGTTTTATAGTGGTGAGCTCTGACTCGTGAAACAGTATCTTCGGTGCGGCGCCTCGGAGCTCACCACTATAAAACCATATTTTTACATGTTTGAGCGCTCGTAGCAAAAGATCTAAGCGTCTGATCAAAAAATTACTTAGATGACTTTCGCCCTATTTTTGGTCAAAGAATCGAATGCCGTAATTAGTTTATAAAAATTTAAATTTTTTTTACCAATTTGTTTAACTAAATAATGTTTAAACAATGAAAATTGAAAAAAGAAAAAACACGTATCTACTATTTTTTCATGAGACAGGTTTTCCTACAGTTAGTTTTTTTATATCACTTTTGATTTTTCCATGGGCGGTAATGGGTTAATCTATTCAAATCAATTGCGATTCCAGGTGAAAAGTCAATCTGTGAATTTTTTTTTTGTAGATAAAGACACTGAAATTTGGGGACTATATTTTGATAAAAAATAAAATAAAACCCTGGTAAATCTAAAAGATAAAGCTGGTAGAAATCACCCTAGAGTTATTTTACAAGAACATGTAACTCTTGTAAAAGAAATTGGATCTAGTTACTTAACACACGTTTCTCCTGAGAACACCACGGCTCTTACAATATCTAATTGTATTTACGAAAAGTTTACTGAAATAGAAATCTCATTGAAGGCTGTAGGTTGTGATGGTACAGTTGTTAATACAGGCTCTGTAGGAGGAATCATAACTTTGTTTGAAAATAAAATTGGAAAATCACTGCAATGGTTCATCTGCCTTTTGCATTTTAATAAATTGGCCTTTCGACACATGATTGAAAAGCTATTTAAACCTGCATCTGGACCTCTCGTATTTTTTGGAGAATTTGTTCAAGATTTCGCGCCTCTTTGAGCCACTACTTTGGTCAGCTGAGCGACAGACGGCACTCTCGGTCCCAGCTGCCCATATCCGTCGACAGCAGTCTATCTTCACTCGTGATCACGGCTACAATGCATCGCGAGTTTTGCGAGTACGAGTCAAAGTCGTTCTCCGTTTGCATGCAGCAGCCGTGAACAGTGAAGCAACGCTTCGCGGAGAATACTCACATTTAGGTCCAACTTGCGGCATTACAGATTGAATAAAGTTAAGCCCATCGTGGCAGTTCATTTTGCAAAGTTATTATAAGTTTAGTAGCCCTAGTTCGGTGCTCTGAGAGTTCCAGTCCTCCCGGCCAAAACGGCGAGGTCCTCGACTCTCATGTACATATTTTCGCATAGAATATAGTTTAGTATTAGTTTATCAAAAGTGCTTCATATTTATTTCACTCCAGTCACACACATCGCTCTTTGAGTTTGTAGCTTCCTACTAAAAAGTTACTGGTCCTTCGAAAATAACCCTTGATTACTAAGCATTTGGTCCTAGTTGAGCCGCATTAGCAGCCTTCGTTTTTACAGTTTATTGTGAGAGGGTGTGTTCAAGTGAAAAGTGAAGTAATTTACAAAGAGAAAAATGACATTCAATCATCCCGCACCATTCATTGGAGCACACGACAAGGGACGCCGAGTGCACATCACTTCAGAGCAAAGGCGACCATTTTGCGCTTCATCGGTCCTGCCCGGCAGAAGCAAGCAAGCAACTTGGCACAGTAGTGACGTCACTCATGGCTCGCAGTAGCAAAGCAGTGACGTCAAATCACCTGATCCCCGCAGCACGCTTGGGTCTTCAATGGGCCGCGCTAGACCCCGAGAAATCGACTCGCACAGCAGCAGAAAAAAATGGACGGAGCAACGCTTCTCCTACCTACATGACTGCAGCAACTATAGGCGACACGACGAGCCGACTAGCGGAGCAGCACTCGCATCGTCCTACTTGGTGTACAATAAAAGTTTCGAGGACTCCAAGGACAAACCCTTTAGACCAGCCTCGGACAAACTTATAAAGATTATCACGACAGCACAGCCGTACCGTACCAGCTTAGGCACACACACAGCGCACGCAACGAGGCGCGCGCTGGCCAGTCGGCACATCGGCGGTAGACGACAACAACAACCGTTATTCAGTGTGTTTGTTCCAAATTTACTTCATTTTCTTTAGATCCTCCTTCTTCTGCAGTCTTGTTATAACCTCAAAGGTTATACTTACTTACATTTCTAACCATTCTTTAATTTTCCTAGAGTGTAATACTCTTTTCAAAATAAGAAACTTGTAAATTTTTCCATGACTCATTGAGTTTATGAAATTCAGAAGTTCTTTCTAACTCAAAACTACATAATTTGTTAAGTTTAAAACTGCTGTCATAGCAAAACTTAGATATTACTCAATTTATAGGCGCCACTCTGCAGTACATTTTTCATATTCATCTGGTTTGCTGTTGGACCCAGGATCCTTGTTGGCGGACTCACATTGGGTCCTAAATCTTGTTTTTGGCTCCTTCGCTGAAGTCTGGTGGATCCTCCAACAACAAATCTGCTTAGCGAGCACTTGACCTGCCTCGCTTGAATTCTTGGTTATCATACGAGCGCTTAATCTGGTGGTTTTGCTCACTCGAAGGACCTCCCAAGTCTTCGATGGAACTACCTTTGCGGGTGAGCTGTATCGTATAGCCTTATATAGTTATTTTTCTCATTTGCAGACTCTCACTAATAAGTAGATCAATCATCAGACTTCTTTACATGAAATCACCCACATTATTCGTTTTTGTTTATTAACTACTGTGCTCAGTACGAATTTCATAAATTTAAATTACTAACATAGATTTAAATACATACACTTTAGGTTTATTTGACCCACGATCAGCTAAAAATTCATCTTTTGGTTTAGTTGGCATTCACTAAACTAAAAATACTCAGTTTTGGTATGGTTGACGCTCAGTCAGCTAAAGTACACCCTTTGGATATTGTTGATAATTACTCAATTGCACCTGTTTGAGATTTACCGCCTTTTATTGCCACGTGATTGGTCATGCGAGCGACCCACGCCAGAGCTGCCCAGAGTGACCAGTTTCTGCCCTCACCAGTCTTGCTTCAACCGCGATGCCGCTACCACGCGTCACGGGACTTAACTCCATCGTCGTAGATCGCCCGCTTATCTACGACGATTCCACCTAGTTTACCTGAGGTTGAGAGACTCCCGGCCAAAACGGCGAGCTCTCTCTCCTCGTTTGTATATAGTGTTAATAATTAATGAAGAATAGTTTAAGTGCAGCATAAAATCGACAAGTGTTGTGCTTTTAAATACCCTCGCCTTTTCACCTTTCACACTCCCTCGCAATCGCGGTAATTATTCCCTTATCCTAAACCGTAACCTACGCGAATTCACAAACATTTGGCATCCCTTGTGGGGAAAAGTTCCCCGAAAAAAAGGCGCGTCACGAGTGAAACGAAGAAGTGAAAAGTTTGTGCCACGCCACGGCCATTTTGATGCTTCTTTTTCTCTTCGCGAAGAAGAAGACCCAGCGACGACAAGTGGCGCGCGCATCCGCGCACCAGCAAGCAGTCGTCGTAGGAGCGAGTGAGACGGGCAACTGCCTGGCCCCATCCACGTTACGTACCAACTTGCTGTGCGCATTAGCAGCGAGCAACATACAGCAGCCAACAAGTTTTAGCACCTCGTTTCTGCGTGCACCGCGAATCAACTGCACCAGGACATCACCCCGTGGATAACTGCCTTCGCTCGGCGAGACGGTCTGGAGCTTCAGGAACACCACATAGCCCGACGAAGCATCGGTCCATTTCATCAGCTGTTCGCGTCCAAGCAACAGCACGGCAACCATTATACGTTCCAGTCACGTGATCAAACAGGACCTCACCCCCAGCAGCACCCTGGCTTCGATGGACCAATAATCTGGTGTGTTTGTTCCTAATTTGTTTTTGATAGTGATTCACCACAAAACTAACCAACTTGTTTTCATACTTTACTATAATGTTTGTTTACCTCTTTTCATCTTGAGTTGTTTTTGATGAAAATCAATTTTTAATATCTACTAAACAATAATTCTCAAATTAGATTACTATTATAATTGATATTATTTGTTCAATGCCATAACTCAAAAATGCAATCAACTCTTGTGTAATTAAGATAAGACTTAAAAATTCTTTCTACAATTTATTAAGTCTAAAAATTTTATGAGTCTCAAACTCATTTAGTAAAATTCATCCCAAATAAAATTCACCTTTTTGTAAATAAAAACTGATCCACCTTAAATTATAGGTTTACACCCTGTTTAATTCACCATACCACTACATTTGGCTTGGTTGGACTACAGGTATCTTCATCGCATATCCACACTGGACTCTCTTCACCAGAAACTGGTAGTCCTGCATTCTAGTAGTTCATGCAGCCTTCAGTCAGCTCATTGAACATCTTGGTGGCTTGAATTCAATCATCGAGTAACCCCTCCAGCTTCATATTAGTTCTGGGTTGTCTATTCGAGCACCTTATCTGAGCCAAACACTCCAGCGAACAATAACCAGGGCTTCGCTGAAGTCTAATACACACTCTACTTGTATTGTATAACCTTAACTTATTGAATTGGTTAACCTCAAAATTGTAAGTAACCAAGTTGAACGCTCGCTTTTCAACTAAATTTGCCAACTCCTTTTAGTATAGTACAATCCAATTATTTCTAGTAGCCAATCCCTGGTTGATATTTTTTTTTTCAAGTTTATATTTTCAAAAATTTTAATTGAATTTCTTTGTTGTGTTTTGTTTGTCGAACAACTGAATTCTGGTTTCATCGATGAACTGTATTCAACTTGATTGAATACTGGTAATCCTTTTGATGAAAGGATTGATTTCTAGAGCTAATGTGGCTCGATCCCTACTAACATAGCCCTCTTTTACTATACTTTAGTTGCTTAGTTTTCTATTTTTTATTTGTACTGAGTCACTCAATCTTTCATTCCTTTTCTGTCCCTAGTTAATTAGTTTTCCTTCATTTTAGATTGTATTTCAATTTAAAACTCTTTCTTCATGAATGATTCATAAGTTTAAGTTTTTTTTATTCCTTTATTTAAGGAACATTTGCCTCATTTAAATTTTATTTTGATTTAAATTTTCCCTACAAGTAACATTCATATGTTTGAATGATTTCCAATGCTTAATATTCATATTGTCGAATATTTTTCAATGCTTACCTTTCCTACTGTTAAATTCGCCAGGGTTTTATTTAAACCTGTCACTTAGGTGGCTTGGCAGTTGCGGGCCTCTTCCCCACCCATAGGATTTAAACTGAGTCCTAACTCATTAAGGCTAAGAAAAACATAGTTGTGCTAGGGTTTATTTAAACCTGTCACCTCCGTGACTGAGCAGCTGCGAGACTTTTCCCCACTCATGTTTTTTTTTTTGCCGTGTCCAAATCGCCTCAAGTTTAGAAAACAAATTTAAATTGTGTTTCAATTTAAATTTTCCCAAGCCAAAAAATAGTCTTTAATTTTACCTATTGATTTATTATTTCAAATACCACCCTACCTTGCAAAATGAATAAACCGAATCGTGGCTCATTTAGAGTCCTTTGAACAAAAGGGAGTCAATATGACTCGCGAGTTGGCAGAGATTCGCAGCCTGCGTCTCGAACAACTCTGGCAAGAGTTTACCTAAAATGACCAAATTTTAAGAAACTGCAAGGATGTAGACCGTGGCCACGACTACTTCGTCAAAGAAACGTTCTAGTATACGCAGGACACCTTTGATGACGTGTGCGATGAATATATCCAATTTCTCAAAGTTAAGCCCCCTGCGAAACACCTAGTCCAGGCTCCGGCTGTAACCTCAAAAAATCTGCCAGCTGAAATGCTCCCTGTTCAGACTCCGGCACCTACCTACGAATTTAATTGAACTACTATTTTCGAGACTCGATCTGTTTCTATAGTAGACCAGACACTCGTTAAAAGAGTTCAATCAAAATGCACTCAAGACCGTGACTTGTGACTCATCGTAGCCCTAATCATCGGCACGCGGTATCCGGCGGTTAAGGTGCGAGTGAGTTAGCATGGGACCTTGCAGTAGCCTTACTCATGAGATCAAGTTCAATGAGTAAGGCGTCGCAATTAATTATTAGAAGAAAAATAAAATGAATAAGAGAGAAATTTATATGTTATATATATATATACATATACAAATGCACGGAACGAATCTAAACTTACCCTTGAGCTCAAAATAAGACCCTGCGTCCGAGAAAGGTCTGTTTCAAATCCAAAGATTGACATACCTTAATGTACCCAAATAAAATCCTTAATTCCTTCATGATAAAACGAAACATTACTAAGACTACTAAAACCTGACCGAGAGCTTACCTAGAATGGAATTCACTCCAGGCGCAAGAAATAAAACCAGACAATTCCTAACCAATGAATAACGACCCTGAAAATTACCTAAAACCTACCTAATAACAAAATAGACCTACCTTATAAGACCGTAACCTGGAGAACCACTCCACCTCCTAGAAACCCTAGACCTACCTTACACCTAAATTAACCAGGGACGGTGAAAATTTTAGGAAGGGAGTACTGTTATGTGACGATTATGATGCACATACAGCTTTATAACAAGTAGAGTAGTTCGGCCGAAGTATGATGATACAGCAAATGTACGCGCTGCATTCTTGCCAGCACGACGCCCTGGCGGGGCAAGGCAACGTCCGAGCAAGGCTGGAGCAGCGCGAGTCAGTCTTGTTTTAAGTGCGATTAATTACGGACGAAGTGCTCCTTTGTCGGAGTATTCGTCCCGTGGCTATTTATTTAGTAAGTTCCTTTAACTCTTTCAGGGGTGCATTAAATCTAAACTAAGTGGTATAAAAGTTATAATAGGAAAATATTCTTACAACCTCATCGATCTTAAATCTTAAGTTAAATTTTCAAAATTCCCTTTATTAGGCCCTTTACCGTAGGGTCGAAACATATAAAAACCGAATTTAAAAAAATAAAAAATACTATCGAATTTTACTCAAAATTTTAAGATTTTTTTATACTTGTAAATTTTTTGATTTGATGCTCCTTTTTTTGTAAAAATTCATCAAAAGTCCAAATCTCAACCCCGAGATAGATACTTAGATGAAAATCACTATTTTAGTGAAATAAAAAGAAATAAAATATAGATACTGACAGCCTTGACCCAGCAAGCCTTATTTTAGGACTAATTGAAGCTAAAAACATCGATTCAAGATGAATACGAGTTACAGGGGCATCAAGGCCCATTTATATGTACAAAAAACAGCGAATTTTTCCATTCATTATTGAATAAAAAAAAAAGTTTTTAAAAAACATGCTTTTCTCTAAAAAGTTTAAAGAAATTATTTAAAAAACGTACTAAAAAGTAGAAAATAAAATTTAAAAACAAAAGCATGGGGCACTCGATGAAACACAGTCATACGCCTTAAATTTAAGTCATGCTTTTGTTTAGAGTCATCGAGAAATTTTGTGTGTTCTATTTATATTAAATCTTTTGAAGTACTTTGAAAGAATTTGGCAGTATTAAAATTTTATTTTCTACTTCTTAGTACATTTTTTAAATAATTTCTCAAAACTTTTTAGAGAAAAGCATGTTTTTTAATAACTTTTTTTTTATTTTTTTTTTATTTTCTACTTGTTAGTCTTAGCTTAATTTATGTAATTTATATAAATTGACAGAAAAATGGAAAGAATATTTTTAGCGTAAAATTTTAAATCAAATTGTTTAAAATGTGGTTATTATTGAAATTTTCACAATCATCCTTTTTACAATGATAATATTTGAAATATTTTTTTTTTATTCAATACATTAATAACAACCAAATAAGAACCCCCACAGAACTCTTATGTCATCCCAGCAGAATTTCGCCCAAAACTCTCGAAGATGACTTCCAGGTTTCTCAGGTACACCCGTCATCAGCGAGCTGGGTACCTAGGTTCAAATTGCCTCGATAAATACTCTATAACATTTCTTAAAGTCATCCCCACAGAATTTGGCCCAAGCTCTCGAAGATGACCTCCAGGTTCCCCAGGTACACCCGTCATCGGTGACCTGGCTGACTAGGTTCAAACTTCTTCCTCATAAACTCCTCGTAAACACCCCCAAACTCTATCCAAAGTCATACCCTAAGAATTCGACCCGAACTCTCGGAGATGACCCCCGGGTATCCCGGGTACCCCCATCATCGGCGACCTGGGTACCTAGGTTCAAATCGCCTCGATAAATACTCTAGAACTTCCCTCAAAGTCATCCCTGAAGAATTTAGCCCAAATTCTCGGAGATGACCCCCCAGGTACCCCCGTCATCGGCAGCCTGGAGGTCCAGGTCGAGAACTGACTATGGATTCATCTATTGTCATCCGAACCTAGACCCTCTGCAAAATTTCAGACCTCTAGGTCTTATAGGCTCCAAGTTATAGAGCTTGGCAGTTTTGAACGTACGACGACGACGACGACGACGACGACGCCGATGACGAATCATAGTGAGTTAATGAAAAGCATGTAAAAAAGTGCATGCGGAATTGATGTTGGAAAAATCACACTTTTTTCAGCTAATATATCAAGGAATTGGGTAAAATTTATTTTGTATCTATATTAGGGTGGGCAGAAAATTTTAAGACCCAAACCGCGAGGGGCTTGACCCCTGGGCAGTTAGTTTATGATGCCCAGATGCCCCAAAAAAATTTTTAAGACGATTGAAGAAAGTTTCAAGGTGGCACAAGAGCGAAATGTGATAAAAAACTCGAAACCAAGCTCCAACCACCCCATAACCAATTTTTTATGGACTCAGACTCTTCCAATATCCAAATTTATTATGCTACTACCGATAATAACAGTATTTGCAAGCTCTTTCCACCCAATCACCCAGCCTGCCAAGCACTTACCCCCAAATAATCGAGTTTTTCAAGCTCCTACCCCCGAATAACCGAGCTTTTCAAGCTCCTACCCCAATAACCGAAGTTGCAAGGCTACAACCAGTCCATAACCGAATTTGTAAAGCTCCTGTTCCCAATAATCCAATTTTTCAAACATTAACCACCCAATAACCCGATGCGCTAAGCTCCAACCCCCAATAACCGAGTTTCTCAAGCTCTACTTCCCAACAACCTCATTCATCAAGCTTCTACTTTTTGATAACCGTACTGCAAGCTCTTCCTACTCAATAACCAAGTCGGCCAAGCTCTTACTCTCTCAATAACCGAGTTTTTCAAGTTCCTACCCCAAAAACCGAACTTGCAAGGCTACAACCACTCAATACCCGAATTTGTTGAGCTCCTGTTCCCAATAATCCGATTTGTCAAACATTAACCACCCAATAACCCGATGCGCCAAGCTCCAACCCCCAATAACCGAGTTTCTCAAGCTCTACTTCCCAACAACCTCATTAATCAAGCTTTTACTTTTTGATAACCGTACTGCAAGCTTTTTCTACCAAATGACCAAGTTGGCCAAGTTCTTACCCCCTCCAATAACCGAGTTTTTTAAGCTCCTACCTCAATAACACAACTTGCAAGGCTACAACCACTCAATAACCGAGTTCGATGAGCTGCTATTCCCAATAATCTGATTTTCTGAACATTAACCACACAATAACCCAATGCACTAAGCTCGAGACCCCCAATAACCGAGTTTCTCAAGCTCTACTTCCCAACAACCTCATTCATCAAGCTATTACTTTTTGATAACCGTACTGCAAGCTCTTTCTACTCAATAACCAAGTTGGCCAAGCTCTTACCCCTTCAATAACTGAGTTTTTTAAGCTCCTACCCCAATCACACAACTTGCAAGGCTACAACCACTCAATAACCGAATTTGATGAGCTGCTATTCCCAATAATCCGATTAGTCGAACATCAACCACACAATAACCCGATGCGCTAAGCTCCTAATCCCCAATAACCGACTTTCTCAAGCTCTACCTTGCAACAACCTTATTCATCAAGCTTCTACTTTTTGTTAACTGTACTGCAAGATCTTCCTACTCAATAACCAAGTCGGCCAAGCTCTTACCCCCTCCAATAACCGAGTTTTTCAAGCTCCTACCCCAATAACACAACTTGCAAGGCTACAACCACTCAATAACCGAATTTGTTGAGCTGCTATTCCCAATAATCCGATTTGTACACCATTTACCACACAATAATCCAATGCCCCCAATAACCAAGTTTCTTAAGCTCTACCACCTTGCAACAACCTCATTTATCAAGCTTTTACTTTTTGATAACCGTACTGCAAGCTTTTTCTACCAAATGACCAAGTTGGCCAAGCTCTTACCCCCTCCAATAACCGAGTTTTTCAAGCTCCTACCACAATAAACGAACTTGCAAGGCTACAATCACTCTATGACTGAATTTGTTAAGCTGGTGTTCACAATAAGCTGATTTGTTAAATATTAACCAGCCAATAACCCGATACGCGCAGCTCTTAACCTTTAATAATCGAGTTTCTCAAGCCCACCTCCCAATAACCGGGTTTTTGAAGCTTCTACCCCACAATTACTTTATTTTCAAGCCTTTGCTTCTTCAATGACCGAGTTTATCAAGCTTCATTTCAAATAACTACTTTTCCAGCTTTTACCCTCCAGCAATCGAACTTGCAAGGCTTCAACCACTCGATGACCAAATTTGTCCAGCTCCTATTTCCTAATTCATAATGCCCCGTCCACACTGGCGGCTTAACCTCTTCTTGGCTTAACTTTGTTTTTAAGGATTTTGCAATGTTTTCGTTGAAATGAAGTTGCAAAATTAAACAAGAATACTCATATGAATTGTTATTAATTTTTAAACTACAAATGAGCCATTATTCTCATGCCATCATAGCAAAATTCGTTAAATAAAGTTAAGCCGAATATCGGTTAAACCGCGGTTAAACTGCCAGTGTAGATGGGGCATAAAGCTTTTTTTCATCACATCATTTTTTCAACCCTTGGCACCCTCGCCTTCGGCTTGGCGTCAATTTGGGTTTGCTAGCGGCTTGCTAATTTTTGACTCCCCCAGGTGTATAATATACTAATTCTTTGTTATCTGTATTTGTAAGCTTTTGCTTTCTTTAAATTAATCAAACCTTTACTCCCCTCCCAAAATATCTTCGAGCTGCAAAGCTATTTTTCCCCCATCTCAATAACCTAATCTGCCTAGCTTCTACTTCCCAATAACCAAACTTATTGCCGGATTCATTAAACAGTTACTCCTCCATAATCGAATTTGTCAATCTGTTTTCTTCTAGAACTTGTTACTTAAGCCGTGGCAGTTTTAAACTTTGAGTACAGTAAATATTTTTTTGTATCTTAATAAGTATTTTGTATCAAATAATGTTTTTAATAGCGAAAATGACTACGTTTGGGTTGTAATATTTTTCGATTGAAGTATGCCAATGCTAGTCGACAAAAGTATCCTTAAGCCTTTATAAAAATACTGTGCGAGCACTGTTGCTTATTTCTGTTCTTGTCTTTTTATTACGTAAAGATTCTTATTATTAAAAGAAGATTATTAAGTTTGTTTAGATGACTAATCGCATTAGATGAAGCTTAGTAAGTTTTGTAGAAGTTATTACACTTTAGTGTAATAACTAAGTTCGTGATTAATCTAATAAATTAAATTATTGAAAAATTGACTTTAAAATATTTTATTAAAATAATGAATGAGTAATTTTCTAAATTAGACGCACACACATTTAATTGTGAAAAGGTAACCAATAAATTACTAAGACCAGTTTAAAGTATCTTTTTTTTTTCAACTAATTAAATAATTTTTAACAGGTTAAAGATAAAAATCTTGGGTTAGTAAATAGTTGTCCAATCGTAGAAGAAAATTAAATATTGATCAGTTGAGAGTGTAATTAATTTTTTCCGACCATACTTATGATAAGTATTAAGTAAACTACTATTAATAAAAAAAAAAAAGCAAACAAACAAACAAAAATTTGAGCTGCTGTACCACTAATATTAATTGAAAAAAGAGTTGAATTTTTGTTGGAAATATTTTTCTTCCGAAAAATTTTTCATAGCAACAGTCATTTTAATGAGAAAGCTTAATCAAGGCCACAACTTCATTTTTATGGGTTTAATTCGTATAATTCCTTTTTCAGACGTAAGTTTTGGAATAAAATTACTAATAAAAAGAATTGATGAAAATGCGATAATAAAGCTGTGTCACCAGTTCTATTATAGGTTATTGAATAAAACGATTACATCGGAATAAGCTAAAATGATGATTTAAAATTTGTTGCCGTAAGCTCGTTTCAAAATTTTCTGTAAAAAAGAAAAAATAGAATAAACTGTAAATCACAGACAAGTAAAGGTTTAAAAAATGAAAAAAGTAAAGTAAAAACATATTCAGTCGAGAATACGCAGATGATGCATACTTAATTTTATTCAGCCGAGCTATTTGATATATTTTTTATCTTTCTAAAAATTTAAACTAGTGCTAAACAAGACGACTACAAATAACAAACATTGAACTTAGATCAATATTATGTTCTACGTTATCATATTTTTGTAAAGGCTAAATTTAAAGCATTTAATAATTTTTAAAATGGTTAAATTGAAAGACAGTTATTGCATTCTCATCTTTGATTGGAAATACGGTAGATAAATAAAAAAAGAAATAAATTTCAAGATGAATTTGACTGATGAAAAAACATGTCCTATTCCTATTGTAGCTAATAATTTATCAGAAACTCAGCTTCCAACAATAAAAAATGTTCTTGAATACTTAGAAAATTTAAAGGAGCAAAAAAAGTTAGAGAACTTATTTGATCCATCGACTTCATTACTTTTAAATGATGTTTTAAAAAAATTGAAAGGAATCTGGCAACAAATAGGAATAGTTGTTGTAAGTGATGAAAGAATGAAGAAACTTTTAAATAACTGGCACGACAAATTGAAATCAATAAGAAAACGTTTTCGTGCCCGTCCGAATCCCAATGATACTCTTTTAAACGATATAAAAAATTTTCAAAAAAATGTTGCTTCTTTGTTTGATGTAGCCGTCTGTAAATGTCTTCCTTTGAAAGATTGTTCGTGTTCAGAAGAAATTCGCGTCCCTGAAGCTTTAAACGAATTTATAATCGATCAAAAATCTGCAAGAATACAATATATTCAAGATTTAGAAGAAATAAATGTAAATCAAAGTTTTCAACCTCTCAAAAAGAAGGCACGTACACAAAAATTTAAAAATAAGCAGACAGTTGAAAATAATGATAATGCTCTTACTGAAGGCGCAGATGAGTTTGATCCAGTCCCGGAAGTTATAAGTTCTGAGAGTGACATTGTTATCATGCCTAATACTCTTCAAATGAGAACTCCGTTGCCAAATGTTGCAAAAATGTGTGTTCGGTATAAAGTAACTCCAAGAAAAGGCGGTGCAGTTGCATCAGCAGCTATTTTTGACTTTATTAACCATCACAAAATTGTTATTCCCTTATTCCCAAAGGCTGTGTTGTAATAGACAAGAATAAAATGACAAGAGAAATTAAAAAAGTACAAACGGAACTGCCAGACGTTTTTGAAAATGGTAAACTTTGGGCTCTTTACTTTGATGGTAAGAGAGATAAAACGCTGACTAATGTAAAAAATACAAAAACAAAATCTTATCATCTCAGAGAAATTGTTGAAGAACATATTACTTTAGTCAGAGAACCTGGTTCTCAATTCATATCATATGTTTCTCCATTAACTGGCTGTGCAGCTGATGTTGCTACTACTATCTCTGAAAAATTTGAAGAACTCGATGCTCCTTTAAACACTTTGCGTGCCCTAGGATGTGATGGTACAGTCGTTAATACAGGTAACAGTGGCGGAATATTGACATTAGTAGAAAACAATATTCAAAAAGAACCTCTACATTGGTTTGTTTGCTTGTTGCATCTGAATGAATTACCTTTGAGGCATTTGATTCAATACTTATATGGTGCAGCAGCAGGACCCACTTCATTTTGTGGAATTATTACTAAGTCTTTGCAATCATGTGATACGATGCCCGTTTTAAAAAGCTTTGAAGCTATAAAATCCAATATCCCAAACAATGATAATACAGATTTGAGATCGGATCAAAAATACTTTTACGAAATGTTAAAAGCAGTTTCAAGTGGCTCTTGTTCTGAAAAGTTGGCAGTAATGAAGCCTGGTCCTATGTCATTATCCAGATGGCTCAACACAGCATCTAGAATTCTCAGATTATACATCGCAACAAAAAATCCAACGGTTAATCTTAAAATATTAGTAATTTTTATTATGAGAGTCTACGGACCATGTTGGTTCCGAATCAAAAAATTTAAGTACGTTGCAGATGGCCCGAAACATTTATTTTTTCTTATAAAAGAATCTCGGTATCTTGATCAAAAGTTGCATAAAGTTGTCGATAACGTTTTTCAAAACAATTCGTTTTTTGCTCATTCTGAAAATTTACTACTGTCAATGCTCGCATATGAAAATAAATCGATAAGAATGAGGGCATTTGAAAAAATTATTGAGGTAAGACAACGAAATGAGGAACTGCCACAAAACAATGTTCGAAAATTCATCATTCCTGCTCTTATTTTTGATGCGACTGATTACACAAGAATGATCTCATGGGACGAAACTTTTGAGCCACCAATGACTTTCCACTTATCAACCGAGCAATTAAGACATTATGTCGATCACAATGAAAAATCTGATCCAATTTTCTGCTTCCCTTGTCACACGCAAAGCGTCGAACGTTTGGTAAAAGATGTAAGTGAGGTGTCCAAACTTGTAACGAGAAAAGTAGAAATGCAAATGTCCACATAAAACTGAAGAGTAGAAAAATATTACCAAAATTTGATCACAAAGCAAACTTTAGCTACTAATAAGCCTTAATGATACTAAAACTATTGTTGAAAAAACCATGGTTAATGAATGTTTGAACTAAGTTGTTATATTAATGTTATTGTCTTCAATTGTTGTAAATGAATAAATCTTTCATGATTTTCAACGAAAAAAATTTTTATTACATTTCATTAAAACTTATAAATTGTTAATATGGGTAAGAGCTTGGCCGACTTGGTTATTGGGTAGAAAGAGCTTGCTGTACGGTTATCAAAAAGTAATAGCTTGATGAATGAGGTTGTTGGGAAGTAAAACTTGAAAACTCGGTTATTGGGGGGTAGGAGCTTGAGAAACTCGGTTATTGGGGGTGAAGAGCTTAGCACATTGGATTATTGTGTGGTTAATGTTGTACAAATCGGATTATTGGGAACGCAGCTCATCAAATTCTGTTATTGAGTGGTTGCAGCCTTGCAAGTTGTGTTATTGGGGTAGGAGCTTGAAAAACTCGGTTATTGGAGGGGGTAAGAGCTTGGCCGACTTGGTTATTGGGTAGAAAGAGCTTGCAGTACGGTTGTCAAAAAGTAATAGCTTGATGAATGAGATTGTTGCAAGGTAGGGCTTAA
Organism: Encarsia formosa; assembly: GCA_038277355.1. Classification (NCBI taxonomy): domain Eukaryota; kingdom Metazoa; phylum Arthropoda; class Insecta; order Hymenoptera; family Aphelinidae; genus Encarsia; species Encarsia formosa. Next base: position 45,871,016 of record CM076186.1, on the reverse strand, counting down.
GAAACTCGGTTATTGGGGGTCTCGAGCTTAGCGCATTGGGTTATTGTGTGGTTAATGTTCAGCAAATCGGATTATTGGGAATAGCAGCTCATCAAATTCGGTTATTGAGTGGTTGTAGCCTTGCAAGTTGTGTTATTGGGGTAGGAGCTTAAAAAACTCGGTTATTGGAGGGGGGTAAGAGCTTGGCCAACTTGGTTATTGAGTAGAAAGAGCTTGCAGTACGGTTATCAAAAAGTAGAAGCTTGATGAATGAGGTTGTTGGGAAGTAGAGCTTGAGAAACTCGGTTATTGGGGGTAGGAGCTTAGCGCATCGGGTTATTGGGTGGTTAATGTTTGACAAATCGGATTATTGGGAACAGGAGCTTTACAAATTCGGTTATTGACTGGTTGTAGCCTTGCAACTTCGGTTATTGGGGTAGGAGCTTGAAAAGCTCGGTTATTCGGGGCTAGGAGCTTGAAAAACTCGATTATTTGGGGGTAAGTGCTTGGCAGGCTGGGTTATTGGGTGGAAAGAGCTTGCAAATACTGTTATTATCGATAGTAGCATAATAAGTTTGGATATTGGAAGAGTCTAAGTCCATAAAAAATTGGTTATGGGGTGGTTGGAGCTTGGTTTCGAGTTTTTTATCACATTTCGCCCTTGTGCCACCTTGAAACTTACTTCAATCGTCTTAAAAATTTTTTGGGGCATCTGGGCATCATAAACTAACTGCCCAGGGGTCAAGCCCCTCGCGGTTTGGGTCTTAAAATTTTCGGCCCACCCTAATATATATATATATATATATATATATATACTAGGGGGAGCGGGAGTTCCCCCTGCTCGCTTCGCTCGCCAACCCCCTGTATATAAAAAATATATACTAAGTATATACTTGAGGTACAAATGAATTATTTATTAAATATTTAATACTCAAGTAAATTAAACTATAATATGAAATAAAACTATAATATAAAATAGTTATTAAGATTTTTGATAATTATGTTTTTTACTTTTATTATGCCGATTTCCACACCACCCAGGAGGTACTTGCACGGCGCGTTGGGTTTTTTTAACAATTTAAAAGTTTTTTGAAAATTTTTTGGGACTCACTGTGAGACTTGGAGGGCCTTTTTCCATTTAGCCTCTTTTATCTCCGAGAATACGCAATTTTCATAAAGCTCTTGTCAGGGAAAAGTTTCTTGGGTCTGAAAAGATAGCTGAAATTTCACCGAAGGCCTCAGATTGGGCCTCACTCCGGCACTGTAAGTATTGATTTTTAAGAAATGGAAGTTTCTACGTTATAATTAAATTACAAAAAAATAAAATTAGTTTTCAAAGGTAGTTGTAAACGTAATTTGACCTGTTTCTTGAAAAATATTGTTTAATTCTAATAAAAAGATATAATTCATGTCAAAAGTATAATTTATTTATAATGTGTCAAGATTATTTTACAAAAAATCAAAACATAATTCCTTAATTATTATTATTTTTTTTTTTAAATTGACCTCTTTTTATTGCATTTGTTGGTATTATTTTTAAAGCAAATGTTCAAATTGAAGACCTTTTACCTCTTGGCAATAAGCAATACGATGGTAAAAATTATCTACAGCTTTTCTGATCATTTCTTCATCTATTAGAGGTGCCTGTTCAATTATCCGGTCTCGTAGTTGGTCCAACGTTTGTACGGGTGTTTCATAAACCGTACTTTTGAGATAGCCCCATGAAAAAAAATCTAACGGCATAAGGTCGGAGGACCGTGGTGGCCATGCTATCTTTTTCTCACGACCGATCCACCTATGCAGAAAAATTTGATCCAAGTACTCGCGCACTGCAACTCCGAAATGAGGAGGCGCACCGTCCTGTTGAAACCAGGTATTCATAAAATGATCACCGGCTATTTGTTGAATCGCTGGGACTATCTGGTTCTCAAGCATTTCTCTGTATTTTACAGCAGTCAAATTTCCATCAATTATGAATGGACCAATGATTCTGTTATTTAAAATACCAGCCCATAGATTCAATTTTGAGGATATCGAGTATGGTTTTCCAACATTTCATGTGGATTTCTATCAGACCAATAACGCCAATTTTCAGTACTTACTTTTACATGTAATGTGAAAGTAGCTTCATCAGTGAAGACTACGTTTTGTAGAAAATGATGATCTTGATCTATTCGCTGCATCATCATTTCACAAAATTCTACACGTTGGGCAGGATCATTTAGCATAAGTTCTTGCACTAGATGAACTTTAGAGGGATATAATTTGAGGACTTATTTCAATATTTTATGAACCGATGCATATCCAATGTTATTTATAAGAGAGGCACGGCGTATTGACAAACGAGGATTTTCTACGAAATCTACAGCAACCTGAAATTGATGATCATCGTCGGTAGCTGATCGGCGTCTACCAGGAATAGGTCTGTTCTTAACCGATCTCGTTTGTTCGAACCGTTTAATCGTTCGACTGATCGTTGACTGTGAAACTGGAGTCATATTGAGCCTGTGACTCTCATTGAACAAAGCTCTTATTTCATTTTGAGAACTGACTCTATCACCCGAGCCACGCAACATTAAAATAGTTATTCTCTCTTCTTCATTAAGATTGACCATTGTTGATTTTTTATAGTAAGATTGCTCAATAGACAATTTTTTACCCACAATGAAGGGTCAAGAAAAAATAATTAACGATATTACATCATCTCATTTGATAGACGGTCACAAAAAATTAAAAAGATAAGTACGTAAAAATAAAACTAACTGAAAATTTTTACGTACTAAATTTATTTTTTTTTCTTAACCCATTTGGGACCAAGGGAAAACCAGAATAGATATTAAAAACTAATTACCAGAAAACCTGTATTTTAAAAAAATTAAGGTTACGTGTTTTTTCTTCTTTTAATTTTTATTGTTTAAACATTATTTGTTTAAACAATTAAATTAGGAAAAAAAGTTATAATTTTTATAGACTAACAGTTGCATTCGATTCTTTGACAATAAATAAAACGAAAATGACTCATCCGATTTTTTGATCAGACGCTTAGATCTTTTGCTACGAGCGCTCAAACACGTGAAAATCATGGTTTTATAGTGAGCTCTGACTCGCAAGAGTGGATCTTTGGTGCGGCGCGGCAGAGCTCACTATAAAACCATGATTTTCACGTGTTTGAGCAAAGATCCAAGCGTCTGATCAAAAAATCGTATAGATGATTGTCGTCTTATTTTTTGTCAAAGAATCGAATGAAACTATTAGTTTATAAAAATTATAACTTTTTTTCCTAATTTGTTTAAACAAATAATGTTTAAACAATAAAAATTAAAAAAAAGAAAAAACACGTAACCTTAATTTTTTTTAAATAAAGGTTTTCTGGTAATTAGTTTTTTAATATCTATTCTGGTTTTCCCTTGGTCCCAAATGGGTTAAGTTAGCGAATTGCAAAATTACAAGATTAATTCAGATTTTTTTAGAACATTTTTTTAGAATACTGTAAAAAAATAGTTTTTTTTAATTAAGTACAAATAATAAAAATTTGAGATATTATTGGATAAGATTTGTTTTTTTATTAACTTTTATTAATCGGAAAAAAATATTTTTGATTTATTGCAATTTTTACTTTCTATTAATGCCCCAACCGTGAAATTAATTCTTACCTAATTTAATTCAAAAATTTAGATACAAATAACTATCAAACTATGAAAGCAATTTTAGCATTTTTATCACAGATAACTCTCAATAATACATTTTTTATCACTCAAGTAGAACTTTAATCAATAGAATAAATTAATAATAAGATAACATGATTTAGATTGCATGAAATGTACACTTTAAGTAAAACACGTGGACTTCATTAATTGGTAACAAAAAAAAACAATAAGAATTGAGTAAAGGTCCTGTCAGCGATAGAAAAATAGTCATGGTGTAGAGTAAAGGCCGTGCCATCGAAAACAATTCGTAAAATAAAAGCCATTTTTCCAGAATAAATTAAGGCCCTGTCAGCGATAGAAAAATAGTCATTGTAAAATGTAAAGGCCACATCTTTGAGAACAAATCGAAGAATAATAGCCAACTTTCCAGAATGATGCAGGTAGTTTTAATGCATGTTTTATTGAAGATTTTTTGATATTTATCATTTGTTTTTATAAAAAATGCTTTTTTTTTTTGTTTTGTTTCTAAGAAGTAGAAGCTGGCAATTAATGAAAGAGTGATTCTTGAATATTTTGCTACTCTTGATGGCTTGAGTTTTTTATCCACCGTAACAACGACTGATGAATAGGAACTCATAAAAGCGCTAATTCCATTTAAATTCTTTTTTTAATTGACAAATAAATAATTTTTTTCAAGAAACAGGTCAAATTACGTTGACAACTAACTTTGAAAACTAATTTTATTTTTTTGTAATTTAATTATAACGTAGAAATTTCCATTTTTTTAAAATCAATACTTACAGTGTCGGAGTAAGGCCCAATCTGAGGCCTTCGGTGAAATTTCAGCTATCTTTTCTGACCCAAAAAACTTTTCCCTGACATGTGCTATAAGAAAATTGCGTATTCTCGGAGATGAAAGAGGCTAAATGGAAAAAGGCACTCCAAGTCCCACAGTAAGGCCCAAAAAATTTTCAAAAAACACCCAAAAATCGTAAAATTTTCCGCTCTTTCAGAATGCGGGGTCAAAAATAGGGGTTCCCATTTAAAAAACCAGACTCAGAAAATAAGGCCCTGGGCCCAATTTTTTTGGGCCCATTTTGTTGAAAATTTCAAACTAAGAAACTTTCCCGATACATGTGGAATACAAAAAATGCGTTATTTCCGACTTAATTCGCGTTTAAAATAAATGGTCCTTATAAGAGCTTTGTAAGCTCTGCAGGGCCTCATAGAGCCCGAAATTTTTTTTCAAAAAATACCTAAAAATTGTAAAATTTTCTGCTCTTTCAGAATCTGGGGTCAAAAATAGGGGTTCCCATTTAAAAAACCAGACTTAAGGTCCGTAGGGTCCAAAATAAGGCCCCGGGCCCAAAATTGTTGGGCCCATCACGTAGAAGATTTTCTTTCAAGAAACTTTCCCAATGCATATGCTATACAAAAAATGCATATTTTTCGAGTTATTTGTTATATCCAACCTTTTTCGATCACCCTGTATACTACAGAAGAGGATACTTTAATAAGATCATCGTAATGATCTTTATCAATTTTTATAAATGAGTCTATCGTTTCATTTTTTCCAATCTCGCTAAAAGCTTTCAAAAAAGTATCTGGCAAAACTAAGGTCGGTAATACTATTCCTAATTTTGCAAAAGCAATTGCATTATGCATTGTTTCCACTCTCTCTTTATATTCAAATAGTGCGAATTGAAAATTTGGTTGTGATGTCATTAATCAATCTCTAACTTCGTTAAATATCTACTCACATTATTACTCCAATTTTCTAAGTCTGTAATATTTTTTTCATATAATTAATATAATTTATAATAATTTTGAAAGGTAATTCAGTAGGTAACTTTTTACCATACATACTGTTGACGGAGTTGCATAATAATCGTCCTTAAAGCTTGATGTCCATGCTTGTGAGCTCTTGCTATTAAGCTCTCTCTTGTATTTCAATCTTCTATATAAATTGGATATTTTTGTCTTACATACAAAGTTCTTTCCATCTTTGTATAAATATTAGGGTGAGGCGTTTTAGGGTCATTTCCGAATATCGATTCTAATAGCGATAGAAGTTTGTCTTCATACCTAACTCGAAAGTACGTTAAGTCTGGACGCGCTGGATTAAAATTTTTGGTCGTACCAAGCGACATATATGTGATTATTGTCGTATTTTCTTGCTACTTTTAATGGTTTTTTTTTAAATCTGCTCGATTTTCATAAAAATTAATTTTTTTGAGGACCATAACTCATCGTTTCAATAAATATGCATCTAATAAACACCTTTTTACGAATACAGAGCCCAATAGTGTCGTTACAAATTTTTTACATGCCTAAAAAGTCGATTTTTCACTCATTTTGACCGTTTCTTAACAATTTTTCATGAATTTTTAAAAATTGAAGAAACGGTCTTTCAGAGTCTAGCAACCAGGGTTTTCTTTCTCGAACATTATATTTTTGAAAAAAAATTTTATGCACAGCTCCATTAAGCCCTGAAAAAATTTGGCGGCCTAAATAATAAGAGTATTTTGCGATAATACAATTACTTAACAAGTATTTAATTACTATACTTGGCGCTCCCGAGTGAACGAGAAAATTTTTTTTTGCATTTTTTACTATACTAAGTAATAGATGAACTTAAGAGCTTTCAAAAAAACAAAAATTTCACCCATTAATTTCCATTAGTAATAAAGTTACAAGCGTTCAATGACTTGAAAAAGTTGCTAACCTATAAAATAGAGACTTTTTAAAGAACTTTTGGACTATCGAAGAGAGTAGTGTAGAAACTAAAAAATTATAGTTTCAAAACAAGTTAGCGTTGTACTCTTATAACAATAAATCTTTCTTGCTTTATTTGCAAAAAAATTTATAATTAAATTAAAATTTGTTCTCCCGCGTTTGAATAAAAAAAAATAAAAAATAAAAATCAAGCAATTTTAAGTACCTTTAATGAAAAAATGAAAATACTTAAAACTAAATTAAATTACTCGAAATATAAATAATTTGAACAATAATTAACATTTTTATCGATCTCCAAAAAAACTGTCAACTTTAAATCATACTCATGTGCACAAAAAACTATTAAACAATTTTGAAAGCTCATTATTATTAACATCATGAATAAACTATGGTAAAAAGACTTGCAAAAATAGTGATATCACTATGGTAACGGTTTGGTCATTTATGTTGTAGCGGCAGATTCAAAATAATTATTCAAAAATATAATAAATTTTTCTTATTCAAATTATTTACATTTCTCTCCGTCTTTGAAAAATTATCTCCAAATTTCTTAAATGCTCTTCGTACGTAGAACAGAATACTATGATGTCATCCCGGTATACAAAGCATATCTTTCCTATCAAGCCTCTCAATTTGAAATTCAGCATTCATTGAAAGGTTGCTGGTGCATTCTTTAGTCCAAAAGGCATTCTGAACCACTCCCAGTGTCCTTTGTGTGTACTGAAAGCTGTCTTTGGAATGTCTCTTGGTTTCATTGTCACCTGATGAAATCCTTTAGCGCAGTCAAAGGCACTCATGTATTTTCTTTTCCCAATAAACAAAGTATTTCTTCGATGCAAGGAATAGTATAATTATCTTGCTTGGTTTCAAAATTAAGTTTTCTGAAGTCAAAAACCAGCCTCCATTTCACTTCTCCAGAAGCATCCATCTTTTTTTGTATCAACAGCACATTTGCGGAATAAGGTGACGAACTTGGCTGTATTAAACCTTTCTTTTTGAGTTCTTCAATATGTGCATCAATTTTTTCCTGTATATGAATAGGTTGCCTACAAATTTTTAAAGATATACGCTACCCTGTCTTTAGTAGAATCTCATGTTCTACATCACTTATTACCGGCATGGGTCACCTGGTAAATTGAATATATCTTAAAATTTTTTTTTAAATTTCCCTTCAATCGTTCTGTTTATCCACAAATAAGTGAGATCATCTTGTTTTATCTTTCAATAATTCAATACGTTTTTTATCTTTAGATTCTTCTATCGTAAAGATTTTTTTTTGTATTCTCACTTTCATATAAATTTTCAAGAGCTGTTTTCTTTATTTTCTGAAGTATATAATTGTCTAGAATTTTTGACACAAGTGGCTCTTTTTTTTCTTTCTGAGTTTGCATAAGTGGTGCTCCCAACTCATAATTTTCGTAATATTCATGACAAATATCTGACTTGTAAATTCGAATTTTCTTACCAGAGTCATTCACTAAATATAAAGTCGGTTCGGTTCCTGTGTATTAGGGTGGGCCGAAAATGAAAAATTTTAGAATTTTGACACGCCTGAGGTCTCAAAAGTTGTCTTTTAACAAGAAAATAAGAAAAAAATTTTGTACACGCAAAAAAAAAAAAATTTTAGGTTTGCCCAAAGCCCTTGAAGTTTTAGTAAAATTTGTTTAAAATGAGCTAATTTAAAAAAACATGTTTTTTTTTTCAATTCTCGATTACTTTGCGAAAAAAAATCGTAGAGACGCGAATAAAAAAAGAAAATAAAGCTCTTTAGTTGTAGTTTAAGCCTCTATAAATGAGAACATCATAAAAAAATTTTAGAAACTGTTTCGCAAGTACAAACTTCATATTTTTTTTTCTTTGTTTGTAGTGGTTGTAACCCGAAAATCGCTGAAATGCGATTTTTGATGACAATCTTTCGTCGTTCAAGTTCTACAGGCAGAAGTCTGAGGGGAAATAAAAAATTACTAAATTTTAAACACGTTATTTAAGGCTTTTCAATTAATTTCTAGGTACCGAGGTCTAGTCCACGGCTCCTGCAATATAAAATTCAAGGACTCCGGAATTATTCCAATAATCATACACAATTTGAGTGGGTACAACGCATACTTCATCATCGAAGAATTGGCCAATGCTGTAGAGGGTTCTATCACGCTTCTGCCCTTGACAAAGGAAAAATACATATCATTCACGAACAAATTTTGAGCAAGAAATATGACGTCGTTCAAATCCGATTGCTGAAGAAAAAAGGCTGCTTTCCATATGAGCACGTATCATCGCTTGAGTCACTGGAGGAGACAAAGCTACCCCACACAGGAGTGTTTCAAAAGTACACTCACCGACAGCACAGTTTCTGAGGACGAGTACAAGCACGCTGGGGCCGTATGGGAAGCTTTCAATGTTCAGACATTGGGGGACTACTCGGACATATATCTCCAGACTGATGTCTTATTGTTGGCTGACATTTTCGAATGCTTCAGGGACAGCTGTATGAGTGAAGACTCCTTTGGCCTTGACCCTGCTCATTTCTATACAGCTCTTGGCTTCTCTTGGGCACCCATGCTCAAGAAAACTCAAAATGAATTGAAATTGATCCTGGCATGATGCTATTTATTCAAAAAGAGATCCGTGGTGGCATCAGCCAGTGTAGCAACCAGTACTCCAAGGCCAACAATCCTTACATGGACAATTATGATTCAAATCAGGACCCGAAATACCTCATGTACTTTGATGTGACAAATCTCTACGGTTGGGCTATGACGCAGGTGCTTCCCTTCGATAGTTTTCGCTGGGTCACTGGTTGGCAGCTCGAAATTGGTCAAAACTTCTTCGACGTCCCGGACGACAACGAGTATGGTTAGATGGATCTGAAGTACCCCGAGCATCTTCGAAATAGCGACAAGGACTTACCTTTCTGCCCTGAGCATAGAGCTGCACCTTGGACCAAAGACGAGAAACTCATGACTACCCTATACCACAAAGAGAAATATGTTATCCATTACCGAGTCCTCAAGCAGGCTCTTAAGCACGGTCTGATATTGAAAAAAATTCACCAAGCAATCAGCTTTCGACAGAAAACTTGGCTCAAAATATACGTGGACTTTTGCACTCAGAAATGGTGGCTAGCTAAGAATGAATTCGAAAAACTTCTATTCAAGTTGCTCGTAAATTCAGTTTTTGGTAAAACTATGGAGGATGAGACTAAGAGGCGCATGGTAAAGTTCATCTCTCACTGGTTTGGAGTTCATAGAGCTGAAGCACTTACGGCGTATCCAAACTTTAAGAGTCAGACCATTTTTAAAAACAATCTGGTTGCAATTCAGCTAGCCCTCACCGAGGTCTCCATAACGAAGCCGGTCTGTGTAGGCTTGAGCGTGTTGGACTTGCCAAAAACTCTAGTCTATCGATTCCACTACGAGAACATGCAAGATCTGGGTGATGACTTAAAGCTTTTGTGCATGGACACAGACAGCCTTGTATATGAGATAAAAAATACTGACGTCTCCCAAATCATGAAAGAAAATTCACACGAGTTCGATTTATCAGACTACCCTCCTGATAACAAGTTTGGAATCGTCCCCAATCAAGAAAATGAGAAGAAAGTCGGGGTCATAAAGGATAAGTGCAACACCAGGGTCATGACAGAGTTCGCTGGTCTCAGGAGCAAGTGCTACAGCGTCAGAGTCGAGAGTGAAGATGCCATGAGAAATAGTGGTATCTGTTTGGAATTCACGCCGCTACGTTGTAAACTGACGAAGTCACCGCAGCGACGTCAGGAGCGAGCGACGCCGTCGACTTCCGGCCGCACAGTCAGCCGTTCTCCGTCCGTGTACGCCGCATCCACGCGTCACAGGAACTTCTAACCTCACGCACTAGATAGGAAAAACAGAGTCCGAGCTTTTCCTGTCAAAAAGGCAAAAGACTCGGCTCCGAGCAAGTATTTAATTTAAAGTGAAAGAGTCTCGAACTCTTGTAATTCAAACGCGGAATAAACAAAACAGTGCAAGGAAAACCCAAGTTTTTATTTCAAGATCCTTTAGCGCCTCTCCTCCCTCGCACCTACGTCCCGCGGTCCTTCGAATATATAACTAATCAATCAATATCAAACATTTGGTCCTTCGAGCCGGATGAACCAGGAAGAAAAAATAGTGTAGTGCGAGTGCGAGTGAGTGAACCAGCGGCCGTAGAGGTGAGAAGTTCGGAGCACGAAAAACCGCCATTTCAAAGCATAAAGGACAAGGATGCCGCCAACGTCAAGATTGAAGAGTTGAGCGGCCATTTTGAGAAGAGCTAGCAACGAGGCAGCAACGCCGGGAAGTAGCAGTGACGTCATCTAACCCCCCATAGTTGGGTCTTCGGCCGCACCAGGCACAACAGTCAGCGCGCGCAGGCAGCTTGATATGTCACCCCCACACATGATTCACGACGACATCAAAGCAAGGCTCATCTGCAGCACGGGTTGGCGTCGGTGGATCACAACTATTTTATATGGTGTGTTTGTTCCTTTGCGAACTATAGTTACCTTTTCTTTTCCAAAATTAATAAGATTGTTTATATTTTCTGCTGTTGTTTAGCCTCTGGTGTACAGGTTTAATAGTTACATTTACATTAATTGCAAAGTTTTTAGTTCATTAACTTAATTATTTTTTTTTGCAACATTTATTTGGAGAAATTTTTTTTTGAAACTAATTATTGAAAACTTTGGATTGAATTAAAATTAAGTTGGATTATTAAGAGGGCAACACTCTAGTTTGTGATCAAATTAAATTCCAACTTGTTAGTTTTTAACATGAACTTATCAAGTTTTTAATAAACAATGATATGAATGTTAGCATGTTAGCTAAATTGTTGTTAAGATAAAGACTGATTCACACTGAATTTACAGGTTACTCCCTGTTTATGAAATCTATACACCTTGACGCTGGATCCAGACACCAAAAAATCTCAAGCGAAGGATCAACAAGGGCTTTCTTCACCATTGGGTAGTCCTACTTCTTTCCTGCTTTGGGTTACTGATCCATCCACCTGCAATAGTCTTCGAGCCATCAGACAAGCTTCTGATTCACTTGGGTTGTCTATCGAGCACCTTATCTGACTTCAACTGATTGTTCGAAGGAATTATCAGGCTACACTGGGCTCCTACAAGTTGATTTTCAGTATCGTATAGCGTTTTTTCATTTGAATTTCTGCTTTCAGCTATTCTGCTGATTCCATGCACTTGTGGTCCGATTCCAAGGACACTTTGTTTTGGCTACGTAGTCATCCCGCCCGTTGGCAAACTTATGTAGCTAATCGGTGCAGGGATATACTCACTTTAGTGCCTCAAGCGCATTGGCATCATGTTAAAGGTAAAGAAAATCCAGCTGATGTTGCGTCGCGAGGACTAGACCCTAACTTGCTAGCTGAGTATAAACTTTGGTGGCAAGGGCCCAGGTGGTTACATGATTCGACTCTGCCCTGGTCCACATCACTCGATAAATTAACGGTTAAAAAAGTCCAGGATGAAAGGACTTTGAAAAATTCAATGATAACAGCCTTACACTTGATTGAAACTCCTGATTCTATAATGTGGGTTTTAGCTCACAAATTCTCCAGACTGAATAAATTGCTAAGAGTTACAGATTACGTCTTTCGATTTCTAAGTAACGTTCTCCGTAGAGTGCAAGCTAAACCGGAGTTTGCAAATACTAAACTCGAGACCTTACACCTTGAATTTTTAAATCAAATCAAGCCCAGTGACTCAGTCATAATAGAGCCTGGGGAGTTGGAAAATTCTTGTCATTATTTCCTGTATTTATTTCAACAACTTCACTTCACCGAAGAAATTGAGCTGTTGCGCACTCAAGATGATCCAAAACTTAAGACCTCACTCGCTAGGTTAAATCCTTTGATAGACAAAAAACTCCTTCGTGTTGGAGGTAGACTAAATCGCGCCTTATTGGCCTTCGATCAAAAACATCCACTCATTCTTCCAGGAGACTGTTTTTTCTCCAAGTTGCTAATTCATGAAACCCACGAGGCTACACTGCATGAAGGCGTACAATTGACCCTTGGGACGCTTTGACGTCGTTTTTGGTTACTTAACGGCCGTGCAGCTGTTAAAAATATGAAATGTAAGTGCAAGCCGTGCAAAAGGTACGCCGCACAGAAGTATACTCAGCTCATGGGTGAGCTACCCAGAGCGCGAGTCCTGCCATCACCACCATTTAGTCGATCAGGCGTTGACTATGCTGGTCCGCTGTTCGTGCGTCTCACCAAGAGTAGAGGTAAGGGTACCATGAAGGCCTACATTTGCCTGTTTGTTTGCCTGTCCACCCGAGCCATCCATCTAGAAGCCGTAGAGGACTACACATCGGAAGCCTTTATTGCGGCATTCCATCGATTCACAGCTAGGCGTGGCCACTGCAACGAGCTTCGCAGTGACCAAGGTTCAAACTTCATTGGTGTGGACAGCGAACTCTTGCAAATGTTGCAAAAATCCTCGGACTTTACTGCGTGAGTCAGTGCAACTTTGGCTCCCTAGGGTACGACCTGGACCTGGAATCCCCCTGGAGGCGTACACATGGGCGGAATTTGGGAAGCCGGAGTGAAATCAACCAAGTATCATATGAAGAGAGTCATCGGGGAAAGTATCCTTACATTTTTCGAGCTCGCCACACTACTTTGTCGTATCGAGGCTTGCCTCAACTCAAGACCTCTTCTGCCTTTGTCAGACGATCCGTCCGACGTCGATTTTCTCTCCCCGGCTCACTTCCTTATCCAAAGGAGATCGTTTTTAGTACCTGAAGCCGATTATCTGGAGGAAAACATCCTCATAGGAAAAAGGTGGAAAATCCTAGCACAGAAAGTACAACACTTCTGGCAACGCTGGAAGGACGAGTATCTTTCCTCGCTCCAACCTCGTACGAAGTGGTTAGGAAAAAAGAGATCTTTCCTCGTAGGGGATATTGTTTTTATTCGCCACGAGAAGACTTCACCAGGTCAATGGCCTTTAGGCAAGGTAATAGGCACTAATCCCGACAGCTTTGGGGATTCTCGATATTATACCGTTAAAACCGCTCATTCCATCTTCGAGCGTCCTGGTGTAAAATTAGTATTGTTGGTGCCTGCCGATGAAGGTTTAGTCAGACCTGGTGAGTCATGAATATCCTGATTCGATTGATTAGTCAGATTATATGACTAATCACTACCAAAAATTAAGAAAGATAAATAAAGTAGTTTAAGTTGAATAAGTACCATTTTAATCATTATTTTTTTCTGTTTTGCAATGTTGTAGATTAAAATCATTAATCAAATTGGATTCGACTAAAGTGGGCAGCAATGTTTGGAATTCACGCTGCTACGTTGTAAACTGACCGAGTCACCGCAGCGACGTCAGGAGCGAGCGACGCCGTCGACTTCCGCCCGCACAGTCAGTCGTTCTCCGTCCGTGTACGCCGCATCCACGCGTGCAAGGAAAACCCGAGTTTTATTTCAAGATCCTAAGTTAAAGCTCGGGTAGTCAGAAAAGTGGTTTTTTTCCGAGTTATTCAGGTATTAACGTTAATGGGCTCTTTAGACCCTCTACGAGGCCTTAGAATGGACTAGAAAAAATATTTCAAAGTCCTACAGGAGCATAAAATTTTCCGCTCTTTACAAATCTGGGGTGAAAGGTATGGGTTTCCGTTTGAAAAAATGGTTTTAGGGTCCCTAGGGCCCACAGTAATGGCTCGGGCCCTATTCTGTCTGGACTATTAGATCCTAAATTTTGTAAGAAGTAACTTTTACGTTGCATGTTCTATAGAAAAAATTCATATTTTTAAAGTTTTTTAGTCCATCCACTACTTAATAGCCACCCTGTATGTACATGCAAATATATCAATTTTTAAAAACTAAAAATAACCCATTCTAATATCAAATAACTTTATATAACCATTCTCAAATTCAAAATAACCCTTTTAAACTACTAAAGTAATAATCATATCTCCAACCCCTGCATAAAGTAAAAATAACCCTTTTGTATCCACATAACGCTAAAATATTTAAAAATAACCCCGTTTTAAAAAATCTCAGAAATAGTAGTCTGGTGTAGTACAATTTCTGGGACGTCCCAGAATTAGGAAGCACGTCCCAGAAATAATCATTTGATTTATAAAAGGTCCCAGAATTAGTTGTTTAATATCCTGATATAAGGAATTAAGAAATAAAAAAAAACTTGTTACTTAAAAAAAAAAATTTTCTACTTTTTCGGACCTGAATTAAAATTTTTTATTTTATCAATTCTTCATTTTTGTTCCAGCTAGTAAAATTTTCAAAATTAGTGCCAGCCCCACTGTAACGAATTGGATGCCATAAAATTATTAAAAGTAGCAATAGGAAAGAAAATATGACAAGTACTAAAATTTCAAAAAGTTGCATAATACAAAACAACTAGAAAAAAAACTCGAAAAAAAAAAAATTAATTTGATAAAAAAGAATGTATCGATTGTAGAAATTAAGCATGCGCTAAATTTTTTTTCTGCGCATAGGGTTGAGAAACTTCTAGAAGATTACTCGCACCTATGTATTTGTTGAGTGCAGACTATAAGGTGTCACAAAATTCGATGAAAAAATTATATATTACAGAATTGAAACTAATTGTTGCATTGTACAGACGCACGATGCAGATTTCACCCTAGAAGTCTAATACGAAAAACAATATCCTCCAAAAAGTGTGTCGGTAGCCTCGAGCAAAAATATCTAAGAAGAAAAAAAAGTATGGTGAATTATAAAAAGTGAATATAATTTTGCTAGTATGTTTCTAAATTGTACAATTGCATATTATGCATCTCCACAGAAAACATCTTGATATAAAACGCATCTTAATGCATGATTTATCGTGATAATCAATCCGTCCTATGGAGTTGGAGCATAAGATTACAGTCGATCGCATTTAACACCAGAGAATTACAGTTGGGCCTCGCATTGCATTGTTTGAAACTATATCTGGCTGGATCGCAGCGTATTGCATTTTAAAACTTACATTGTGCCGGATCGCTTTGGATCATGATGCGTCGAATTAGACTGCGTTGTATTATTTTGGATTGGCTTGGATCACCTGAATACTGCTGAATTGGATTGGGCTTTACTTCATCACTTTTTATTCATTGCATTGGATTCGATGTATTTGGATCGCATTGAGCTTGAATCACTTTTTTTAATTACACTTGACTGAATGTTGACTTTGAATTGTAATGAATCGAATCTGATAACGCAGTACCACTTTGAATTGTATTGAATCGCATCGGATTGGATTGGATCGCATCGGATTGCATTGAATTGGATTGGATTCGATTGCATCGGATTGGATTGGATCGCATTGGATCGAATCGGATCGCATTGCATCGGATCGTATCGCATCGAATCGTATTGGATCGCATCGAATCGCATCGGATCGCATTGCATTGGATTGGATCGCATCGGATCGGATTGAACCGCATTGGATCGCATCGGATCGCATCGCATCGCATTGGATCGCATCGGATCGGATTGAATTGTATTGGATCGCATCGGATCGGATTGGATTGGATTGGATCGCATCGGATCACATTGGATTGGATTGGATTGCATTGAATCGGATCGGATCGGATTGAATAGCATTGGATTGCATTAGGATCGGATCGTATTGGATTGGATTGCATTGCGATCGGATTGGATCAGATTTGTATTAAATTAATTAACTTTCAACTGGAAAATAATAAGGATACTGAGAGGGAACTTAAGTTTCAGTAGCAAAATAAATAAAAGACGAATTTGAGATAATTACTGGCAGGACATTGTTATTTAAAATACCAAAAAAAAACTTTCAAGCATTCTAGCAGTGAGGTATTAAGATATTTTCAGGATCTTAAAAATTGAATACCAAGATATTCGATTATAAGAACTTAATTTCATAAACGACCTTATGATAAAATTATCCAGTAATATAAGTCATTTTTTTAAGTTTAATTCAAATTTTAGGGATTGACAGTAAAAAGGAACAAAAATGAAGAATTGATAAAATAAAAAATTTTAATTCAGGTCCGAAAAAGTAGAAAATTTTTTTTTTTTAAGTAACAAGTTTTTTTTTATTTCTTAATTCCTTATATCAGGATATTAAACAACTAATTCTGGGACCTTTTATAAATCAAATGATTATTTCTGGGACGTGCTTCCTAATTCTGGGACGTCCCAGAAATTGTACTATACCAGACTACTATTTCTGAGATTTTTTAAAATGGGGTTATTTTTAAATATTTTAGCGTTATGTGGATACAAAAGGGTTATTTTTACTTTATGCAGGGGTTGGAGATATGATTATTACTTTAGTAGTTTAAAAGGGTTATTTTGAATTTGAGAATGGTTATATAAAGTTATTTGATATTAGAATGGGTTATTTTTAGTTTTTAAAAATTGATATATTTGCATGTACATACAGGGTGGCTATTAAGTAGTGGATGGACTAAAAAACTTTAAAAATATGAATTTTTTCTATAGAACATGCAACGTAAAAGTTACTTCTTACAAAATTTAGGATCTAATAGTCCAGACAGAATAGGGCCCGAGCCATTACTGTGGGCCCTAGGGACCCTAAAACCATTTTTTCAAACGGAAACCCATACCTTTCACCCCAGATTTGTAAAGAGCGGAAAATTTTATGCTCCTGTAGGACTTTGAAATATTTTTTCTAGTCCATTCTAAGGCCTCGTAGAGGGTCTAAAGAGCCCATTAACGTTAATACCTGAATAACTCGGAAAAAAACCACTTTTCTGACTACCCGAGCTTTAACTTAGGATCTTGAAATAAAACTCGGGTTTTCCTTGCACGCGTGGATGCGGCGTACACGGACGGAGAACGACTGACTGTGCGGGCGGAAGTCAACGGCGTCGCTCGCTCCTGACGTCGCTGCGGTGACTCGGTCAGTTTACAACGTAGCAGCGTGAATTCCAAACATTGCCGCCCACTTTAGTCGAATCCAATTTGATTAATGATTTTAATCTACAACATTGCAAAACAGAAAAAAATAATGATTAAAATGGTACTTATTTAACTTAAACTACTTTATTTATCTTTCTTAATTTTTGGTAGTGATTAGTCATATAATCTGACTAATCAATCGAATCAGGATATTCATGACTCACCAGGTCTGACTAAACCTTCATCGGCAGGCACCAACAATACTAATTTTACACCAGGACGCTCGAAGATGGAATGAGCGGTTTTAACGGTATAATATCGAGAATCCCCAAAGCTATCGGGATTAGTGCCTATTACCTTGCCTAAAGGCCATTGACCTGGTGAAGTCTTCTCGTGGCGAATAAAAACAATATCCCCTACGAGGAAAGATCTCTTTTTTCCTAACCACTTCATACGAGGTTGGAGCGAGGAAAGATACTCGTCCTTCCAGCGTTGCCAGAAGTGTTGTACTTTCTGTGCTAGGATTTTCCACCTTTTTCCTATGAGGATGTTTTCCTCCGGATAATCGGCTTCAGGTACTAAAAACGATCTCCTTTGGATAAGGAAGTGAGCCGGGGAGAGAAAATCGACGTCGGACGGATCGTCTGACAAAGGCAGAAGAGGTCTTGAGTTGAGGCAAGCCTCGATACGACAAAGTAGTGTGGCGAGCTCGAAAAATGTAAGGATACTTTCCCCGATGACTCTCTTCATATGATACTTGGTTGATTTCACTCCGGCTTCCCAAATTCCACCCATGTGTACGCCTCCAGGGGGATTCCAGGTCCAGGTCGTACCCTGGGGAGCCAAAGTTGCACTGACTCACGCAGTAAAGTCCGAGGATTTTTGCAACATTTGCAAGAGTTCGCTGTCCACACCAATGAAGTTTGAACCTTGGTCACTGCGAAGCTCGTTGCAGTGGCCACGCCTAGCTGTGAATCGATGGAATGCCGCAATAAAGGCTTCCGATGTGTAGTCCTCTACGGCTTCTAGATGGATGGCTCGGGTGGACAGGCAAACAAACAGGCAAATGTAGGCCTTCATGGTACCCTTACCTCTACTCTTGGTGAGACGCACGAACAGCGGACCAGCATAGTCAACGCCTGATCGACTAAATGGTGGTGATGGCAGGACTCGCGCTCTGGGTAGCTCACCCATGAGCTGAGTATACTTCTGTGCGGCGTACCTTTTGCACGGCTTGCACTTACATTTCATATTTTTAACAGCTGCACGGCCGTTAAGTAACCAAAAACGACGTCGAAGCGTCCCAAGGGTCAATTGTACGCCTTCATGCAGTGCAGCCTCGTGGGTTTCATGAATTAGCAACTTGGAGAAAAAACAGTCTCCTGGAAGAATGAGTGGATGTTTTTGATCGAAGGCCAATAAGGCGCGATTTAGTCTACCTCCAACACGAAGGAGTTTTTTGTCTATCAAAGGATTTAACCTAGCGAGTGAGGTCTTAAGTTTTGGATCATCTTGAGTGCGCAACAGCTCAATTTCTTCGGTGAAGTGAAGTTGTTGAAATAAATACAGGAAATAATGACAAGAATTTTCCAACTCCCCAGGCTCTATTATGACTGAGTCACTGGGCTTGATTTGATTTAAAAATTCAAGGTGTAAAGTCTCGAGTTTAGTATTTGCAAACTCCGGTTTAGCTTGCACTCTACGGAGAACGTTACTTAGAAATCGAAAGACGTAAGCTGTAACTCTTAGCAATTTATTCAGTCTGGAGAATTTGTGAGCTAAAACCCACATTATAGAATCAGGAGTTTCAATCAAGTGTAAGGCTGTTATCATTGAATTTTTCAAAGTCCTTTCATCCTGGACTTTTTTAACCGTTAATTTATCGAGTGATGTGGACCAGGGCAGAGTCGAATCATGTAACCACCTGGGCCCTTGCCACCAAAGTTTATACTCAGCTAGCAAGTTAGGGTCTAGTCCTCGCGACGCAACATCAGCTGGATTTTCTTTACCTTTAACATGATGCCAATGCGCTTGAGGCACTAAAGTGAGTATGTCCCTGCACCGATTAGCTACATAAGTTTGCCAACGGGCGGGATGACTACGTAGCCAAAACAAAGTGTCCTTGGAATCGGACCACAAGTGCATGGAATCAGCAGAATAGCTGAAAGCAGAAATTCAAATGAAAAAACGCTATACGATACTGAAAATCAACTTGTAGGAGCCCAGTGTAGCCTGATAATTCCTTCGAACAATCAGTTGAAGTCAGATAAGGTGCTCGATAGACAACCCAAGTGAATCAGAAGCTTGTCTGATGGCTCGAAGACTATTGCAGGTGGATGGATCAGTAACCCAAAGCAGGAAAGAAGTAGGACTACCCAATGGTGAAGAAAGCCCTTGTTGATCCTTCGCTTGAGATTTTTTGGTGTCTGGATCCAGCGTCAAGGTGTATAGATTTCATAAACAGGGAGTAACCTGTAAATTCAGTGTGAATCAGTCTTTATCTTAACAACAATTTAGCTAACATGCTAACATTCATATCATTGTTTATTAAAAACTTGATAAGTTCATGTTAAAAACTAACAAGTTGGAATTTAATTTGATCACAAACTAGAGTGTTGCCCTCTTAATAATCCAACTTAATTTTAATTCAATCCAAAGTTTTCAATAATTAGTTTCAAAAAAAAATTTCTCCAAATAAATGTTGCAAAAAAAAATAATTAAGTTAATGAACTAAAAACTTTGCAATTAATGTAAATGTAACTATTAAACCTGTACACCAGAGGCTAAACAACAGCAGAAAATATAAACAATCTTATTAATTTTGGAAAAGAAAAGGTAACTATAGTTCGCAAAGGAACAAACACACCATATAAAATAGTTGTGATCCACCGACGCCAACCCGTGCTGCAGATGAGCCTTGCTTTGATGTCGTCGTGAATCATGTGTGGGGGGTGACATATCAAGCTGCCTGCGCGCGCTGACTGTTGTGCCTGGTGCGGCCGAAGACCCAACTATGGGGGGTTAGATGACGTCACTGCTACTTCCCGGCGTTGCTGCCTCGTTGCTAGCTCTTCTCAAAATGGCCGCTCAACTCTTCAATCTTGACGTTGGCGGCATCCTTGTCCTTTATGCTTTGAAATGGCGGTTTTTCGTGCTCCGAACTTCTCACCTCTACGGCCGCTGGTTCACTCACTCGCACTCGCACTACACTATTTTTTCTTCCTGGTTCATCCGGCTCGAAGGACCAAATGTTTGATATTGATTGATTAGTTATATATTCGAAGGACCGCGGGACGTAGGTGCGAGGGAGGAGAGGCGCTAAAGGATCTTGAAATAAAAACTTGGGTTTTCCTTGCACTGTTTTGTTTATTCCGCGTTTGAATTACAAGAGTTCGAGACTCTTTCACTTTAAATTAAATACTTGCTCGGAGCCGAGTCTTTTGCCTTTTTGACAGGAAAAGCTCGGACTCTGTTTTTCCTATCTAGTGCGTGAGGTTAGAAGTTCCTGTGACGCGTGGATGCGGCGTACACGGACGGAGAACGGCTGACTGTGCGGCCGGAAGTCGACGGCGTCGCTCGCTCCTGACGTCGCTGCGGTGACTTCGTCAGTTTACAACGTAGCGGCGTGAATTCCAAACAGATACCACTATTTCTCATGGCATCTTCACTCTCGACTCTGACGCTGTAGCACTTGCTCCTGAGACCAGCGAACTCTGTCATGACCCTGGTGTTGCACTTATCCTTTATGACCCCGACTTTCTTCTCATTTTCTTGATTGGGGACGATTCCAAACTTGTTATCAGGAGGGTAGTCTGATAAATCGAACTCGTGTGAATTTTCTTTCATGATTTGGGAGACGTCAGTATTTTTTATCTCATATACAAGGCTGTCTGTGTCCATGCACAAAAGCTTTAAGTCATCACCCAGATCTTGCATGTTCTCGTAGTGGAATCGATAGACTAGAGTTTTTGGCAAGTCCAACACGCTCAAGCCTACACAGACCGGCTTCGTTATGGAGACCTCGGTGAGGGCTAGCTGAATTGCAACCAGATTGTTTTTAAAAATGGTCTGACTCTTAAAGTTTGGATACGCCGTAAGTGCTTCAGCTCTATGAACTCCAAACCAGTGAGAGATGAACTTTACCATGCGCCTCTTAGTCTCATCCTCCATAGTTTTACCAAAAACTGAATTTACGAGCAACTTGAATAGAAGTTTTTCGAATTCATTCTTAGCTAGCCACCATTTCTGAGTGCAAAAGTCCACGTATATTTTGAGCCAAGTTTTCTGTCGAAAGCTGATTGCTTGGTGAATTTTTTTCAATATCAGACCGTGCTTAAGAGCCTGCTTGAGGACTCGGTAATGGATAACATATTTCTCTTTGTGGTATAGGGTAGTCATGAGTTTCTCGTCTTTGGTCCAAGGTGCAGCTCTATGCTCAGGGCAGAAAGGTAAGTCCTTGTCGCTATTTCGAAGATGCTCGGGGTACTTCAGATCCATCTAACCATACTCGTTGTCGTCCGGGACGTCGAAGAAGTTTTGACCAATTTCGAGCTGCCAACCAGTGACCCAGCGAAAACTATCGAAGGGAAGCACCTGCGTCATAGCCCAACCGTAGAGATTTGTCACATCAAAGTACATGAGGTATTTCGGGTCCTGATTTGAATCATAATTGTCCATGTAAGGATTGTTGGCCTTGGAGTACTGGTTGCTACACTGGCTGATGCCACCACGGATCTCTTTTTGAATAAATAGCATCATGCCAGGATCAATTTCAATTCATTTTGAGTTTTCTTGAGCATGGGTGCCCAAGAGAAGCCAAGAGCTGTATAGAAATGAGCAGGGTCAAGGCCAAAGGAGTCTTCACTCATACAGCTGTCCCTGAAGCATTCGAAAATGTCAGCCAACAATAAGACATCAGTCTGGAGATATATGTCCGAGTAGTCCCCCAATGTCTGAACATTGAAAGCTTCTCATACGGCCCCAGCGTGCTTGTACTCGTCCTCAGAAACTGTGCTGTCGGTGAGTGTACTTTTGAAACACTCCTGTGTGGGGTAGCTTTGTCTCCTCCAGTGACTCAAGCGATGATACGTGCTCATATGGAAAGCAGCCTTTTTTCTTCAGCAATCGGATTTGAACGACGTCATATTTCTTGCTCAAAATTTGTTCGTGAATGATATGTATTTTTCCTTTGTCAAGGGCAGAAGCGTGATAGAACCCTCTACAGCATTGGCCAATTCTTCGATGATGAAGTATGCGTTGTACCCACTCAAATTGTGTATGATTATTGGAATAATTCTGGAGTCCTTGAATTTTATATTGCAGGAGCCGTGGACTAGACCTCGGTACCTAGAAATTAATTGAAAAGCCTTAAATAACGTATTTAAAATTTAGTAATTTTTTATTTCCCCTCAGACTTCAGCCTGTAGAGCTTGAACGACGAAAGATTGTCATCAAAACTTGATTGTAGATAGTATGCAACGCTGTAGGGAATATGTTCATGGCAAATTTTGTCATCCTTATCCACTGAAAAATTGTTCCTTCTTTATTCGCTAAAACCGCTATCCCCAATAAAGTTCTCTATATTTTACTTATGGGGTTGACAGAGGAGAGAAGATTTTTTTCGTTGGATCTTGGCAAATTCCCAATTGAGGAAGAAGATACAATGGGAGAGGAAGATGAAGTTGATAAAAGTGAAGAATTG
Source organism: Encarsia formosa (assembly GCA_038277355.1). Taxonomy (NCBI): domain Eukaryota; kingdom Metazoa; phylum Arthropoda; class Insecta; order Hymenoptera; family Aphelinidae; genus Encarsia; species Encarsia formosa. The sequence continues at coordinate 45,848,042 of CM076186.1, read as the reverse complement.
ACTAAAACTTGCATCGAAAAACGAATGGAGAAAGTAAAAGAATTTTGCGATTCGACAGTGCCTCTCGCAACAAAAACTTATGGCAGAAAGATTATTAATATTCATTTTGATTGCTTTGATCACATCCACAAGGAGACTCTAGAAAGTGGTAGCTCTTACTCTGTATCTGTTAGCATACATCAACTTGTCCTGGATCTTAAAAATGAAGATAAATGCAAATTCAACTGCGAATATCTTTCGAAGAAAAAATATTTGATAAATATATTCGATGACAAGTTAGAAGAATTAAAAACCTCGGTAATGTCAAGTGGAACGTCGCTCGGTGAAGCCGTTTTTGAGTGTTTTAAGTTCTTATTTGTAGATAACGTCAATGTACTTCTTAACGATGAAGAGTTACTAAGCAAGTACCTTGGACCATTTTCGTTGGGTTGCGTTTTTTTAAACCACAAGTAAATGTTACAGTATTACTTATTGTTTTTGATATTTATCTGCTTCTGTTGAATATTGAGTCTAGTATTTTTTTCTTGACGTTATCAGGGTGTTTTTTTATTTATTTGATTTTTTTTTATTTCGTACGTATTGTACAAGTTTCTTAACTTGTTGATTGAAATTGAATCGACTAAGTTTTCAAATAATTATAAAATTTTATTACTTCTGTTATAATTGAATATATCTTCTTTACTAGTATCTTTAACTTACAGTTTCGCTTTTTTTCCGATTTTTTAAACTGAAAGTTTCACCTTTTAAAATTATATTTGATTTAAAACGAAATAATTAATATCTGCTCACCCACAAAATTAAAATAAAAAATAAAATGCCTTAACATTTCTCCGTATGAGAAAAAACTTGTTCTTATTTTTTAACTCAAATATATCAACTACATCTATTCTATTCTTATTATATGCTTTTTATCGTAGGTTGCGTGACAGAATTCTTGAGTTTACAGTGACAGAAGCTTTTAAGGATAAAATAAAAGATAATCTTTATGAATTTGCAGAGTATTTACCTGAAGATGCCATGAGGGAATGTAGTTGTTATAAATTGAAAAAAAAATTGTTTTGAAAGGTTACTCCGCACTGACTTGTATAAGCCTTCTCAATTTTGGAATATAGCTCAACAAGAATTTCTTGTTTTGCCCAATATAGCTTCCTCTATGTTAAAAATCCCTGCTTGTTTCCTGAAGTTGACATGACTTTTTTGGTGAATAAATTAGTCAACTTTGCAGATGATTACGATTACAATATTGATAATTTTAAAATCAATGTTTTGTTACAAAAGTTTTAATATAAAATACTTATTATGAGCGATTTAATGTGTAATGTTAAATTTTAGAGGTAGTCAGTCTCGTAACTTAAAACTAAAAAAATTCATTTTAAAATTTTCAAGATATTTTGAAGGATTTTCATTAGTTTATTTGTTACTTACTATAGTATTATATATAATAACTCAACTTAATATAAAAATGTAAATAATTATAAATAAAACGCATCTATAAGATAGTTGTGGAGTGTTACCAAAAAAGATTTTGTTAGTTATAATCATCTATAAGATAATTTTAACCGTTTCATCTAATTTATATATTTTATTATTTGAAGTATAAGATGTATATGAGTTTTCATACATGATGAAAAATTTTAAATGAATAGTTTTATTAGCGTTACGTAATCAATGATAAAATGGGTGTTAATTATAATATTATCATTGTAAAAATGAAAATGTTTTATGTTTCAAAAATAATGAATGTAACAGTATTTGAGAAAAGTTTATTTAATTCAAAATAAAAATGTTATTATTCAAACGGTTCATGTTTTCAATTACTTTAATAATAATTTAAGCATGCTAAGTTTCATTTACAAACCAAAAGATTTTGAATGAAATTTTAAGAATAAAAATTTATTTATAAAAAGCGATAAGATTTTTTTACCTTGCAACGTCTCGCATTGTTAATAACAATTATTTTAGTAAAAGCAGCAGCAAGGTAAATCATTCCCAAAATATTGAATTACATAAATAAATAAAACATTAATGTTAAATCAATCGTTTAAAATTTTAATTAAGCTGTATTACTTTGGCACGCGCATACATTAGAAAAATATTTGTCACTTGCGAGACATTTTCAAATAACTATTTTACTTCAACTTAAAAATGTTGATACTGACTAGGTAAGTTTGACGTTTACCATGCTTCATGGGAAGCTTCTGTACAAAGTGCAACTTTTTATTATCATGATTAGTGAGTTTCACGTTTTCTTTGCGTTTTTTTTTAGTCTTATAGTGTGTTAACCTAATGTTTTATGGTTATGGGTTTTAATATTTAATATACTGTGACGACTGAATACTGTACACGGAAAGAAAGGCGCACTGTAAAAAGTCTGCCATGCACCGAAAAATCGGTTGAAGGCACCAGTTTCTCAAAATTTATAACCTCCACAAGGATTACTGCTTTACCGACAGTGTCGATTTTAGAATTTTCGGTGCCAAGCACTTTCGGTTACTCAGTTTTTTAAAGCTCTCTGAAACCACCGCTTTGCAGTGCGTCCTTCTTTCCGTGTAAATGTGAACGATTTATGAGATGCGAACTTTAATAGTACTTGACTAATGTATTGAAACTGTTGAGATTGTTATGTAGGATATCGACATTTGAGACATCATCAAAATTAAATGGATACATAATTATTGTAATATATAATCAAAATTTTATTTGTAATTTTTCAAAAAGTAAAGCATTCATGAACAAATTACTGAAAAATATTACAGAAGCAAGTGTAGTTTTCATCATAATTTTAAATATACATCGCTTTATGATTTTATCATAAATTTCACAGATAGTAATAAAAATTTACTGTGACTTTATTTTCCATGCTGTAAAAGTATATAAATTTTATTATGTAATATGGATGATTAAATTTAAAATAAAGGTTTAAATAGAAAACAAATTATGCAATAATAATTAATCATGAAAATAATATCAAAAGCATTTTTTCTAATCACCAGCTTCATAGAACATTTAAAACTAATAAATTTAAAGATTATTGTCATTCTTGTAATTACTCGAAAACATCAGAATCAGCATCTTCCAGATTGTCTACACTGGATGTATCCCCATTTTCGCTATTAATTCGTATATATTCCGTCGTTCTCGTGTCTACAGTATTTTTTCACACTCCACTTTCAAAGTGCAATAACATGTAGTACGTATCCACCAGAAGAGCACTGTTTTCATCGGTTAATCTGTTATGGTACCTGTTATGTAAGTACGTCCAAGTCGAGAAGAACCCTTTAAGTAGAGCAGTGGAGGCTGGAAATAAAAAAATTTTTAAACAAAGAGAAGCCAGCTTTGGAAATTTAAATTCTTGTATAGCCCAATAGGCTAGAGGGTCCTCGGAACAATTTAACGAAACCAATTCTTTCTTTTCCCTTAATTCTATTTAACTTCTAAATTCTGTACACCCATCTATATCCAACTTGTTCTTTATAAATTTCTCTGCCACTGCCAGTTGATCTTCGTTGAGACGTTTGCCTTGGTACTTGGGATGAAGCAAATTGGAAGCATAGCCCACGTCCGGGACAGCTTTGACAATTCGTTTTTGAACAGTTGCGTCGAATTTATTTGTATTCAACGTTAACGAGAGCCATAACTCTGTTCAATCAGCCAAAGTATTTTTTTGATTTTGGTATGAGTTTATTAATTTACAAATCGGAGTTAATAGTTCAATTATTTCTTTCATTTTTACGTAGAAATTTTCGTCTACGATCAATTCTCCTGCAAATTCTGGAATAGAATCATCTGTTTCTGAGAGTGCACAAGCTACTTGTTGCAACACTTCAGTGTAAATATTTTTTAATATAGTTTGACAAGTATTCCTCACAAAACAAAACCTGGTGTCAGGGAAATTTTGTAACTTGGTTCCCCCAAAAGTTTTAGTTATTAAGTGATTTAATTTGGGACTGTCGAAAGCACCAACAAATTCTCTGATTTGTTTGGCGAACGAGGAATCTACCAGACTCTTGATCAACAGATTGCCGGAGTGGCTGCAGCAGGTGGCTGAAAGTAGACTTTCACCCAAAGCTGAAACAGATCCTCGCTCTCCAGCTTTGATTTTGGAGTCATTATCTGTTATAACTCCGACTACTGTCGTCCCGTAACGATTGAAAGCCAATTTGACTGCATCGTCTATCCAAGCAGAAATGTTTTCACTGAATTCTCTGCTTAGTGTAATATTTATATAAGTTAAAAAAACTTGGTTAACATGGAGGTTCCTGAGTGTAAAAACCAAATATTTTTCATTATTACTTTTATTTTTCCAGCCATCTCCCATCAATATGCTGAAAGAATTTTCTAATAAAGCTTTTTTTTTATCAAAAATTGCATGGGATGACTGTAGCGCTGTGCTTCCGAGCGTTTGACGACTTGGTGGCTTATAATTTAATTTTCCAGGTTGTACTTGCAGGAGTGTTTTTACAAGGTCTTGAAAATAACAATTTTCAACTCTTCGCCAAGCGATGCCACATGCTGTAAAAAATATTGCTATTTTTTCATCTAATACTTTTTTCATCTGTCGTGGCGTCAGGTTGTTAATGCCGTTGTCCATAACTGAAAACAAAAAATAATAAATTTTCTTAACAGAGTCAAGAATTTGTATTTAAATCGTTACATAAAAATTAAGACTTTTGTAACGACCAGTGAATTTGCATTTTTACTTATAAACACTGTGATACCTCCTCAAAAATTGGCTGGGTACTAGAAACTATCAATTTTTTTTTTTTTTTATTAATAATAATATATATGAAAACAACAGTCCAATATTTTTTGTATTACAGAAAATAAATATGTATTTATCAGTTATGTATAATTTTCTAAAAGAATATGACTCGTTTTTTGCGGTAATTATCAAATTAAATTACAAGTTTCATATTTTCAATTCCCTGTATAGATTTCAAAACCAAAACAGATTTTGAAAAAAAAAAAAAATACAATTTGATAATTCAAAAAAACTATCAGGAACAGCAGCATAGCATATAAATTTATTATTGTCTACCATAATAGATAAATGTACAAAAAATTTATATATACTTTTTTTGGCAAAATAGATGGCTGATCAATAAGTTTCGAGCCCGCATTAAAAAGCTGAAAGTTAAAAATAATGGTTTCAAACAACCACCTTTTTTAAAAAATAATTTTAACTTGAATGTCGATCTACATGATTAATATTATTATTTAATTTAAATCTCTTCAAAGACTGAATGCCACTATCAAGTTCAAAATATAATCTTTGATATCTTTACTGTTTATCAGTTTCAGTTCTAAACAGTAAAGTTATTGGTATGATTTAATTAAAACGGTTTTTAGTAAAATCAGATAAAAAAAATTTCCTCTTCTTCCCCTGACCATTGTTTACTTTTTTTTTTTTTCTTTTATTTATTTATCTATTTATTTAGCTGTGTACTCAAACCTTCAGGGTACCATTGTTTACTTATTAGTAGTATTTATGAGAAAAATATTTTGTAAGATAAATATATTGATACATTTTTCAAAATTAATTTCTCTCAACGTTTTTAAAAAAAAATTTCTCGGGTGCTATATTTTTTGCGTTATCATACCAAGGTTTTTTTCAAAAACGTATCATCATCAAGAATCATTTGAATTTTGATTTAAAAGAGTAGCATATTCAATATATTATTTAAGTTAGTTTCCACACAATATCACTGACTCTGCCATAAGAGTTCAAAGAACAAAATTTGTATGCCAAAGCTTCGAACAAACTTTTTTTAAAGACTTTCAAATTTGTACATGATAATTATATTCCTCGTGCTCTTTAATATCATAAAAAAACTTTGTAAATCTTGAAAAAATAAAAAAATAACATTACAATGAATTAACCACGTTGTTTAATTCTTAACCCTTAAAGTACACACGGGGTGTAAAATACCCCACATAACTGTCAGTGTGGCAGTTCTGGATTTGGGTGTGTACTTTAAGGGTTAAATATTATTTGGGGTCTATTCAAAAAAATTTAGGTAAATAAATTTTGGAATTCAGTATTCCAAAAAAAATAAGAATATTCATTTTTTGATTATTATTATGCCTATAAATATGTACTTACTCGCTCAATAAGATTAAATAATTTTTCAAATTGGATAGCACTCATTGATTTTTAAAGTTTGAATGAATGAAATAAAAATAAAGTTAAAAGTTATGTTTATGTATAAGTGCTCTCTACATTATTCGATACATATATTATTTGCTATAATGAAAAATGTGTAATTTTAGTAGCTGGAAATAAAAGATATACTTAAAAAAAAAATATCATGTCATAAAAAATGGAATTTTAAGGCTTATAAAAATGATTCTTCATTACTATTTGACAATAATAATATTTGGAAAATTTTTGTTAAAGTCTCAATCATTAATTCTTATTGACAAAACATTTTTTCTTAAGACTCATCTGATTTTGTTTACCTAAAAAATTAGAGAACCTATGAATTATTGTTTCTCCTATCGTTAAAAAAGTGTATTAGTATGTGGTCAAAAAATGTCATTCATCATTATTATGAAATGACTTAACATTACTGTCGACCAATATTAATTCATCAAAGTGACCAAAGCAGTTCATATGAAATTTATTTCTGTTGGTAAGTTTTATAATGCAAGCTATACCTTATTTGGTTCCCCTACCCCTAAAATCCAGCTGGATTTCCAGCTGGATTACTAGCTGGATTTCCAGCTGAGTTAAAAAAAAAAAAAATTTTAGTTAATATTGCTTAAAATCGAGTTATTATTCATTTTTCAATGATTTTGAAAAAATTGAACTTAGTTTTTTTTTTTAATTTTCCAGCTGGATTTGTCCGGCCGGATTTGTCCAGCTAGAAATCCAGCTGGAAATCCAGCTGGATAAATCTGGCTGGATAAATCCAGCTGGAAAATTTTGAAAAAAAACTAAGTTCAAAATTTCGAAATTATTGAAAAATGAATAATAACTCGATTATAAGCAAAATTGACGAATTTTTTTTTTTTTTTTTAATCCAGCTGGATTTCCAGCTGGATTTTAGGGGTAGAGATCATTTCAAAATTATTTTTGACCATACTAAATCTTTATGAAAAAAAAAAAAAAAGTTATTTTGATCATAACAGCTCATTTATTCAGTATTTGACAAAGTTTTTACTCCTATTTTGTTAATATTTATAATTCTTATAAAAGTTATTGAATGTAATTTATAAGATTATTTTTTTTAAATTTAATTTAAATAAGTCATAGCTTTTTTTATCTACAAAAGTAACTCTCTCTAATTTTAACAATCAATTACTTCAGTCATACTTATGGCCAACACTCATAAACAATCATTTTTTAGTTCTTGGCGCTTATAAATTTATTCTTCTACTTTTACAACATTCATAAATTTTTACCAAAAAAACAATGCCACCCAATATTTATTTAACACCCTAAAATAAATTTTATCAACAAGTATTTAAATTTTACTTTAGAATTAAAAATATTTTATCTAATTAACAAACCAAACTTCCACAAGGTTTATCCAAAACCTTTCAAACAACTATTATTTATTTAGGCTTCCTGGATTTACTTTGTACACAAATTTGATTTTTTTTCAGTTATTTTTTTATTACTTTTAGCTATTATTAAAAGCACCCCTTTTTTAAAACCATATTATTATTAGGGAGGCGCTACAATAGGTTTTCTGGACGATCTGGACGTTCTGTACGTCTGGACTAGCAGAAGATAAAGAGAAAAAAAATTATCCCTATAATAGTATTACTTGGTAATAAGTATATGTTGTAGGGAGGAAATTTATTAATATAACTTAGACATTGATTATTTTAGTGTAAAAAGACCTTTTAAGTAGATTAATTTTTCTTTTGCTAGTCCAGAGTCCAGACGCCCAGACGTCCAGATCGTCCAGAAAACCTATTGTAGCGCCTCCCTTATAAAAAATACAATTTTAGCCAAGTAAACCACCTAACCTCATTTAAAACAAACATCACTTCAATGAATTTTTCTTAATATGATTAATTTTTTTGTAATCATTTACTTACTGTAGATATTCTTCTTCTCGATTTTTCACCATTTGCACTTTGAACACAAGTAATTAATTTTTCTTCTTCTCTTTCTTTTTCTTTTCTCTCTGACTGTCGTGCTCGCTAACGCTCTACGCTTATTTTCTTCTGCTACTTAAGGCTTTTACTCTTTCTAATATATATATGTTATCTTCAGTCAGACTGAACATCAGTGAACATATTCACTTCACTCAACATAACAACCATGCCCTCATGGGGTTGAGTTTGTTGATGAGCGTCAAGTTTACTATTGAATGCAGAGTCCAGCCAGAGTCTCTGTCTTGGAATTCTTCGATGTTGAATGTTGAAACTGTCAAAAAACTCTATATTTAACCTCTTTGAAGGGCGCTCCTCCCAGAGGAGTAGTAATTTTAAAAACTCCTCCTGAAGGAGTACCTCCAAACGGTCAAAAAATCTTATATTTAACATATTTGAAGGGCTTGCAAAAGTATTTTAACTTATTATTTAACTTTTTTATATATTTGAAATTTATATACTTAAAATTACGGCTCCTTCGGGAGGAGCACCTCAAAACCTCCAAAAAACCTAATATTTAACACGTTTGAAGGGGCTCCTCCCAGAGTAGCCAAGAAAAGAAGCTCCTCCTAGATATGACTATATAATATCGAAAGATATATACATATATATGGGTCATTCCAACATCTTTCAGCAAAACCATGGGCACGAGGTTGACCGAATTTTCTAATTTTTTAATATGTTCAAGTTTAACTATATTTAGGAGCTTTGCCAAAATTTTAGCTCAAAATATGCCATAGAACCCGAATGGCAGCCATTTGAAATAAAAAAATAAGACCTTTTATGAGTATTTTTAAGCCTATTTTTACCCTTACTTAAAATATTCGCCAAAAATAGAGTTTTTATTAGACTTTTATGGTTGACCTCGCAAAATTTTCGTTTTCCAGTCAACTTTTTCGAAAAATTTTTCTTGTAATTATGGTGAACATTTTGATGCAAGTGCTGTTACAAACGCTGATACTTATAAATTCAACGATTTTGACGATTTTGAGTGATATTCAATCGGCTGCCATTTAGTTAGGATTAAAAATTTTTTTCTGGTCAGCGGCAATCGGTTTGTATATTCAAGACGTTTGATTCTTTTTTTTAAGCGAATTAAAAACTTTAAAATTGTCGTGGTTACGGCCTTTCAAAAATGTTGAAAACTGTGAAAAACGCAAAAAATGTGTTTTTTGCTTGTATTGAGACTGATGGTATTTGTTTCTATTAATTTTTTTTAAAATGAATTTCGGTGAATAACTTCTTCATACATAGTATAACAAGTTCTCATAATTTTGGTCAACTTTTTCGGCCATTTTTCCATTGTTTCAAGCAGCTGATTTGTACCATTTTATTCATTTTTTACAGTCTAGAGTCGAGAGTTCAAGAGGTTAATAAATATCGATTGATACTTCTTAAAAAACTTAAAACGTCTTGAAAGAACTTTTTACAATACTTTTATTAAAATTGTTCATTTATAGTTCACTATAGTAAGAGTTGACAATTTCACATTTTAACTATTTTTGTTGAGAGCAGATTAATTTAGGCATGGGGAGGTAAGGGTGAAACACAAATAAAGCTACGGTAGTCTCGGTAAACTCATGTTTATTATTAAAACCTCTTCTCTGGGATAGCGATCCCTACACACGCATAAACCCCTGGCGGCCATACTCAAACTATGCGGGCTGGGGACTTACCGAGCGCCTGCTGCGCAGGCGCTCTGAGTCTCCTGCTACTGCTGCAGCATAAGAGCTGTTGACGGTGTTGGATAATAAATCCACTGCCAACACTCCCTCCATTTATTATTCAACAATAATAAATCCGTCAATCTCAATTATATTACCTCAAATCAAAATAAAACAATCTCAATCATTATAAACAAAAATTCTCAATGGAAAATCAAAATAGCTGTAAATTATACAATGCAATGTTTAAGCTAGAAATTGAAATTGTAAATGAAATAAACATCACAAATCACATTAGTCCACAAAATCACAAAATAGAGTTTTTCTTTCTCATTTCACTTATAATCTTTCTCGCTGATCTTCTATCTGTAATGTGGGTGTAATTGTCTCGCCTCAACTAACTGCTTAGGTGAACCTGTAACATAATAAATCAAAATGTTCCTCATGAACTCATTGTATACATCTCATGTACATCCTCATTCATACACACTCAATTCAAAAATCTTAATTTAAGTCTTTTAAATCGCCTCGGTGAAGCGGCTTGATAAGGTTATCGGCCATGTCGAACTTTTAATTCATTCCACTAACATCAATTAATCCTCAGCAACGCATTGCTTTACAAAGTTCTCATGAGCCTCAAACAGAAGTTTTTCAGTTGCCCTTCAACTTCCAGTACCACGGATTTTTCCTTAATACCTCAATACTCTTATCATGAAGTTTAAAATCACTCTATTTGCGAGCTGTCAACCGTGCACAGATTATCACTGTTGATCTTTACCGGGTAGAATGTCTAAATCATTGTGTCTCGAAGTACCTTGTCCAAACTGATGATTTAGCTGCATGAACCTTTCGATGCAGCGTTATACTCGGCGTCTCTCAAAGATCTTGTTACCAGGGTTTGCTTCTCTCTGCGATGATGTCTCCAAAAGTACTCAATCAGATAATCCTTGGTTGATCTCGATACCTCGCCGATTAATAAAGGAAAATCCTTTCTACGTAATTCCAGCCATTCTCCGTAAGGTTCAATTGCTATCTTGTAAGCACATTGACCATATCGGCATTGTCAGGCCTTACAGCAGTAGCTTCAGGCTGGATCAGCTTATTGCTCCTCTGAATGGAATTATTTTAACTTGAGAGTTACTAGACTCGTCAAATTGTATTAACTCAAGAGACCTCAACTCATGATTACTCAATTTCCTCGTTATTGTTGGTGTGTCATGAGAATTACAAACACTCAGATTGAACTTCTCAAGGTTCTTGCCTATTCAGTCTGTTAGGGTTATACTCATGAACCTCTTCTCACAAACTCAAGTGATTTTAGTTTTTCAGAAAGACATCTGGCTCTCCAGAGTCCCTCATCCTAAACATAGCACTCAAACTCACCTCAACCTCACTTAGTTTTTGCCCAATGTTGCTCTCAATGAGCATTTCATCAACATAAAGTACGATGAGAGCAAGTATAGTTTTATAAACCCAAGTAAACAGACAAGATTTATTAATGTCGTAACTGAAACCAAGTTTCAATATCTCGGCGTTAATTTTCTCACTCTACCTCCTAGGACTTGTTTTTAACTCATAAAGAGATTTCCTCAGTCCACACACCACGTTAGCTCTCAGGACGTCTTCACACAAGCATTAGGGTGGGCCGAAAATGAAAAATTTTAGAATTTTGACACGCCTGAGGTCTCTAAAGTTGTCTTTTAACAAGAAAATAAGAAAAAAAATTTTGTACACGCAAAAAAAAAAATTTTAGGTTTGCCCAAAGCCCTTGAAGTTTTAGTAAAATTTGTTTAAAATGAGCTAATTTAAAAAAACATGTTTTTTTTTTTCAATACTCGATTACTTTGCGAAAAAAAATCGTAGAGACGCGAGAAAAAAAGAAAATAAAGCTCTTTAGTTGTAGTTTAAGCCTCTATAAATGAGAACATCATAAAAAAATTTTGGAAACTGTTTCGCAAGTACAAACTTCATATTTTTTTTTCTTTGTTTGTAGTGGTTGTAACCCGAAAATCGCTGAAATGCGATTTTTTTTTTAAATATTAATAACTTTGAAAAAAAACCGTAGAGATACGAATAAAAAAAGAAAAGAAAGCTCTTAAGTGGTACTTTAAGCCTATGTAAACTAAAATACCATAAAAAAATTTTGGTAGCTGTTTCATGAATGGAAGTATGCTATTTTTTTGTAAATTTTTTTTTTTTAATTGGTAAAACTCGTCTATTTTCTTTAAACTTCAGTATCTCTGCTAGAAAAAATCATGGAAACACAAATAAAAAAAAGAATTGAAGCTGTTTAATTGAATTTTAAGCTTACGTAATACAAAATTGCATAAAAAGTCGTAAAACTAGTTAATAAAAGGTTTTCGTCAATATTTCTATTTATTTTGCCAAATTTCAACATATTTGTATGAAAAACTTAAAAATTTTTCTATTTAAATGATCGTTTTGAACGTTTGACTATTGACATTTTCACTAGTATTTAAATAATTAAACAGTACTTTTTCATGAAAAAACTCCATACTTATGACAAATGGTTTATTACTTTATTTATAAATTTTTCTATTTAAATGATCGTTTTGAACGTTTGACTATTGACATTTTCACTAGTATTTAAATAATTAAACAGTACTTTTTCATGAAAAAACTCCATACTTATGACAAATAGTTTATTACTTTTTTGTATAAATAAAAACGCCATCTAATGAAAAATTGTTCAACTAATGTGTATAAAAAAGTAAGAAATGTACGGATTTTTAACAATTACATGAAAATTTTCGAGTAAAAACAAATAAACTAAAAAAATATATGAAAAAACTTTTTTCGAAGATTTTATAGAAAAATTTTAAAATTTTTCATACAAATATGTTGAAATTTGGCAAAATAACTAGAAATATTGACGAAAACCTTTTATTAACTAGATTTACGATTTTTTATGCAATTTTGTATTACGTAAGCTTAAAATTCAATTAAACAGCTTCAATTCTTTTTTTTATTCGTGTTTCCATGATTTTTTCTAGCAGAGATATTGAAGTTTAAAGAAAATAGACGAGTTTTACCAATTAAAAAAAAAATTTACAAAAAAATAGCATACTTCCATTCATGAAACAGCTACCAAAACTTTTTTTATGGTATTTTAGTTTACATAGGCTTAAAGTACCACTTAAGAGCTTTCTTTTCTTTTTTTATTCATATCTCTACGGTTGTTTTTCTCAAAGTTATTAATATTTAAAAAAAAAAATCGCATTTCAGTGATTTTCGGGTTACAACCACTACAAACCAAAAAAAAAAAATATGAAGTTTGTACTTGCGAAACAGTTTCCAAAATTTTTTTATGATATTCTCATTTATAGAGGCTTAAACTACAACTAAAGAGCTTTATTTTCTTTTTTTATTCGCGTCTCAACGATTTTTTTTCGCAAAGTAATCAAGTATTGAAAAAACAACATTTTTTTCAAATTAGCTCATTTTAAACAAATTTTACTAAAACTTCAAGGGCTTTGGGCAAACCTAAAATTTTTTTTTTTTGCGTGTACAAAATTTTTTTTCTTATTTTCTTGTTAAAAGACAACTTTTGAGACCTCAGGCGTGTCAAAATTCCAAAATTTTTCATTTTCGGCCCACCCTACTGTGTATAAAGCAGTGACACAGTTCAAACCGTTAAACACATGAGTACCTGGTTTTGTACATACTTTCAAACGTTTAACAGAATTTGGGTCTACCTCCGCAAATAATTCTGAATCTCATTTAAAATCATGTTTTTCTTATTTACATTAGACAATGTTATTGTTTTATTTTTACAATTAATAATGGCTCCATAATTCTCGAGCCAATCTTTACCTAGAATACCTTTATGTGTATTCAAGGGAAATTTATTCATAGCTATATGAAAAATATGTGATTTACCCAATGTTTTTATTGTGCACTCACCAATCTTTTCATGAGGGTCATCTACAATTTGAAATTTTTTTCTATCTTTCGGTGGTATTTTTTTTGGGCTACAATCGTCTAACTTCAGTATTGAATTTTTTACAATTGATTCTGGCGCTCCTGAGTCGACCAGAAACTTGTAGACTCCAGTTGTTCTGTGTAATTTGATATGGAGGTCATAATATTTTCCTCCGGATCCAGTGTAACATTTCGTTGATCTTCGTCGGTCATCAGATACTTCCGTGGTGGTCCTTTGTCGATTGATTGATTTCTCTAAAAATTTCTCAATTGTGGATTTTTTCTCCAACGTAAATGATTTAATTTATTACAGTAACTGCAAGACTTTTTAGCATTGCTTTTATCATTATTTCTATAGTTGCTTTTAATTTCATTCTTGTAATCCTGCTTACTATCATCGTATCTAGCAGTCGTCAATTAGCACATATTGGAGCATAAAAATCTCGACTATAAATAAGTGAAAAAAAAAAAAAATTATCATATCTGGGTTTATCATTTGTATTATTTATTGGCTCACCTCTTTTTTGCGTTTGGCTTCAAATTACTTCGTCGTCACGTAGTCTTTTATCAGTAGCTCGTGCCTCCTGCATGGCATGACGCAAAGAGTCAATTTTTATATTTAAAAGCCTTACCTTTAGCTCTGGTTTCAGCGATTGAATAAAGCGTCGGACATGGGAGTCGTCTTCGATGTTCCGAATTTCAACTCAATATTCAATTTTTATTTGTTCGATTGATTTTTGCAAACGGCGATGTAATTCTTCATATCTTTTTACATAACTATCTATGAACTCGTTTTGGCCCAGTCTAGTATTATTACGAATTTCTGATATTTGTTCATATGTCGAATCGGTCTGCCCAAAACTAGCTCGCAACGCGTTAGCTTCATCTGAATAGCCAGCACTTTGTATACTTTCTCCTATCCTTGCAGCCTCTCCCATTAATCTGGAAGCTATCACTTTTCTTAACAAGACCTTTCTTTCAGCTTCATTCTCTAGCTGGTCTTGCGCATTTCTTAATTGGCCGAGAAAATATTCAATGTTTGAACTACCATCAAAAATTCTAACTTCAATCAACAATTCTTTAAGTAACCGATGAGCATCTGCAATAATTGTTGTTGGAGCCGGTGGAGCTGTTGGTTCAATCCTTGCTCTTTGAGGGAAATTTAATTTGGTCTGTAATGATGTCACTGTTTGCTGCATTGCTTGCAATTGCTCTAATAATATTTTCTCTATCTGAGTTTGCGGTACAATTGCTTCCTGATCTCTATCCATCTTCCTATCTTTAATTATCTCTATCAAAGGTTTATGTATACCGTCTACTTAGTAAAATCTATCAATCTCTCCGTCGGATTGCAAAGTTATTCTAAGGGTACCGAAAGTATCAAATCGGTAGTTACAAAACTAAAAACGGTAGTTACAAACGCACATTGCAGGAAGTTACCAAAAAAAATTTTCGAACAAAAATTAAAGCTAAAATTTAAATTGAAAATAAATTTGAACAGAAGATTAGCTTACTGAACTAATTTTTCGTCAAAAATGGAATTAGATAAGCTCATTAAGAAAAAAGGAGATTTTTTTTTAGCTCAAATGAAATTTTGGTAGTTACAAAACCTTTCTTAGAATAAGGTCTGCTCTAAAGTTTTGTTAACGTCTTTGATTTAAATGAGTGACCCTTCCTAGAAAGATTCAGACGTATTTTAACTTTGATGACATTTTTCTTGTTTTTTTTTTTTTTAAACTGATTAAAAAAAAAAAAAAAACTTTTTATCCCAAATATAGGTGAAGACGTTCGTGAAGAAGGTGATGACGATGAAGAAGAAGAAAAGTCAAAACCAAAAAAAATTCCAAATCAGTTTAACTTCTGTGAAAGAGCTGCTCTTACATATACAAACCCTGTCCGAGTGAGTTATTTTTTATAAATTTTCACCTTTTCAAGATTGTAGTTAAAAATTATATTTCTTAACTAGAAAATTTATTTATTATATAAATATCCAGTAAATATCTTAAATTGTGCGTTTAAATACTTCCTTTGACATAAACACCTTACATCTTCTTAGTTCTCCATAAGTTATGCATACACGAATAACATGTCTACACGGAAAAATTTTCAAATTTCAGGCTTAAATTCCCAAATTTATATCCATTGAGCGTTCAATGTAAAAGTTGAAAAAAACTCTCTAACTTAGAATGTAAAAGCCTATAATAAAGGGTATTCACTCCGTGCGAGTTCGTCCGCGACAACACTTACAGAAAAATCCGCGCTGTAAATTCGAGGTGGCGTAGCGCTGGCGACAACACTTACAGAAAAATCCGGCTGTAAATTCGAGGTGGCACTGCCTACTCGCACGGAGCGAATAGCCGGGTAAGATGGTCGAATCGGCCCCCAGCGCGAACCCTTACAATATATATATATATCATTCGAAAAGGCATGAAAAAAAAAAATTTTGGCGCCAACCAGAATTGACACTTTGAAAACTTGACACTTTCTAGTATTTTTGCATTTTTAGGCCATTTTTAGATCTCAAATTACTGGAAAAGGAAGCATTTTTTATAGATACACATAAATGTAAAAAAGTTGTAAATTTTATGTATTTTCAGAAAAAAATTATTTTGGGGCCATTCGAGTACTTTTTTTTTTTTACCAGTATTGATACCACCCTTCAAATTGAGAAATATTGATGTTCGCCAACTGGAAATTTTTTTTTGAAATGCTTAAAAATTGCATTTATTATCCCTAAAAACAGCCATGGAGTTTTAAGAGTGGGCCTGATAGATAATAAAGCACTACAAATGATTTTATTATAAAAAATAAGCCAAAAATTTTCTATTTTTAACTTTTTTTAAGCACCCGACGCTTTAAGATTGTTTAAAGTTCCTAAATCTTCATATAACTCCTGGACAGGTAAAAATTGAAAAATTTACTGTAATATACTATTACAATATTTAAAAAAACTATACCTACAGGTATAATCATTACCGATCTAGACATTTTCATAATTTTTAAACAAGCTTTTTTTAACACTGTAAGCTATACATACTTTTCACTGCTATCAGGCGCGCAACAACGGGGGGGGGGGGGGCAGAGGTGTCAGGACACCCCCTGGGCTAGTAGACGACACCCTCTACAGTTTCTTGGGGGTGTCCACGGAATTTGAAATCTCAAGCCTTAAAACTTCAAAACCCTGGGCGCCCGAGTTAACCAAAAAAACTAATCAGCTATCCCTCAAGCTCTGAATCCCCGAATACCCTGGGCGCCCGATTTCAACAAAAAAAAAAAAAAAAAAAAAAAATCAGCTATCCCCAAGCTCTAAACCTCTAAATACCCTGGGCGCCCGAGTTCAACAAAAAAACTGATCGGCTATCCCCCAAGCTCTAAACCCGCAAAACCCTGGGCATCGAGTTCAAAAAAAAAAACTGATCATTTATCCCCCAAGCTCTAAACCCGCAAAACCCTGGGCATCGAGTTCAAAAAAAAAAAACTGATCATTTATCCCCCAAGCTCTAAACCCCCAAAACCCTGTGCGCCTGAGGTCAACGAAAAAACTGATCGGCTATTGGGAGGAAAAGTGCAGTCACAGAGAGGGAAGCAATATGGCTGCCCATAACTATTTTCAATGCGATCAGCGCGCATGACGACGTAACCCTAAATTCAACATGGCTGCCCATAACTATTTAAATCCACTAGAACAGCGCGTGAACCACGTGATCTCATCCCCACCACGACTGCACTTTTCTTCCCAATCCCCCAAGCTCTAAACCCCCCCAAAACCATGGACATCGAGTTCAATAAAAAAAACTGATCAGCTATCCCCCAAGCTTTAAACCCCCAAAACCCTGCACGATGGGCGCCCGAGGTCATAGAAAAAACTGATCGGCTATCCCCCAAGCTCTAAACCTCCTAAAACTCTCGTTACCGAGTGGAATAATTTTAGAAGTTAAGCGTACTTTATATAATTGAATATCAAGTCCATAAAAAGTGTTTTTTTTTTTTTTCTTGTTCAACATTAAGGTTGTGGATTTTATTTTCTAGTTAGAAAAAAAAATTTGTTAATTTGATAATTTTTTTTGTTGCAACAAAAAAAATTTCGTTCAATTGAACTCGGGTGCCCAGGGATTCTGGGGGATTTGGAGCTTGGGGTATAGCTGATCAGTTTTTTTTATTGAACACGGGCGCCCTGGGTATTTGGGGATTCAGAGCTTGGGGGAAAGCCAATAAGTTTTTTTGCTGAACTCGGACGCCCAGGGTTTTGGGAGTTTAGAGCTTAGGGGATAACTGATCAGTTTTTTTGTTTAACTCGGGTGCCCTGGCTATTTGGGGATTCAGAGCTTCACTGAAAAGGTTAAAGTAGAATCAGTTGCGTTCTCGGCCGCAAGTCGCGCCGCTGTCTTAAGGAAGGACTGATTTGTCTCCGCGAAACGACTGACTGCCTGCTGGAGGAGACTGAGTTGCATCCGTATGAATTGCGAGTTTCACGCAAGGTTTCACGCACGCAACTCAGTCTCCTCCAGCAGGCAGTCAGTCGTTTCTCAGAGAGAATCAGTTCTTCCTAAGACACCGTCGCGACTTGCGGCCGAAAACGCAACTATTTCTACCTTAACCTTTTCAGTGTTGGGGGAAAGCCGATAAGTTTTTTTGCTGAACTCGGACGCCCAGGGGTTTGGGGGTTTAGAGCTTGGGGGATAGCTGATCATTGTTTTGTTAAACTTGGTCGCCCAGGGTATTTGGGAATTCAGAGCTTGGGAGATAACTGATTAGTTTTTTTGTTGAACTCAGGCGCCCAGGGCGCTTAGGCATATTAAGGTTTAAGGCTTGATTTAGGATTGTACAATTTCGTTGACACCCCCTGAAAATACTAGGGGGTGTCAGGAAAAAAATTTCAGGACACCCCCTAGCTTACATGGGTTGTTGCGCCCCTGACTGCTATCATATATCAGAACACAACATAACAGCTTGATGAATAATGAAATTTAGTTTGATTCTGACAGTTACCAATGAAAAATACCCGATATCAATAAAGTAAAACCATTTGAAAAAACCACTAAAAAGTTTCCAAGTGAGTATCATTATTAAAACTTTTTTTTAACTTCATATCATAATCTTTACATACAAAGTTTTAAACTTCAAGTAAACTAATTTTAATCAACAAAATAAAATTTTTATAACAACTTTATAAAATTGATAATACTGAAACACTTGATGATAAGAAACTTAACACATTTTATGACAAATAACTTTTTTTCAAACTTGATGTATCAGCTCCAGAAAAAATAAAATAAAAACAATGAAATCTTTGATTTTCATTAAATAATTAAAAAAAAATTCATTCAGTATTTTTTTGTACTAGTCCACTACGCATGAAATCAGATGTTTGTTTTGATTGTTGATTCTAATACTACCTCTCATATGGTTGATTCACATTCGCAGACTTTCCGAATGAGAGGGCGCTGTAGTCAACCACTTGAAATTTTTCAATGATGACGCCGTCTGAAATCTGAAGTCCTGGGTATTTTTAGAGTATTTTTGGCTTATTTTTTATAGTAAAATCATTTTTAGTGCTTTATTATCTATCAGGCCCACTATATAAACTCCATGGCTGTTTTTAGGGATAATAAATGCAATTTTTAAGCATTTTAAAAAAAAATTTCCAGGTGGCGAACATCAATATTTCTCAATTTGAAGGGTGGTATCAATACTGGTCAAAAAAAAAGTACTCGAATGGCCCCAAAATAATTTTTTTCTGAAAATAGATAAAATTTACAACTCTTTTTACAATTATGTGCATATAGAAAAAATTCTTCCTTTTCCAGTAATTTGAGCTCTAAAAATAGCCAAAAAATGCAAAAATACTAGATAGTGTCAAGTTTGGACCAGTGCCATGCCATTTGGGTAATATGCAACAAAAAAATCTAAAAATTTACCAGGGAGTCCGAATAGTGGTCTAGAACAAGTAGAAAAATTATTTTGGAAATTTATTTTTTGGTTGACTTGACAGAAAATCACCCATATATTGTAGGGGTTCGCGCTGGGGGCCGATTCAACCATCTTACCTGGCTATACCCTTTACAGCCATCAAAAGTTAAGTAAATGGTTGTAGGCTTGAGAATAAATATTTAAATCTTGAGTATATTTTAAAGTTTTTATTCAAGAATAAAATTTTGAGAGTAAAATCTCAAAGTTGACTATTATTTTTTTTTTAATTTATTTCATGCCTACCCAAATCGTACGGTCTATAGAGCAATATAGATTTAATTTAAATAATTCATACAAATTATGTTAATTTTGCTTCATACATACTATAAATATAAATTACAAGATTTACAAAATTTCAGGATCATTTTCAAAGAGTTAAAATCCATTTTAGACAAAATGTTTTTAATCGAATAAGGAATCTTAATTTTAAATAGGGCCCGGGCCCTTACTGTGTGCCCTACGGACCCAAAATCCATTTTTTCAAATGGAAACCCATACTTTTCACCCCAGATTCGGAAAGAGCGGAAAATTTTAGGCTTCTGTTGGATCTTGAAAAAAAATTTCTAGGCCATTCTAAGGCCCCGTAGAAGGCTCAAAGAGCCCTTTAACGTTAATACCTGAATAACTCGGAAAAAAATCACTTTTTCGACTACCCTTGCACTAGCAAAGTTTTTTTTTACAAAATTCAGGATCAGATGGGCCAGACAGAATAGGGCCCGAGCCCTTACTGTGGGCCCTACGGATCCGAAATCCATTTTTTCAAATGAAAACCCATACTTTTCTCCCCAGATTCGGAAAGAGCGGATAATTTTAGGCTCCTGTAGGACCTTGAAAAAAAATTTTCTAGTCCATTCATTTCACTTTTTCGACTACTCTTGCTCTAGCAAAGTTTTTTTTTTTTTTACAAAATTCAGGATCAGATGGGCCCGACAGAATAGGGCCCAAAAGAATAAGCACTGGGCATTTACTTTTGGACCTAAAGAGTGTAAAGTCGCTTTAAATAAAACTGAAATTTAGAATCAAATTAAAAACTACTGGGACTTACAAGTAAAATAATAATTACAATATTTTAAAGGAACTGCCTGAGTCTTGGTTGAGGTCCACAAACCCCCACTAATCACTACATCTGAATAACTCAGAAAAAAACACCTCTCACCTTAAACTGAGATTTGAAATAATTTTTTTATGAAGTTTAGCCTGTAGTAGGGCCCAGTAACTCACTAGGTGTGAGCCCGATGAGTATGTAAAATTATCTTTTTTTTATACAAACTGATTATGAACTCAAATTTGAGAAAAACTCAAAAAAAAAAAATCATAAATCAAAATTCAAAAAAGAATTCATGCAGCCCTTAAGCCTGCAAACCTGAAAGCTTCATGCGCAAAGCTCACAACCATCGATTCGGTAACCTCAAAGCCTTTACCCCTTTAAGCTCTCAACTCTCGTGCCCGAAACATAATAACATTTATCCTTTAAACCCATACCCCTTGAGCCCGTAACCATGAAGCCTTTATCCTCCAAGCCCTTTACGCCTAAGCACATAATTCTCGAGCCCATAACTATGAAGCCTTTATCTCTCAAGCTTGTAATCCCGAAGTCCATAACCACCGAGCACATAACCCTTGAGCTTACAACCTTCATCAAGTCCGTATCTACAAAACCTTAATTTTACCAGACAATAACCTCAAAGCCCTTATCCCCCGAGCTTACAACTCCCAAGCTTTTCTAGCCCACAAACCTCGAAGCGCTTAACCGCAAAGCCCCCAACTACAAAACCTTCATCCCTCAAACCCATGACCACTTAGCCCTTAACGCAAAGCTCACAATTCCGGAGCCCGTAATCATAAAGCTTAATTCCTCAAGCTCATAACTCCGAAGCTTATAACCGTAGAAGTCCACAACCATCAAGCCTGTAACCACAAAACACTTAACCTTCAAAGCCCTTATTCTTTGAGCCCGCAATCTTAAAACATTTATCCTCTAATTCAACACCCCTACAGTCCGTAGCCATGCACGTTTATCCCCTCCGCCCATAACCCGTCAAGAGACTACCATCCCTCTAGCTCTCGAGCCCGTAACCCAGAAGACCCGAGACTACAACCTCAAAGCCTTTGTCTCCTAGGCCATTAATCCCCAAGCCCGTAACCTTGAAGCCCTTAAACCTTAACTCCACGACTCTTTAACCAGTGACCACAAAGCCTACACCCCCTAAGCTCATAACCCCAAAGACCTTACATTCAAATCTTTCGTTCCTTAAGCCCACAACTCTTAAACCCATAATCACGAAGCCCTGACCTTTATATCAAGATCATAAACCCTGAAAACTTTATGCTCTGAGCTACTTTTAAATTTTTTAATTTTTTGAAATGAATCAGGTGAGTTTAACATTGTACATTTTAATATAAACTAAAAATATGGACACAAAAATAAATTTTCTTTATTTACAACAACTTTTTTAGCATAAAAATTTTATGATCATAATATTTTTTTTCAACAGTAACTTTTCATAACAATAATGTTTTGATTGACATGCGATTGACTAATATTTTATAATAAATGTTCAAAATGTGAACCTCCCATTTCTTGAAAATAAGCCATTCTAAAGTAAACATTTTCAACAGATTTTTGAATCATTTCTTCACTAATCAGTGCACACTGCTGAATTATTCTTTGTTGAAGCTCTTCGAGGGTTTCAATAGGAGTTGCGTATACCTTACTTTTTAAGTAACCCCATAAAAAGAAATCAAAAGGCGTCAGATCTGGGGACCTAGGTGGCCATTCTGTTGGTCCACCCCGGCCAATCCACCTACTTTGAAACGTTTCATTTAAATATACCCGAACGTCAAGTCCCCAATGAGGTGGTGCCCCATCTTGCTGGAACCATGTAACATTGAATTGTCACCTGTTATTTGCTGAAGTACCGGAACAATTTGAGTACGGAGCATTTCTTCGTAGAGACCAGCCGTGAGGTTTCCTTGAATAAAAAAGGGGCCGATTATTCTGTTATTATAAACTCCAGCCCATACATTCAACTTTTTTGGGTACTGAGTGTGGCTTTCAATTTTTTCGTAAGGATTTGTATCTGACCAGTAACGAAAGTTCTGGTGATTAACGTTTCCGTTTCATTGAAATGTAGCTTCATCTGTAAATAAAATTTTTTGTAAATACGTTGGATTTTGTACCACTCGCTGCATGATTGTTTCGCAAAAAAGCAAACGGCGGTCAGGATCATCAGCTTGTAATTCTTGAACGTTATGAATCTTATACGGATGAAATTTAAGTATCTTTTTTATTATTTTACGAACAGACTCTTTATTAATATTATTTATTAGAGCTGATTGTCGGAGAGACAAGTGAGAATTCTCAATAAAGCCTAAAGAAACTTGCAACTGCATTTCTTCAGTACATACTGAAGTCCGTCTACCTGGTTTTGGTAGATCTCTCACATTTCCAAACTGATTAAATTTTTGAATTGTTCTGGTAACAGTGGATAGAGAAATTTGCGTCAAGCCTTGCCTAAAAGTATCGTTAAATAAGTGTCTGACGTTTTCAAAACTTCTAACGATGTCACCCCATCCACGCATCATTAAAATGCGTATTCTATCTTGTTCATTTAACTTTGCCATGATAAATAATGAATAAGCTTCTTTTACCTACATAATGATAAATTAAAAGGGATAATGGGAAAGATTTCACGTTTCTAAAGAAATTTTAAGCTTTATTTAATTTTTAATTCAATGATAAAGTGATTTTTTTAACTGAACGTTGAATATCAGAAGCTCAAATAGTAACAAAATTTTTAAAAACATAAGGAAATCATTAAGACAATATTCAATGTTTATCAAGTGTAAAGCTTTTAGAAGTCAAAATAGAATTGTTTAATAATATTATTGAAAACTTTTTTCAAAGCATTCAATTTGGAAAACATCACGTGTAACCAATTTATATTCATAAGATTTTGAATCACACAAAAAATTACGTATTTATTAAATAATAATTTTTTTTAATGATCATTTTTTGTTAAGATCGTTTAATAAAAATCACATCAGTAAAATTAAAAATTTGAGCTGCGTTCAAGTTTAAATATTGAGTAACTTGTTCTTAAAAATTGTTGCGATAATTATTTGAATAATTATTGCATTTGAATAACGAAAAAAAATTTCTTTTCATAATTTTAATTAAGTTAAATGAGAATGTTTATGTTTCTAACCACAAATTTTTTATGCTACAACCACAATGTTATCAAATTGAATTTAGTTGCAAAAGATTCAATGATTTTAGTGTTATTATTATCCAAAGTAAATTAAAAACTGAGAATATTTTTTTAGACTTAAAAAAAAAAAACGTTAAAAATTATTGTTAATTAACTTTTAAAAATAAATACTTTGCGCACTGAGAGAGTGCTATAAATAATTCAAAAAAATCATTTGCACTGGGATTTTGACAAATACAAGGTTATTTAAATTAATAAGATAAATAATTTATTATCTGATCTTGATTTTTTTTTTTTTTCATTTGAAAGCTAAAATTGATTTAAAAAATAATAAATAGCAAAAGAATTATTCAACGCGATGATTAAAAATTTTACTAAAAGAAGTTTTTTTTTTTTAAATAAAAATAATAATTAATTTAACAATAAAATCTAATTTTTTTTTTAACATGCTACTCAATTTTTTTATCAATGATATTCGTTGATATTTTTCTTTTTAAATACAGTAACCTCTTACTTGACAATAACTTTTCAGATCAATCGTAAAATAGATGAGACACTTAGAATAATACAGTTTTTCAAAACTGATTACTCAAAAATAAATCTTTTGATTGGCAGATTGGTATTTTACTTGCAAATAAAACGAATCAGATTAAAATTCATTATAAAAGCGACAAGTTCAAATTTTATGTTAGGTTGGCTACGTTAACATAAAGGCTTGTTCACGAACACTATCAATACTTGTAATTGATGCTAACATCCAATCATCTATCACTTTAATAAAAAAAGTTAATTTAAGTCAAATAAGTAAACACTAATTAATGCTTTTATTCAAAGCATTCGAATAAGTTAAAAATAATATCAATGTTATTAAGGGGACCCCCCGGTGAGATCTCAGCCTAGGGATAAAAAAATTGTATGGGGCTGAAATTTAGGGAATATACTCTTAAAATACAAGCATTTTAAAGGGTGTACTCGAAAAATTAAAAAAAAATTTTTTAAAGCTGTTAGGACTTTTATTTTTTGTTCTAATAAATATTTTGCAAAACCCATGCAAGAAGTTGTTTAAAATATTGTTTTGAAACCGTAAAAAAATTTTCAGAAAAAAAAATTAAAATTTGCGTCAGTTATAAACTTTTTAAGATTTAGAAATATCAAAAAATCGTGATTTTCAAAAAATAAATTCTGCCATTAAATGTTCTATGAGTTTTTTTGATCCGGTGCTTGGTTTTTTTGCAGCGACGGTTTGAAGTTGATTTTAAACGGTTTTGAGCGATTTTCATGGTAAATTTTGACATAATCGATAAATAACCTCTTGTTTTTTCGTAATTTATTCGGTTTTTCATAAAAATTGAATTTACAAATTGATTTTGCATAGAAAAATTTAATTAAACTGTATTATTATGTTTAGTCTGATCTAGAACTTGATTCTTTATGGTGGTGATGTCAAGTTCGAATCATGATATGATTTGCTAACACCAAAATACAATGAAAAAAGGTTAAGTTTCCAAATGACCATAAAACTTGTGGTTAATTTATTTACATAATTTAAAGATTTTGGATGTACGTATATAATGTGACTACAATGTAACATAATTTTACAAAAATTTAAAAATATCATCAATTATAAAAAAAAAAACATCTCTTAGAAACTCCTCTTGGAATCAAAATGCTTAAAACATTCCTGGACCATATGCAGGATCTTATGCTTCAAGAATTAATTTTTCTCTTTGACTTTGAGCTGCTGCAATTACACGACGAACCTCTTTGAATTTTGTCGTTGCCTTTTGTCCACCTTGATTCAGTCTTCTTTCATCGATTTTATCAGCAAGAGCGAGAGTTATTTGTCCAACTAAGAGTCCCAAATTTTGAAGGATTTCTACTACAGTACGTTTTGTACCCAAATTGTACTCACAAACAGCTATGCAGGCTGCTGATCGAACTTTTGTTTTAGAGACAAAAACTTCTTTTAAACACTTACTCCAAATCGTCGCCTTGGAATAAAAAGGTACTATCTCAGAAATTTTTATAGAAAGATACTATCTCTCTATAAAATCGATACGAAATATCTTTCTATAAAAATTTCTGAGATAGTACCTTTATATTCCAAGGCGACGAAATGATGCTGTGTAAACTTTCGTTGGCATTTTGCGTGAGGCAACGTGAACATCTGACCAGCAAAACCTCATCAGAAAGCCTTTCGTAAAGTGGTTTTATTTTCTCGAAACAAACTTTATTTAGTGGGGTTTTGACATTTTCTAGATGAGAACCTGGTGTTTTGTTGTTTGCTACTGCAGCCTGATAAAAACACCAAGATGATTTCCCTTTGGGGCAGTACGAATGTTGCGGCTCATCGTTAGTAGATACAGCATGGTATATCGATGCATAAATTGCAGTTTTCATTTCCTATTTGAAAAAATTTATAAATATTGCAGTAAATCAGAAAAATTATTTTAAATAATTCGAGATATTTTAGTCAACATACTGGTACATCTTCTTTGTTTCTATGAATGGCTTTTTTGTAATAATCTGCTAATTTTCGTTTTGTGGTTTCTTTTACTTGTCCGTGACCTCTACCTCCAAGTGTGACTTTACGAGCTTTTTCTTCTTTAACAATGTTTGTTAAGCCAGTGTATACTCTAAAATATAAAAAGTAATAAAAAAATTAGTTATGTAACAATAACTAATTTTTATTGTGTGTGCAACAATTATTACTATTATATTGCACACACTTTTATCATTATTATTATTATTGTATAGAGTACTGTTTTACGAAATTTCAAAATAAATTTTTAATAAAAGAAGTTGTTTTTAAATTCGCAATTGAAATAAAAAAAAAAAAAAAATTTCTCAGTTGATATACCTTTTAGACTCGATTGATGCATTCCTCTTTCATCAACGTATATTCTTGTCCGTATACATTTAGACTGCTGAGGTGGTTAAAAGTTTTTGAGTCCCCATCAGCAAGCATTGTTGTGAAACTGAAGCCATAACTTTCTGAACGCTTCCAAATTATTTCCGCAATTGTCGTCTCCATGGCTCCAGAAGAACCTTGATGATTGATAGAACAACTATCAACATGACCTTGGTACCAAAAGTAAAAATCAGGTGAATCCTTATCGAGTTCCTTGGCAGCAATTTCACAAACATGACAATATTTAGAGGCAGTATCAAAGTCCAAAATGTATCTGGTTAAAATATCAATAGCTGCACCAAAGCCGTGTTTGGATGAATATCCTTTAGTTGGCCAAGAACCATAACTGACACCAGAATTGACTTTTTCGTCCTTTTTTGACGCTTCACTATTTTCTTCACTATTAGTTTCTTCTAGATCCGATAAAGTTTCCATTCCTTCAATATAATTTTCTGATTCATTACTACTGTTCTGATCTGGTCGATTCTCTATGTCATCTTCACAACTCTCAAAAATTTGTTCACACGAGCTATCTAGATCAAGAATATTAAGCTCATTTTTATCAAGATGGTTCTCTGTTTGATCTGATTCATCAGGAATTTTTTTATTAGCTTGTTTTGCTAACTCTCGGCATTCATCCAAAATACTTTTACAAGATTTTTCGGCAGATTTATTCAAAAGAGACACATAATCATCAAAACATGAATTAGAAAATATATTCATATTCAAAATCTAAAAAAACGTATTCGCCCGAGCAAGCAATAGTCGTATCTAATTGATTCTTCAGCAAGTCAACCTTTTTTGTAATTCGTGCGTTTGTCGGTATTTCAGGGGCATCATCGAAATTATCACCGGAATCATTATTAGGAAAACTATTGGTAGGCTCATTTTGAGTTCCATACCATCTTTTATTAGATAAATTTTTAAAATGTTTCGATCGTTTATTACGAACCATATTTTTGGATAAAAATTACACTCAAAAGTCAGTTGAATACTTGATTTATAAATCTTTTTCACTTTTTACAAACACTTTCTTTATTACTGGTTATGAAATATTACATTCAAATGTTTCAATTATTTTCCTTAGCAACAAAAATCATAATTCGTATTTACAATAATTATTTCTCGATTGATAAATGATTCGTTCAACAACTTCTCTCATGAGATTTGCAAAATATTTATTAGAACAAAACATAAGAGTCCTAACAGCTTGAAAAAAATTTTTC
Organism: Encarsia formosa; assembly: GCA_038277355.1. Lineage (NCBI taxonomy): Eukaryota > Metazoa > Arthropoda > Insecta > Hymenoptera > Aphelinidae > Encarsia > Encarsia formosa. Next base: position 45,820,012 of record CM076186.1, on the reverse strand, counting down.
AAAATTTTTCGAGTACACTCTTTAAAACGCTTGTATTTTAAGAGTATATTCCCTAAATTTCAGCCCCATACAATTTTTTTATCCCTACGCTGAAATCTCACCGGGGGGTCCCCTTAAATGGTGAATGCTGTAGGATAGTAACTATTAACTAGCAAATAATGAAACTAAAACGAGCTACCTGATTAGAAGCCAGGATATTTTCAAACATTAAAAAGAATTTTGTTTTAAGTTTTTTTTTATGCAATTGTCACGGATTTATAATCCTTGACATTATTATTTTAAAAGGGGTAAGATCTTCGTCTTTTTGGAACAACTACTTACGTAGTTGTCCCGTCCCCTTGTTGTCTGGCTTTTGATTAGGTTAATAAAATGAAATAAAGTAAGGTAAGGTGATATTGTTTAATTGAAAAACAAATGGTGAAAGGTTACAATTTCATGAGTTTAATGTCCTCCGACAGAGTTGAATATTACAATAATCTACCTTAAAATTACCGGAGTATCCGGGCAGTTGATCGTTCACGGGAGGTTCTCTGGGCCTTCCGGGACCTTATCCAATGGCGATGGCGAGGCGATATTGCACTGACGGATCCTTGCCTGATCCGGCTCTGCTTGTCCAGGTGTGCTGCACGTGGTCTTCGATCGCTGCTAGCTTTCGGTCGAACCACTCGAGTGTCGGGGACGAGAGTAGTTTGGAAGCGCGGCTAAGCAGCGAGGGAAGCTACTTCGCCCCACCTGTTCCAGCAGAGTGGAGGTGCCGGCTAGCAAAATGCTTAATTGCAATTTCCGTGGCCCCCTCCCTAACTCCTTTTAGGCGGATTATAAGTAAGTCTGTTGCAACTTGGGAATATGGGATCTTTATGGGGATCGATACATGACACAATAAAAAAATACCAGTCAATGGTAATTGAATTACAACAAATTTAAACTTAATAAGGTCTTTTTTTTTAATTTACGAAATGACGAATAAAAGGCTTCCTTTAAAAAAAAAAAACTTTATTAGATTTATTTTGAAAATAAGTTTTCTAATTGTTTGAACAAATTAACAATTGAAAAAATGGATTTCGTGTCCGTAAGGCCCACAGTAAGGGCCCAGGCCCTATTCTGTCGGGCCCATCTGATCCTGAATTTTGTAAAAAAAAAAAACTTTGCTAGTGCAAGGGTAGTCAAAAAAGTGATTTTTTTCCGAGTTATTCAGGTATTAACGTTAAAGGGCTCTTTGAGCCCTCTACGGGGCCTCAGAATGGACTAGAAATTTTTTTTCAAGGTCCTACAGGAGCCTAAAATTATCCGCTCTTTCCGAATCTGGGGTGAAAAGTATGGGTTTTCAAATGAAAAAATGGATTTCGGATCCATAGGGCCCACAGTAAGGGCTCGGGCCCTATTCTGTCGGGCCCATCTGATCCTGAATTTTGTAAAAAAAAAACTTTGCTAGAGAAAGGGTAGTCGAAAAAGTGATTTTTTTCCGAGTTATTCGAGTAATTTTGGGTAAAGTGATAGGGGATAGAGGGAGAGGCTTTCATTATGGGAGCGTTCGATTCAGTCTGTACAGTCTATTTCAAAAAGGATGGATTTGAGAGAGTTTTTGTATTCATATGCAATAATGGTGAGCGTGATCTTGCTAGGGTTTAGATTCAGGTGATTAACTGAGGCCCAGGCTGCAAATGAATTAGCATCATGAAAAATGAGGGAGAGAAAGTGGAGAAGCTCAGCAAAGGGGGCATGGATGTAGAGGTTTGAGTCATCGTCGAAGATGGCCCATACTGAATAGAAGATGAATAGCCTGAGGTCGTTGATGAAAAGAATAAAAAGGAGGGGACCAAGGACGCTTCCTTGAGGTATGCCAGAGGTTGTTGGGAGCCAGGACTTATGCTGTCTGTCACCAGTCGGACAGCCTGGCTTCTGCCAGTGAGATAAGAATAAAACCAGTGGATGACGGTGTCCGAACAACCAAGCTGGCGTAGCTGCGACAGGACGAGACGGTGAGGGATGGTATCGAAGGCTTTTGAGAAGTCAAAGAGATGAGAATGGTGACTTCTCTACGGTCGATTGCACAACGGGCATCTTCAAAGATGACGAGAATAGCCGATTGTACTGAGTGATTTTGTCGATAGGCGTATTGGTGGGTGTCGATGAGGTTATGTTGAGTGGTCAATTTGGTGAGTTGGGCGGGGATTATTCTTTCTAGAAGTTTTAAGATTTCGGTAAGGAGAGCTATAGGGCGTGTGTCGAACGGAGATTTCGATGAGGAATTTTGGCTAGGGGTATTATAGATGATTTTTTCGATTCAGAGGGGTAGTAGTCGGTTTCAAGAGATGTGTTTATGAGATTGGTGATGTAGGGCAGAATAGAGGGAAGGGCAAGTTTGAACATGGAAGATGAAAGAAGGTCAGGACTCATTCCCCTGGAACGGCTTTTGTTGAAAGTTCTCAGGACTATGGACTAATCTACTGGTGTGAAGTTAAACGATGGTAACGGGGGAGGTGAAGTGGAATAGCTACAATGTCAGTGAGGTCTTGAGGTGAGAGGTGTGGTGATGATTGGGAAACCAATGCAAAGTGAGAGTTTAGAGAGGAGCTATTAACGGTTGATAGGAGGGATGGTTTAGGTGGGGCAATGATGCCAGTTTAACGGATTGCACGCCATTTGGTGACAGAGGTTTTCTCGATGATATTCCTGACACAAGAGTTCTCTAGTCGATCTAGTTAGTCAGTTACCTGATTTCGAATAGTCCGGTATTCCTTTAAAATGCGGGTAGATTTTGATTTGGTGGCACGTTTGTATAGTTTATCGCGGATTTCCATTTTATTCAAAATAGCTGGAGTGATGTAGGGCTTCTTGAGGGGTTTTTTCAAAAAAGCTTTGGGTGGAGAAAGGGTATTTGTTACGTGACGTAACATTATTAATATAGTTGGAACGACCAAAGAAAAAAGTGTTAAATCAGCATACGTTCCCAGGGAGTCTAAGCTGTCTAATCAGCACCTTTGGATTGAGGTGAGGAGGGGACAGCCGGGCTCGTGGGAGACGTATGCTGCAGGAGCAGTTCCATACCAAGTTTAAGTAATAGCGCGTCGTGTTTAATTTAATCTAATATCATTTTTATATTATAGTATTTAAGTAATAGCGCGTCATGTTAAATTTAATCTTATATCGTTTTATATTCTAGTTATTATATAATAGTGCGTCGGTTTTAATTTAATCTAATATCATTTTATACTATGGTTATTAAGTAATAGCGTGCCGCGTTAAATTTAATCTAATATCATTTTATATTATAATTACTATATAACAGTGCGTCGTGCGTAATTTAAATTAACATCATTTGTATTATAGTTTAATTTGTGACCAAGTAAATAAACAAAAGAGACCTAAATAACTTCGTGCACGTCCATTACCAGTCACCCCTATCATTTTCAGGAGAGAGAGGAGAGAGAGAGAGAGAGCAGGAAGCAAGGTAAGGTTTATTTCTCCAGTTAGTCCTAAGATCTCTCCCTTGTTTTTTTTCTCTTCGGGTAATCCAATCGAAATATAGTTAATTTCCCGTCCCCACACGAGGGGAGCCTTTTGCCCCCGGTTTCCTGCACTCCTACCCGGGTCTGCAAAAATGAAGAGTAGGCGTGGATGTCCACGGGGACATCTAACAAATGGTAGCAGAACGCGTAGTTCAGGCCCCCCGCGGAAATAAACTTTTTAGAATAGTTTATGGTTAAAATTTTGATTTTTTTCTGAGTTTAAATTTTTCTGTTGCTAGGACAGTGCGTAGGCTACTGTTCTGTAGAATAAGTTTAGGTTAAGTCAGATAGAAATAATTTTAATAATTTAGTTAAATAATATAAAATCTTTGTACTGATAGACAGTTTAATTGAAAAAAAATATAAAGTAGGATAAAATTAATAATTTCGTGCGCGAAAAAGGCTCCGATTACCATCCGGTGACGGAGAGGATTTTTATTCTGCTGACGATGATGTACGTGCAGTCGTTGTAGCAGTTTGAAAAAAGAAAAATTTATTCGCGTTGTCGTGAATATTTTTGAAGTAATTTTTATTTTTTTTATATAAATTATTTAATTTACTAAACTAAATTTAAATAATAAGTTCGATTAATACCTTAAGTTCATAAATTTTTTCTCTACTAAATTAATTTTAGCAATAAAATTATAAAATTATTAAAAAATAATAATAATAACAATAATTTTAATAATAAAATCATAAATTTTTGATTATTAAGATTAGATTTTTTATCCCTAGTAAATAGTTAATAATCATTAAGAAATAGTGAGTAGATGGAGTAGTCGCGAAGAAGAGGAGCGCGCTAATAAGCGCCGTTTCACTCCATTCTCTCGTTCGTACCCCCTCCTCGCCGCGCAGTCCCTGCTAGAGTCGTTGCACGGTGTGTGGGGAGCCGCGGCAGCTCCTATCGGTCTTCTTCTTTGTGCTGCTGTCCGCTTATCGGCGTTTCACTTCATTCTCTCGTTCCGATCGCTAGGTTGACCAAATAAGCGGACAGCATACTCCCAAGGACCTATATTATTTCTTTCACCTGCATTTGACCGAGACCTACAATTGTGACCAGAGCCCTTTGGGGTTAAGACCAAATACCGACCGGTGCAGTATATCTGTACAGTGAATCCCCCCGCACTTGTTGAATTTTTCTCGACAGCACATAACTAGTGCCGAGAAAATTCTGAGAAGGAAGAGAGAGAAAATAAGATAAAGATAGAAAGAAAGATAACAAAATCCGACGCGAAATCGACAAAGTGTGGAGTGAGAATTAGCGTGGTGTCTCCTGGAACCCGAAAAAAATGACGGGCGGAAACATTGTGAATAACCAAGGTCAAAATGACCTGACACAAGCAATGGGTACCACACTGACGGCCTTGGCTGACAGCTTGTGCTTGCAAAATGCCATAGCTGGTCTAAGTACCTATGATGGCAGCAACATCCCACTCAAGGACTTCCTGCAAGATGTCCGCAACGGTGCGGAAAGTGTTTCGCAGGAGCAGAAAGAGGGATACAAAAGGGCTGTGTTGGGAAAATTAAGAGGCGCGGCTAAGGATTGTACCTATGGGCAGGAGTTGGCTGATGTCGAAGCAATTTGTAGTCACTTAAAAAAACGGTTTGCTCCTGGCAAAGGATTCACCTATTACAATAACAAGCTCCATACCTTAAATATGAAGCAAGGCGAAACGATAGGAGGATTTAGGGACCAGATCCATGTCCTCCTCAGATGTGCACGGACAGCGCTAAAAGAAGAAAAAAAGGCAGAATACCACGACAAGATGATGGTCCCACTGACGGAGGCAGCGGTAGACATTTTTAACAAAGGGCTCCCGGCAGACCTTAGCCAGTGGGTGGACAATATCTGACCTACTACATTAGAGGAGGCCTATGAAGAGGCAGTGAGATTGGAGTCCAGGATGGACGCCCGCATCATTCCAGACAGCCGACGAAAAGCAATGTATCGACAGCCTGAAGGTCGGCGAGAAGGACCCCGTCCTGGAATGGACGAAAGAACGACCTACGTTGGTTGGGTGCAAGAGGGGGATGAGGCGAGCGGGTGGTATGCGTGGCCTGATCAAGGAGAGTCACCAGAACCTACCGAACAGTGGCAAGAACAGTTCCCGCCAATGATAGAGCAGCCATGTGAAGTCTACTATCAACAACCCCCACCAACGTACGGACCTCCGCAGCCAAATTACGCACGGGCCGGACAAAACCCATCACAGACCGGACCCCCTCCACACCAACAACCGTATTTGCGACCTCCGGTGCCCAACATGCAGATACCGCAAGGGTATTGGTCAATGCCGCACGGTTACGGTTATGGACCCCCTAGAATGAACTATCGACCAGCCGCACCGCCGCGGCCCCAAACGTATGACCCTGACAGAAGTCAGACGTATAAAACGCCAACGTACGCGGGCCCTCGATACGGAGGACCGCCGCAAGGGCCCGGGAGGCCAACCCAGGTTCATGAACCCAGTGCCGATGAACCGTACCCCGATGATACCTCCGGTGCAGTGTCAGCCAGTTCACATGGAGGAAATAAATCTGCGACCTACACCCCAGTACCAGCAGAATTTAAACTGGACAGTGGCTCGCCCGGACATGGTAGCGAGCCAGCCTCAAGGAATTTCTGGACCGATGATGAACCATCCCGGGCCAACACAGAACGCCCAGACCTTGCAAATTCAAGCCCGCGGACCCCCGCGATCCACTTTGCTGTCGGCTCCTACATCCAGATGCCCAGGTAGAGACCGCAGCTGCCATTCCTTTGGTGGGAATCGCAGCTCAGGAAGTGATGACCCTAGGAATAACCTGGATACCTATTGGGGACCAAGAGACACTTTTCCATGTAGTGCCAGACCAATTTCCCATCCGGTATGACGGTATATTAGGTCGGGTATTTCTCAAACAGAATGAAGCGGTAATATCTTACTACAAAAATAAGATAATGATCAGTGGGGATGTTATGAACCCAATACCTTTCCTTGACTCCGAAGGTTATGGAATAGTTGACCAAGAGAGAGGACTAAGGCCTAGAGAACCCACACAAGAGGGAGTTCATAAGGTAGAGACGAGAACGCTTGCATCTCCACCGGCCGGACCAACGCCCCCTGCGGCGACGAACCTTTCTCCTAGAAAACCCGAGATCACCCCCACTCAGGAGGCCGAGATTCCGCCCAGCAGATGGACACTGAGGAAGAGATGCCGACAAGTTATCCAGGTCAACCTGATCAACCACAACGTGAGGGTAGGGTACCTACCTGCCCTTAGCAACACACCAGGAGTGTTTATTGGAAATGCACTTGTCACCAACGAGGATGGATGCTGCAAGGTCTTGGCTGTGAATACCACGGAAGAAGATGTGACGATTGAAGTAAATCCCCATGAGCTCATTCCCTGTGAGTATGGTGCGGCACCGTTTGATCCAGATTCGGAAACGGAGCCCGAGTGTGAGAAAATAACGGACGAGAGGGAGAGAATACATCGCGTATTAGAAGTATTGGACACCGAACAGCTGAACGAAGAAGAACGGGACCAAGTTCATCAGATAGTTCGAGAATACCATGATGTGTTCCTGATACCCGTGGACAAGTTGTCCTGTACCGATATGGTAGAGCATGAGATCCCTACTGAGGACAACATCCCCGTGCACACCAAACAATACCGTCACCCTCCTATCTATCAAGAGGCGATGCAGGAAGACATCGCGAAGAAACTTCACGACAACATCATCGAACCCTTGACGTCTCCGTACCAGTCACTTGTTTGGATTTTACCCAAGAAAAGAGACAACAAAGGACGCCCAAGATGGCGGATGGTTGTAGACTTCAGGACCCTATCCTCTCCCCTGCATTGCGGACATCTTGGACCAGTTAGGCGACTCAGTGTACTTTTCTACGTTCGATCTAGCCAGTGGATTCCACCAGATTCCCATGAAACCCAGTGATAAACCCAAGACGGCGTTCTCGACAATCACGGGACATTGGCAGTTCAAGAAAATGCCTATGGGTCTTAAGAATGCATCTGCTACATTCCAACGTCTCATGGACCGAATATTGCTAGGCCTCTAGAACGTCAAGATGCTAGTCTATCTGGACGATATTATTATTTATGCCAGTAGCCTCCTCGACCACCTTCGCAAGGTGTATTTATTGTTTAACCGATTGAGAGACGCGAAATTAGTGTTACAACCGGATAAAGTTCTATTCCTCCGAAGAGAAGTCGCATTTTTGGGACATATAGTGTCCGAAAAGGGATGTGAACCGAATCCTGAGAAGGTCAGTGCGATGAACAATTTCCCTCGACCGCGCAATGTGACCAATATCCGTTCATTCACTGCCTTGGTTGGATATTACAGACGATTCATCAAAGATTTCAGTAAAATTGCAAAACCGTTGTATGACCTGACGAAGAAAGATACGAAGTTCGTCTGGACTGATGCTCAACAGAAAAGTTTCAACTTGCTAAAACAGAAACTTTGCGAGGCCCCGATCGTGCAATTCCCAGACTTTAATAAAAAATTCACCCTTACCACTGATGCTTATGAATATGCTGTGGGAGCTGTCCTTAGTCAAGAAAAGGACGGATTTGACCACCCAGTTGCTTACTTGTCCCGAAGTCTAACCGGAGCCGAACTCAACTACAGCACCACGGAGAAAGAATGTGTAGCGGTGTTACATGCATTTCGTAAGTTTAGAACTTATTTGCTAGGTAGACGGTTCCTACTGATTAGTGATCACAAACCTTTGAGTTGGATGCACAATCAGAAAGACCCTGGAAAAAGAATGTTCCGGTGAATGTTGAAGTTCACTGATTTTGAGTACGATTTTAAGTACAAGTTGGGTTAGCTCAACAGCAATGCGGACCCCGGAATCCGGCAGACCGACCTCTACCTGAAGATGAGATCAACACTACCCTACCCATGATCAAGATCCTGGTCATAGAGGATAAGAGCGAGCGAGACCAGGCAGATGCTCAAAAGTTGAAACAGGTAGGTAAAAGAACACCAAGTGGTCGAGTCGTCACGAACGCTCACCCTAGTACTTCAGGAACGAGGCCGGCACAACCCGAATCCCAAGTACCAGGTCAAAGTTCCCCACCACCGCGACATGTTCGGGCGAAATCAGTGGATGAAGGAGTAAAGCCCTGTCGTGGTAGACCACCTGGATCCAAGACCAATAAGAACCCGCCTGTGTTGGACCACAGTGGGGTGGCCCAACGCACCAGATCCAAACAAGCTCGTCCATCAGGGAGGGCCAGCTCGTTACCACCACCCCCGAAACTAATACGAATACCCCCACACCTGAAGGATTGTTTCGATCCCAGAAAATCCGAAACATCCAAATCCGAAGAAAAGGACAACAGTGAAGTCGGTCAAGCAAGAGAACATGAACCAGCTTCGGGAAGCCAGACCATGGATTCTTTTAGCGAATCGTCGGATGGAGGAACACCAATTATCAACCTCAAAAATAGTGGTCTACGAGATGAAACCACTGAACCCTCCTCGGGAGAGGAGGAGCGCCACGATAGTAAAGGATCAAGCAGTGAGTGCGCCGTTACGGAGGTGAGTGCAGTCACTCCTAGTGAAACCGAGACCGTTGATGCGACCGACACGCCGGAAGAGACCTTCGAGGCCTCACGGGCATCGGTCAGCTTGCAAGATTTGCAAGAAAGCAGTGACAAGCTCAACCAAAGCCTGCTCGAACATTACGAGCGTACCAATAACTGGTATGGGCTACCTAATCGCGAAGATGACCAATGGCCAGCACACTTCTCCGACGGAGACGAGAAGGTAAAATCTAATGAGGAGGTCAACAAAACCCGCCTCCCGGAAGGGGAGGAGGTAGACGAAGGACTCCGAGACATCCTCAATCAGGCCGACCCCTATGATGACGAGAACCTAGATGACAGTGTCATGCACGAGAGAGTTCAGAAACTCATAGCCAGCGCCCAAGCGACTACCGACCGCGAGCTGAAGAGACGCACCTCCACCCCTTCCGATGTAGACACCGATGATGAGGCTGATGAAACGGCGGACAACGAGGAAGGAACTACCGATTCCCCCGAGAAATGGCCGAATCGGAAGGGAGTTTCAGTAGGTTACAAACCGGAAACCCCGAAGGGTTGCAGCACCCCTCAACCGTCCGCGTCGAAGGTGCGATGGTCCACACCTCCAGATCTGGATACCATACTGGAGGAAAAGACGGACAATCCTGTGGAGCTGGAGTTCAACAGGGCTACAAGAGAGAGTCTACCCCTTTTCCTTCCAGAAATAACGTGGACACAAAGAGACCCCCCGGATCATAGTAACTGCTGGGACCCCAACAGTCAGAATTCATCTTTCAGTGACAGCTCTTCGACCCCGTCGCCTAATTTCCGTGAACAGCTTACTGGGAAAATCATGAGAAGTAGGAATTGCCTGACCTATAAAAGGGACAATCTCGTTCATTTTATGTCAAAAGATTGTGTCTCAAATGGACCGATTAGTAGGCTGCTCATAGACCTGGACGCAATCAACCAAGCAGCACTCCGACAGAAACGCCCCCGGAGAGGACAGATTATGATTACTCCTTACAAGAATCATAATATTCTGTCCCTGATCGTGAAGAACCATCATTATGATCCGTTGGACATAGCCACCGTCCGAAAATGCCTGGAGGGTCTGAGAAGTGTGTTACAAAAACGAAATCTCAGTGGGTTCCGAATAGCCCGGAAAGGCGATTTATCCGACCAATTGGAACCAGGAGTCTTAGAGGAGCTTTTACGAGATATCTTCACTCAAAGCCCGTTCGACATAACTCTCTGTTTTGGTACCGTAACGATGCCGGAGGAAGCTCAACGCCCAGAAATCATCAAACTTTTGCACAACAGTCTTTCCGGAGGACATAAAGGCGTCAATCAGACGTATCAGAAGATCCGTGAAAGGTATTATTGGAAGGGCATGAAAAATGATGTGCTCGATTATATCAGACGGTGTGGAACCTGCCGGGAAAGGAAAATGAACCATTGTAAAACTAGAGAGGAACTAGTGCTCACAGACATACCCATCGAAGCCTTCGACAAGGTCTCTTTAGATACACTCGGGAAGTTGAGAACAACCTTGTCAGGCAATCAACACGTATTTACCATGCAGTGTAACCTCACGAAGTATGTCATCGCCATTCCAATTCCCGACCTGCGCGCCAGTACAATTGCCGATGCGTTAGATAGACAGTTGATATGCCAGTTTGGAGCTCCGAAAGCGATCTTGTCGGACCGAGGTAAAAGTTTTCTCTCCACGTTAATCGACGAACTTTTAAGGTTATTTAAAGTGCATCGTCTTACTACTTCCGGTTATAGACCACAGACGAACGGAAGTTTAGAAAGAAGTCACGCTCCTCTCATGGATTTCATCAGATCATATTCAGAGAAATATAATGACTGGGATCGATTGATCTCTTTTGCCACCTTCACGTATAACACCAGTGTGCATACTGCCACAATCTTCACACCCTTCGAGTTGGTATACGGTAGGGTAGCGCGATTCCCCATTAGAATTCCTAATGAGGAGAAGTTACGGACCTATAACTTATACCTGCGCGATCTGATCGTACGGTTGGACGAAATGAGATTCATTGCGGGAGAAAAAGAAATCGCAGGAAAATTGAAGACCAAGGAAAGATATGACCGAAAGACCAAAAAGTTTTGTGGGAAACCGGGCGGGTACGCCTGGGTTTTGTTGGAACCCCGCATCTCCAAGTTCGATAGCTACTATAAGAAGCCGTTGAAAATTGTGGAGATAGTGGGCAGAAACAATGTGATTCTAGAATTGCCTAACGGCAAAAGAATCCGTAAGCACATGGAAAAGCTCATAGGCGCCCCGTCCGACATCGAAGGGTCAGAAAAAAATGATTAATATTTCTTTTGTATGATTACAGATGATAGGACTACTATTCTTATTCATAGGTGGAATACCCCTTGTAAAGGGAGAAGAGACCTATAATTTGACCGAATTTCAAACCAACCCAGGTCTCTACTATGAGAAGGTGGGGAACGTTCACCTTCGAAGAGCCGATTGGAAGCTGATCGTTGCCATGGAGACCGAAAAACTACTGAAAGACCATGAAGTATGGGACCGTATAGCTGCTCTTACACTAAGGTGCCACAATCACGTGGAAGACCAACCTTGTGAGGGAGTAGTTGACCTAGAATCTCTGACCAATGCTTACCAAACTCTGGGAAGTTCAGACCAAGAGATCGACGACCGAATGAAAGACCTAAAGATAGAAACCATGACAGAACTCAAAGCAGTTCCGTCCAAACGGAATAAACGGATGGCCCCGTTTGGAATTGTTGGCACCCTCGGCGAAAGCCTGTTTGGACTTGCCACCGTCGATGGGGTAGAGCTAGCCCATCGTGAAATTGATCAAGTCCAGCAAGACCAAAAGCAACTGATAGCTCTACAACAGGAGCAAGTACACATTGTGACCGGCGCTTTGACTGAACTTCACAACGAAACTCTGGCACAAAGGGCAAAGATCCAAAAAGTAGAGGCTATCCTGGCAAACCTGAGCTCGTCGCAATTTCTTATGGGAATACACGCTCAGTGTCAGAATTTAGGCCGTCATCTACAGCAATTGATCGAGGCTCGTCGAAAGTTGTTGCAGATATTGACCATGGGCCAAAAAGGGGAACTCGCCCCTGGACTGATTTCAACGGAATTTATGAATCAAATTCGTAACGAGATCGCCAAAGCCACTAAGAACCTCGCCCTCCCCATACCTGAGAAACGTTGGTGTTTGGACGAAGTAGCAAGGATCTCCAAGGTCGATATCGTCAACAGTCGAGGAAGACTGCTGGTTTATGTTCACCTACCACTAGTAGACCAAACTACTTATGAACTATACCAGATACATTCTCTAGCGGTGCCACAACTCATCAGCACGGGAGTCAATGGGACTGCATACATTGAACCGTCTCATCGATATCTTGGAGTTAGTGAAGATCAACTTCAATACTTCAAATTTAACCAAGACGACCTTGGGAAATGTCAAAACCTATATGACGGGTCTCTCTGTAACCCTGAGATGGGAATCTGGAAGAGTTCGTATATCCCGAACTGTGAAATCACCCTTTTCCTCAGACCAACGCCGGAAACATTGAAGTTGTGCGACGTAAGGTTTCACCCACAATTCCTGGACCAATGGAGCTACTTAAAAACATCGGGATCATGGTTGTTCTCCATCGCCGAAGAAAAAACCGTGCAACTCCTGTGTTCCCAAAAGGTAACCACCCTCGCCATTACGGGATTAGGAATACTACACATTGCTCAAGTAAGTAGGAAAGACTGTAGGAGTGACGCTACCGAATCCAGAAACTCATGTGCAAGAGGGTCTACATTTCTATCGACCCGCGGTCAATTTAACCCTCTCACGACTATACCCCGAATTGGCGGACCAACCAGTAAATCTTCAACAAATCAATTGGAGAAGAGAGGTGACACAAGACGATGGATGGCAAGCCCGGCGGGGACTGCCCCTGAAGGAAATGCTGACTCAGCTGAAAACCCTAGAACAACAACAAAGCGACAAACTTGTGAACACGGGCCTTAACTTGGGTAACCTTGGAATCCAAGTGTTGGCCACATTGGGGCTAATCATCTACGTCAAGGTTATACGACCTCAGAGAACACCGGATATGACAAGCCTTAATGCACCAACAGTTTCGACCGAAGCCAGAGAGAAGGAGACGGGAAGATCCCCGCTTGTAACCCCTCCGAAGACCAAATGTGGCATACAGGAACCCATCGTTGATACTTAGTTCCAAACCTCCTAGAGATAGATTTAAAAAAAAAAAAAAAAAAAAAAAAGTTATTTATAATAAACATAGTTCAATATACGTTCTGATTACAGGAACAGAAAACGAAGAAGAGAATAACAATAATGGAGAGTGCTCGGCGAATCCTGAAAGAAGAACCGGGTCAGGACCCTCACGTGATCCGAGTAAAACACCCTCACCAAGTTGAACTGTGGGAGGTATTAAAAGGATTACGGCGTTATGGCCTGATTCGAGGTGGGCATCTGGAGACAATGGGACCGACGGAATGTATCAGTCGAATAACCTTCAAGCATGTAGCAGACGCGGACCAAGTGCAATCAAATCAAAGAAGATACAAGGAAGAAAGGACCCTATCTTCACCAGGCGTTGCCCAGCCGTTGCAAGCGTCGGGCCAACGATCGAGAAAATCCGTGGTGTACAAAGTTCCTGTCGAGAAAAGGGAGAGCCCGAAGACAGGGGCCGAAGCACCACCATTTGGGTCCGGAAAATCACGACCCATGACTGCAATTCCCGAGACGTCCTATTGGGAAAATAAATACCAAAAAAAATCCGAGACAACAGGAGCCATCCCTAAACGAACCGAACCCGAGAGGCAAGGTTACAATCGTCTATTCTGTCTACTACCGAATTCAATTCCAAGGGATTATCAAGAGGAACTCTTTTTCAAAGAGTACGCAAAATTTGGATCCTTGGAATATTGTCATACGGTTTGTAATCGGCAAGGCAAACTTGTGTGGGGATATGTACGTTACCTCCATCAAGAAGACGCCGGACGCGCGTTGGTCCAAAGCGATTAAAAATATAAGCCCAGGCATGCGTCTGTCTACAAAAAATCGAGCACTACCACGGAGACCATACGCCATAGTTGCGGGGCATGGATTGGGAAGAAAACATATAAATATCATGACCAAATTTGCGCTCGACAAATCAATTATGTAAAACAATTGATCCGAGGGCGAAGGGAACCCCAACCAGAAAATGGATTAATGGACTTCGAGATGGACCAAATCCCTGGGACCATTCCTTTAATCCCCTATAAATCGCCGCCACAACTGCCGAGCCCATTAATCAAAACCGTTGACCAAAAAGAACTAAGCGTCGCAGAAAGTGGAGGACATGCTTCAGATACAACACAAGTAAACACAGAAGAAAAAACCGAGTCAAGAAAGGACCCCCATGAGGTAGACCAAAATTTGACCAAAAGCCTCATGGAAAGGGTGCCGGATCCATCAGCATCATTGGAGTCGACGAAGAACCTCCGACCGTTAGAGACCCTAGTGTAATAGTGAGAGTGTGTGAGTGTGCCGAGACGAGAGAAAATTCAAAAAAAAAAAAAAAAAAAAAAAACGTAAAAATCCAATCGGGTAGAAATACAAGTAGGTCCAGTTGAGACAACCATTGTATGTTCAGTGTGTATGCCCCCCAGACAACACCCCTCATCGGAAAAATTCGGAAAAGTATAGTAAAAATTGGAGCACACTTTTGAAATTTTGACAGCTATTTATTATTATAATTTCTAACTTGATCCAATAATAAAAAATTTATTTTTTAGTTCACAGGCAAAGTTGTTGAAAATGAAACTATCATGAACGTTCTGGCTCCGTGATCAAGAACTCTTTTTTCAATTTCAATGATTTTTTTCACATAACCTAAGGCTTTAAATAAAAAATATTTAGGGACACTTTTAATTTTGTTTTTCCTGAAAAATATGAAACCATTTTTTACATAGCAAAATTGTGAAATTTTTGAAATTGTTTAAACAATATTATTGTTTAAACAATTTTTTCCCCATGCTTACCTTACTATTTTGATAAAAAACTATAATGGAATGTCTTTATCTTCTTTTTTCCCTCTGGATCGGTTGCCGTCATCATTTTTTGAATTTTTTTAAGAATTGTTTATTGATAATTTCATTTTGCAATAACTTCGCCTGCGAACTTTGCAACAAACTTTCCTCGTGGATCAGCGTTAGAAATAACGATAAGAAAATGTGGTCAAAATTTCAGAGGTGTGCTTCAATAAGAACTATGTTTTTCTGAATGCTTGTATATTTTAAAAGTTTTTGAGAATTCCCCATATACCGTAATGACCGAGATCAAACATTCAATCAACTCTCGATCACTGACACACGTTTCCCTAGATCTGAATTATTGCGAAGCTCTTACTCCAAACCACTTTCTGATAGGGACTTCTTCCAGTAAAATAAAACTTGGAAACTATGATGGAAGATTTTTGTTTAACAAGTAACAGTGGAAAATCACTCAGTCTTTGGCTGATCCCTTTTGGGAGAGGTGGCTGAGAGAATATCTACCTACGCTTTTACCTCGTAAAAAATGGTTCAGAGAGAGTGAGATCATAAAAGTTGGGGATTTAGTTTTGATTGCTGATTTACAATTACCTCGTTATCAGTGGAGGGTGGGAAGAGTCTCAGACATTTTTCCTGGTGAAGGAAACATAGTATAAAAATGAAAATAAATTGTCATAGCGTTGAATCAATCCGTTACTTTGGTAACTTGTTAAGATCTTTAATGAATTTGAGGTAAAAAATTAAGCTTCATATTTTTACAAAAAGGGAGATTGTTTGGAGAGCTTAGTTAAAGCAAGTAGTTTTTTTATTTCGTTGATGACGATAATTAACTGTAAATCATCTTGTAAATGGATTTTGTAATGCCAAAATTGTAATGAAAAATTTATGGTTTTCTAGCTTATTTATAAAAATTTATAGTTTAAAAGTGTCATCTGTGATACTGGTAGGTGTGATTCTTATCATGATCGTCAAGCCATGAGTTTTGAATTTATTCATATTTTTATTAAACTTCGTCAAAACGTTTCCTATTAAGAAAGTTTCGATTTCACTTGTGTGCTTGGTTATGAGAGCCAGCGCCATCAAGCTAACGGGTTAATCAGATAAAATTTTGAGGTTTTTTGAGATTTTCTTGATAGCAGTGAGACAATTGTTTAGATAATAGATAACTATTTATTTGTGGGTTAGTTTGATGAAAGAAAATTAATTTTTTTATTACAATTTTGGTACAAATCTTCGGCACTGAGAAAAGAATTGGATATCCGATAGTGAACTTGGGACATAACCTCCTTTTTTTGGTTGTGTGTTATTGGGCCATGAACCAAGTTCGCAATCAGATTGTGAACTTGATTAAGGCCCGATGCCTAACCTGCAGAAACGTGAATAGACGGAATTATACATGGCCCAAATGAAAAATTGTTATTACTTGAAATCGGGATATAAAAATTTATAACGACGCAAGATAAAATAAATTGATAAAACCGTTTTCAACGGTTAGAAAAAAATTAATTAAGGACTTGAGGTGGCCAAAGAATTGTTTGAAATAAAAATTTTTAGGAAATTTGGTTGCTTTTTTGTGTAATCTAACTTTGAACCAATTTAATTTTTAAAATATTAAACAGAAATGAAAAAAAAGCTATCATAATGTCAAGATATTTTAAATTTTTTTCAGACAAAGTTTTATCAAAAAAGAAAGTTGTTAAAAAAAAAAAAAAAAATTCTTCTCTACTTTCTGTAAACCGTCCCTAAATAATGTTAGTTTAATAGTGAACGTTTTTGTTAGCGCCCAAAAGCCGCTTAAATATAAAATTTTAAAAGTGACATTATCTAGAAAACTGCAAAATTCTCAATACAACCAATCAATTGTAACTACAAATATTTTTTTGTAGTTAGAATGTTTTTTTCGTATTAATATCCCTCATACTATTATATAACGTTATTATAAAAAGCAAATTATTTTATCTTGCTTGGTTACAAATTTTTATATCTCGATTTCAAGTATTAACAATTATTCATTTCAGCATTTATATAATTCTATCTATTCACGTTTCTGCAGTTAGGCATCGGGCCTCGAACGAGTTCGCTATCCGATTGCAAACTCGGTTTGTGGCTTGATCACACACAACCAAAAAAAGCAGGTTATATCCCAAGTTCACTATCGGATATTCAATTTTTCTCTCGGTGTTATATTATTTTGAATTGTTGACCCAAGTTTTATTGTTTTACATTCGAATTAAATTAAAATGAACATCAGCAGCAATTTATATGTAATGCTTTTTTTTTTAGTTATCTTTTTGACAGCTGCAAGACTGTAAGGTTCGATAATTTATTTTTCACTTCTCATTTCTCTATTGCCTACTGTCTTACAAGCTCATCTGATAGGCTGACCCCGCTATCTTGTAAATAGCTCAGCTGACGCAACTCTGCTAGGCATTACCCTTCCTTTGACCACAACTTCTCCTATTCTATTAGTAGTATAGTAACACTATGGCGAATGTAAACAAAGATGATTCACCGCAGCGAGCAGTCTCGCGCGGTGGGGGCGGCCGGTTACGCGGTTGAGGCGGCTGCTCGCGGGTGCTGCGGGAGGGGGTGCTCGGGGCCGTTCGGCAAGGAGGAGGGCTTCCTGGCGCTGCGAGCGGCCTCGCGCGGTGGCGGGGGCCGGTGCCGCGGTCGAGGCTGCTGCTCGCGGGTGCTGCGGGAGGTGGTGCTCGGGGCCGCTCGGGGAGCAGGAGGAGGGCTTCCTGGCGCTGCGAGCGGCCTCGCGCGGTGGCGGGGGCCGGTGACGCGGTCGAGGCGGCTGCTGCGGGAGGTGGTGCTCGGGGCCGCTCGGGGAGCAGGAAGCCCTCTGGCGACGGTGACGAGACAGACTCCGCGGAAGCGAAGGTCGCTGAGGCGGCTGCGCTCGGACGTCGCGGCTGCTGCGGGGGGGGGGGGGCTGACCGGCTTTGCTGCTGCCTCTGCAGGAGCTGCTGCTGCGTCTGTATCTTGTTCGAAGGTCGCTGAGGCGGCTCCTGACGCCGACGACGGTGCTGACTCCACAGAAGTGAAGGTTGTTGCAACTGCGTTTAGATTACGTATTCTTCAAGAGATTATTTTATTCTGGATCGGGATTTTTTTTTTTTTTTTTTTTTTTTTTAAATTAATAAAATAGTTTAAGAAATCAAAAAAATTAGAAATTAATGATAATAATTTTTAATCCATTGAAAAAATACTTTGATACTAATTAATTTTACTTTAATACTAACTAATTTTACTTTTTTTTTTTTTTTTTTTTTTTTTTTTAAAAAGAAAATATGATTTGAGTGAAGAGGAGGAGGTGGATATTTAAAAAACAATCCAAGTATATATTTATTTTAAATTTTATTTTTAATTTTTTAAAGTTTTACATACACAAAACTTTTTACAATTAAGCATCGAAAGTAAACGCAAATTGAAAATTACCAATATACGTGGCATAAAATTTATTTTCATCAATTTTCTCCAATACTTTTTCCCAAAAGGACTCATGTTTCGTCAGAGCATCCGAAATTTTTTGAGGCAGATAAATAGCAAATTCGTTATCAAAGGTAGCCAAAACTTTGCGTCCATATTTTGTTGTCGTCTTGTTTACAGATGTCACTTTGTATTTGTGATTTATGTCTAGCTGCTTTAAGTTTTTACGGGGTAAATCAGGTGCTTGAGATATACCGTTGAGCCAGTCGATGCCTACTTCTTCTGCAGCCATATTTTCAAGCCTGGAACAAATTTTTTGATTAATTCAAGAAAATTAATAAATAAAGTGTAAAAATAATAGAGATCGACAAATCTACTTACAAGTATTTCAAGGAAGATGACTTTCAAAAATCCGAGAGCTCGTTTATTGGCTTTTGTTCGGCTGGTAAAGAGTAGGGGGCCAGTTAAGTCGAAGGCTGTACACTTTGTGACTGATGGAAAGACTGACTTTCGTCGTACAATTTATAGGTATAAATATTGTAAGCCCCGCAAATGCAGCATTGGCGTTTTACAAAGTCCTGACAACGTGATTTTACAATAAAGACATTTTTGCACTACTACTTTGTAAACAATGTATGACACAGCCGCCGTTACCCGTAAATTGATAATTATCACGTGATTTGTGTTTAATAAAAGATCTTGCAATACAATCATTTTTTTTCAAGTCATCAGAAAAATTATTTAGAAAAGCTTCGAAACCCAATCCGTTAGTCATATAATGTAAAAACATTAAACAATATTGACCACATACGTCGGATGTCTCACTTTGAAATTGTTTAACATTCCATTTTAAATGCTTACAATTTTTGCGCAAAGTTTTAATATGATTGGGTATGAACGGGGGTATACCGTAGCTATCTAGATAATGCCCAAAACCGTGTGAATCTACATGTATAGCAACCCAATGCATACCAGGTTGAGTGTGATTATCAGTGTTAAATACAAAGGCCGTCGGTTTCATCCACACCCATGGAATCCGATCCGCAGGGAACACACCGATAGTATGTGAGGGCATCAGCGACAACTTGTTTAGAATCTGCAGGCTGTTCATTGTAAAATATTACAGGTGAACTTAAAGGGAAATCGTTATTTAAGCTTTGAGATTTAGATAACAAGTATGCTTTAATTCGATAGACGTTATTTAAAGCACAAGCAAATTTTAAATAATTATTTTTTACAGCGTGATTTATACAGTACTTATCGCTCCACGGTAGGTTATTAAATGACGGACAGTTCGTATCGTACTCTAAATTAATAACTTCTCTAGTAGTCATTTTATGAAACATTAACCACTTTTCTTTACCCCTAACATAAGTTTTATCGACACTTTTAAAAATATCGCTGAGCGTACGATTGAGCGTTTTCAAAGTCACACTCCCTTCTAAATAATCTATACCGTGTTGATTTCTTGTCAACCAATTATTCTCTTTACGAACTTCACAAGGTAGCGAATCTACTCGGTGCACAGCGCTAACAATCCAATGCGCGACAAATTCATTTTTTAAAGATAACAAAGCTATTTCTTTAGGCACCAACTTGTTATTTTTATCTTTGAAAAATTGAACATCTGCAATGAGCTCCATTGTAGGACTCTATTTCGTTAACTAACTCATTTTTTTAACGAGACTAACTTTATATACTTAAAAAGCGACCTCTAGTGATTCATCCGCTAAAGTCTACAAGCACCTGCCTCGACGCGTCAATTTCTAAAATATTTTCATATTCCGAATAAACTATACAATTTACTGTTTCGGTCAGAGGATCGTCAAATCTAACATCTATTCTAACGCTACCGTGTTTAATTAAATTCCAATGAGTACACTCATTTGCAGATAAGTCAGGTGTTAAATCGAAAGCAAAAAGGCAGTAGCCATCAGGGTAAGACTCGCGAGGTATGTTATTACCCTCGTTAAGAAAATGAACACCAGTACCCGAAAATAGAGAGTGATAACAATCTATATAAGCGCCGTTTTTTTTGAAATCAGGCTGTAAAGGTTTCGATGGTACCTGTACACCGTCAACATACAGACATAGAAAATTAATGTTAAAATTTTTAAAGTTGAAGGGATTAAGGTGACGATCACCGTTGAAAGCTTTATTATTAACAAAACCTAAAATTATTCTTTTTGGAAGTTGCCCTAAAATTACGTTATCTAAGGTTTCACCGTGAATACCGCTGTGCATCGTGATAGATTTTGTTTCTACGCGCGTGAGGGGATACTTACTAGTTGACTTTGAAAGCGCTCTAGCATGAGCTAACAAAACACTAGGACTGATTTTTACACGTCGCACTAATAAAGACGCTTCTTCGATATGAACAGAGTAGCATCCTACAGGATCCATAAGACTAAAAGAATCTCTCGATTTTACTAAGCGAACTCTCACTTCGACGCCATTTATTAATAATTTTTCTTGATTGAAGACATCTCCGTGTAAATGGCCAATTAGATCCACAGATTTTTTGTAGTTGAAAAGTTTTCTACGAGCTTCGAGGCCACTGTTTGCTGTTCCTAGGTCATCCATATTTTTAGCTGTATCGTCGTACCAAAGAACGCTTGTCAAATGAGATTTTTTGGCAGCGGGACCGTAGTTGAGTAAAGTTTCTATGTACGCTCTATAAGCGTAAGCATGATTGGGTGGCGAAACAGCTTTTTGATTGAAAAAGACATCCACTTGGTTAAACAGGGAGTGCATAAAATTGTTAACAGGTCCAACTTTTTTTGCTTCTTCCTCTGAAGATTCTTTTGGAATTGCACCTCTTAAAGCTACTCTCAAACTCAACATCGTGTGGGTTAAATCGAGATATTCGTCTCCTGTACCAGTGATAACAAACTCTATAGGTGAATCGTCAGTGAGCGAAGATATTGGTTTATATTGAACGTACTTTGAACTTTCTATAGCTGTTAAGGTTGGAGGAATATCGAATAACAAGAGCTCCGATTTTAAACACTCGCACGATTGAGTATGTAGAAACGCCATTTTGCTGATTAATCAAAAATATCTCTTGCACTTCTTTTCACAATTTTTTTCTTTTTTTTCTTTGTTTTATTTTTTTTTTTTGTACTTCTCTTAAGTATTTTATTTATTTTTTTTTTTGATTTTCTCTTGCGCTTGCAAACAGTCTCAGAGTCGGCTAACAACTGCAAAGCGCTCATGCCGCGAGGCCTTTTATAACCTGATCCTTCCATCATCATCATTGCATCCAATTTATCTTCGGCTTTACGCTTCAAGTTCATTCCCGACTCACGTATGCGATTGCGCAGTGACTCTTTTACCGGAGTATTTTGAGTCACGTCGGTCACAACGTTCATACCAGCACGAAAAGCTTCTTTGCCAACGGCTCGAGCACCACTCGATAGTAAAGGCAGAACTCGCCGAAAGATGCCCGCAAGAAAAGAGCCTATGCCTCCATGACCTCTTTGATAGGGAGAGCCGATAAAAATATGACCAACACCTTTTCCAGCACCTCCACCATTTTGAAGGATAAAAAATTCGTCGTAGCGCTCCATATCCATTTTGTTTTTTTTTTTTTTTCAATAGTTTAATCCGTACGCTTGAAATGTAGTGTCACTGCCAACGTACCAAAATCAAATGGTATTGGTTCACCATTTTCATCTCTTATATCGATTTCGATAGTCTCGAAAGAATTAAAAAGTAGATCTAAATACATGGGTGGGGAGAAACTTTTGATTCGAAGACCCCCGTAAGTGTATTCATCGGTACCCAGAGAGACAACGCGTAGCAATCGAGTTTGCACGTCACCTGTAAAATACGGCTCACAAATGTCTGTGTAAACCATCAACATCGATGGTAGACAATTTGAAAGATTAGCAGGGCGAATTCCAACAATCGCCTCGTTTGATTCAAATATATTAACACTGTTGAGGTCTAAACCAAGAATAGTTTTTATTCGCGCAGAGAGATTGACTTTATGGTTGAAACCTGCACACTCAGCTTCAGTGCACAGACGTTTAACAGATACATAATCACCGCGTTCAATGCCAAACTCTAGATGATTTTTTGTACAGGCCAAATTATTGAGTTCGTGAATAAAAGTTTTTATATCTTTATAAACACCCGGCGGTACAGTTGAAGTCGAAGAAGTTGTTTCTTGATCTTCTTCACCCGTGTCAGAGGTTAAATTAGTTTCATAAACAGCAGTCAAAGCCTGTGTTTTTTCTGCGCCGAGTAACAAGTAATCTATCGTCGGTTTCTTTCGGTATCGTATTACAGAAACTAATCTCTCATCGCGCTCAAGTGGAATGTGTTGAAAGGTCAATGGAATCCTTATCTCTGTTAAAGCGACTGCCCAGGCACCGTGTAAGCGTATCTGCTGAGGTAGCTGCGTGACGAAGCGAGTTGTAGTATTGTCAGGGTAATAATGCATGCTACTGTTACTGGGAAGAACAATATAAAATTGATCCTTCATTTTAGATTTTTCAATTGACTTGCTTTGATCCAAGAGCAAAATTTTTCTGGATAACCACGCCACCGAACAAAAAATTCTTTCGAGCGACCACTGGTTCTAGTTTTTAAAATTTTTTCGACGTCAGAAAAAACCTTTTTTAAATCTTTTTTTACGCGACTAAGCTCTTCCTCGTAGAAAAATCCATCGATTTCTTCATCGGCTAAATCTTGTAGGTGATAAACAGGAGGATAACTAGTCAAGGATATCCGAGAAATCTTGAATAACTCCAAGGTCCAGCCACTCTCGTAACCTTTCGCAAAAACGTTTCGAGCTCGACTGACGCGCACCAGGTCGTTCACGTTATATTTAGGAACTCTGACGATGGGGCGTTCGTAACGATGCTTGATGTTTCTACGAGCTTCGGCAGCGTTATCAAGGGTAACGGACGCCGGTGTCATTTTTGTAGCTGTGTGTTTAGTATGATTATAGGCTTCTACAATGTTAGACAAAACATCTAAATATCTATGCGTGTTTTTATGCGTTAAATATCTGTAAATTCGCTCTTTTATTGATCTTATAAATCTCTCTACGATCGCGGCTTTAACATCGGGACTACGGACAACGCGGTACAATATATTTTTGTTTTTCAGGTAAAGTTGAAACTCGCGATTTACAAACTCTTTACCTTTGTCGAATTGCATGGAAACGGGAACTCGGTTGTTAGACTTTTTGAATATATTATCGAAAGCAAGAATTACGCTTTTTGCAGATTTGTTTTTTATCGGCTCAACCCATGAATATTTACTCACAACGTCTATAACGGTAAGAAGATAAGCGTAATTATTGTTGTAAGATTTTAGGGACCTCATGTCCATCAAATCAATTTCCCATACATCATCCATGTTACGAACGTTGTAATGGCGTCGAGGAAACCGTCTTCTCACCTGCTTATGTAAGTTATAGGTATCTTGACCTTCGAGCCAGCTTAAAACCTTCGGTTTACTATATTGCTTTCTTGTAGAGTGTAAAAGATTGTTTGCACCCGCGTATGCCGTGTCGCGAGGTAGGCCGTAATACAAGCTTTGCAGTCGTCTATGCATTTTTTTTATCACTATTTTTATTATTATTATTCTTCTTCTTCTTCTTCTTCTGCAAAGGTTGGCAGTTTACTGACTTTGTCTTCTTCTTGTCCTTCCTCTTGATGGCTTTTTTTATTCGATTGAAAAATTTTTCAAATGTAATCTTGCTGACCATGCAGCAGGCCGTCATCATTGCAACTGTTCTTTCATCGGGAGGAGTCTCACCGGCTAACAAACGAGAAAATGCTTTTTCGGCAAGCACGCGATCAGCTTGACGGCGGTTGGCCTTTTTATCAGCGTATGCTATATCGTGTTCACGACACGCTTCGTCTAGAGGATTGATGCCTACGTCACCACGATTCAAACGCTCGGACAATTTTGTACCGGGACCGCAAAACTTATAACCTGGTACATGCATTTCAAAAGGCATCAGGTCTACTATAGCATCCAAAGCACTTTTTTCTTTCTCTTCGCTCTCAGGGAGAGTAGCGTTTTCTACAGAAACTTCCATCTTCCCTGGTTATTTAATTTTTGTTTTTTCGGAGTTCCGGTAGCGATTGAATTTTTTTCCAAAGCCTTTTTAGCGTTTCTCTTTTGCCGTCTCGACAAACTTTTTTCAAAATTGTCACTTTTTTCGAAAGCACTACTTCGGTCTTCGGTAATATCAGCTGGTGAAATCAAATGAGGTCTTTCACCTCCTGAGTTGTAGCCATGAGCCAAAATATCCGAGGAAGGAGAAGAAGTAGCACTGGATGACTGACTATGAGCACTGGAAACGATTTGCTCCCACAGTTGATTATTTCCGATAAACTCGCGCGGTGTGTTCGCCTCTCGAAGAGCAGCAGCAAACTGTTTACGACCTGTAGGTGGAGAGCGTTTTCTGTGTCTCAGAGCATCGCCAACCAAGTCGACGATATTAGCCCCCGCCACCGAATTTCCGTTTATAGTTACAGCGCCACTCGGGGACCATTTCACGTTACCGGCCCGTTTCAAATGACGCACAAGGTTAGTAGCAGCGCTTTTAAAAGTTTTGGGTACTCCTGCGATGATGAAGCTGTCTTCCAAAAAAGTTTTTCTTTTTTTCTCTTCACTTTCATCGGTCGAGGCATCTTGAGGTAAATTATCAGGGGCCGAGACATTTTTTTTTTCCGTCTTGTCGTTAAAAAGAAGAAATCTCTGCAGCGCACGACTGTAATCGAGCCACTTTTCTCGATCGTCCTTTCCTCTTTCGGCGGAGTTTAAAATATCGTTCATATGCGCGTCGAGCCTTTCGCTTGGTGTGCCAGGAGTCTGGACTGTTTTGAGGAGACCATCTTTGCCTACTAGCTGTTGTATTCGCTGAAGACTGTCGTACGGTAGTAGAACTAATTTTCGGGCGTGGTCCATTATTTAGCTATGAGAGTTGATAAAACGGTACCGAGAAGCGGTGCCAACAGCGCCGGTAAAAATCCGCCTCCCCGCTGAACGATTAGTTTTTTTTTTCGAGCCAAACTAACCTTGGGCTTGGATAGCGTTCGTAAAGTAGAGGCGTGTTGCCGAAGACGCGTCTTGTGTTTTTTACCCAGTGGTACGTTCCCCACTAAGATATTCAAGGCGCACTCGCAAATACGCTTAATCAATGAAGGATCAGCTTTGCGCAAAACTGCTTTTTTCTGCTCCTCGTTGAGGTGATACAAGGCTCGCAAAATATGTTTTTCTTTTTCGGAAAACGGCGCTCTACGTTTACGAGCCATCACAGTGACGCGACTGGTACGAGATTTGCTTTGTCACCACCTTTTATATTTTTACGCGGCACGTAAACGTACTGCCACTCGTCGTCGGGGAAAATAGATGTCCGAAATCTGCAGTTTTCCGGAGTATTTTGTTTCAAATCCAGTAGCAGATAGCCGTAGGGCTCAGAAGTAGCGTCCCAGTATGCTTCCTGCAAAAAACGCGGATCTTCAGGACACAGTTGACGCGAGAGATGCGTAATCTGAGCGCGATCGCGGAGATTTCTAAAAACAACGATATACTGCGCATTCAGCGATATGTCGCGTTGACCTCGGGCTTGATGAAAAATATTCTGAGTGATGAATATTACCGACAAGTTATTGTGGTGACTCCCTTTTGTAAATAAATCGACAACTGCGCCCCCTGTGCTCGATTCGCGCATCAGGTCGTCAACAATTACGAGTTTTGGCCTAGGGTCGCTTGCGTAATCCCCGCTTTGAGGCAACCCCTCGCGAAATTCAATCTCTTCACCGAGTTCGCGATAGCCGTTTTGCCACTCGGCGTAATGCAATATTATTCGTTGAAAGCGAGTGTCGCACATACGATCGATGAATTTTAAAAATTTTTTCACAAACACAGTTTTTCCACAACCTGTGGGACCACTCAGAATTGACGTAAACGGGTGCTCCCACTGTAAGGTCATCGTTACAACTGCCGCGATTTACTCGATTGTCTAAATTTTACCGCCCCGCCGGAGAGGGAGACGCCTGCTCGCCAACAGAGCGCCAGCGCCTGATACTCTTTTTGCTTGAGCTTGAGCTAGAGCTAGAGCTAGAGCTTGAGCTAGAGCTTGAGCTAGAGCTTGAGCTAGAGCTAGAGCTTGAGCTAGAGCTTGAGCTAGAGCTAGAGCTTAAGCTGGAGCATTAGCTTTTGCTTGAGCTAAAAAAAAAAAAAAAAAAAGCAAGTGTTGGTTTGCACTTTTTCAACGTACAAAGTCTTCAGCTGACGCTCGCGAGCGGGCGTATTGTGAAAATCGGGATCTGTTCAAATAAATGAAAAAAAAAAAAGTTAAGCAAGGTTATGGATTTATTTATTTACTTTATTTTATTCTCTTACAGGTTTTATTTTAAATGCAGTTTTTAATAACAATACTTAAATTCAAACGTTAATTATACTTTTCCAGAGATATGCCTTTCGACTTTAATCATGTACACTTTTCGAAACATCGAGGATACAATATTTTTAGAGGCTCACATTTTAGCTGCGAGTAGCAGCGATGTGCGGTCGCAGAGTTCTATGACCGCGAGCTCTTTGATACTCTCGTATCACAACTGTATGACAGCGCGCGTAATCGACCTAGTAAAAAACGCTGACGAGCAACTCCGCGGGGCGCTTACATTTTAAAACCGTAAGGATAACTCTCTTCTACGGATTTAAAATATCTCTTATTGTACACCGTCTTGCAAATCTTGGTTTCGCTTTGTGTTATTACTTCGTGAAAAGCTGTTCTGCGTATGTTAGAAGATTCTACAACGACATTTTCAATTTTTTCTGTTACCATGTCGTGTATGGACTCGAAATTAATTTTTTGTTTGTTTGCGAAATTAAGTCTGATGCCTTTTACTTTACATACATAATCCTTGCTACCGTCGGGTTTCACGTACTCAAAAGCGTAAAATTTAGCCCCTCCTGATAAAAATTTGCTCACATATGTACCGACACCTTTGTCAGCTAACTCGTCCGTCAGTTCTCCCAACATGGAACCAGTAGGTAAGTCGTTCATACCCGGTTTGCTGATGTAAATCACTGAATCTGTGTCAAAATAAAGGGCTCTGGGCCCCAAAAAGTGTAGACACTCAAAAAGTTTCAATCGTGCTTGCGCTGTAGTAAATGCGGCTACTACAACGTTCGTAGATCGTGAAGGTGTAACCGCTTCAGCTTTGAAAGACCAGCTTGTATACAGCAATTCGTCATTCACAGGTAAGATACTATTTACATCTATTTCTTTACTGTGTAATAACTCGATCAATCTATTTGGTGAAGTAAGCACTTCAGTTTTTTGTTTATTTTGCGCTTGTGCAAATTTTCCCCATATAGAGTTGATTGCAAGTTTCGAAACTAGACGCAAGCCTGGATTAAAATTTATAGCTTCTCTATCTAGTTTGATACCTTCAACTTTTTCAAATTCCGAAATATATCTTTCTTTATCTTCTTCGGTCGTGCACTCGGCGGGGTAACCTGAAGCTTGCGTTTTTTGAGTAAAAAAAGTGTCTATGTATTCGGCAAATATTCCTCCTTTTTTTGTTACAGGATCATACTGCGTTATATTGTACTGCCAAATTTCAAACATTTTAATGACTACGTAACCTACTTCTATCGCTTTTTTTAATTCTTCGGATACCCAAGTACCTATTAAATATCTATCTTTCGGATTTTCATGGATGCATTCTCGTTGTATCATTTGCTCGGTACATGTTCGACACAGTGGAAAAAGCAATTTATCGTGCATTTTCACTGGCAATACAGGGTGGTACAAATTTCTAGGAGGTAACACTTTGCATTTTACTAAACCGTTAACGTTTGAAAAATCGCTCTTATCGCGCACGAGTAGACTACACTCCTCTTCACCTACGTATAATTTAGGGTGACCTACGATATACTTCGATCGTTTACAAATTAACGGATACAAACTGTTGAAATCGACGTACTTTATTTTTTCGTCCTGCTTACAAAAGTACTTCTTAACAGTATTATCCGTGCGCCCACCAAACAAAGCATCGCGAGGATTCAAGGGTTTTTGATAAATCATGTCTATTTTTTCACTCAAATACCGTTTTAAATCTTCGTTTGTTTTTTTAAATTCATCAAAGTCGTGCTCCCAGATTTCAATTAACCTGTACTGCAGACTCTTTATCCTTTCTGATTGAGCATAAGTTCTTTCAAACTTCTCATCCATCGATTGACCGTTCGATAATTTTTCATCTCTATTAAAGCGGTAACAACTCGGGCAGCCGTGCCAATAACAGCTAAAAAGAAAGAAAAAAATTTAAGTGTCATCAGTGTTTGCGAAAAAAAAAAAAAAAAAATCAAGTTACCCATGAAACTGAAAAACCAATCCTCGGTGACTTTCCAGGTGTTTTGGAGCACTGTAACCATCGACTAAAATCCCTTCCAATAATCTTCTTTCTCGACAGCGACCTGCATGCTCGATGGGGCGTTTCAATGATTTCTCCATCCAAAACAGCCATTGAACAGCTTTCAAAGATTGTATGTTACGACCTCTGTATCCTCCTGCTGGTATTATACCAATCTGATTATTTTTCAAAAATTTTTTCTTAAACACTCTCATACATGTGGAAGCAATAGTGGTGCACTCCAGAAACGGATCCACACCAAATTTCATAAATTTTTCTCGAAAATTCAAACAGGCCAGTCTTAAGATTTTTACATCTTGTTTGCAGTATTTAGTTAATTCAGCATCAAAGTCAAAGATAAAGTTTTTAGCTGCTTGCTCATTGTACCACGTAATAAAGCTTTCTCTTTCTTTTTCACCCATGGTATCAGGGGAGTAAAATTCAATCGCCGGTAAAGGACCTATGTAATTCGCATTTTCTGGTTCATTAAAAAAATGCGGGAACGTGCCTTTTTCTATGTTCGTCAATCCATAGGCTTTGGGTAAGTTACTAAGAGGCATATGAAAATAGTTTAGACTGTCGATAAATTTTATGCCCATGTACTCCATCACTATAATCTTTGTACCATTCAGTATCACCGCTACCGTGGAGCGATAAGTACTGTATAAATCACGCTGTAAAAAATAATTATTTAAAATTTGCTTGTGCTTTAAATAACGTCTATCGAATTAAAGCATACTTGTTATCTAAATCTCAAAGCTTAAATAACGATTTCCCTTTAAGTTCACCTGTAATATTTTACAATGAACAGCCTGCAGATTCTAAACAAGTTGTCGCTGATGCCCTCACATACTATCGGTGTGTTCCCTGCGGATCGGATTCCATGGGTGTGGATGAAACCGACGGCCTTTGTATTTAACACTGATAATCACACTCAGCCTGGTATGCATTGGGTTGCTATACATGTAGATTCACACGGTTTTGGGCATTATCTAGATAGCTACGGTATACCCCCGTTCATACCCAATCATATTAAAACTTTGCGCAAAAATTGTAAGCATTTAAAATGGAATGTTAAACAATTTCAAAGTGAGACATCCGACGTATGTGGTCAATATTGTTTAATGTTTTTACATTATATGACTAACGGATTGGGTTTCGAAGCTTTTCTAAATAATTTTTCTGATGACTTGAAAAAAAATGATTGTATTGCAAGATCTTTTATTAAACACAAATCACGTGATAATTATCAATTTACGGGTAACGGCGTCTGTGTCATACATTGTTTACAAAGTAGTAGTGCAAAAATGTCTTTATTGTAAAATCACGTTGTCAGGACTTTGTAAAACGCCAATGCTGCATTTGCGGGGCTTA
This sequence comes from Encarsia formosa, assembly GCA_038277355.1. Taxonomy (NCBI): domain Eukaryota; kingdom Metazoa; phylum Arthropoda; class Insecta; order Hymenoptera; family Aphelinidae; genus Encarsia; species Encarsia formosa. The sequence goes on along the minus strand of CM076186.1, from coordinate 45,789,689 downwards.
CAATATTTATACCTATAAATTGTACGACGAAAGTCAGTCTTTCCATCAGTCACAAAGTGTACAGCCTTCGACTTAACTGGCCCCCTACTCTTTACCAGCCGAACAAAAGCCAATAAACGAGCTCTCGGATTTTTGAAAGTCATCTTCCTTGAAATACTTGTAAGTAGATTTGTCGATCTCTATTATTTTTACACTTTATTTATTAATTTTCTTGAATTAATCAAAAAATTTGTTCCAGGCTTGAAAATATGGCTGCAGAAGAAGTAGGCATCGACTGGCTCAACGGTATATCTCAAGCACCTGATTTACCCCGTAAAAACTTAAAGCAGCTAGACATAAATCACAAATACAAAGTGACATCTGTAAACAAGACGACAACAAAATATGGACGCAAAGTTTTGGCTACCTTTGATAACGAATTTGCTATTTATCTGCCTCAAAAAATTTCGGATGCTCTGACGAAACATGAGTCCTTTTGGGAAAAAGTATTGGAGAAAATTGATGAAAATAAATTTTATGCCACGTATATTGGTAATTTTCAATTTGCGTTTACTTTCGATGCTTAATTGTAAAAAGTTTTGTGTATGTAAAACTTTAAAAAATTAAAAATAAAATTTAAAATAAATATATACTTGGATTGTTTTTTAAATATCCACCTCCTCCTCTTCACTCAAATCATATTTTCTTTTAAAAAAAAAAAAAAAAAAAAAAAAAAAAAGTAAAATTAGTTAGTATTAAAGTAAAATTAATTAGTATCAAAGTATTTTTTCAATGGATTAAAAATTATTATCATTAATTTCTAATTTTTTTGATTTCTTAAACTATTTTATTAATTTAAAAAAAAAAAAAAAAAAAAAAAAAAATCCCGATCCAGAATAAAATAATCTCTTGAAGAATACGTAATCTAAACGCAGTTGCAACAACCTTCACTTCTGTGGAGTCAGCACCGTCGTCGGCGTCAGGAGCCGCCTCAGCGACCTTCGAACAAGATACAGACGCAGCAGCAGCTCCTGCAGAGGCAGCAGCAAAGCCGGTCAGACCCCCCCCCCCCCCGCAGCAGCCGCGACGTCCGAGCGCAGCCGCCTCAGCGACCTTCGCTTCCGCGGAGTCTGTCTCGTCACCGTCGCCAGAGGGCTTCCTGCTCCCCGAGCGGCCCCGAGCACCACCTCCCGCAGCAGCCGCCTCGACCGCGTCACCGGCCCCCGCCACCGCGCGAGACCGCTCGCAGCGCCAGGAAGCCCTCCTCCTGCTCCCCGAGCGGCCCCGAGCACCACCTCCCGCAGCACCCGCGAGCAGCAGCCTCGACCGCGGCACCGGCCCCCGCCACCGCGCGAGGCCGCTCGCAGCGCCAGGAAGCCCTCCTCCTTGCCGAACGGCCCCGAGCACCCCCTCCCGCAGCACCCGCGAGCAGCCGCCTCAACCGCGTAACCGGCCGCCCCCACCGCGCGAGACTGCTCGCTGCGGTGAATCATCTTTGTTTACATTCGCCATAGTGTTACTATACTACTTCTATTCTCTCCTAATATTTCCTCTTCCTTAGCTTAGTTTTCGGACTTTTTTCCATCCCTATTCTTGCCCCTGTACTTATTATTTTGTAGCTATAAAAGGCAGCTTTCTTGCTCTTGTTTCAAACACCTGAGTAATATCCACTTTAGCGTTTACAAGCTTTCCTGACCTATCTCCATATCGGAGACATACACCTAAGAAAATTTTCATGTAAGCGCCATTTTGTATTAAATTTTTTTTTTATGTTCCTTATTACCCTCTACAGCCTATATTAGGCCTAATAGCGGAAGCACCCCCACCACCTCTGTGAGGGGGCTTATGCCAGTCCTACTCTAAGTTGTTTCTAAACAGTTTACTCTGTTTTCCTCTCTGGTGCTTTTTAACGTGGTTTCGGCCCAATTCTCATTCTCTGTCCCTACTCTAATAACTCCCTTAAAGAACCCTGATTGAGCGAATCTCTCGAGCAAAGCTTGCATTTTGGTTTTCGGGGACTCAATCGACCCTACTTAGCTGCAAGCGCATCGGGATACTCAAGCTCAACCCGGTAAAGTAGTCAACCTTACACACTTTTTCCGGTCGATCATCGGTCAACTTTATTCTTCCAATTTGGAGTCGCATATCGTGGCTGGTCAATATTTTTGGAGAGAATTTAGTTGGCCTTTGGATGTCCGAGTTGGAATAAGTTATATAGGGCCCTACCTCACCTAATCCACAGTGGATTCAATCCCGACAATTTTAACGCGTGATAACGGCGTTTAATTATATATTGTCATTATAAATCTTACACTTAAAATTATGTCAAATATTATAAATCAAATTGTTACTTCAATTGTAGATCGCTGAGGATGGCTACTTAGTCTAGCCGAAACGCTGGATTAATAAAAAAACTCTTTGCTTGCTAATAAAAGTATTGGATCATTCTTATTAATTTTACTCCATAAAGTCCGTCAATCATATTACTTTCATTGACACCAAACTTAAGCAATTTTTCAGTATTAGCCCAAATTACAGGTCGATTTTTTGATGTCGAAAGAGTAATATGAGCATTGATAAATAATATTGAATTTATTTGATTTGCTTATGTATAGTATGTTACCTATGATTTTTTGCTACTCCTTTCCTATCAGTTTGAAACCCTAGAAAGTTCGTAATTTTATTCATACTTTTGTTCGACAATAACATGTGATTCTGAAAATTATCTAAAACCTCGCTTGAAAAAAAAATCGTTTTTTTTCTCAGGGTTTATTTCAACTCTAAGTTTTTTCGGGTCGTTTGATGATAGTGATATTGTCATGGATTTATAAATCCTTGACGTAATTATTTTTAAGGAATGAGATCTTCGTCTTTTTGGAACAACTACTTACGTAATTGTCCCGTCTCCTTGTTATCTGACTCTTAATGGGTGAATAAAATAAAGTAGAGTAAAAGATAATTGAATGATCTTAGAAGTATTATTTATTAGGAATTTAAGAAGTGAAAGTTTACAATTTAATGATGAGTTTAATGTCTTCCGACAGAGTTAAAGATTACAATAAAAGTACCTTACAAATTTCCGGAGTGTCCGGGCGGTTCGAATCTGCAGAAGGTTCTCTAGGCCTTCCGAGTCCTTATCCTACGGTGGTGGCGAAGGCGATATTACACTAATGGATCCTTGCCTGCTCCGGCTCTACTGGTCCAGGTGTGTTGCACGTGGCATTAGATCACTTAACTAGCTCGCAATCAAACCACTCGAGTGTCGGGGACGAGAGTGAGTTTGGGAGCGCGGCTAAGCAGCGGAAGGAAGCTACTTCGCCCCACCTGTTCGAGCAGAGCGGAAGTGTCAGCTAATAAATTGCTTGGTTGCAAAAAGCGCGGCCCCTTCCCTAACTCCTTTTAGGCGGATTCTAAGTAAGTCTGTTGCAACTTGGGAACGTGGGATTGTTATGGAGATCGATACATGACAATATCTCACTAATTGTTGAATTTGCGGGATCACTATCGTCATCGAATTTACGTTTTAATAAAATCCTGGTAACATTTTTTTTAACTGATGTCAGAGCCGTTTCAATTAATTTACTCAAATTATCACAAATGCTTTTTTTCCTGTACACTTATGGTATTGCCTGGATCCTCGTATTCCTGATAATGCAGAATTGCCACTAAAATTTAAATTCAAAATTCCCTGCTTTCCCTGACCTTTTCTATGACAAATTTGTGACTCTCCAAGATGTATTTTTATTGAAGTTAGACAAATAACTCGTTAGATCAAGAAAGTTGAGGATTATAAAATCCTACAAAAAGCTAGACTAAATTTTTTAAATAAAAAGTAATTTTATTTAAAAAATATTTTACAAAATGACATTTTCATCCTAGAAACTTACATTATAATATTCAATAAAATAAATAATGTATTTTTATTTTATGATAAATGAAACAGAATGAACATCAAATACATTATTTGAACTTATAACAATAGTAGTATATCTTTTTTTATAAAAATGTACAAATTTATACTTGAAATTATAGTGACTTAATTAAAGGTTTTTTTTATTTTATTTTTTCTATTATTATTATTAATCTTTATTACCTTTTTATTCAGATTATTAGATACACAACACAATTATACATTAATTACAGTGGGGTACAATAGGGTTTAACTGTAGGTTTAATGGAGTTTGTCGTATGTATCAGTCCAAAATACTTCATCTGATAAGGTGAAGATGCACTGTCCGATATTCTATCAGCTATTGATGGGTAACAGTAAAGGATTTAACAGGTCTTGGCCTTATCTGGTATGATTTGTTTATAATTCTTGGTGAGCATTAATCCAATTATCGACGTCCATCTCCTTTGATGCTCAGAAAGAACTAATATTCCCCAAAAATTCTTGACTCGTCTCATGCGGGGCGCGCGACTCATCTCGCCGCTGCTCAAAAAATCGAGTCGGTGGAGATTCGAAACGGAGTCCCTCGGCGCGCCGATGTTTCAGCCAACTAAGACGCGTGCCTTAGACGACTGAACCAACGACGGCTCTTAATTAAAGGTTATAAGACTAGAATAAAAATTTTACATTTTTTAACATTTTTGGCAAAAGATGTATTTCTTCGTCTGAGATCGGCTCAGCTGGGAAGCGTGTAGCATCACATCTGTACATTAATAGTAAATTCGAGTACGTTTTATGTTGAAATGGTGTCAAATCGCTGAATTGCACACTACGTCGTAGTCGGTTGCAGACCTGGGTGAACGTGCAATTAAGCACTCACCACCGATTTCGAATCAAGTCCCCTGCATTTAAAAAAAATTAATATCTTAATAAATTAATTGAATTATTGCAATTTGTCTTAAACAGGTGTTCTTTAACGTTGAATGAATGTTTTGTAAATTTGTTATGAATGTATTTTAAATTTTTTAATAATTTTAATAAATAATTGAAATTTTTAATTTTGTTAGAATTGAAAAAAACAATTTGAGTTTAAAAAAAACTTTTGATTTATAAATAAATTATATCAAAACAAACTTTTACCGTTAATTTCCTGCTCTATCACATAAATTAGCTTAGCAGAATTTTGACGTTTGTTCTCAAAGGTTTCCTTTATTTCCCAAGATACATCCCAAAGAAAGTCTTCTTCCATATTCCATTCTTCTCGTTCTTTCCTTTCGTATCTTCTTGAGATTATGAAGTCAATAAGAGTACTTATGTATGAAGGAAACATTTTAGTTTTACTTGATTAAAAATAACTTTTCGATGCTCGTAACCTTTCAAACTGTCAAAAAAAAAAAAAATTAACAATAACTTATTGTCAATAAGTTTCTAAACTCAATTTTTAATCTGAACGAGAGGTCGGCAAGCATTCAAACGTTTTACTACCTATACAATAATTAAGAAAAAAAACTTTTTAATTTTACATAAGATCTAATTTAATGTCATATAAATATGGTTTGTAATTTTTTAAGATAAGAAAAAAGAATTTGAAAAAGAATTGAATAAAGTTAAATAAATAATTTATACTATGACTTCTAAGATGTAAATAAAGGAGGGGTTGCAATTTGGCCGAAATTTGCCCTACGCCAAATCGGCTGAAACTGCAGGATAAGGTGTTGTTGTGACCTTAGCGTTGTCATAAAATCTTTAAGCCATTTATACAATTATATTTTAGGCCGATACTCTAGAAATGTGTTATATTAATTAATTAACAAAACTTATCAAATTCATATTTTCATACCTTTTTTACATTTTTATTCAAAGTAAGCCATAGTCATGATATTTCGCAGCTATATTAACCATAATATTTAAATGTAATTCATTTCTAATTTGATTTTAATATTCATCGTAAACTTCGGGAAAAATTTGAACGACGAACAACTGCTTATTTTAAAAGAAGTGTAAAACCCGTCATAAACCCAAAACTGTACGCATTATCCCAAATGACCATTTTCAAAACTCTGCTCTACCTGAATTTGCTAATGACCTCCCAAAATTTCCCGACAGATGTTTTACCCCCCATCACTTCACTCAACACCTACTCACTACCTGAATACTCCAACACCTTAGCCTGCAAGTTTAGTACGATGCTAGCCTCTGAGTAGTCAACATGTAATTCTTGAATAAAATATAAGATTTTTTCTAATTTTTCAATTTAAGTCTTCTTTTTTTTATTTGTAAATAAATTTTATAAAAGAAGAAGAACGAGGGTAAATCCACACCCTCGGTCCCCAACAGGTGTCTTTCTGGATCTGAAAAAACATCCCGGAATTGTTTTTTCGATAAATTCATTAGCCGCAATGCGCAGAAACATTTGTCTCCCATTTAAGGACGTTGCCTCGTCGCGGAAGTAGTGGGGGAAGCCGCCAATAGGTTAGGCACGGGAACAGCTGACATTCGCCTCGAGTCTACCCGGTCGATTAACAAAATTATTTTATTTTCAACTCGTTGGTACTCGAGACATAATTAATAAAACTTTCTGAAATTTTTACATAGTATTACTGAAGACTTCTAGTTTTTAACAGTGTGAATCAAAGTCTAGAAAACGTTTTAAAAATAAGGAAAAATCAGCAAACTTTTTACTGATTTTTTAATAACAAAACAATGCCGAAATTGTTTAAAAATCCATAAGAAGTTTTCCAAAAACATAGCAATTTGTTCTTTAAGGCTCTAGGAATGACATATCCAAATTTCAAGATGATTGCCATTCTGGTTCAAAAACTACAGCAAAATGAAAACAGCATGGTTTTCCCATAAGAGCCTATGTTAAATCACCCGATTTGGAGCGATTTTAGCCCAACTTTGAATTAAAATTTCTCAACAACTGTATTGTAAATCCTCTTGAAATTTTGACAAGTTATTCTTTAAGCCTAAACTTAAAGATTGCAATAATTTTCAAACGATTCTTATGGATTTTATTTCACGAGGCAACGTCCTTAAAATACATGGGAAACCACAATTTTAGGTAGTTTTTCGTTTATTTCTCGAAAACCAGACTAGATCTATCTCTGAAATTTTAGTATGTTATGAAGACATAAAAAACTCAACTTTTCAGGGTGATTCCATGAAGGGGCAAGGTGGGCCACCCACTTTTTAAGGCCTCTGAAAGACCCGAAATTTTTTTTTTTTTTTTTTTTTAATTCATAACTCGGCCTCTAATGATCCGAATAGAACCAAGTTTGGCGCAAAATTTTTGTCTTCAGTTGTTCTTTTGAGAAAAATTTTTGTCTTTCCAGTTTTAAGAAGTTTTACTGCACGTAAATCGTCCATAACCTCAAAATTTAGAAAAAAACGTGGTTTTTTGGACTTTTCAATGCCGTTTTAGCTTAAAAGTATAACAAAATATATATTTTCTGAAAGAACTCAAAAAAATGCATCTTTACTTTTCTACGGTCTATATTCGATTCATGCGTTTAAAGTCGAATTAATTCACTTTAAAGGTAGAAAATCGAGACAGTTTGTTAAAAAACCGTTCAAAACTTGAAAATTTGGCGCGTAAACCCCCATTTTTTTTCTTAAAAAGATGCCTTTTTTGCTCTAGTTTACGTTGATATGTATTTTTACATACTTTTATTCAACATTTACTGTGAAAAATTCATAAAACATAGAAAAAATATAAAAAATGCCCCTTTTTTACTCAAAGAATATAGCCGGGTAAGATAGTCGAATCGGCCCCCACGGCAAACCCTTACAATATATCATTCAAAAGGGCATAAAAAAAGAAAATTTTTGGCGCAAACCGCAGCTCCCTATTCCTTCCCTAGGGACCCTAGGGCCTAAAATAATGATTTTTCAACTTTAATTCATATCTCAGAACCTATAGGAGCTATAGACATGCGAAAAAAATATAGACGAGCTACAAAAATGTAGCTCGTCTATATTTTTTTATATTACTAGTTTCTCTCAGCGCACAAGCGCGCGCAATTGTATTATATTATCTAAAACAAATATTGTCGAAGCTTCATCTAACCTACAATAAATTATATATAACCCTTTACCTTGCCGCTACATTTAGAGTTTCCTTTAAACTTTTGTGGTCATAAATTCATTGGTTTTGTTTATATACTAATAATTATTATTTTCATAATTTTAATCGGATAATTTCTAACACTTGATTAAATAATTCTTTTTTATCAAATCTATTCTCTAAATGTTTTAATTGCATTGTAATATAAAAATAAAAAATTCTAATTCAAATTTTAAATTTTGTTCTTCGACCAATCACATCACGAATAAAATGCTGACATTCTTTTTGGGTTCTCTCTTTTATCAAATTTAAACCGTTTGTGCCATTTTTTAACCTTAATTTTGCGATTTAAAAAAATCTAAGACAAACACCTCGCCAAAAAAATAAATGTATGACGTATTTTAAAAAATCTAACAAATCTAGAGCTGATCAAATTTTTTTTATATATTTATTTTTTTGGCAAGGTGTTTGTCTTAGATATTTTTAAATCGCAAAATTAAGGTTAAAAAATGGCACAAACGGTTCAAGTTTGGAGCTAAAAATAATATTAAAAAATATAGGTTAACAAACTGCATGTCTCTAGCTCTTATAGGTTCTGACATATGAATTGTTGAAAAGTCGCTATTTTAGACTCTAAGGTCCCTAGGGAGGGAATAGGGAGCTGCGGTTTGATAATGACATATATATTGTAAGGGTTTGCCGTGGGGGCCGATTCGACTATCTTACCCGGCTATATTCTTTGAGTAAAAAAGGGGCATTTTTTATATTTTTTCTATGTTTTATGAATTTTTCACAGTGAATGTTGAATAAATGTATGTAAAAATACATATCAACGTAAACTAGAGCAAAAAAGGCATCTTTTTAAGAAAAAAAAATGGGGGTTTACGCGCCAAATTTTCAAGTTTTGAACGGTTTTTTAACAAACTGTCTCAATTTTCTACCTTTAAAGTGAATTAATTCGACTTTAAACGCATAAATCGAATATAGACCGTAGAAAAGTAAAGATGCATTTTTTTGAGTTCTTTCAGAAAATATATATTTTGTTATACTTTTAAGCTAAAACGGCATTGAAAAGTCCTAAAAACCACGTTTTTTTCTAAATTTTGAGGTTACGGACGATTTACGTGCAGTAAAACTTCTTAAAACTGGAAAGACAAAAATTGTTCTCAAAAGAACAACTGAAGACAAGAATTTTACGCCAAACTTGGTTCCGATCGGATCATCAGAGGCCGAGTTATGAATTTTCGAAAAAAAAAAAAAAAAAAATTCGGGTCTTTCAGAGGCCTTGAAAAGTGAGTGGCCCACCTTGCCCCTTCATGGAATCACCCTGAAAAGTTGAGTTTTTCATGTCTTCATAACATACTAAAATTTAAGAGATAGATCTAGTCTGGTTTTCGAGGAATAAACGAAAAACTACCTCAAATTGTGGTTTTCCATTACGGGATGTTTTTTCAGATCCAAGAAGACATCTTATCCTGCAGTTTCAGCCGATTTGGCGTAGGGCAAATTTCGGCCAAATTGCAACCCCTTCAAAATTGAAAATATATTTTTTGAGTTTATATCACACATTTAATTAAATTGATTGCACATTTTATTAATATTGAAAAAAAAAGATGCAAATACAAATTTTGAAAACATTGTTTACTAACGATAACATCGACCTGAGTGGAATATACGTTCATCAAAAAACGACAAAATTCATTACTTGACGTCGATGGAGATCCCGGATCGCGTTAATTGTCGCGAGAATCTTTGTTCGGCCCGCAAGTCGAGTCAAGATTCTGCCAGATTCTGAAAATTTTAATAATTCTGATAAAAATAGCTCTTAATAAGTTGCAGCTCGTTCTCAATCATTGTACCTTGTTTTTTTTGGACGAAAATTTAGGTTGTTACTACCAACTCTTTATTTAAATGGCCCATTGCAAAATTGTTGATAAGATGGTATAGTAAGTAATTAGGCAATAATAAAAAATTAACTGGCACTCATTCTATAAAATTCATAAATGTTTTTAACAAAAAATAAACTTTTTAAAAAAGAATCAAACTTTTTCATATTTTACTTAGTTTTATAGAAATAAAATAAGATTAGTATCGAAAGTTCTTTTTAACTTCCTGATTGATAGCTGTTTTAATTTTCTTCGAATTTCAAGAAGACATTATAAACTCACTATGACTGTTATCAATGTATCTTATACTCGTATAAAATATATGGGTATGTGCCCACGCGCGTTTTTACTCACGTCACAGCTGAAAAAATCCATATGGAAATCCATGCAAGACCCCATACGGAAATCCATAACAGAATCCATATGGAATTCCGTATGGAAAATTGAAACAGATTTCTATATGAATTTCCATATGGATTTCCATATAGATTTTCAAAAGCAAAGAATTTTTTTTTTAATAATTTTTTTTTTCCAAATGTTTTTTATTATTTAATAATAATAAAAAAAAAATTGGCTAGCATAATTATTTTTATGCCTTTTTCCAAAATAATATTTATACATATCTTTTCTCTTTATCCAAATTTTTTTTTTTTTTTGAATTCAATTCTTTATATTTTGATTTTATTCTCATCGGTAAAAATTAATATTTTACAAACTTCATATTTTATTTTGATTATTAATAGTTATTGATACTTATATAATTTAATGTTTGAAGTCACGTGTTTTTCATTGTTTTTGTTTCTTTACCTCAAAAGTGAATACCGCTTGCTATATTTTTCTTTGTTTCTCACGATTCCTAACATCTTGCTCTATCAGAAAACCTGTTTTAAAAAAATATTCTAAGAAAATTGAATATGCAATTCAAAAATAACCTTCAAATTTTTACGAATTTTTATGCTTGGCAGAGCACTTCCCCCTACTGAAGTGTTGGAAACGATTATTTTTATGGCCCAGCGGATGGCTAATTTCAGAGTATTCAAGAGAAAAATTCCCGCCAGGTGAATAACTTCAAGTCGCAGCTGTCTGCATCGCTTAAGAGTAAGTCTGTTCGGATTTTTTCCTAGTGAATGATTTTTTCTATCTGCTACTCTGCAAAAATTTGTTGATCATTTTGTTTTGACAATGATTATTTGATTATGTTTAATATGAAGAATATAAAAAATAATTCAATCATCAATGCTTGTCCTTTTATCAAGGGCTGTATTAAATAAATAAATGCAATTACTTAAAGTGTAAGCACGAAACATTTTCTGTGTGTTAAGTTGGTGAAAACTTATTTTTTAAGTGTGGCACTTTATTAAAAAACAAAGGCCCTTTACAACAATGTTCAGAAATTTTATAGAGTTTTAGTTAAATAATTATGAATTTGAAAAAAGTCTTAATATGACTTCAATGTTTTTGAAAAATTTCTAGCTGTAAATTAAATAATAAATTTAAATGTTCATCTACATAAAATTTTTTTAAGTTATAAAGCACATAAGAATGAAATTTTTTTTGAAATCGTCATTTAACGCCGTCATAAAAAAGTGTATTGTTACTTTTGTTGAAGTAAAAATAACATTTTCTCTGATCGACCTCGGACCAGTCGGAAAATTTGCCGTTTTCATGCCGTGAAAACCGTTTTTTTGCCGTGGACTTATTTTCCGAGACATGGTGTGGCCCGCTAACTTGCAAAATAGTTAGCGGGACACATCATGAAAAATCGATTTCCCGGCGCGTACAAATTTTCTAAAAAGGCTCAGAATTTGCCGTGAATGAATTTCCCATCTCAACATATAAAAACTCGTATTTTCCGAATTTTCTTTTTTTTTCGCTGGTGTGGCTCGCTAACTTGATTTACCGAATTGACCTCTAAATAGGTTGATAACTTGAAATTAATCCATGCCGTGAATTCAGATTTTCCATCAATCTGAATTTTCCGGCCAAAACTGACGGAAATCCGAGTAAAAAAAATTTTAATTTGAAAGGAAAACTCCAGATTGCTCAAAACTTTTAAAAATAATGCGTAAAACTTTTATTTTGATTTTTTACCCTAAAACGCATGCGCTGTTATAAAATTTTCCGAATTTTCCTAACTTGTAAAGAAGTAAGCGAGCCCCGATTAGAAAAAAAATTTTTCCGACGCTTACTAATTTTCTAAATAGGCGCAGAATTTGACGTTTTTTGCCGTCAAAGAATTTTCAGTCAAATCATTTTAAAAATTATATTTTTTAATTTCCACGAGTTTTTTTTTTCTGTAGTGTGGCTCGCTAACTTGACTTCACTTTTGCATAAAAATCTAGACAGATTAATAAATGCTAATTAATAAAAAAAAAAACTTGACTTCACGATTTGACCTTGAAAGAAGTCGAAAATTTTAATTTTTTTAGGGCATAATTTGCCGTTTTATCTTTAAAAATTTGCCGTAAATTTGTATTTCCCATCGAATTAAATTTTCCGACCGAAATTATCGATTTTCTGAGTTGAAAAAAAAGTGAACTGAAAAATAACTCCAAATCGATGATGACGTTTGAAAATGATACAAAAATCTTTAATGTTCATTTGTCACTATGAAACGCGCACAGTGAAACAACTTTTCAAGTTTTCCGAAACTTTTTTAAAACTACTGATTTGTCGTGATTTTATATTTTCCATTGGAATCCACTTTCGGATAAAAATCAACAATTTTCCGAGACGAAAAAAATTGAATGAAAAAAAAACCTTCATTCTTGAACGTATTAGTAAAAAAAAAAATTATGTTACTATTTTTGGTTTCTTTCTGTAAAAAATACGTGCAGTATAAAAATTTTCCAAGTTATCCGAACTTGAAAAATAGTTTGTGATCCACATCTTGGAAAAGCTATTTACCCATGAGTACAAATTTTCTAAATAGGCTCGACAGTTCTTTTTTCGTAAAAAATTTTTAAAAAATTTTTTTAAATTCAGTAGTCGTTCTAAGAATATCTTTGTGTTTTCAACATTTCACGATTATTATTTTATAAATATGGCTTTTCCGTGGCAATTAGTTTGTAAACTAATGCCTTGTCATAACTAAATTCTTAAACCAATTTAATAAAGTCTTAATGTAAACATATAAATCAATGAGTTTACAAATAAGGTATTTATCTAATTAATTAACCATTCAAAAAATTAATTAATGTATCAATTACAATGCTAAAAATGTCTTTTCTACAATCAGAAAATGTAGTACTCCTAGTCCCTTTAAACTCGTATTTTTAATTCGAGTTTTCGGTTACTCGTACTGTAAAATAGTATATGGCACTGGTGCCAGGTCATCGTGACCAGGTCGTCACCAGGGCTCTTGAAGTAACTCATGCATCGCTTCGCGATTTTGAATTCACTACGACTTTAAAATAAACCCTGGTGAACACACTACACCCACACCTTAATATACTATTGTTAGTGCATGAAAAAAAAAATAATTTCCTCCTCGTGTGGAAATTATTGCACGAGCGAACCGAGTCTTATTATCGTATTAAGTGCGATAATCCTTGTAAGGATTGTTAGAGGTCTAAATCAACTATCTCGTATCAGATCAGGGAGATCGAAAAGAAATTCATAAAAATTACATTTTTTATGGGATTCTGAAAAATATATACATGTATTTTTTTTTTTTTTTTTTTTTAACGTTACATCATCAGTATGAAATTTTTAAGGCAATTTTATACTATGGAAATAAATCGTCAGTATTTCAAGAGTGACTGAAAATATTTAATTTTTGAATTTTCGCTTGTGAATACAGCTTTTTTATTCAAGATAAAAGTTATTAGTGTAGCTAAATTGAATTAATAATATTAAAGTAATTTATTAATTGTTTGAGTACAGACGTACAAAATTATCATTTGAATAAGAGTTTTTAAAGTTAAGTTTTTATAACTTTTTAAACTAAATCTAAAAGTGAGAAAGAGCAGGAAATAATGAAAACTCTAATCGAAAAACTAACGAATCATGTGCCTAGCAGGCGCGCAACAACGGGGGGGGGGGGGGAGGCGGAGGTGTCCGGACAACCCCTAAGCTAGTAGAGGACACCATTTACAGTTTCTTGTGGGTGTCCATGGAATTTGAAATCTCAAGCCCTAAACCCCCAAAACACTGGGCGCCCAAGTTCAACAAAAAATTGATCAGCTATCCCCCAAATACCCTGGGCGTCCGAGTTCAATAAATAAACTGATCTGCTATCCCCCAAGGTCTAGACCCCAAAAACCTTAGCAGCCCGAGTTGAATTATTTTAAAAATATGAGTGCATATTAGCTAACTTAAGCATGAAATAAATAATTTTCCAACGATACCTAATTACGCTGCACTGGTGCAATTATATCATCAAGTTGTAGATCTGAAATTTTTAACTCCAAAATGACGTGGTTGACTAGGAAAACGCTATTAGTTTTCACTTATTGTTTAACTCTTTGTTTGCAACATTATCAACAAATTTTTTTTTTTTAACTATAAATTAAATGCTTCTACAAATGTCACATTTCGAGAAAAGTGTAAAAATTTTCGTTTGTTGATTGGTTATTTTTTTTTTTTTTATCTTATATTTTTTTTTTTATCACTTTATAATATTTTCAAGTGATGTAAATAAAAGTACACCACAACCTTTTTGTAAAACAAAAAAAAAAAAAAAAAAAAAAACACTTTTTTATGGACTTGATATTTAAATATAAAGTACGCTTAACTTTCAAGTTATTCCACTCGGTAACTAGAGTTTTGGGAAGTTTAGAGCTTGAGGGATAACTGATCAGTTTTTTTTATTGAACTCGATGCCCAGGGTTTTGGGGGTTTAGAGCTTGGGGGATAGCTGATCAGTTTTTTTGTAGAACTCAATGCTCAGGGTTTTGGGGGTCTAGAGCTTGAGGGATAGCAGATCAGTTTATTTATTGAACTCGGGCACCCAGGGTTTTGGGGGTCTAGAGCTTGGGGGATAGTTGATCAGTTTTTTTTTGTTGAACTTGGGCGCCCAGGGTTTTTGGGGTCTAGAGTTTGGGGATAGCTGATCAGTTTTTTTTTTGTTGAACTCGGGCGCCTAGGGTTTTTGGGGTCTATAGCTTGGAGGATAGCTGATCAGTTTATTTACTAAACTCAGCCTTTTTTTTTTTTTTTTAAACGTCAATTTTATTGAAGGCGAGGGGGGGCGGGGTTGACCTCAGGACACCCCCTAACTGGAAGGAGTTGTTGCGCCCCTGGACTGAGCTAGTAAATAAAATCTCAACCTTTTCTTCAGCACACGTGAGTAAGTCAATCATTTTTACACTATTTCATCATTCTTGTTAAAAAGTACTACCGTATAAGTTTACCACAGAAAAGCTTGAAAAAAAAAAAGATTATTGATTTTAAAAGAAAATAGAGTCAGGTAACTGAA
The DNA here is from genome assembly GCA_038277355.1 of Encarsia formosa. NCBI lineage: Eukaryota > Metazoa > Arthropoda > Insecta > Hymenoptera > Aphelinidae > Encarsia > Encarsia formosa. Next base: position 45,774,450 of record CM076186.1, on the reverse strand, counting down.
CCTAATTTGGATACTTGAGCCTAATTTTCGTTCATCATTTGGTTTAAAAAAACGATCTCGATAAATGATTTAAAATATTAATTTGTTTTATAAAAATTTTTTCATTAAAAGATTCGTAACAACACGAAGTTGTTTAATATAAGGACAGGTAGTCATCTTTAAATGTCGGCGAGAAAGATGAGACAAGACGAAGACGAGAGCAAGACTGGTAATTTTTGATTTGTCTAGACTCGAGTCAAGACTGACTAATGGTACGTCTCATCTCGTGGCACCCCTAAACTAAAAATTTTTTTTTAAGATTTAATTTTTTTCGACTCAGAAAACGGTTTATTTTTGTCAGAAATTGGACTGCGATAAAAGGTATGAATTTACGGAAAATTAGTAGATAGTGGGCGGAAATTTTTTTCTTTAATAGTTTTTGAGTAATCAACTTCTGTCAAGGTCAAAGCTTGAAGTTAAGCAAGCTACACTAACAAAACAAAAAATTCGAGAAATAATTTGTTTCAAAAATTTAGATGGTTAATAATTTTATCGAAAAAAAAGACGAATTCCGTAACTATTTAGAAAATTTGCAACCATAAAGAATTTAATTTTTTGGAATGCGGCTTGCTAACTTTTCGAAAAATTAGTAAATTAGAAAGTACGATTTAAGAACGGTTTTCATGACGTTGCGTACAGCAAATTTGGAAATGACTGAAAAATGCTGCGCTTAGGTTTTCAATTGACATTAAACGTGTGAAATTCATAGTAAATAACGTATCTGTACCTAGATGTCATCGATTTGGAATTATTTTTTCAGTTCACTTTTTTTTCAACTTAGAAAATCGATAATTTCGGTCAGAGAATTTGATTCGATGGGAAATATAAATTTACGGCAAATTTTTAAAGATAAAACGGCAAATTATGCCCTAAAAAAAAATTAAAATCTTCGACTTCTTTCAAGGTCAAATAATGAAGTCAAGTTAGCGAGCCACACTACAGAAAAAAAAACTCGTGGAAGTTAAAAAATATAATTTTTAAAATGTTTTGATTGAAAATTCTTTGACGGCAAAGAACGGCAAATTCTGCGCCAATTTAGAAAATTAGTAAGCGTCGGAAAATTTTTTTTTCTAATCGGGGCTCGCTTACTTCTTTACGAGTTAGGAAAATTCAGAAGATTTTATAACAGCGCACGCGTTTTATGGTAAAAAGTTAAAATAAAAGTTTTACGCATTATTTTTAAAAGTTTTGAGCAATCTGGAGTTTTCCTTTCAAATTAAAATTTTTTTTACTCAGATTTCCGTCAGTTTTGGCCGGAAAATTCAGATTGATGGAAAATCTGAATTCACGGCATGGATTAATTTCAAGTTATCAACCTATTTAGAGGTCAATTCGGTAAATCAAGTTAGCGAGCCACACCAGCGAAAAAAAAAAGAAAATTCGGAAAATACGAGTTTTTATATGTTGAGATGGGAAATTCATTCACGGCAAATTCTGAGCCTTTTCAGAAAATTTGTACGCGTCGGGAAATAGATTTTTCATGATGTGTCCCGCTATCTATTTTGCAAGTTAGCGGGCCACATCATGTCTCGGAAAATAAGTCCACGGCAAAAAAACGGTTTTCACGGCATGAAAACGGTAAATTTTCCGACTGGTCTGAGGTCGATCAGAGAAAATTTTATTTTTACTTCAACAAAAGTAACAATTCACTTTTTTATGACGGCGTTAGATGACGATTTAAAAAAAAATTTCATTCTTATGTGCTTTATAACTTAAAAAAAATTTATGTAGATGAACATTTAAATTTATTATTTAATTTACAGCTAGAAATTTTTCAAAAACATTGAAGTCATATTAAGACTTTTTTCAAATTCATAATTATTTAACTAAAACTCTATAAAATTTCTGAACATTGTTGTAAAGGGCCTTTATTTTTTAATAATGTGCCACACTTAAAAAATAAGTTTTCACCAACTTAACACACAGAAAATGTTTCGTGCTTACACTTTAAGTAATTGCATTTATTTATTTAATACAGCCCTTGATAAAAGGACAAGCATTGATGATTGAATTATTTTTTATATTCCTCATATTAAACATAATCAAATAATCATTGTCAAAATAAAATGATCAACAAATTTTTGCAGACTAGCAGATAGAAAAAATCATTCACTAGGAAAAAATCCGAACAGACTTATTCCATCTGCGACTTGAAGTTATTCACCCGGCGGGAATTTTTCTCTTGAATACTCTGAAATTAGCCATCCGCCAGGCCATAAAAATAATCGTTTCCAACACTGCCCTAGTAAAAATATATGATGCATACTCACATGCGTACGCACGTGCTGTTAACGTTCAGTAAATTTTTTTTTTTAAATAACAACTTTATTATTTTTTAAACAGTAAACAACAAGGTAACAGTTATAAGTTCAACATCAAAACTTAACTTGTCTCTGCCCTCTGGTCAGCTTGCAACCTGCACGAACTCTATCATTGTGAACCTTTCTCCTGTTCTCGGCCATCACTCAGGCATGTTAATTTAGGTGAGGTCTTAGGTTAGGTACCTAAGACGGCCTATGACCTAACTCAAATTCGAAAAGTGGTTGGTATACTACTCTATTACAGAGCGCAGTATTAATAAGAACGAATAAGAGATATTGAAAAAATAAATAATCAACCGACAAGCCTTAAACCCCAATAACGCTGGAAAAAGTAATAAACAATTATTTGTTAATAAACAGATGGCTAACCTTCAAGCTGTAAACCCCAATAACGCTGAAAAAAAGAGAAAATAAAATATTAATTATCAACAAATGACTAACCGACAAGCCTTAAGCCTCAGTAACGCTGAAAAAAGTAATAAACAATTATTTGTTAATAAACAAATGCCTAATCTTAAGCTGTAAGCCCCAATAACGCTGGAAAAAAGGAAAAAAAAATTTTGATTATCAACAAATGACTAACGGACAAGCCTTAAACCCCAATAACGCTGAAAAACGTAATAAACAATTATTTGTTAATAAACAAATGCCTAACCTTAAGCTGTAAGCCCCAATAACGCTGGAAAAAAGGGAAAATAAAATATTGATTATCAACAAATGACTAACCAACAAGCCTTAAACCCCAATACGCTGGAAAAAGTGATAAACAATTATTTGTTAATAAACGAATGGCTAACCTTCAAGATGTAAACCCCAATAACACTGGAAAAAAGAGAAAATAAAATATTAATTATCAACAAATGACTAACCGACAAGCTGTAAACCCCAATAACGCTGGAAAAAGTGATAAACAATTATTTGTTAATAAACAAAGGGCTAGCCTTCAAGCTGTAAACCCCAATACGCTGGAAAAAGTGATAAACAATTATTTGTTAATAAACAAATGGCTAGCCTTCAAGCTGTAAACCCCAATAACGCTGGAAAAAGTAATAAACTATTATTTGTTAATAAACAAATGGCTAACCTTCAAGCTGTAAACCCCAATAACACTGGAAAAAAGAGAAAATAAAATTTTACATATCAACAAATGACTAACCTTCAAGCTGTAAACCCCAATAACACTGGAAAAAAGAGAAAATAAAATATTAATTATCAACAAATGACTAACTGACAAGCTGTTAACCCCAATAACGCTGGAAAAAGTGAAAAACAATTATTTGTTAATAAACAAATGGCTAGCCTTCAAGCTGTAAACCCCAAAAACGCTGGAAAAAGTAATAAGCAATTATTTATTTATAAACAAATGCCTAACCTTCAAGCTGTAAACCCCAATAACACTAGAAAAAAGAGAAAATAAAATATTAATTATCAACGAATGACTAACCGACAAGCCTTAAACCCCAGTACCGCTGGAAAAAGTGATAAACAATTATTTGTTTATAAACAAATGGCTAACTGAAATTACCTAACTCAAATTCGAAAAGTGGTTGGTATACTACACCATTGCAGAGCGCAGTATTAATAAGAACGAATAAATTAATTTTAAAAAATAAATAATTAACCGACAAGCCTTAAACCCCAATAACGCTGGAAAAAGTAATAAACAATTATTTGTTATTAAACAAATGGCTAGCCTTCAAGCTGTAAACCCCAATAACGCTGGAAAAAGTACGAAACAATTATTTATTTATAAACAAATGCCTAACCTTCAAGCTGTAAACCCCTGTCGTGTATCAACCTTTAACACAAATAATAATACTAATAATAATCATAACCAATACCCATCACCCTTCTAAGTTGCGCTAACGACTTTTCGAATATTCTTAATTACTCCCGCCGAAAGAGTGAGGAAGGGGGCCCGTCGCGAGCCAAGCTAAAAGCTCGAGCTAATTGGATGCAGCTCCGATCCTTAAGTCCTAGGTGGGGATAATCGGCGACCTCCCGGCTCGCGCGAACCTCAAACTCTCTCTCTCGTTCCCGACACCAAGCGACCCGGAGGCCAGCGCAAGCCGAAGGTCGCAGAGGCACACCTGGACGGAAGGAGCCGGAGTTCCACGGGCTTCGACAGGCCACTGTATTCGACAGCCCTGACACGTGGGTCAACCATAGGGATCACCGGGCTAGAAACCCGGACCCCTCTCCGTCTAGCCTAGGTTCGCACCTAGTTACAAGTAAGATTTTTTATTGTTAATTTATAACTTCGTCGAAGGACGATAAACTTGATTCGTAAAAATTTCTATTTTATAATTATTAATAATAAAATTTACATTAACTTTAAAAATTACATTTATTTTTCCCCAAATAAATCCCACCCAAGACAAGCGAAAAGGGTGACGAGCAGATTACTGCGTAATCTGCTCATATCGGGTAAGTTCCCACTTAAATTAAATTAAACTCAAATATAATTAAATAATTATTGTCACGTTAGCACGCGACATAAATGGCATCCCTTGTGGGGAACCATACCTGCCTTTTCGCTTAAGCTCTTTGGTTGGATCTTGTTTTGGGAATTTAAATTTATTAAAATTAAAAATAAATTACTTAATTTAAAATCTGGTTTAATTAGTTCGTGAAAATCAGAGCTGAAATTTTATTTCATCATATTTTTCGTGTTCGAGAATTTCAAGGAGAAAGTTTAGCGACTTATTGCTGACGCGCACATTCTTTGTTTCTTTCATTCTTTCAATCGCCGTTCATTTCTTTCAATTCGCTTTTACGAAGACTCCGAATAAAATTTGTTTCTTTTGTTTGACGTGTAAATTTTATTGTTCGATTCGAAAACTTTTGTTTGAAAATTTGCTACCCACTTTGTTTAGCTCATCGCCCCGAACAGTAAACTTTTCTTTCAACCTCCTCTCGGACTCTTGTCGTTCATTGATAAAACTTTATTAGGCCCTATTCGAAGATGGCAGGTGCAAATTTGACACTAGATGAAATAGAAGCCCTCACGGACGAAACCCTGAAAACCCGGGCTCGACTCGAGCACGGCCGCCGCATGGCTGAGAATATGTTGGTCATGGCCGCGACCCTGAACGAGTCTCGTGCCGCGTTCGCGAACTTGCAAGCTTCCGCCCTGATGCAAAGCGCCCTCGCATCCATCCCTTTTTATTCAGGTAATTCTCCCCTGCGAGTTTGGCTCCAGGATGTCGAGAATTATGATAATCGGTTAGCAGACCCAGAACTTAAAGGAGTGTTTTTGCAGGGAGTGATTTCACGCCTGACCGGCAAGGCGAAATCAAGCATTGAAGGCAAGACCTTTAATACCCTAGCGGACCTCCGCACACACCTCACAGATAGATTTAGCCAAAAGCGTTCTCTTTCGTACTACCTTAATTTAATATCGGAGTCGTATATGAAACAAGGCGAATCCGTGCTAAACTTCTTTGATCGTCTTTCATCCATAGTTCGCGCCGCCACAAAGTTGAAAAACGAAGGTGCGGCCAACGATCAAATTAAGGAACACAACAAGACCCTGTTTGAAGATTTGGCTAAAGAATACTTCATACGTGGTCTGCCCTCGGCTATTCGTAACCAAATGGCTACACACACCCCGGCAACGTTCAACGATGCCCTGGACGCCGCTGTTAGCGCGGAGGAGTGGGTAAACATTGGGACGACTAACCGTGCGGACATCGAGTACTCGCCCTCGCCACGACCACCCCGGTCGCGATCTCCGAGTCCGTACCAACGCCCTCAGACTCCGGATCGAGAAACTTCTTCGAGAAATAACGTACGTTTCTCAGATTTTGACGACCCCCGGAATTACCATCGCACCATCCCTTATTCTTATGACAGAGATGATACCCGAATGCCCAAAACTGTTATGTACACATCGGATGGTAAGCTAGACGCCCACCCGTCTCTTCGCTATGACCAGCCGACTGGCATACTTAAACCCCCCGAAAGGACTAGCAGACCCGGTCGCCCAGGTTCGCCGAACGATCGACCCAGACCCGAAAGCCCTGGGAACCGATATCAAAATTATGATAGACCGAGAGAACCTTCACCCTACCGAAGTCAAAACCCTTATTTCGCTCCGCCCTCGATGCATTACTACCCACCGCCACTACCTTATTACTATCCCCCAATGTCTATGCCACCGTATCAAATGCCCTACGCAAACCCTTATGCTTATGGGTACCCGCACGACTCGCGCGGTCCAAACCCATCACCCAGACATGCATCCCCTGGTCCATCAACATCTGCGAACAACCCGAATATCCCTCGCCCGGTTACACCTACAAAGCCTGCGACTGTAGACTCTCCTGATAATTTAAACTGGGGAGCAGCTCGCCAGAACGGCGCCCAGGCGAGCTACCAACACCCGGAGCGCCGGTCAGTGAAAACATACAAGTCCGGGAAGTACGACGAATCGTCGGAACAAGGGGCGCACCATCAGTCAAATTAAACCACCCCTGGTTCAATAAGGGCAATATCACCTGCTCTGCAGCGCTTTCTAACGAGGTAAATTTGATAAAAACCTCAGTCCTTAAAGACTCCGCATACTATCTTGAAAATCCCCCTCTCACGATACAGAGTGAAGACGGAGATAAAACAGAGTCCACTGGCCGAGTACCCTTAAAATTTTACAAACAAAAACTTTTATTTTACCTTGTTGGTGACGACGCCCCATTTTCTCAAGAGGCCGTCATTAGCAGAAGATCTTTAAAAAAACTCCGAAAAGCAAGTTTATTAAAAACAAAATTAGCTGAAAAGATGCGGAAAGACTTCCCAGATTCCCTTTTTGAAAATCTCTCTTCCGAATCAGACTCCTGCTCCGATTCTGGATCAGAATCCGAAAACTCTACCCAAAAATCTTGGGACACCTCTGAGACTCCCTCCGACTTCAGCCCAAACTCTGAGTATCAATCCCCTCAAATATTAGATCCCAAAAACCCAGGAAATTTGTTTAAAAAGGGGAGGAAACGATCTTACGGTACCCCTAAAATGACTATTACAAACGAGATATTTCCAACCGGAAAAGGTAGAGTCCTTATCGACACGGGCGCAGACGTGAGCGTGATAAAAATTCAATCTCTAAACCCTACGTACCCTATTGACAGGTCACGAGTGTTGCAACTCACCGGGATCGGAACCCAGCCCGTCTACACACTCGGTACCGTCCTCTTTTGCGAAAGCGGGAGAACCCATCGAATGCACGTCCTCCCCGAACAATCCTCGTTAAAGGATGATGCCATTCTAGGATCCCGCTACTTGCATAATGAGAAAGGCCGCATCGATCTGGCTAATAATACTTTGATCACACAAGATAAAACCCGAACTATCTCTTTCACAAGTGCATCAGATAGTAGCGACTCGGAATCCCAGAATTCTGACGACAGGCAGAGTACCCAAAATCATACACCTTCTACTACCTGTGATGCTCACCCCACATCTAGTAAAATTCCACCTACAGTTTTTCATTATAGGGCTCGTCGACTGAGAGGTAAAGCCCTTCGTACTAGATACGTCTTGCCAGCTCGCGCTAGAGTCGCGATCGAAGTCCCCGTTACGCAGAAATCTCCAAAAGGGGAGGCGTACCTACCCCAAATTCAGACCCCTACGGGAATTTTTATCGGAGAAGCCGCGGTGACTAACGAAAATGGCTCTTGTTACGTCTTAGCCGTGAACACTAAAGAAGAACCCCAAGAAGTTGAAATCCCAGTTCAGGATCTGTACCCTTTCGAATTTGATGACTCTGAAGACTTCTTCGAATCTGAAGGTGAAGGAACCCCTTGTCTTCCTGAAGAAAGAGTCCCCAAAATCATTGAACTTCTAAAAAGAGAACACCATGATTCCGAATCTTTGGCTCAACTTCAACGAGTAGTAGAGAAGTTCCCCTACCTCTTCATGCTACCTGGCGATGATCCACCTCGCACACACCTAGTGCAGCATAGTATCCCTTTAAAAAACGACACACCCATTTATACCCGTCAATACCGCTATCCTCCTATGCTACAAGAGGAAGTTAAGAAACAAATTAACGAGATGTTGGAGAAAGGAGTCATCCAACCATCTTCGAGCCCTTGGAATTCTCCCCTCTGGATAGTCCCTAAACGCCCTGGCCCAGACGGTCGAAAACAACATCGCCTTGTGATTGATTATCGTAGAATCAACTCTTTAACGATCCCAGATTCCTATCCACTCCCCAACATTCAGGAGATCTTGGAATCTCTGGGAAAATCAAAATACTTTTCAGTCTTCGATTTGGTAAACGGGTTTCATCAAATTCCCATGAACCCTGACGACAGAGCTAAAACTGCTTTTTCTACCCCTTACGGCCACTACGAATTCACAGCAATGCCCTTTGGGTTGTGCTCCGCTCCACCTACTTTCCAACGACTCATGGATACAATTATGACAGGGCTTCAAGGAGTCGAACTATTCGTCTACTTGGACGACCTAATTATCTTTGCCGATTCCCTGGAGACTCACGAGCGCAAGGTTAATGAAGCTTTTCAAAGGCTGTTCAACGCCGGACTGAAGCTAAAAATAGAAAAATGCGAGTTTCTTACCCCTGAAGTCAAATACCTCGGTCACCACATCGACCAATTTGGAGTCAGACCCGACCCCGGAAAAATCGAGGACGTCAAAAACGCCGCTCCTTTAAAGAGCGCACATGACGTCAGATCTTTCCTTGGGCTCTGTAGCTATTACCGGCGATTCATCCATCACTTCGCTGATATTGCTAAGCCCCTTAACGACCTCCTTAAAAAGAACGTTAAATTTTATTGGGAGTCTGAACAACAAAACAGTTTTGAACGGCTCAAAGAAGCTCTATGCTCCGCACCCGTTCTAATTTGCCCCGATTTCTCCCAACCTTTCATTCTTACAACAGACGCAAGCGCTTACGCCATAGGCGCAGTTTTAAGCCAGGGAGAACCCAACAACGACCGCCCCATTGCGTATATGTCTCGAACTTTAAACAAACACCAGCAGAATTACTCTGCTACAGAACGAGAGTGCTTGGCCGTAGTCCTTGCCATAATGCACTTCAGACACTACCTTTACGGTCGAGTCTTTTACGTATACGGCGACCATGAGCCCTTAGAGTGGATTGACTCCATTAAAGACCCTATGTCTAGACTAAATCGCTGGCGAGCCAGACTCCGTGGTTACAGGTATATTTTTCGATACAAACCTGGTAAACAGAATACCAATGCGGACTGGCTGTCCCGAAATCCAATCGATAAAGAACATCCACCCGGAAAGGCCTCCACAATCACCCCCGGAACCAATCCACCCGCGAGCAAAATAAAATCCAAAACGATGCTGCCGATTCGGCACCCTAAACCCACCAAAACCTCTTTAGCTCGCGAAGCCCAGAACAAAAGCATGAGCGAAAAATCACCCACTAAGGCTGGTCCTCCAAGGAGAGGCAGACCAAAGGGGTCTAAAAACAAGTCACCGATACCTTTGAACGCTTCTGGTCAAGGCACCCTTCAAGGTGAAACCATAGCCTCCCGTCTAAAACTCAGACGCAACCAACGACTCACAGAGACCAGGGAAAAGGCACGCTACACAGAGCCTGAAACAGAGAGCACGACTTCAGAAGCAGAAAACTCCGAAAGTACCGAGTCAGACGTCTCCGACGTGCCCGTTCCCTTACGTCATAGATCTCTGCTTCCCAGTCTAGTAGACCCTTCGCCCACACCGACAACATATTCTGCCACCGAATTCGAAAATAACACCCCTGAGCAAGCCGCGCCAACCCTTGACGTGGACGAACTCGATGAGACAATGATACCGTCCGACGAATTCGAAGAGGTCGCCCAATTTGATAAATCGCCCCAGAGAAAGGCTTTCTTCGACACTCCTTCAAAAAGAGTAAAACCCTCGGTTGACGACGACTCTTCGTCATCGGATGAAGAAGACCTCAGTCCACCAGAAACGCAAAGTCGGAAGCCGAAAACTCCATCGCCCTTGAAACCCACAAACTTTACCCCGGAACAAAGGAACGAATTCATCGAAGGGTTCAATTCCCTTTGGTGGGATTCAGGAAAATGGGAAGAACTTCTAAAAACCACCGAACTAGGACCAAATTATTTCGAAGCAGACCACTCCGTCGCTCACAGTGACCCTGGTTATTTAGAAAATGATCTAATCGACCCCCATGATCAGCCTACTCTTAACAAAACCCAATCTCTGCTTGATTTGTCAAAATGGCAGCTGGCCGACGAGTCTGAATTAAGAACACCCTTGCTCTCGTCCACCATGATAACACCAAGAATACCACCTATGAATCCAGATCTGCTTTCTCAATCTAACGCTTTGCCTTTAGACGACACAAAGATCATGTCGAGCGAGGAATCCGATTCATCTGCGAGTTCCACGTCTACTATCCTATCTAAACACGATACCAGAGAACCTCGTAAATCTATCATCACCACCAAAAACGTAATTCCTACGCCGGTAACCGTCCCCCAGAGAACTCATGCGTCTGCCGATCAACTGGAAATTACCGAAACGAGAACAACACTTGATAACCTTGAAAACTCGATTCACTCGCACCACGACTCAAATGGTTCTGTTGATAATTTGAACTCGTTTAATTTAAAACCCCATAGCAATCTTTTCGTAAAACCCGACAGCATTCCACCGATAATACTACCTGACTCCAGTATTTCTGGAATTCACCCTGATCCCAGGAAAACCATGGTGATCAGACCTGTCAGAGAGTCCCTGACCGGTCACAAAGATAATATAATTCATTTCATACCTGCAAATTTAAATCTGAACACACCCAACAATCAATTGCTAAACGAGTTGAAATTAATCTCAAAAATCGACCTCAGTGACGCGAACCCGACGGTGGGTGACGTGCTCGTCTCCACAAACAGGGGGAGAACCATCTTTTCGTTAGTCGTAACCGAAACGGAGAAAACACCGATTAGACAAAGCCCTTTGAGAGAATGTTTTTATAACCTTTATCATTTGCTACTTGAAAGAGAAATAACTTCAGCCAGGATAGCACGAAAAGGCGAGCTCACAGACGCATTGCCCCGCGGTACCCTTTATCGGAAAATTCGAGACCATTTGGAAAATGTTCCCATGACCCTTACAATCTGTCTAGGATCCTGCGTGATACCGCCGCCCGAGTTGCGTGATACCATCTTAAAAGAGCGTCACGACAGCTTGTTCGGAGGACATCGCAAAGTTGAAAAAACTTATCGTAGAGTTAGGGAAAATTTTACTTGGCCCGGTTTACGCAAAGACGTAGTCGACTACATACATCGCTGTCGAATATGCCAAGAGTTTAAACTCATCGGTTATCGCACCAAAGAACCTATGGTAATCAGCGATTCTCCTGCAGAACCCTTTTTCAAGGTTGCAATCGATGCCGTTGGGCCTATGCCCAGAACAGTTAAGGGTAACGCCTACATCCTAACCATGCAATGTTTATTTTCAAAATTCTGTATCGCAGTCCCTATACCAAATTTAAAAGCCCTCACCGTAGCACAGACCTTAGCGATTCACCTCATAGCCACCCACGGAGTCCCAAAAATTATTCTAACCGATCAAGCAAAAAGCTTCAGAAACAGACTGCTCAAACACCTCGAAAGCATGTTTGACTGCAAGTTAAAAACCATGACATCCTGGCACCCGCAGTCCAATTCCTCGTTAGAACGAAGTCACTCTGTATTGAAAGACTATCTTCGAACTAACGCCCCCAAGTTTCAAGATTGGGATGAACTCGTCCCTTTCGCCATGATGGAATACAATTCATCCGTCCATTCTTCTACGGGATTCACTCCTTACGAGATCGCGATGGGTCGCAACCCCCGCACCCCTTCTGCATGCTTGGATGACTTCGAAAACGACACTTATAACGGCTATATTTACGACCTAGCTTCAAGAATAGCCGAAATTAGGGAAATCGCTCTGAAAAACTTAGAATCTTCAAAAATCCACAATAAAATGTATTATGACAAGTCCGCTAAGCCCCTTAAAATACAACCTGGAGAAAAGGTTTACGTAAATAAATTACCACGGAAGAACAAGCTTGACAAGTTTTACAACGGAGTCTTCGACGTTCTTGAAGTTCGAGATAATAACACAGCTTTATTGCGCAGTCAAAACGGCAAAACCATTTTAGTACACAAAGATCGTTTAAAAAAATTTTATTAAAACACATAATCATCATCTCGACCTATCTTCGACGTTTACTATTTCTACCTATCTATAGCTTTCCTATCATCAACAATTACAGTAACAAGCCGTGCTGAACCTGTTCGAACGCCCGATCCGAGAAAATGCTTTGGTTTGTCTTGTTGTTTTTGAGCTCGACCTTAGTTGACGTTGAGTGCAAAGACGAAAACCCATTATTTGAATTGAAAGATATCCACAACAACCCCGGGATTTATTTTGAGCACGTGGGAAAGGTGAAATTAATTAGAACAAAAGTGCATTTTGATATTTTCATGAATTGTCCGCCAATAGAGAGAGATTTCGACGTGGAGTACAGAGATTTCAAAATTTTTATTGATAAAATAGTAGAAACCCTCCCCAAAGAAGTCGTCCCAAACTCCGTTAGAGAATTAAACTTAAGACGGAAACTAGGCGATATTAAAGACCTACATCAATCCATACGTACTTACTTTATCCTACCAAAACCGAATCGCGAACCATCGAGCCGACACGCACGCGGAGCACCCATCGAAATAGGTGGTTGGGCCGCTAAATGGGTTTTCGGGATCATGGACGCCAAAGATAGAGAAATCATGACTGCAAATATAGACCAACTGTATTACAATCAGAAAAATCTAACAAAATTAGCCCTCGACACAACCCATTATATGAAATCCGAACTTGAAAACTTACACAAAGTTGGTGAAAGCAATGCAAAAGAGATGAAATACCTACTCGCTGTAATTAAAGAAATCTCCAAAAATTATTCGCTCAAAGAATACAACATTGATTACCTGAATATTTCCACCTGGTGGAATAAGTACGAAATCGAAATTGACGAATTGAAACACAGCTATGAAACGCTGTTAGAAGTGCTGCAAACAACAGCCCGCGGTCACCTGCACCCCTTGATTTTATCCCACTCACAAATTACAGATTTGCTTACTAAAATTAACCACTTGAGCAATATTTATAAACTCCCGAATGCGACTGAAATCACTACTGCATCATATCTGTTCGAAATAGCAAAAACAAGTGTATTCATAACCGATGGAAAACTCCACGTCTCTCTAAAATTACCGCTTTTAAACAATGAAAATTTAGATCTTTACAAAATTCATAGCTTTCCGAACCCCATAGATCTGCCCCTTAATAATTCCGGCTATGTGGCGATTCAACCAAGATCGAAAAATATTATTATTTCGGAAAATTTGAAAATGTATGTCCTCGTGAATAATGAGTTTTTACGATCGTGTCTAGACCACGGAGATTCAAAATTATGTGATGAATCTCTGCCCCTAAGAGACGCAGGTCCAGACGCCCCCTGCGAGTATTCAATGTTCAAAAAGGCAACACCAACCTCAATCAAAACATGCCAGACAATTATAATTCCAAAAACCGACATTATTTTTACCCCATTACTTGCTTCCAACATATGGTTATACACCACCATAAAACCGACCACCCTCGCTATAACCTGCCACGGTCAACCCCGTAAGGAACTCGATATAAACGGCACAGGCTCCCTTTACCTATCCGGGAGTTGTACCGCACACGCCCTCAGTGTCACACTTCATGGCTTGCAAAAGATTTCTTTCCAATCTGAATATAAGTATGAACCCAACTTAACCGCAGAACTGAAAATCGTCAACCCGACTATCCACGAACTAGCAAAACAATACCCTTTAGAAGCAAAGCAAGAATTTACAGAATCACTCCAAAAATTTGACCCTACCCCGCTCAATGAAATAGAAAACAAACTCAAATTAATACATACAAAACGCATAGAACAGAGTGAATCGCATTCAATCCTAGCATTCGGCCTAGGATCGTCGATAATTATTACATTGATAATAAAATACGTTCTTGATAACTTCAATTTTCTGGAAAAGCTTTGGCCCATTCTCTTCTTCGCCTGCAAAAAAGAAAAACGTAATCAGAATCAAATAGAATCCTTTCAATTATTAAATCATAATATATGTGCAAACTGCCACCAGACCAATACTAATCCTGGTAGTCAAACCCAAAAATCCGAGAGTATAGATCCAACGGTGCCAAACGAACTGCCCAAAATCGAAAATCCCACAATGCAAGAATCAAGCACAAGCAACCAACCGTCTGTACCCACCAAAGGTAAAGAATCAGCGACCACGCCGCCCCGTGACGGATACAACGTCAACGAACACTGAAAAAAAAAAAAAAAAATAAATAAATAAATAAATAAATAAATAAATAAATAAATAAATAAGAAAAAAAAAAAAAATAAATAAAATAAAATAAATAAATATATATATATACACACACACACTTTTGATCGAATAAATACAAGCAAAACACTATACATAATTATCCTTCTTTCCTGCCCTTTCGGAATATTTTTTTTCTGGTTCATCCAGCAAGTTCACGCAGCCGCCAACCGTACTGTAGTTCTGCACTGCTGCACGATGGCCCCTGCAAAATGCGCACCCGCCACACACCACCCTAACTGCGTACTGCACAACTTGAACTGCAAATAATTCAAAGATCAGTGAAACTGAACGTCAATTATTTATTACATACCTTGAACTTTAACGAAATTATTGTCTTCCAATCACGTCAGCAAACTCGTTAAACTACTTCAAAACCATCACCGGACAATTAATTCGTCTTAACAACAAATTACTTTTCACAATTTATTATTTATAATCACCTCATGTTAATTTCACCCGATTTCACGTATTTGTTTATTCGAAACTCTGATTACACGAAAATAACCTTAACAAATAATTCTAATTATTTTAACTATTTACTACTTGCTTAATTTTACTTTACCTTATATTACACGTTTTTTTTAAATAAAATAAAATTTAAATGAAATCTAAATCTGGGAATAATTTTAATATACGAATTATAGTTTGTTAATCCCTCGTCTAAGTTTGAATTACAATAACTGTCCTTGTAAACTAACCACGTGCCAAGCCAAAGCCTACTGCACTACTAAAGCAACGTCAACTAAAGTATAGCTTAATTACGACATGATAACTAAGCACTGCGTTGCCAGCCGCGACGCACACACCATGAAAGCAGCAGCCACACACACGTACGAGATAGCCGCCCGATACTGTTACACCTTCGTGCGATAATCACAATATTATCACTACACGAGATTCTTCAACCGCAAGGAAATTAAAAGTGAACAGTGAATATATAGACTTTACAGACTACAGACTTTTATTTTAAATTTATTTTATTACATGACCTAAAATTTTTATGATTATTTAAGAATTATTTTTACTGCGAACGATTTTCACAACATGAAAATACCTATCATTATTATTTAACTTATTCTAATCAAATTTTAAAAATTGACTTTTCAATTAAAAATTATACTTGTTAATAATCATCTTTCTTTTCTTTATGCGTATATTCGAAAATTTCATAACTATGTCTACATTTTTTTTTATCGTTAAATAGCTAATAATCAAATAATTGAATAATTAAAATCGATTAATTTTTTTTTATTTTTGCAATAATGTACTTACTCCGTTTTTTTTTCTCTTTACGGCAACCTATTGATTGATAAAAATCTAAAGACTTGGGACCTGTCTACGTGATAATTGTGAACCTTTCTCACTCTTAGCATTTTATAATATCTGATATATTTTTTTTTATCAAAGCGCGAACGCAACAACTCCAACTCCAACTCCAACCCAAAACCAAAAAAAAAAAAAAAAAAAAAAAAAAAAAAATTTTTCTTCTCATTTATTCAGTCTTCAAAATGAAAACCGTCATTACCAGAATTCACCGCTGATGATGATTATATTGTTAACAATAACAACTATGATTTTTCAACAATAATTGATAAATCTAACCGATCAAATCAAGACCAATTATCGACCTTCTTGGTCATAAACCGATTTATTAATCGGTAGCACCACAAACAGTGCTCTGATTGATCATAGTGCAACACGAGCTGAATGCACCGCCGCTATAAACGCATAGGTCATTCAAACGCGTCATGCACACCCTCTAACACTAGCCGCTTCGATATTGTTTAAAATCACACTTTCAAAATAAGGTCGATACACCTTTCTATCTTCGATAAAGGACTGCACTTCCTTAGTTGCGCAGCCCTGCAATGTTGAGGACAACAATGGACTAAGAGGGGAGGCATGTCGTGTATCAACCTTTAACACAAATAATAATACTAATAATAATCATAACCAATACCCATCACCCTCCTAAGTTGCGCTAACGACTTTTCGAATATTCTTAATTACTCCCGCCGAAAGAGTGAGGAAGGGGGCCCGTCGCGAGCCAAGCTAAAAGCTCGAGCTAATTGGATGCAGCTCCGATCCTTAAGTCCTAGGTGGGGATAATCGGCGACCTCCCGCCTCGCGCGAACCTCAAACTCTCTCTCTCGTTCCCGACACCAAGCGACCCGGAGGCCAGCGCAAGCCGAAGGTCGCAGAGGCACACCTGGACGGAAGGAGCCGGAGTTCCACGGGCTTCGACAGGCCACTGTATTCGACAGCCCTGACACGTGGGTCAACCATAGGGATCACCGGGCTAGAAACCCGGACCCCTCTCCGTCTAGCCTAGGTTCGCACCTAGTTACAAGTAAGATTTTTTATTGTTAATTTATAACTTCGTCGAAGGACGATAAACTTGATTCGTAAAAACTTCTATTTTATAATTATTAATAATAAAATTTACATTAACTTTAAAAATTACATTTATTTTTCCCCAAATAAATCCCACCCAAGACAAGCGAAAAGGGTGACGAGCAGATTACTGCGTAATCTGCTCATATCGGGTAAGTTCCCACTTAAATTAAATTAAACTCAAATATAATTAAATAATTATTGTCACGTTAGCACGCGACACCCCAACAACACTGGAAAAAAGAGAAAATAAAATATTAATTATCAACGAATGACTAACCGACAAGCCTTAAACCCCAGTACCGCTGGAAAAAGTGATAAACAATTATTTGTTTATAAACAAATGGCTAACTGACAATCAGTAAACCGCCATAACGCTGAAAAAAATATTTAGAATTAACAAATAACTAACCGACAATCCTTAAACCCCAATAACGCTGGAAAAAAGAGAAAATAAAATTTTTATCATCAACAAATTATCAACCTTCAAGCTTCACACCACAGTAACACTTAAAAAAAGAAAAATAAAATTTTTATCATCAACAAATGACTAACCAACAAGCCTAAACCCCAATAACGCTGGTAAAAGTAATAAACCATTTTTTAATCATCAAGAAATCGCTAATCCTCCAGCTTTAAACCCCAATAACGCTGAAAAATAGAGAATATAAAATATTCATTATCAAAAAATAATAAACCGATAAGCCTTAGATCCAAATACTGCTGGAAAAAAAAAAAACAATTAATTCTCAAGGAACAAATGGCGCAACTTAATGATTCTAAACCTGAATAAAACTGGAAAAAGGAATGTTAATTATTAATCGTAAGCAAATGGCTAACTGACAAGCTGTAACCTCCAGTAATATTAGAAAAAGTACTCAACTTATTTGGGGTTTAAGGATTGTCGGCTGATTATTTGTTTACAATCAATAAATAATATTTCGTTTTTCCAGTTTTATGGAGGTTCAAAAATCTTTTTTTGAGCCATTCATTTTCTATTAATTAAATTTTTACAACTTTATCGAGCGTTTTGGGGTTCAAAGTTTGTCAGTTATTCATCTGTTGGTAATATAAATTTTAATTCATTCACTGTTATTAGGGTTTAAGGCTTGTTGGTTGGCCGTTTGTTTATTAACAAATAATTGTTTATTACTTTTTCCAGCGTTATTTGGGTTTAAGGCTTGTCGGTTAGCCATTTGTTGATGATTAATATTTTATTTTCTCTTTTTTTCAACGTTATTGGGGTTTACAGCTTGAAGGTTAGCCATTTGTTTATTATTAATCATTTGTTGATGATAAAAATTTTTTTTTTCTTTTTTTAAGTGTTATTCGGGTGTGAAACTTGAAGGTTAGTCATTTGTTGATAATTAATATTTTATTTTCATTTTTTTCCAGCGTTATTGGGGTTTAAGGATTGTCGGTTAGTTATTTGTTAATACTAAATTTTTTTTTCAGCGTTATCGCGGTTTACTGATTGTCAGTTAGCCATTTGTTTATAAACAAACAATTGTTTATCACTTTTTCCAGCGTTACTGGGGTTTAAGGCTTGTTGGTTAGTCATTTGTTAATAATTAATATTTTATTTACTCTTTTTTCCAGCGTTATTGGGGCTTACAGCTTGAAGGTTAGCCATTTGTTTATTAACAAATAATTTTTTATTACTTTTTCCAGCGTTATTGGGGTTTACGGCTTGTCGGTTAGTCATTTGTTGATAATTAATATTTTATTTTCTCTTTTTTTCAGCGTTATTGGGGTTTACAGCTTGAAGTTTATCCATTTTATTATTAACAAATAATTGTTCATTACTTTTTCCAGCATTATTGGGGTTTAAGGCTTGTCGGTTGGTCATTTGTTGATAATTCATATTTTATTTTCTCTTTTTTTCAGCGTTATTGAGATTTACAGCTTGAAGGTTAGCCATTTGTTTATTAACAAATAATTGTTTATTACTTTTTCCAGCGTTATTGGGGTTTACGGCTTGTCGGTTAGTCATTTGTTGATAATTAATATTTTATTTTCTCATTTTTTCAGCGTTAGTGGGGTTTACAGCTTGAAGGTTAGCCATTTGTTTATTACTTTTTCCAGCGTTATTGGGGTTTACGGCTTGTCGGTTAGTCATTTGTTGATAATTAATATTTTATTTTCTCATTTTTTCAGCGTTATTGGGGTTTACAGTTTGAAGGTTAGCCATTTGTTTATTACTTCTTCCAGCGTTATTGGGGTTTAAGGCTTGTCGGTTAATTATTTATTTTTTAAAATTAATTTATTCGTTCTTATTAATACTGCGCTCTGCAATGGTGTAGTATACCAACCACTTTTCGAATTTGAGTTAGGTCATAGGCCGTCTTAGGTACCTAACCTAAGACCTCACCTAAATTAACATGCCTGCCATCACTGCTGAGTGCTGCTGCTGATCATTTGCGACCATGTGTTAGCAGTTTTTTTTTTTTTTTTTTTTAAGTTGTCACAGGGCTCGAATTAAGGAATTTAATTCCTCGGGAGACCGTGATTGAACACGAGAACCCGCGGCGATCGTCGTCTGCACTCCTCCGACCTGATGACAAAATGCACTTTCTGTGCACACGACAATCCATCGATTTTTCTTCAATACCTGAAAAGAGGGAGGAAGACGCGTACGCGAACTAATGTTTTTATTACGCGGCGCGGCTGCTCTCCTTCGTCGGTAGTGGCGTGAGTTTACGTGGACCGATCGCAGGAACACGGGTTAATTAAATTAATGATAAAATATAAATTTTAATAATTTTAATTAACAAGAAAAATAAATGAATCAAATATTTACATAATATCCCAAATTAATTCTATCTGATTGTTTACAAACAATCCAACCCGAATGACTCAAAGTCTTGATACGACGAAAATTAATTTCACAAAAATAAAGTTCATCGGTTGTGTTGTGGTTGCTACTAACACACCGACGCACACACACACTCTCGCGCTCGTCTGCTTGCTGCAGCGCGCCAAAAGAACAAAGGCGTGGACTAACTCCGATACAAAATCTAAGTACTTACTGTACTTCACGCTCACACTCTGACTCTAACTATCACACGAACAAATACTCAATGATTAACCGCTACGCGGACTTACTTTTCTAGCAGGTGCACCTTCGCTTGATTAAACAATAATAATGATAATTACTATTAGCCCGAATGGCTTCACACAAGACGACAATGCCTTCCAAGGCCGCACGCTGACTTTCCGTGAGATGTTTGCCTTCCCCGCTCCGATCCAATGACAACTGGATCACAGGAAAATCTACACAACTTCTCACTGATAACTTTATCTCACACAACCTCAATAAAGTTATCTAACAACACAAAAAAGTAAATAAGTATATTCACTCTCTGACACACGTGTGATCGCGCCAAGCGCCGAAATTAGAGTAATGCTGATCGGTAGATCTCGTCATCACCTGACTTACCGATCCGCATCTGCGTTCCATAACAGTTAGCGCCAAATTCGAATTTAATCAACGCGCTTGCTGTTACAGTCCCCTCTCAGAGGTGACGTATCCGGGATTCGTTACCTCGACAATCACAAGAACGCAGCTTACTTAAGTAGGGATTACGTCAATTCCCATATCGACGGTTCTTTCTCCAGTCTTGCGATCCAAGTTTCCAGCCAGATATTGTAATTACCGACTGTCTGGTTAATCAAGTCGTTGGGCTTACAATCGCCAAGCCCGTCATCCACGACTCCTAACCTTAAATAATTTTTTAGGTTTTTCTTGATTTAAAACCTCATTCAATCTCCAGCCGTCCAGCTCTCTGACCAGATAGCTTATGGCTGCATCAGTCAGATTCTTCCTCAGCAAACACTTGTCGGCCTGACCGGTTAACCTTGACTTCGTTAATTCGGTCATAACCACGGCTGTATCTTTGAGGTTAAATTTCTTAATAACCCACAATTGAATTTTCCAGATACCTGCTGCCATCTTATATTTACTAGCTTGCTCAGTATTTATCTGACCAACTGGACAAGCTTGGGTGCCATCTCCGAGTGATGGCTCGGCCGCAACTTTGGCGGAGTAGAATTTATAACTTTCTACTCCGCCGGTTGTTCGTTTTCCGGCCGTTCAGGACAACTAAACCTTATGTGCCCTCTTTGCCCGCATTTCCAGCACTTAACTGGAGAACCTTTGCCAGGACTTCCCTTACTTCCATCACTCTTACTCGATCCTGGAGATGAGCTTCTAGCCTCTTCGTCATCCGTCGACTTACGTCTTGCTTTGGTCCTTCTGGCCTTGTATGAACCTTGGTGCCTTGGATCCGTAGGCTTTCCAAACGACATACAATTAGTCTCGAGTTTGTTAAGCACAGCCTCGAGACGGGTAATAACCGAAGTCCCGGCAGACCTGCCTTCCACAGCCGTTGCGGCTATGTTAACTTTCGGTATTCTATTAGCTCGATCATCTCTATAAGCCAGATTAGGCCATATTGACGGAGACGGTGATGGAGGTGGCTTATACACCAATTCCATATTGGTAATTCTCTCGACCTCGACCGCTTGGCTTAATAAGCCTTTAATTGACTTAACCTCTTCACGCCTGATCTGTCTACGCAATCGAGGCAACATGTTCGTCAACATAAAGTCAATTTGTTCTCTCTCGGTCGGTATCGGTCTAATTTTTAGCAAATAAGACTGCAAGCATGTCAAGTAGGTTCGCACCGGCTCGTTTTCTCCTTGAGTCCGGGTTGTTGCTTCCATCCTTGCGGTCTGCTGGTAGTCTCCAACTCCGTACCACTCACGGGCTTCTTGACAAAAGTTCTCCCATGAGTTGATCGTGTCCCGCACGTTACGGAACCACGTAGCTGCTATACCGGTTATCATCATTGGTAATGCATCCAACAATTGAGAACCGGTCAAACCAGCGAGTCTATTGTATTCCTCTATTTGCAATAAAAATTTTTCAATACTAGATTCGCTATCGCCGCTGAATCTAATATTCCATCTTCGAACAATAATGCCGACGTCGACTGGCTTCATCGGGTTGCCTTGAGTCTGGATTGACTCCTGAGTGGCTAAATCAGCCGTCCGTCTCTGGCTTCTCAATTGTTCGAACTCGGCCTGCAAGGCCTTTATCTGCTCTTCCAACTTCTGTGCTCTGTTCTGCCTCAAAACTAGAGGACTTGAGCTATCTCTCGCGTTCCGCACTGACGTCTCACAGAAATTGACTCTATTGTGCGGTAACTGACCATCGGTCGAAATACTGCAGTCGTTCAACGAGGTCTGCAGTTCCGGCCTTATTGTCGAGGAAATGGGACCTCCCGTTCCTCGATTCCGATCTGGCTGACGGCACATGTTAGCCTCTACCGTTGCCAATCTGGCTCTGGTGTCCTCACTTGCCCTTTTCAGCATCTTAAGCTCTTCCGCCACCGATCTCATGACTTGGAGCACCTCGCTGTTAATATCGTCAACCTGGTCCGGTTGTCCATGTCCAACCAAATTCCCACCTTCCGGGTTGCTATCATGCGTCCGACTGCTCAAGTATTCCTCCTGGATTCTCGAAGCTGCCTCCCGGACCATTTCTTCTTCCATGAGAACAGCCAAGGAGTGTGTGCCACTCGTGGTGTAATTTGGATCTATTATTGTAGATCCAGATTTTTCCCACATTGTCGTTGCTATGAAAGTGGCTCTTAGACTTTCGCGTTTGATTTTAACTTCGCCCTCATCCTCAGACTCGGTTGCGAGGAAGTCTTCTGCTGAATAATTTCCTAACAGCCATTTCAGCAACCTTCCACTTTTTTCCATCAACGTACCTCCAGGCTTGAGCTCAAGCTCCTCTAAAGCCTCGGAAACGACATTTGCCCCTTCGGTCGCGATCCATGAAAGGATCAAGTCCTCCCTCGCAAGCTCTTGCGTCATAGCTGCGTCCTGCGTTACCTAGCTTACAAATAAAACGGTAACCTAACCCACGTGACAGTTTCTACACTCTCTAATTTATTAGTATTTCACAAATAACAAATTCCAATTATATTTCTGAGTTGTGTTGAAAGAAAAAAAAATAGAATAAAAAAAACAACTTGATCCATCAATCTCAACCAACAATCCTAAATGACCAAAAGGCCCACCAACCACGCTTGGTTTTAGCAAAAACTCCCGATTGGCTAAAAAAAAAAAACGAATTCCCCGTTGAAGCCAGGACAGAATCAAAATAACTAAAAAATCAATCGTTTTAACCCGTGTCAAAACCCGATTTTTCCACTCGGAAATATAAGTTACAGTTGTTACTGAACGTTGGTCGATAACAGCCTGCGAGTAAAATAATATTTTACAATACTTATACAATAAATTAATATTATTTAGCGCTCTACTCTCGCTACTGTCACGTATAGGTTCTGCGTGGTAGAGTACTTGCTTTCAAAAAAACAAACCAAAATCAAATAACACAGCTTGAAATATCTGCGTCGGAGTTAAATCAACAGGCCATGCCTTAAAAAAACAAAAAAAACCTACCGTATGACAGCACGGTTTAATCAAATAACTCCGACGTGAATTCAACTTCGAGTTGTTCAAATTCTCCAAAAAAAAATAATTAATAAAATAATTAACGGTCTCAATAAAAATCCAGCAAGTACTCGTACTCTACCACGCAATTAACAGGAAAAAGGAAACAAAATCTCACTTGCTATGCTATAAACTATAGCAGCAGCAAGCTCTTCGCCTTTGTTTATATTTTAAGATCCTATCTGCCGACCGGCCTTGAACCCCCCGCCGGACAGCGCACACCTGCGATCACTCACACAAACAGACTTCCGTCTCGATTAACTACCTACACGTTGTTGGGCGCCAATTGTCACAGGGCTCGAATTAAGGAATTTAATTCCTCGGAGGACCGTGATTGAACACGAGAACCCGCGGCGATCGTCGTCCGCACTCCTCCGACCTGATGACAAAATGCACTTTCTGTGCACACGACAATCCGTCGATTTTTCTTCAATACCTAAAAAGAGGGAGGAAGACGCGTACGCGAACTAATGTTTTTATTACTCAGCGCGGCAGCTCTCCTTCGTCAGTAGTGGCGTGAGTTTACGTGGACCGATCGCAGGAACACGGGTTAATTAAATTAATGATAAAATGTAAATTTTAATAATTTTAATTAACAAGAAAAATAAATGAATCAAATATTTACATAATATCCCAAATTAATTCTATCTGATTGTTTACAAACAATCCAACCCGAATGACTCAAAGTCTTGATACGACGAAAATTAATTTTACAAAAATAAAGTTCGTCGGTTGTGTTGTGGTCGCTATTAACACACCGACGCACACACACACTCTCGCGCTCGTCTGCTTGCTGCAGCGCGCCAAAAGAACAAAGGCGTGGACTAACTCCGATACAAAATCTAAGTACTAACTGTACTTCACGCACACACTCCGACTCTAACTATCACACGAACAAATACTCAATGATAAACCGCTACGCGGACTTACTTTTCTAGCAGGTGCACCTTCGCTTGATTAAACAATAATAATGATAATTACTATTAGCCCAAATGGCTTCACACAAGACGACAATGCCTTCCAAGGCCGCACGCTGACTTTCCGTGAGATGTTTGCCTTCCCCGCTCCGATCCAATGACAACTGGATCACAGGAAAATCTACACAACTTCTCACTGATAACTTTATCTAACACAACCTCAATAAAGTTATCTAACAACACAAAAAAGTAAATAAGTATATTCACTCTCTGACACACGTGTGATCGTGCCAAGCGCCGAAATTAGAGTAATTCTGATCGGTAGATCTCGTCATCACTTGACGTACTGATCCGCATCTGCGTTCCGTAACAGTTAGCGCCAAATTCGAATTTAATCAACGCGCTAGCTGTTACAAAGTCAAAGAAGAAAGGAACTGTATAAATATGGAAAATTCATCTAAATTATAAATTGATACTCAATTTAATTAAGTTAAAAATTTGAGATTGTTAATTCTTGGTGCTTTCTTGATTGCACAAATGTAGCTCATCGGAGGTTTTAGTGTACATGGCTTTGGACATTCCAAAAATGGATTTCAAATTTTTTAGTTGAGTTTTTATATTTACATTAAAAGAAAAAATTATAAAAACTTTTTCATTAAAAATATATAAAATTTTAAGATAATAGCAAACTAGTGGTAACATGTTTTTTGTTAATTCGGAAAATTTCAGGTACACGGATATGAGGTTCAGTTCGTCATAAATGTAAAAATAAATTCTTTATTGTTGAACTTATAACTGTTACCTTGTTGTTTACTGTTTTGAAAATAATAAAGTTGTTGTTATTTAAAAAAAAAAAAAACGTTAACAGCACGTGCGTACGTACATGCATACGCATCATATATTTTCACTAGGGCCATGCAATGAGTTGAAACTTCCGAGCTAAATATCTCAAAAATTAGCCCCGGTTGGGGTATAATATGTAAAATACCAACGTGTAGGGGACACAAAAAAACTAGCTCTGTGCAAAATTAGAAAAATTTTATAAGAAACACGAAAACTATAGGGAGCCACCTTAAGGCTACATTTTAAATCTTTTCATACCTTAAAAAAATAATCAATCAAATTTAAAAAAATCACAATTAATTATACTGTTTGGTTACATTAAATTATATAACTATCAATAACTATCAATAATCAAAATAAAAAGAATTGAATTAAAAAAAAAAAAATTTGGATAAAGTGAAAAAATATATACAAATATTATTTCGGAAAAAAGCTTAAACATAATGATGCTAACCAAATTTTTTTAATTATTATTAAATAATAAAAAACATTTGGAAAAAAAAAAGTTAAAAAAAAAATCATTGCTTTTAAAAATCCATGTGGAAATTCATATGGAAATCCATACGGAAATCTGTTTCAATTTTCCATACGGTATTCTATATGGATTCCGTTATGGATTTCCGTATGCGGGTCCTGCATGGATTTCCATATGGATTTTTTCAGCTAGGGTGTTTTAGCTTTTCATAAGTGTATAAAGAAAATGAAATGATTATTTGATTTAATAATAGATCATTTCTAAAAAATAGTTGGCGTCTAATTTTTTCATTTTTACATCGTCTTGAGGTCACTGAATTAAAGTCTAGAAATATTTATTAATAATTCAGAAGTACATTTTATATTTTCCATTTTCCGTTGTCATATTCTTTTTTTTTTTTTTTTTTTTTTTATGATTATGAATTCTCTATTTGAAATTCATATTTAAGTTTTTTCATTATTTAGAATTATTCGTCAAGCATCAAAATTTAAATTTTGATCTCACTGAATTATGAGGTCAACATGTGTCATATCTAACTCGGTAGCAAGTAATAATTATCAGTCGTTATATCACGAGTGCTCCAAAATTATCGAAAATTTTTCGACTGTTATTTGTTACAGTAACGAGGGGGGTAAGGTTAAAAATCACGACCGCGAAGCACGAGTGATTTTTTGCCAAACGGGCCCCTCGAGTTGCTATGACAAAAAAAAACTGGAGAAAATTTTTTTTCATACCTCCGGGACGAAAACACCAAATTCCCTCCCCGACTCGGAGCGGGACTTTGGGTTTTCCTCCCGTCGTTATGAAAAAAACATTACACACGACACTGGAAAAGTATTAGCAAATCCCTAGCAAACCCTTAACACCCTCGCCTTCGGCTCGGGCGTCAATTTGGGTTTGCTAGGGCTTGCTAATACTTTCCAGCGCCCGGTGTGTAATATACTATTCTAATTTTGGAGCACAGGGTGAAATTGCTGTCTTATGCACCGGATATCCGGCCTGGCCCCTCTGCACTCAAGACTTTCTATGGAAACCATAAAAAGTTAGCTTCAATAAATTACAAGCATTGGTCGAGTTTCTACCAACACCACCGGGTAGCGACCTATGCGAGCTTACCTATAAGCAAATTTTTAGAATTTAGGGTATAAAACTGAATTTGACCGTCTACTCTTGATATTAAATCTATCTTGCTCAAATGATTAGTAAAGTTAAATGATGTCATTTTAATCACCTGCTCTTTACCATAACTAGTCTCTCTCAGCGCGCAAGCGCGCGCAATTGTATTACTTATTATCTAAAACAAATTTTGTCGAAGCTTCATCTAAATTAACCTACAATAAGTTATATACACCCTTTACCTTTGCGCTACGTTCAGAGTTCAGTTAAACTTTTGTGGTTATAGATTCATTGGTTTTGTTTATTTACTAATTATTATTATTTTCATGATTTTAATCGGTTAATTTCGAACACTTGATTACAAAATTATTTTTTATCAAATCTATTCTCTCAATGTTTTAATTGAATTGTAATATAAAAATTAAACATAAAAATTCAAATTTTAAATTTTGTTCTTCAGCCAATCACATCACGAATAAAATGCTGACATTTTTTTTGGGTTCTCTCTTTTATCTTAGGATAAGGTGAAAATGATAAAAAATTAATTTCAACTGAAAAAGTAGGTCAAAAGAGCAGTTGCTTTTTTTTTTTTTTTTTTAGGTACCCATGCCAACCGTAAAAAAGGAGGAGAAAAATTAATCATTATTACAATGCAAAAAAAAAAAAATTTTTGATCATGATATAATTTTTTATAAATAAAATTATAAGCAGTGAATTAAAAACTAAAAGCTAATCCACAGTAGTTATATTTTCTGAAAATCTCTGAAAACTTCGTAAATCTCTGTGAATCTTTGATGAAAAATTCCAAATTCTTGCAATAATCCACAAAAATTCACGAAGATTCACAAAGATATTTTCTGCAAGGGTAATGATTTTGATTTTATAAATAAAGTAGTAATCTGCTTAATTAGGTTTATTCTAGAATGTTGAGTAATGATTTTGAGTCAGGCATTTTTTAAAAATAATAAAAATAGTAATAAAAAAAACTGACAACATTGAAAAATTGAAAGACCTTGCATGGACTAAATAAATTCCTGTTTTTGAAATTTTTTTTTGTGAGTAAGCCAGCAAAATTTTAGTTGAACTATTAAAAATCTTGTATTAAAGAAAAATTTTATTACAGGACATGACAACGCAAACAGTACCACCACCGACAGCTTCATGTACTGGAGCTGTATTTCAATGGACTATTTATGATGAATATCAGGTATTGTAATAGCTCTATTTTGATTTTTACTCAAATCCAGTAAATTAATTAACTTTAAAAGCTAATTTTCGTTTATAGAAAACGAATTCCAAAAAATTTAGTTAAGGGTGATTATTAAAAAGTCAGTGCAATCAGCGTCTGAAGTCATTGAGAAAAATTAAATAAACCAAACCTCAATTTTTAAATTACATTAATCCCATTCAAAAAAAAAAAAAAAAAAATCCTATTGCGTTAATATTTTCTTCGATCACTTAAGGAGGCTTGGCAGCGTAGGGGTCATACCTAGCGGGGGCCGTTGCGGGTGCATGAAATTGAAAAAAAGAAAAAAAGTATTTTTTTTATTTATTTTTATTAGTAAGTGATTATTTATCATTTTTTAACATATTAAAACAAAATTTAAGATAAAAAATTTTTAAAAACGTTGAAAAATTGAATGTTTTTAAGGTTACATACCGCAATTTTCTATTTTTCTTGTAAATTAGTCCAATAATCTTAAATTTTTATATTTTTGAAATAATTTTCAAATTTTCATCTTTAAAATGACGCCTGCCTCGTAGTAAACTTGTGGATTTTGATGATTTGCCAAATTCTTAAATGTTTTTTTTCATAAGAGCCCCATTGCAAAGATCACCGATGATATCACCGATGATATCATCGCATTTTACGGTGATATAAACGGTGATGAAATATGCGATGATATCATCGATGATATCATCGCATACAGGTTTTACAAAAATTTCAAGAGTTCTGAAATGAAAAACTGATTCCTTGTGCACCCGGTACAACACCCAGGTCAAGAATAAACATCTCCAGGAAGTTTTCCTCGCAAACGACTCCCGGGGGGTTATAGAGGAATTCACTCGCACCAGGTCGTCTACCAGGTTACCGAAACGACTTCTGCAGGAAGTTTTCCTCGCAAACGACTCCCGGGGGGTTAAAGAGGAATTCGCTTGCACCAGGTCGTCTACCAGGTTACCGAAACGACTTCTCCAGGAAGTTTTCCTCGCGAACGACTTCCGGGGGGTTATATAGGAATTCGCTCGCACCAGGTCGACTGCCAGGTTACCGAAACGACTTCTCCAGGAAGTTTTCTTCGCGAACGACTCCCGGGGGTTATAAAGGAATTCGCTCGCACCAGGTCGACTGCCAGGTTACCGAAACGGCTTCTCCAGGAAGTTATCCTCGCGAACGACTTCCGGGGGGTTATTAAGGAGTTCGCTCGCACCAGGTCGACTGCCAGGTTACCGAAACGACTTCTCCAGGAAGTTTTCCTCGCGAACGACTCCCGGGGGGTTATGGAGGAATTCGCTCGCACCAGGTCGACTGCCAGGTTACCGAAACGGCTTCTCCAGGAAGTTATCCTCGCGAACGACTTCCGGGGGGTTATTAAGGAGTTCGCTCGCACCAGGTCGACTGCCAGGTTACCGAAACGACTTCTCCAGGAAGTTTTCCTCGCGAACGACTCCCGGGGGGTTATGGAGGAATTCGCTCGCACCAGGTCGACTGCCAGGTTACCGAAACGACTTCTCCAGGAAGTTTTCCTCGCGAACGACTTCCGGGGGGTTATTAAGGAATTCGCTCGCACCAGGTCGACTGCCAGGTTACCGAAACGACTTCTCCAGGAAGTTTTCCTCACGAACGACTTCCAGGGGGTTATTAAGGAATTCGCTCGCACCAGGTCGACTGCCAGGTTACCGAATCGACTTCTCCAGGAAGTTTTCCTCGCGAACGACTTCCGGGGGGTTATTAAGGAATTCGCTCGCACCAGGTTGACTGCCAGGTTACCGAAACGACTTCTCCAGGAAGTTTTCCTCACGAACGACTTCCAGGGGGTTATTAAGGAATTCGCTCGCACCAGGTCGACTGCCAGGTTACCGAATCGACTTCTCCAGGAAGTTTTCCTCGCGAACGACTTCCAGGGGGTTATTAAGGAATTCGCTCGCACCAGGTCGACTGCCAGGTTACCGAAACGACTTCTCCAGGAAGTTTTCCTCGCGAACGACTTCCGGGGGGTTATTAAGGAATTCGCTCGCACCAGGTCGACTGCCAGGTTACCGAAACGACTTCTCCAGGAAATTTTCCTCACGAACGACTTCCAGGGGGTTATTAAGGAATTCGCTCGCACCAGGTCGACTGCCAGGTTACCGAATCGACTTCTCCAGGAAGTTTTCCTCGCGAACGACTTCCGGGGGGTTATTAAGGAATTCGCTCGCACCAGGTTGACTGCCAGGTTACCGAAACGACTTCTCCAGGAAGTTTTCCTCACGAACGACTTCCAGGGGGTTATTAAGGAATTCGCTCGCACCAGGTCGACTGCCAGGTTACCGAATCGACTTCTCCAGGAAGTTTTCCTCGCGAACGACTTCCGGGGGGTTATTAAGGAGTTCGCTCGCACCAGGTCGACTGCCAGGTTACCGAAACGACTTCTCCAGGAAGTTTTCCTCACGAACGACTTCCAGGGGGTTATTAAGGAATTCGCTCGCACCAGGTCGACTGCCAGGTTACCGAATCGACTTCTCCAGGAAGTTTTCCTCGCGAACGACTTCCAGGGGGTTATTAAGGAATTCGCTCGCACCAGGTCGACTGCCAGGTTACCGAAACGACTTCTCCAGGAAGTTTTCCTCGCGAACGACTTCCGGGGGGTTATTAAGGAATTCGCTCGCACCAGGTCGACTGCCAGGTTACCGAATCGACTTCTCCAGGAAGTTTTCCTCGCGAACGACTTCCAGGGGGTTATTAAGGAATTCGCTCGCACCAGGTCGACTGCCAGGTTACCGAAACGACTTCTCCAGGAAGTTTTCCTCGCGAACGACTTCCGGGGGGTTATTAAGGAATTCGCTCGCACCAGGTCGACTGCCAGGTTACCGAAACGACTTTTCCAGGAAATTTTCTTCGCAAACGACTCCCGGAACCCCCCGCGAGGATAACTTCCTGGAGAAGTCGACTCGGTAACCTAGTAGACGACCTGGTGCGAGCAAATTCCTCTATAACCCCCCGGGAGTCGTTTGCGAGGAAATCTTCCTGCAGAAATCGATTCGGTAACCTGGTAGACGACCTGGTGCGAGCGAATTCCTCTATAACCCCCCGGGAGTCGTTCGCGAGGAAAACTTCCTGGAGAAGTCGTTTTGGTAACCTGGTAGATGACCTGGTGCGAGCGAATTCCTCTATAACCCTCCAGGAGTCGTTCGCGAGGAAAACTTCCTGGAGAAGTCGTTTCGGTAACCTGGTAGATGACCTGGTGCAACCGAGATCCAGGCCGGACATCGGTTACGGGGAAACACTTCCTGAAGATGTTTATTCTTGACCTTGGTCTTGTACCGGGTGCGAAAGGAACCACCGTTTATATCACCGTTAAATGCGATGATATCATCGCGAAAAGCGATGATATCACCGATGATGTCATCGGTGATATCATCGGTGATCTTTGCAATGGGGAGCCCATGTTAAAAAAAAACTTCTTAACTGATTTTTTTTCTCGAAAACGAGTCCGACAACCATTGTTGTGTTAAATAGGAAAGTTGTTTGTCTTACTTCAAGGAATCTACAGGAATTTTTTGGGTTCTTACTTTTGGATTTTGAAAAAACTGCGAAGCCTCCTTAACTAACAAACAGAAATATTTGATGTTATGTCATTTCTCGAAAAATGCAGGCACAATCTTTTTATTGGTCGTCAAACATTCCTTGAACCCAGTATTAATATCTCCAGCAGTTGTAAGTATGTAAAAAGATTGCCTTAAAAAGTTACAGCAGATGATATTTTTAAACATTAGTTCCGGACATAGCATTTTCTTGCGTTTTACAGGGTAAAACCTAATTTTTTAAACATTTGCATGAACTTTTTAGCTTTTATATTTGTTTCCACAATCTCAAAAAGTGTGAATCTAAATAATTATTCCATAAGATATAAAAAAAGTATTGTCTAAACCTTTTTATTGGGCCCGGACTGTGAAAATAAGAGTTTGGCGGATTAGCTCATATATGCATTTTCGATTTTATTTATAAATTAAAATTATGTTTGCAAAACTACCAGCGTAGGTTAATTCAAGTTCTGTCCACAAATCATGGAAACTGAAACAATATTAAATTTTGACCAACTATTTTTATATTTATGCGGCCTGGCAGGGTCACTTTCTCTAAATCAATTATTATTGAAATATGTTAGATTACTTTGAAAAATATTCAAGTTTGCTTATTTTTATAATGTATATTCTACATTTCTAAAAACTCTTTTAAGCTTATTTTTTGTTTCAGAGATCTACATCATTATACTTGATCAAAATAATCAAATAAGGAACAAGTAATATTTTTCCTAGGAAGTTTATAAAAAAATCTGCGTAAAAGAGCTCTCTCTCTCTCTCTCTCTCTCTTTCTCTTATACATTTATATCAACAAATACTCCCACATATAATTACAAAACTATTTCTCAGTCTTTGTCTCTCTCCATACCATGCTTGATCTCTGCCTCGTCAACAAGCTTGATACAGTGCTTGACTACACTAAAACAGACACTCCTTTCATTGCTGGACATGACCTTTTGACTGTACACTGCAAATCGATGTGTGTTATTTTGTAGCATTTTTAACACATTTGCAGCCGTGTTATCGGTTTAAAACGGTTAAGTGTGTTAAATGAACAATTAATATAACACGCTTGTAATAAAACGATTAAGTGTGTTATCTTCTGTGTGTTAATAAAAATCATACCTAATCAAGTAATTTTTCTGATTTATTCAGGTTTATTTTTCCTATTTTTAACTGAATCTACAGCAAAGAATGTACTTTTATTCCCAGTTTTATTTAATATTGTCGTTATCTACCAATATTTATAATTGTTGAATTTTTTACTTACTGAAATAACGTTGAAAATTAAAAAAATTAAAAAAAAATTATACTACAAACTAAACAAAAATTGACAAAGTTGATAAGTTTTTAAATTTGAATTAAAACTTTTGTGCACTATTCTGAAAGTCAAATAAATCTTATGAAAGTCATTAATGACTGCAGAGAAATGTTTATAACCTAACAATTTAAAAAAATATATACATATAACTGCGATAAAAACTCGAATGAAAGTGATGTTTTTCAATGAAACGAATACGTAATTGAAACCAAAAATCGTTTTTGAAAATATTTTACACACTGTTTTTAAAAAATGTTTCTAATTTAACGAAATTCACTAAAATTCTTATCACTATTTTTTTACGAGTAAGCTGTTACTAAAAACTCTTTGTTGTTGTTGATGATAACATAATCGACGTTTCGGCTTTTAGTATCAAAATCCTGATGATTGCTTACCGCAGGTAGCTAAAACGTCGATTGTCTTATCAACAACAATAACAAGGAGTTTTTATGTGTACCTTACTTTTGCTTTTGTCTTAAGAGGTCGTATAAGCTTCACATTGAATTCATACTATCATCAGACTCAAAACAACATGAAAATATTTTTATAGTAACACAAAACCCTATTTTTGATGTCATAAATTATATTTTATTGAAGAAATTCTGTATGTTCGTGGTTCAATAACAATACATATTCTTTTTTTAGCGTTGAACAATAGAATAGCGGGTGAGGAAATATTATTGATTCGACATTTTTTACAAACTTAAGTGTATGGTTTCTCTGTACAACTGTATATGCATTAAACTTAATATCAAAACCTGTTGTTTCAAGTTTTTTAATTATTAATAATTTCTTGTTATCAACCACGAAGATTTCTTCGATTTTTCCAAATATCAGGTACTCGCTATAGCTGCATTCTAAAAGTACAACTTTATTTGGAGTGTATGTAGTACCGTGTAAAAACAATTTACTACATCTCATCATATAAGTAGTCGACCATTGATCTTCGTCAATAAAGCTTTCAAATAATCTTGACTGAGGTAAATTTTTCAACAAAACCATTTGACCCTGAGCAACGAAGTCTCCTTTATAAAGAAAATTTTCTGAGTTTGAAAATAATTGAGAGCACATGCGAGCTTGATATCTGTCACTTAACGTGAGGGCTATACTCTTAAAATTTCTAACTACTGGAATCAAGCCTTTGAAATAAGCGTGAGTAGCTTCAAATCTGAAGCACCACTGTTGACGCAGTGGTCCAAAAATTCTAATATATCTCGGTAAGTGAATCAAAAAATGAAATTTGGGAACCATTTTATTTGAAAACAATTCATGAAACTTTTTGAGAAATACTTTTATCATGTAACCTAAATAATCTACACTATCATATTTAATTTCATACGCAGAACAAACATTTAAAATTTGAAGAAGCTTCACAAAACTATCAATTTGGTCAGCCAGTCCTCGTCATCATTATCTATTATCCATTCTCCAACCAAAAATGGTAAGCAATGCGATAATACAATTATTTGCCCAGCACTCTGTCTGAGTATACCATCATCTGCGAGATGATCTATGTCTATTTTTGCAGGCTTGTCCCGACCAAAATGACCAAAATCAAATTGAGATAATTTTGCATTAAATTCATCTATAGTGAATAGTTTTTTATCTACAGTACAAAATTTCAAAAAAAGTTTGCAATGCAATTTGAGAGGGCCCTCAATCAAAACGTGCATTAAATCATGGGGAAGGCATAAAGTCACGTCCATAAAACCTGACAAAGGACTTTTTTTATTTACACCGTAAAATCTTTTCTAATAATTTAATGCTTTTTTTGTAATTGTTTCGTCAGAAACGGCTTCAACATGATCTTCGTGTGCAGATTTATTTCGTAAGTGAAAATTATCTTCGTGAAAGATATATTTCCACTGATCACTAGTTGTCATGCATGTACGACAAAATCTATAAGCTGCGACAGACTCTTTGAACCCACCCAAAACAACAGACGCTGGTGTATCTCCTGAATAAAATATTAAAGAACCTTTGAGATTTTTTACTTCTCCTTTGTATTGAATATTTATTCCATCTGTTTCCAAAGATTCAATATCTTTTACAAATGGTTCTAAAATTTTTTCAAGAGCTCCAGGTTTTTTTAGATGTTCTGACTTAGCAATCGCGTATAGTTGCACAGAGTTAGAGGTTGATCTATATTCTGGATATATATTTCCAAGAGTCCAATAAAACATTGTGATCTTTTGAGCTTTTGTGGATGCTCCGAGTACATTCACAACACCAAGCTCATCAGCATAAAAATGATTGCTAAAGCGAATAAATAAAATTTAAAAATATGATGGTTCTGATAGTAACTCCCATCAAGAACCGACTTGTAAACACCATTTTTTTTTGGTCTGGGGTTTAAAACTTGAGAAATAACTGATTCATTACTCAAAAAGTTTTTCAAATTTTCAATCAAAGGAACTACGTAAGCATCATCTTGTGTTTCGACTAATCTCCATATAACTTTAGATTTAACAATTTTTTTATTCCATTGAAGTCCAGAACAAATTGAAATTTTTTTAGCTTTCACCATATTGAACTCTTTAACAAGTATTTTATCCAATGAATTATTATTTTTTAATGAAGAAAAAAGATTTTTTGGTAGATAAATTTCATTAAAAATATGTTTTACTTCGTCTACGGGTACCAATACAGTGTCTTGATTTTTTCTTTTTTCAATCTGCTCCTTATAATAAGATTAAATCGTTTCAATATAAAAAAATTCACTGATAATACTCAACTTTTAATTATAAAAAATATAAAGAAGTTTTAAAAATTTTACCATTGCATTTTGTAAATAAGAATCTAATAGTTTATCTACTCTTTTAATCACGGAATTAATAGCAACTTGAGATACTTTGCAGTTTTCTCTAATATTGACCAAAAATTCTGCGACACTTTTTTGTAGACAAGTAAGTCCTGGATCAGGAATCAAATTGTTCACACTTTGTTGCAAATTATCTAAAAGTATTTACATGTTTAATCAATTGCAGCAACTTAATTATCTACGCATCGTGTAAAAAATTTAAATAAATAATTTTTATTTAAAGCTACAAGAAACTGTTTCAAAATCAGTTTTGAAAAAATAACTAAATTTAATCAGTTACATAAAAATAGATCATTAGAACCTTGCACATTTTCCGAATTCATGAAATCTGTTTGATTAACTTCAATGTCATCTTGGTAAAAATGTTCTGGTACTTCATTAATTTGTTCCATAATTTCATTTCCATCATTACAGTTTTTTTTAACTAAATGCTGTTGAAAGCTCCTTAATTTTTTGAATGCAATATTGCATTCTTTGCATTTAATTTCAAAATTTTTATCATGTTTATGATTTTTAAAGCAGTGATTCATCAGTTCTGATTGATTTGTACTTTTAAAAAAGCATAAAGGACACTTATAAGTAAATTGATCAGCATGGATTATGAATTAAGTACAGAACTTCAAAAAATTA
The DNA here is from genome assembly GCA_038277355.1 of Encarsia formosa. NCBI lineage: Eukaryota > Metazoa > Arthropoda > Insecta > Hymenoptera > Aphelinidae > Encarsia > Encarsia formosa. The sequence goes on along the minus strand of CM076186.1, from coordinate 45,737,826 downwards.
TTCCCACTGTAACTGAATTTTCTTAGGTTACGTTGATTTTTGATACCAAATCCATATAAAATAATTTGCATTAAAATTTGTTTTTTTAATTTATTTGCTTCATGAATTAGTGTGAAAGGTTAGATAAATTTTGTTTTAGATTTTTATTTTAAAAGCCAATGAAAGAAAATATTATCTCCATCAAATTATTGAGTTGCATTTATTTATATTGCAACCCAGGAAACCGGAGTTATTCCCACTCACCTTTCAATATATCCTTATTGTCGCGTTCCTGTCAATCGCCCTCCTCTCGTACCGATTATTCAAAATGCTTAATAGAAATTTATAAATCAAAACACCTCAAACAATTTTAGAGAAAGTAAAAGGAAAATTACATTGGACTACGTGATCCTTTCCTAAGGGATCCTCAATCAGGCAAAATTTATCCAAGCTTTTTTGTTATTTCAATAACAAATATTAATAGGCTAATTAATTGAAAATTATTCTTCTCTTTTTCAAACTTTTTCATGCCCGTACGATCACGTATGCGGTGGGGGAGGTGATGCAAATAAAATAACTCAGTGTAAAGTAACTCATAGTTTATTACCCACCACTCTAGCTCCTACATACTAACAAGTAATAAAACAAGTAAAATTTATTATTGATTTTATTTTTTTTTTTATTTATTAACATTAGATCTACCACTCACTTTGAGTGAGTTTCTAAAATGCAAAAGGAAATAAAAGTAATAAATGATCGAGAAATTCCCTCAAGCTAGAGTGTGGGTCAACTTTGTCAAAAGGAAAAATTCTAATGCACAGGGAAATTTTCCTCTGCGTAATACAAAATATTTACATACATTCTTCGTTTCTCGACGACGGCGACGTTGACGATAATGATGCAATGGGCACCCCTTCCTGGGCAGCGGCAGAGTGGCTGGCAATCCACGGGTTCATGTGTCAAGGGCTACGAGACGACGGCCGCATGGAATGACGAGAGGCCGAGTAGATTCTTCCACCCTCTCCTCCACCCACACTCAGTGATAGGGATCTCACTTCACGCACGCCACACTATTTATGCTTTGCCTGCAATTTTACGGGTGCACACACACTGCACAGTTTTCTTTTTTTTTTTTTCGCGACGCGTTACGGACGCCCACGCCAGGAGTGTAAGTTGCCCCTCAGCTTGCCACTAGTTTAACGTGGGTACTGCTGCACCAACAGGAGTCACGCAGCATTATCGGTGCAGAGATCCTGCGTAGTTAATACTATATGTGGCTACTGAAGAATCTTTTAACAGCTCCTTGACAGCGTGAGCGGGGTTAACTCCTCTCATTAAAGGTTGCACTCACATACGCACGTAATTATTTTGTGTACGGGAGCAGTTCGTTGTGAGTATCGCGGTAATCAAGATGTGTACGAGCGAGAAAAATAGAACCCAAGAATATGTCGAGGTACAGATTGGTCGAATTGCGGCGAGAAAAAGCTCCTGAGCGGGCTCGTGTCACCGTTTTTATGGTGAGCGCGAGCGGAGCGTGCCGCTTTGGATTAGTGCTACTCCGAAATGCGCAGTGGCGATGCGCGGTCATTGCTAGTGTGTGCTCTGTGCGTATGTGTGAGTATGTGTTTAGCTGAAAAGAGGGGGGGGGGGCTCTGGTATGCGGCCTTGACATTCCTAACCGTCGATGCTTTATTCTAGCTTCTTAAACACTAAATTTTATTCTAAAACTGAAGAAATTATTTCGACTGAAGTTACATGATTTTTTTTACCTTACAAGTGTTAACTCATATAATTTTATTCTTTGAATAACGATGACTAATATTGCATAATAAAAACGTCTCAGTGTTGAGTATTTACAAAAAAAGGAACGTTTTTATTTGCTTCTGCGCGCGAAAACATTTAAAAAAATTTATAACAACGTATCACGTATAAACCTAACCCTCAAAAAATAAAGAATTCTCCGAAGTATTTATTTATAAAATGACCCAAAAAACTGTGTATTGTGTGATAGGAATGAGAAGAAAAAAAATTTGTTTTAATGCTGAAGAACAAATTTCTGACCGTAAGCAATTAATAAATGAACTATTAAAATCTTCCGAAAAAGACTAAGTTTTGAAAGAAACTTTACATGGGAACACAATAATTTTGCAATCAGTTGATCCTATAATTAATAAATGGTGCGATATCGAGGATTTCGAAGAAATTCCGGATCAGAGTGAAGTAAAAGTTTTACTTGCAGTCGATCTTAAAATGATTGACATTGGTGAATCAATAGAAGTGGCTGTCGAGGTTACAACTCCAGATGATACAAATTCTAAAAATATTTTAGAAAAAAATAATATTCAAAATCAAACTGAATTTGAAATGAAAATCGAAAAAGTAAAATAGTTTTTATTATCTAGAATAGTTAATATTATCATTGTTTTTTTTATTGGATCAAATTATTGTAAATTAAATAAAATTAATTGGAGCATTGAACTTTATTTCTACAAGGTTGAACAAGCAAAAAAAAAGGAAAAAGTTTCTTTTGAATCTTCTTCAAATGCTGTTTTACCTTGTTGCTCAGGTCCAAAACTAACCGAGCTTCCTCAATTAACGACAGAACTTGAGAAAGAAATTTTGTTAAAAGGGGTATCAGTTGCAGAAAAAAACTAGTAAAATTTTGGGCTCTTTATTTATTGCAATAAACAAATGATCAACCATCCCGATTTTACTACGCTCAATTCGCCTCAACGATTGTGTCTGCTTATCCCGAGTTAAGAGGAGGAAAAGATGGAAGTGTAAATTGAATAAAACTTTTTCGAAAAGTAACGCTAACAATAATTTTTATTACTTATTGATACTTTAATTTGCATTTGTTTTTTTATTTAGAGTGTTTTAAGACAAACCTTGAGCACTTGGATTCGTAATTTTAGAACTAGATCGGAAGAAAGGAAAGATGAAAAGAAGTCTGAGATTGCAGAAGGGAAAAAAGAAAGAGGCAGAAATGCACTTGTGAAAGCAACTATGTAAGATTAAGTTATTATATATTCAATTTTGAAAATTCCCTTTTTTTTTTTTTTTATCCTCCTCAAGTTTTTTTTTTATAAAAAAAAAAAAAAAACTCACATTTATTTGGCAGAGACTACAAAGTAGACTTCATTACTATGAAAGAAAAAACAAAAGCAAAAAATGAATTAAAACAATTCGTACCGGGAAAAAATCTAAGTCATTATGAAAGGCTCTTTCAGATGCTAAAAACTGATAGAAGGAAATTTATCGAGCTAGAAGCTTCTACAATAGAGCAAATAATAACTGAGTACCCCATTTTAACAAATTTAGATATGGTAAGAGTAGGTACTCTATGGGGGGGGGTCCCATGGATTTTCGAGGTGCACGGGTCCCATGGATTTTGAAGGAGCCTAGCCGGGGTCCCACGAATTTTGAAGAAAAAATAGACAGAGTTCTGGGGGTTCCATAATTTTTCGACAGATCTTACAAAAGCCGAAGAATTTTCAAGAATTTTATCAGCCGAATGAGTCTGCTTATTTTCTAACACCCCGCTGCTCTTAGTGATTAGTCTTCGCTAGAGAAATTATCGTAAAATAAGCAAATGCGAAATACGAAATGTCCACGAGTCCCATAGATTTTCAAGAAGCCGTGGGAACTCTAGCTTTTCAAAGGCGCAGCTCTGGGTCCCATACTTTTTCGACGGATCTCACAAAAGCCAAAGAATTTTCAAGAATTTTCTCTGCCGAGTGAGTCTGCTTATTCTCCAATACCCCGCTGCTCTTAGTCATTAACTATCTTCGCTAGAGAAATTATCGTAAAATAAGCAAATGCGAAATACATTACTTAAGACTTTTCGAAAATCCTTGAACGTCGGGGATTTTCTTACTAGCGCTGTTGACCCATCGAAGAGAAACTATCGTAAATAAGCAAATGCGAAATTTTGCGAGTCATGGTTTTTGGGAAATCTCCAACTGTTTATCTTTCCGCCGAGCGCCGCCCCGGTGCTCTTAGTCATTTAGCTACCTGCGGCGTCGACCCATCAAAGGGACATTTTCTTAAGAAACAGCAAATGCGAAATACGTTACTTAAGACTTTTCGAAAATCCTTGAACGTCGGGGATTTTCTTACTATCGTAAATAAGCAAATGCGAAATTTTGCGAGTCATGGTTTTTGGGAAATCTCTAACTGTTTATCTTTCCATCGAGCGCCACCCCGATGCTCTCAGTCATTTAGCTACCTGCGGCGTCGACCCATCAAAGAGACATTTTCTTAAGAAACAGCGAAATACGTTATTTAATTTGGAGGTTACTAGAAAATTTTCAGAGTGGGAGTTGAAAGGGCGGTCTTGAGCGCTGCTCGAAAATTTGTTTGGGTCAGCGGAGGGCATTTGGGTGCTAGAGGACTATTGGAGTGGGAGTTGTGAGAGGGTGGTCTTGAAAAAAAGTTGGAGAGAGATGATGCGTAGGGTATAAAACCCCTAGCTCGTAGGTTTCAATTCATTAGACTTCTATCGCTGAACGGTTCCAATAGTTCAAACAACTTTTAAATTATTTTGTTACAGAACAGTTTGAATCGTTCACAAAACTTTTTAAATTATTTGTTGTTGAACAGTTTGAATAGTTCACGTAACTTTTCAAATTATAATCTTTGCTAAGAGTTTACATTATTTACTTAACTTTCAAATTTTACTCATTTTTAAATTACATTTGTTGTCCAACAGTTTGAATAGTTCACGTAACTTTTCAAACTGTAATCTTTGCCAAAAGTTTACATTATTCACTTATCTTTCAAATTTTACTCGTGAGTTAGTGAGCAAAAATTAAAGATGTGCGAAATAGTGTTTGAAATGATCGTCATCACCGGAGAGGGAGCCCCGATGTTCTACAAGCTGAAGAAAGACTTCGAGACTGAGTTGGATCTTGAAGGTAAGTTCAAAATAAATTTATAATTTTTAAAAAATAATTTTTTAATTTTTAAATTAATAATGGAATGAGCAAACGGGTAGCAAACAAATATACTATGTATAGTTTGAAAAATTTGTTTAAATTCAAAATAAGTTCCGAAATAAATTTTCAACTTTTTAAAAATTTTATTTTGTTAAATTTTTTCATTTTATAAAATTTTTAAAATTTTCCTTAAACTATCAATTAAATGAGCAAATGTTGAGCAAAAATATACTTAATATAGTTTACAAATTTTTTTAAATTTAACAGTTAATTTTTTAATTTTAAAAAGCATGATTTTTATTCGTTAATATTATATTTATTTATAAACCGATTTAAATTTTTTACTGATTTTTAAAATCAGCAAACGCGGAGAAAACGATCTACTTTTTTTTTTTTTTAGGAGCGAGTTTTTTTTGAAAATCGTGAAAATTCGAGTAAAATAGTAGGAAATCGTGAAAACTGGAGGGTACTTCTGGGTAACCGTGAAAATTTGAGTGAAAATTCGGGAAACTGTTCCTGACAAATTTATAATGAAATTGGACCTCTTTTTCGGCTGGTTTATTTTTGTTTTTGCCATAACTTGTTTATTTATTATTCGATTTTGATTTTTAAACTCGTTTTGGATAGAGCAAGCGTAGAGCAAACGAATTATATTTTGTTTTCGATATAATTTTTATTATTAACAATAAATTTTTTAGTTCCAAAATTTTCAATTTTTGTTTCGTCAATATTTTGTTTATTTATAAACCGATATAACTTTTTTACCGATTTTCAAAATCGGCAAACGCGGAGAAAACGAACGTACCGTTAATTTATAATATAAATGAATGTCTTTTTCAGCGGCAGGGTATAGATGCGGCAATTTTGATTACTGCTGCCCTTGGCGGGACCTAGATCGTCGCGGGCTTTATTCAGGGCCTTCTGATTTGTGTTTAGCCATGAGTAATTGTCCTGATTACCTATGCCTTTGCCCGCCTCTGTCACCCTCCTTCTCGGAATTGACAACTATTCCTAATAGTAGATGTCAATCACCGATATCTATGCCTGCAACTCTACCATCATTTACGGAGTTGACTCCGATGAACATCGAGGCAGCCGATTTGGGGACGGTGCCAGCATCCCCAACCACGGCAAGACTTCTAGGTTCTTGCGACGTAGTTGGTAAGTCCACTATTTATTTTATTATTCAAAATTACACTCAACATATTTAATTATATTTCTTTTTTCAGGCTGGACGAAATTTCTTTTCGATCCAGAGTTAAAGGATGATTTGTGGATGCCGCTCGAGCGTTCAACATCAAAAAGTAAGTTAAAAATTTATAAAATAAAATAACTCCATGATTCGTATAGGAATAATGCATATTAATTTATAATTTTTGTTTCAGATCTCATCATTGACGAGGATTTAGGTATTGGATCCCCTCCGGAAATCGAATGGTGGAGTATGAGGTCATGGACAAAGGAGGAGGAGGAGGAGGACAAAGACATGCAGGAGGAGGAGGAAGACGAAGGCATGGAGGAGGAGGAGGGGGAGGAGGAGGACGACGAAGACATGGAGGAGGACGAAGACATGGAGGAGGAGGAGGAGGAGGAGGAGGAAGAGGAAGAGGAAGAGGAAGAGGAGGAGGAGGAGGAGGAGGAGGATGAGGACAAGGATAAGAAGGACGAGAATAAGGATAAGAAGGACAAGGACAAAGATGGTGATGGTTTGAACCCAAATTATTGGAGTGATGCAGACTCATCACCACCACCATCGCCAATCATGAGCGAAGGTAAATTTTTAAATTTCATAATTTATGTTACAATCAACGAATTAAATTAAATTAAAAGTTAACTCTTTGTTTTTTCTTTTTCTAGAAGACATGCAATACATCATCGAGTATTCTGATGAAGAAGACGAGTCTATGGAGCAGCATACCGCGAGACCGTTGAAAGAGTTTATCGGAGGTAATATTAACATTACTCAATGATAATAATAATAATAATAATAATAATAACAATAATAACAAAATTCATTTTCTGTTCTAGGTAAATACATCGAGAGGTCGGAGCAGGAGCAGGATTGGAGCAGTTTAGTAGAAGAAGACGAAATACAAAGCTTGTTCGAGTACATAGACGACTGTTTTAAGGAATTTAAACTAGATTTAAGGAATGATATTATTTATAGTCATATTCAAAATCTTAAGACTTGTATAGTGGAATCGTGTTCTGATTTAAATTTAGAATTGATTAATTATTTTAAAGATTATATACTAGATTTAAAAGAAAAAATTTTAGAAGAATATCCTTTTAAAAAACGAAAAATATATAGTTTTAATGAATTGTAAATATTTTATATTTTTAACAAATAATAATAATGATAATTATAATAATTTAAATATAAAAGTGGTCTTGTGTATATTTTTAAACCTTGCCAGTCTCGATCAGCATGCTTAAATTTTTAATCTTGAAAATAAATAAATGATGATATTTTTGTGCTTATAGTTAAAAAAATTTTTGAAAATATTAAAGATTCTCATTTTATTTAATAGATTCGTAAAAGAAATTTTTTCTATTTATTCAAACAAAGTATTAAAATATTCAGAAAAACTTATTTTATAGATTCGTAAAAAAACAATTTTTATAAGTTTTAATTTCTTTATTCAAAACCTAGTTAAATTTTATAAATTAAATTAAATTAAATTAAATTCAATCTTAATAATTTTTATTATAAAAACAAGCATGGTCTTTCATAAAACTAGGTGGTGTATCAACAGTATTATAATCTTCTAAATATTCCTCAGCTGGAGTTTTTTTATAATTTAAAAATTTTTTGATTATAAAAGCTCGTCTTATGGCACAGTTGTAGTCAGAATTACTAGAATGAAAATCACATACATAGAATGAATTGTGATTTCTGCTTGTTACGTGTTGGCGGACACCTAACGTTATCCCTATCCTAACAGTCCGGAAGGGAAAGATACCGGGGGATCGCGGTCCCCACTCGTACGTCGACGGACGGGAATAAGTTAAGGGTCTACTCTAAAGGGAATCTTAACGGTCTATCGGAGGGTTTTATAGATTGAAACCTTACCTTTATGTTCGATGCGCAGCCGCTCATACTCTGCTCCAAGGAGGGTAATCGACGAGTAAAACAGACAGTTGAATTTAACTATCAATTTATTAAGTAATAATTATACACGACTACACCAATAGAAACTACAGCGTATCCCACGAAGGATCGCTGGCCCGTTCACAGTTATGTTTACTTTAGTACTACTAAAATCACACACAATTTATTAGATTACACTATTAGTTAAAGTATAACGGTCGCAATACTAATTACTCTACAATGATAGGCGCGCGAGACGAACTCTCCGACAAAGGAGCAATTCGTCGTTCTTATTGCTAGCTTAAAACAAGACTTACGAGACGATTGATCCGACAAAGGATCAATTCGTCTGAACGCGACTAAACTCTAATTACCACTCTCGGCACTGCTGCAGTCTTGCCCGGGCGTTGCCTTGCTGGCAAGAATGCAGCGCGTGCATTTTCTGTGTAAGCGACCCATTTCACTCATATTCATAATGCTATATGTGCATTATAAATATAAGTAAAATATGTCACATAACAGTACCCCCTTCCTAAAATATTCACCGTCCCTGGTGAATTTAGGTGTAATGTAGGTCTAGAGTTACTGGGAGGTAGGGTGGTTTTCCAGGTTACGGTCTTAAAAGGTAGGTCTATTTTGTTATTAGGTAGGTTTTAGGTAATTTTCAGGGTCATTATTCATTGGTTTGGAATCGTCTGGTTTTATTTCTTGCGCCCAGAGTAGATTCAGTTCTAGGTAAGCTCTTGGTCAGGTCTTAGTAACGTTTCGTTTTATCATGAAGGAATCAAGGATTTTATTCGGGTACATTAAGGTAGGTCAATCTTTGGATTCGAAACAGATTTTTCTCGGACGCAGGGTCCTACTAACTAGTTTAAGCTGAAGGAAAAGTTTCGATTCGTTTCGTGCATTTGTATATGTATATAAATAAAATATACACTTCTCTTTTATTCATCATATTTATCTTCTAATAATGAATTGCTACGTCTTATTCATTGAACTTGATCTCATGAGTAAGGCTACTGCAAGGTCCCATGCTAACTCACTCGCACCTTAACCGCTGGACACTGGGTGCCACTGACTAGGGCTACGATGAGTCGCAAGTCGCGGTCTTGAGTGCATCTTGACCAAATTTTCCCTTTGAGGGTTTGGTTTACTATTGAAACAGATCGAGTTTCAAAAATAGTGGTCTAACTGGGTTACCCTTGGGTCTTTCCCATCTCTGTATTTTCAAATGACTTTTTTTTTTTGTAATAACGAGAACTATGTTAATTGCTGTATGTTTTGGTGTTAGATGTAATTTTGCTTAGTTAGCAGTGAAACAGAAGAAAGAAAATATTTAGGGAGTTATCTAGGTGCGGATTTGATAGGTAACCAGGGTTGGTGAAATATATATATATATATATATATATATATATATATATATATATTACATGCTTTCATTCTCAGGCCTTGCAAGTAATGGTTGCATAGTAAAATTAATTAACGCATCATTTTACATTTTCACAAAAATATAATTTCCTCCATTTAATTAAACATTCTTTTACACCTTATGTGCACGCGTTACTGCGCTATCAGTTATCCTGTTCGATTTCAGGATCTTTTGCAGTAGAAGGTAATATAGGTCCGATTAGGTCTCACTCATTTGTATGTCACGGTGTTATATGTTATCACACTCATTTTTTTTTCATCCTCACGGTCCTTCATACAACATACAACACAAAATCAAGCACACATCTATGCACACTTATTAGATTTTTTTTTTTTTTTTTTTTTTTTTACAGTTTCTTGCACAAATTATATGAATCTATTTTTTTTTTTTGTTCTTATTATTATTTTTTTTTTTTGCTTTCTAACAATTACTCACACATTATATAATATAAATTGATTCATAACTCCTAGATGAATTTCACTCTTTTCATTTATTTATATATTCCCTTATCTATACCTACATATAGATGAGTAATATGTCTAGAACACACACACACACACACACATATACAATATATATATATACTAGGGGGGTACCCCCTCTGCTCGCTTCGCTCGCCAACCCCCCAGAATTAAATGCTTGAATCTACACTATATATCTTTTCTAATAAAATAGTAATAAGTACACTTGAATTACAAATGAATTTATTTTTTACTTATTAATTTTAAATTACTTAATACAATTTTCCACTCCACCCAGGAGGTACTTGCAAGGCGCGTTGGGTTTTTTTTCAACATTTTGAAAGTTTTTTCTTATTTAATTTAATGTAAGAACAAAAAAAAACTATATGTGGAACCCTTTGCCAATAGCCGTACAAACCACATATAATTCATTTTAAAAAAACTCTTCTCTTTAATAATTTTCAATTCTATATTTATGAAAAAAAATAAATATTTATAATTATATTCTTCCGTTAAAATTTTTAATTTTTTGATTTAATAATTTTTAAATCTATTTTCTTGAAAAAAATATCTGTAATATCAAAAAATCTTCCGTTTTAATAATTCAATTATTTTTCATATATTATATATATATATTTTTTTAATTTTTTGATTTAATAATTTTTAAATCTATTTTCTTGAAAAAAATAGATATTCAAAATTCTCCTCTAAAATTTTTAAAATATCTGTAGTATCAAAAAATCTTCCGTTTTAAGAATTCAATTATTTTTCATATCTTCCGCATTTACAATTGTTGTTGTTTTTTTATTCTTTTTGTTTTAATAATTCAATATTTGATTTATTTATGTTTTTGCAGGATTTTTTCAAATGTCTTATTAAATGATCTTTTGAAGAAAGTATTTTTGAACAATATTTACATTTTATTTTAATATTTTTATTTTTATGAATTTTTTTATGTCTTCTTAAATGAGCTACTCTTTTGAAACGTTTATTACATTTTACTTCTTTGCATTTGTGAGGTCTATCTGAATTATTATGTTCTTTCAAATGAGTTGATAAATGATCACTATTTTTAAAAATTCTTCCACAAATTGTGCACGAATGTGCACTTGTGTTTGATTATAGAATGTTTTTCATTATGTAATTTCACATAATATTCACTGTTAATTACATTTTTTTTACATATTTTACAAAAGTAAATGGTTTTTTCATCGATTGATTCATTCATTCTTTATCTGAAATAAATAATTTTTTATAAATAATATAATAATATAATTTGTGACAGTCAGTGATCGTAATTAAATCGTCGGTAACGATTTAGGATTTGGCGCGAGTCACGTGACTGTCGAACGCAGCTCAGAGCGGACCTCTGAGGTGGTAGAGCGGGAATCGGGAAGCCACTCGTAGTTTTCGTGTCCGAGCGTTCGCACGTACATGGAAATTAACTCGTCTCGGTTCGACGGCTAACCAGACTCCTCGGGAGTGGAATGTCGTCGAAGAGAGAGTTGGCAGAGACAGAAGGTGCGGGATCGATGGTCATCGCCCGGGAAGCATTCTTCTGTCTAGACGAGTCAACCGGCTTTTGGAAGCCGTGGACGTCGGGGAACCTGACCGACGTCCGGCAGACACGCAAAGATCTGGGGATCGATTCATGGCAGATCTTGAGGCAGCTTACTCGTTACGGAAGTCGAGGCAATTATTGACATTCGCGTCGCGCGTTGTGGTAGAGCCGTAGTGTGAGAGTGTGGTGTTATTTGTGAAGTTGTCATTTCACGTCATCGCCTGGACCGCTTTCCGATGGCTACACGGCGACTCGAGTATGGTAGATATTGCGGCTGGTCGGCATCGTAGCCTGGCATTTTGTTTAGCCTGACGGCTTGGTATGAGGTGCACCTTAGCGACTCCGTAAGTTAATTGTAAATGTGCAAGTGAGTGTGAATGCGTGTGAGTGTCCTTAGTACACTGTTATTGTCATAATCTTTGTTTTTCTCTTGCGCGCGTTAACTGCCGATAGCAGCAGGAATTTGTGTGCGCGCGCAACGATTTAGAGAGCATTGAAGATTCTTTTGTTTACTGGTTTGAACGACACCGAGTCGTAATTCGAAATTTGTATTTTAGGTTTAGATTTGTTTTAATAAATTATTAAATTGTTAATTTAATTTTTATTGACTAAACCTAGTGTTCCTGCGAATCGATCCTGTTTTAATACCCGCACCCACTGCCGATAAACGAACTAGCCGACCGCGTCGCGAGATATAGTAATATTCGCGGACGCGATTTCCTCATTTTATTATTTCAGGTCGACGAGTTGCAGTTCGACGAGTGCTTGGATCAGCACTAAGTACAGGTAATAAGGATTTAGTACGCACCGTGGGTATTTGTATCGGCTCATACAAACCCTTAAATCCACCCCTGTTACAAATTATAATATATTAATAAAATTATTTTTTAATGATAATTTTATGATTGTATTATTAAATTAAAAATTAATGTTATTTATTATAACATTATATTAAAAAAAATTATTTATCTCATGTGAGAGTTATTAACAATTTAATTTTAAGACAAATATAAATTAATTACTATGTTACTATATTACTATATTACTTTTTTTTTTTTTATTAATCTATATCCTTTCATTAAATCTTCTAATTCCATAAGTTCGTTTTGATTTATTTGTTTTATATCATCTAATGTTTTAATTTTAATGTAATATGTAATTTCTGAAATACAAATTAAAATTTTATTTATGAATAAATTTTTATATAACTCATTCAAAGTATCCTCGATGAAATCAGTAATAAATTCGTTGTTGAAATCCTCGCCTTCATATTACTTTATATAAAATAAAAAAAGAAGATATTGGCATTAACCTAAGCTACTTATTTCTTTCTTAGCGACTATAGCGCTTAAAATAGTTATTTTTAAACTTTAATTCATATTTCATAACCTATAACAGCTAGAGACATGCTGATTTCAAAATAAAGGCATATACTGTATACATTGATTAACTTTGATTTTGACTACCGTCTGTAAAAACTATTTATTTGCATTTTATTCATTATGTTAAGGTAGTTACCGCAAAAATTGAGTTTCTTAAAAAATCTCTATAACTTTGCACAGAGTTAGTTTCTTTGCGTCCGCAACATGTTAGTATTTTGCAAATAATTCCAAGCGGGGCTAAATTTTGAGATATTAAGCTCAGAAGTTTCAACTTTTCACGTGTGATTCCTATGCTGAGCGCGTAAAATGGATCAAATTTAGAGGTTATTCTTGGATTGCAAATTCAATTTTCTTAAAATATTAAAAAAAAACAGATCTTCTTCAGCAACAGCTTTCAATTTTCCTTCCTGCTAGATTCTAATAACTATATTCTATGTTACCTATATATACATGGGTTGTAACTACCTTAACCGACCCCATAAGATCAATTCTAAATTTGTTGCAGATACAATTTCAACTTTTCTCACTTATGGAATTCTTCTGATTAATTTTGAATTATTCTGCAGCTAACATGACCAATAGAATTTCACCCTTACTGAGAGGGATCTTTACATAATGTATTTTACAAAATTCGACTCGAGGATTTCAAAGCAAAGAGCGAAGATTTTATTTTTGATATCATTGAGAATTCTTACAACGCCGTTATAATACAATCAATAAAATTACCAGTTTCTTGAATATCTCCAATTATTTCTATTTTTGATCCTCTTTTAAAATTTATTTCTTCATTATAATCATTGATTACTATAATATCTATTTTATAATAACCATCTGTTATGACTGCTATATATTCATTGAAAGAATTTTTTTTTATAAATTCTGTTTTTATATAACCTTCTATGTTTGTAAAACCTTGTTTATTATTTATTTGATCAAAATTAATTTTTTCTAATTCAATATTTTTTATATTAAACGTTCCGAAACTTTTTATTTTTGATATTTTTTGTAAATTCATTTCATATTCATTATTTCCTTTACTATATCTATTTGATTTTGTTACTGATAAATTTTCCAAGAATAATATCTAAAATTATTTTATTATTAATAAATATAATTAATTTAATTTTTTTATAGAAATATTTTAATTACTTCATTTAATTTTATTTTATTTTTAAATAGATTTATATTGTCATCATAAATGTTAATTTGTATTTTCATTCCATGATTATTGTTAACGACAAATTTATAAATTTTAAATTCTTTTTCATCTGATTTTTTTATAAATATATTTTCTCCTATAATGTCATCTACATAAACTATAATTGATCTAAAAAAAAATTAGATAATTGCTAAATAAATACTTTTTATGTATGTTTAAAAATACTCAGTTCAAAAAATCCATAATCCAAAATCCAAGAGTTGATTTAATATACCTTAAAACGACTCAAAAGCTAACATCAATTTATTTATCAGATAAAAAATCAAAAATTTACAATCTGGGAAGGAAATGTAGCTCTACAAAAAAGATGCGTATTTTAATTTTATATCAGCTGATATTAATGAAAATCGATTTTGAAAAATATGCTAATCAGACCATTGCACTAAGGTTAACATTAAGCTAACTTAAAGCCATCTTTAAGCTTGCCTTAAACCTCTTACTACTCAACTCATTTATTCATGTGGAGGCCTTTATTATTAATGAAATCTATGCGAGGGCCCTAAAGGTATTTACTAAGCCTTTATTTATTGTTGTTTAATTTAAAATGATATACTATAAAACTTCATTACAGCAATGAAGAAATTATTGATAATTACAAATAAGTTCATTATCATTAGATAAGTTTATACTTAACCCATTAAGTCCGAGGATTTTTTGAATTTTTGGTTGTGTTTGAGCTGGGAAATCTTAGGGAAAACTGTGAAAAATGTATACCTGAATACCCTATCCCCCTATTTTCAAGTATGCCCTACACGATGGTATAGTTCAAAAAAGTCAAAAATTCGATTTTCATTTGTTTATAAACAAATTAAAAAAAAAAACAAGATTTTTTTTGCACTTTTTTTTTTTTAATCGAAAAATTGAGTGGTTAAAAAATTTTTTACACACTTTAGAATATCATCACGGGTGATCACGCATTTCAAAGTTTCCAAATCTTCTTGAAAATTGTAGCTGCGATTTTTGTAAACAAAATGGCGGCCAAAACACTGCGAAGAAAAAATTCGTAAAGCAGCCGAAGGCGGAACCAACATCGAAAAACTTATTTTGCTCAAAAATATTTATTGAAAAAGCATAAAAAGTCTTTGAAATGTTAATTGTTAATATTTTTATCATTTCAATTGCATATATGCGAGTATTGGGCCCAATAGGGAGGGACCCAAAAATAAACATTGAGAAATCGAAAAATAAAAAATACTAACTTATTCTACGTAAAATTATAAGAACAAAATATACTTGGTGTTTTTTTTATTGGGGCCACTATTATTTCATAAAAATTCGTTGAAGTTGGGACTATCAACCAATTGAGTCCAAGGATTTTTTGAATTTTTGGTTGTGTTTGAGCTGGGAAATCTTGGGGAAATCTTGGGGAAAATGTATACCTGAATACCCTACCCCCCTATTTTCAAGTATGCCCTGCACGATGGTGTAGTTTAAAAAAGTCAAAAATTCGATTTTCATTTGTTTATAAACAAATTAAAAAAAAAAAACAAGATTTTTTTTGCACTTTTTTTTTCTAATCGAAAAATTGAGTGGTTAAAAAATTTTTTACACACTTTAGAATATCATCACGGGTGATCACGCATTTCAAAGTTTCCAAATCTTCTTGAAAATTGTAGCTGCGATTTTTCTAAACAAAGTGGCGGCCAAAAAACTACGACGTAAAAATTCGTAAAGCAGCCGAAGGCGGAACCAACATCGAAAAACTTATTTCGCTCAAAAACGAGGCCTTCAGATGTATTTATTTATTTATTTATTTATTTATTTATGTTATTTATTTATTAGATTATTTGATTTTTCTGTTAAAAAAATAAATTAATAAATAAATACTTGAATTTTTATTTATTTCCTTTTTTTGTTATGCAGTGTCAAACTGAATACGAAATATATGTTCAATAAAAATAGCCTGCGTATTTTATAATTATTAGAAATACAATTTTGTTATGCAGAAGAAGAGAAAGTAAGAAAGAACAACGGATTCATTGATGCTGTTAAAGCTTTTGCCAGGTGTATACGACTATAGCTGAAAGGCATAGAGTCTGCTTCGTAATCACAAGTCCATGGGTTCAAATCCCGCTTAGAGCAAAAAGTATCTCAAATACAGAAAAAAATTGTAAATCCAAAAAAAAAAAAAAAATTCGTCTTCCAATGACTTTAAATCTTTTTTTTTTTTCTACTTTCAAATACACCTTTTTGAAAGGATGTACTTCACCAAATATTGGTCTGAACTGAATAAAAAACTATAAGAAAAATTAACTTTTAGTAAAAAGCGATCAGACTAAAATTATCATAGATGCAGGCTAGAAAAAATTACAAGAAAATTTTGTTCAATTATATCCATAAATCAAATCTTTTATAAAGAAATATTTCATCAGATATAAAGAAAAATTGGCAGATTGAGAGTTGAAAAAAAAAAAAATTTTTTTATAGCCTAAGGATGAAATTTTTTTTTTCAATCACCACGAAGTCAACGCCTCTGAGAAATTTTTATTACGACTTTTACAGTTTACAACTGTATCTGCGCTTTTTCTGAATACTCGCCGTGAGCGGGATTCGAACAACGATCTAAGCATTGCTAAACTGGCTCTTTGCTGCTTTAGCCAACGGCCGTGTACAGATTTACAGATTTAGACTTCATTTATATGTAAAAATAATAAATTATGAATTTTCTGTAGCAATAATAGTCTTTACCAATCTCTCTCAATCAAAAATTATAAAAATGTATAGAAAATTTTTAAAAAGTAACAATAACTCGTCAAATTGTAAATTTCATCTCTTAGCCGTTACACTTATAAAATACAAAACATAACGTTGCCCAACACCTACCACGCGGAGGTTGATGAAACAAAGTGTCTTTTTTTTTTTTTTTTTTTTATTACTTTTATACTTTTTTTGTGTTTTTCTAATTTTTTTTTTTTTTTTTTTTTTTTATCAATTTTTTTATAAAAATAATTTTTTAGTTCAACAATGAAACTTTCTTAGAAATTATGAAAACTTTTAGACTACAATAAATTTAATGATTATTTTTAGGAACGCAATTTTGACAAATAGATAAGCTGCACTTTTCACAGTACAAACGTGTCCTAATGGGACAGAAGCAACATTTTCTTAGTTTTTCTTTAGTCAAAATTTGGTGATTGCCTCTAGTAGACTTTTCCTTTGAAAGATAATGCTTGGAAATTGCCATCATAAAGTCAAGCGAACTTGATTTTTTAGTTTCCTTGCCGTGAACATAGTTCGAAAGAACAACTGCATTTGCTATTGACGCTTGAATAAGACGAATAAAAACGATCCACGTCCACTTTTTAGACCTTATGCAAGGCATAGCGTAGTTACAACGTCCATCATGAACGTCAACGCCACCCATATTTTTATTATAAAGTTGGAATGCATTAGGGAAAGCAATTTCTTCTTTTTCTTTTTTTTCTTTGCTCCTCCTTTTCGCTGTGTATGTGGGTGTGACACCAGCAGCAGTAGAAACCATCGACACTGGTTTAGAGTCCTGCAATGTAATGTAATTTATACCACTACTTTTTTCGTATTTCACTGCAACTGTACCTTTCGGTGACTTTTTAGGAATAACATTTTTTTCCTTTACACGATTTTCTCGGATAGTACCAGTCGAACGAACCCCTAAGTTTTTTAAATGTAAAACAAGATCAAAACTAGTAAATAAATTGTCCATGTATAAATGATAAAGAGGCAGTTTCCTAAAAGTTACGTTTGAAAAAAAGTGCTGAAGCAAACTCATAACAACACGAGTACCTAAAGAACATTTTTCAAGTTTATTGTCAGCTATTGCAGAGTTTTTACCACAGTACAAATCAAACTCAAGTAAATAGCCATCAGGAGTGCAAAGACCCCAAAATTTCAAGCCAAATCTAATGGGCTTCCCTTTTATGAATTGTTTCAGAATAGTTCTACCATAAAACTTGGCCATCATCTCGTCAACGGCCATTGCAGCTTGAAAATATCCAAATTGCTGGATGTTTTCCCTGAATAAATCAATAATTGTACGTACACGCCATCCAAAATCATTTTCATTTTCATCTGCAGGTTTAGAATATTTGATGTTTGATTTTATTTGCTGAAATTTATCGCGAGCCATAGCCGCTTTTACTGGCTCAAATGACAAAAAAGGATCATTTGACCAGTAGTGTTTGTAAGATTTTCGCGAATTGTAGGCTGATGCAATTAAAATACCTATAAAAACGTTAAGTTCACCCATCGTTAGTTCATACCCGTTTGCTCGAGTACACATAATTATGTGATTTTTTATACTATCTGAAAAAAAAGTTTCAAATAGTTCAACACAATTCATACTTTTTATTTTTTTTTTGTTAGCATCAGACATTTGGCAACTATTTTCAACGTTTTGTGGATAAATTTGTTCTCCCTCGACCCACTCATAAACGTATTTATCCTCCAAACGACTGTTATTGCTAACATAATTTTTTGATGCTTGAGAATAAGTTTTTTGTGAAGTTTTATCATTTTGAGAATCGTTTGTACAGTCGTCGCTTTCTTCAGCTCCTGAGCCTTCGCTTTCATCTCCAGAATAATTTGGATCAGGTATGCAATATCGTTCGTCATCTTCATCAGAACTGAAATATTCTGATTCAGAATCAGTATCAGGAGGTTTAGCTGGTCTAGGTCGCTTTGGTCGCATATTGAAAAGTTTGAAATTATTCAATCACTAAAAATTGAACAGATTTCAAAATTTTTTCAATTTATTTATTTATTTGTAGTCTGGACTAGCTTGAAATTCGCTAAAATTATCAGCCACAGTCTTTGAGCAGCTCCCCTGGTGGAACTTATCATCTGCCAGGGTAAAAATGTCATCAAACCAACCATTGTTTATATTCTTTTTTCACCTAATTTATTAGTATGTTGTTTAAACGTGACGCCACCTAGCGGACTCTTTTCGTTATGAAGCATGTTTACCCTAGCAGATGATAAGAATTTTCACCATTGTCATTTATAAAAAATGTTTTTTCATTTTTATTTTTTTTTTCGAAATAAATTATTATTTTTTATAAATATATAAATTATTGGAAATATCTGCAAACATTAAAAATATTCTGTTCATTTAGTTTTCTCTTCAATTAGTTTTTGCCCAACTAGAATGACTACATTCAAAATTTTATTAATTTTTACAAAAACATAATGTAATAAAATGTAAAAAAATAAAATATATTGTACGTTACATTTCTTGTATTTTTTTTTTATTTATGGCAATAATTTTGAGTTTTTAATTTTCGTAAGCAAGGTTCGAACCCATGAAGTGGGGATTATGAAGCAGACTCTATGCCTTTCAGCTATACTCGTATACACCTGGCAAAAGCTTTAACAGCATCAATGAATCCGTTGTTCTTTCTTACTTTCTCTTCTTCTGCATAACAAAATTGTATTTCTAATAATTATAAAATACGCAGGCTATTTTTATTGAACATATATTTCGTATTCAGTTTGACACTGCATAACAAAAAAAGGAAATAAATAAAAATTCAAGTATTTATTTATTAATTTATTTTTTTAACAGAAAAATCAAATAATCTAATAAATAAATAACATAAATAAATAAATAAATAAATAAATAAATACATCTGAAGGCCTCGTTTTTGAGCGAAATAAGTTTTTCGATGTTGGTTCCGCCTTCGGCTGCTTTACGAATTTTTACGTCGTAGTTTTTTGGCCGCCACTTTGTTTAGAAAAATCGCAGCTACAATTTTCAAGAAGATTTGGAAACTTTGAAATGCGTGATCACCCGTGATGATATTCTAAAGTGTGTAAAAAATTTTTTAACCACTCAATTTTTCGATTAGAAAAAAAAAGTGCAAAAAAAATCTTGTTTTTTTTTTTTAATTTGTTTATAAACAAATGAAAATCGAATTTTTGACTTTTTTAAACTACACCATCGTGCAGGGCATACTTGAAAATAGGGGGGTAGGGTATTCAGGTATACATTTTCCCCAAGATTTCCCCAAGATTTCCCAGCTCAAACACAACCAAAAATTCAAAAAATCCTTGGACTCAATTGGTTGATAGTCCCAACTTCAACGAATTTTTATGAAATAATAGTGGCCCCAATAAAAAAAACACCAAGTATATTTTGTTCTTATAATTTTACGTAGAATAAGTTAGTATTTTTTATTTTTCGATTTCTCAATGTTTATTTTTGGGTCCCTCCCTATTGGGCCCAATACTCGCATATATGCAATTGAAATGATAAAAATATTAACAATTAACATTTCAAAGACTTTTTATGCTTTTTCAATAAATATTTTTGAGCAAAATAAGTTTTTCGATGTTGGTTCCGCCTTCGGCTGCTTTACGAATTTTTTCTTCGCAGTGTTTTGGCCGCCATTTTGTTTACAAAAATCGCAGCTACAATTTTCAAGAAGATTTGGAAACTTTGAAATGCGTGATCACCCGTGATGATATTCTAAAGTGTGTAAAAAATTTTTTAACCACTCAATTTTTCGATTAAAAAAAAAAAAGTGCAAAAAAAATCTTGTTTTTTTTTTTAATTTGTTTATAAACAAATGAAAATCGAATTTTTGACTTTTTTGAACTATACCATCGTGTAGGGCATACTTGAAAATAGGGGGATAGGGTATTCAGGTATACATTTTTCACAGTTTTCCCTAAGATTTCCCAGCTCAAACACAACCAAAAATTCAAAAAATCCTCGGACTTAATGGGTTAATTTACTATTTACTTTAATTCAATTAGTAGTAAAATATAAGACCTCAAACTTTGTACAATTTTTAATTATTTTTCAGCTTCAACGACAACACTTTGTGTTTGAAATAGAGTTGTGTGAAAGCTACAATTCCTTTAATGAATAATCTGAAGACTACTATAAAATATTAATAATTATGATTCTTCATTATAAATTTCTTTTCAAAGAGTTGTTTCAAATTAATTAGCTAATTTCATTTGGAAATTCAACCAATTTAAGTTAATAATTGTAAAAAAGTGTGCGTTGTGTATGATTATAAATTTCAAAACTTTTAACAAACCTAGAAAATTTTCAAAAGGATTATTATCGATTTATCGATTTTTATATGTATTTCCATATGGATTTTTTCAGCTGGGTATATATTTATTTTTTATACATATATTTAATTTAATTACGTACGCAGTTTTGTCGCCTATTTGTATACTCTCTTTTAAATATTCATTATCAGAAAATTCATAATTTTTTAATCTTTTTTGTTTGGCATCTACATTTTGAGCATCTTCAATTAATTTTCTTTTTTCTTTTCCCATATTTCTGTATAATTTTTTTTTTTTTTTAATTAATTATTTTTTTAACTTAATTTTTTCATAAAATTTCTTTCCATACTATATTAACAATGTCATTTATTTTATTTTTATTTTCTATAAATAGTTTATTAGAATCTTTACATGTAGATAAAGCAACATAAAGTTGTCCATGCGAAAATAAAGGTTTATCTAAGTATATTCCAACTTTATCAAAACTTTGACCTTCAGATTTATTTATTGTCATTGCAAATGCTAAAACTAAAGGAAATTGTTTTCTATGTATAACAAAGGGAAATTTAGAAGTTTCTGCTGTACTTATTGTAATTCTTGGTATAAATACTAAATTTTTTTTTTATCTCCAGTCAATATCTTACATTTTATATTATATTCATAAGTTTTTAAAACTTTAAGTCTTGTACCGTTACATAAACCATCTCCTATACTTAAATTTCTAATTAACATTACTATTGCTTTTTTTTTTAAATTAATTTATGATTTGGTAAACCTTCAGTTATTTTATTAATATTTTCTAATGGATAATTTAAATGAATATTTTCATCACTTTGGTCAACTCCTTTATAGCTAAATTTATTTTATGGATTTAATTTAAAATATTTAAAATTTAAAATATTAACTTTTATGGATCTTCCTAACCTAACGAAATCCTTAACTGATCGTTAATTGGGTCGTTTACCTTAAATAACATTTTTACAAATGAGGAGGTTGCAAAAAAGAGAGAGGGTGGGAGCGGGGTGGGAGCGGAATAAAAGTGCAGTTTTTGACCTATTTTACGGTATAAAATGAAGAATTAAGGGTGGGAGCGGGGTGGGAGCGGAATAAAAATGCAGTTTTTGACCTATTTTACGGTCTAAAATGAAAAATTAAGGGTGGGAGCGGGGTGGGAGCGGGGTGGGAGCGAAGAGCAAATTACAACTATATAATATAGTAAGATATATATATATATATTCCTTCCTTAAAATTTTTCACTCTTATTTAACACACGCGCTGGCTTAGATTAAAGTTCTTTTTTTTTTTTTTTTTTTTTTTTTTGGAGTCTCAGTGTACTCGCTGCATCTTCCGTTGACGTGGTTTGCAGCCTCTGGAACGCGGTGCTCTTCTTACTAGCAGGATTTTCAATCGGTCCGTTATTTCTCGTCTTAATTTGTCCAGAGCTTGATTGGAGGAGTTTCATGTTGATGCTTCTCCCATATCAAAGTTCTTTACCGTGGTGATGGCATCTGTGGGTGAGAGCCTGCATTCGATTCCATCGGTTCCAATATATGAAATTAAAATTCTGGTGTTTGCAAAGACAAGTATTTTCAGCGTCAGCGCTTCGGAGATTCGTGGCTCCCACCCTTTTATAGTCCAGGGTCGGTTGGTCCAAATTTGGATTAAGTTTTAAATCCATTCCATATCCCAATATGATATAGTTTAATTTCCACATTACCTGTAAACATACAAAAGGATATTAGTGATTTGTCGGTCCTTGCGGGGTCGAACGGTAAGCTCATGAGTTTGGTCCATGTGATTTTGAAGTTTATTATCATAGGTAATTTCAAAACCACATAGATTTCATTCTATTTTTGACAACTCCGAAATATACGGCTCGGATAAAACTCATTTGCCTTCGTCCGGCTTGCCACATAATGGTCATATAGGTCTTTGGTCGTTACTTTAATCGCAGTTTCCCTCTATCTCTTATGAGGGCAAGTCTTGTATAAATTAGATTTATAAAAGACAAGACTTTTGGGATTTTCGTTTCCGACGATATTTAAAACCTCGATACTTCGTCTTCCAATTTGACCAATTTGTGGCTAGATTCTTTTCCATCAGTCTGAACTGATCTCGGTCCATGTGTGTGCTGTCCTCTCTTCCTGCTGCTTTTAGTTTCATTGCTTTCCACTTTTCATTTTTTACTTCTTCAAAGTTTGGCAATATTTCCAGTACTCTATCTGCGCTGTCTCCATTGCGCTTTGTTTGAGTCACTTTAACAAGGTCAATCAGGAGTTCAGGCACGTTTCCGGCCACCACATCTTCTTGAGGGTTCGGTGTCTTTAACGTTTCCATCTTACTGAAACTGGCCTCACAAACATCGATCTTTGTAGGTAAGGTTTCTTCTTCCAAAATCGATTCGGTGTCGTCTCTATGCTCTAGCGGATTTTCGGTTGACCACTCCCGTGGTTTGTCCGTTATTACTTCCAGGATTGCCGTTGATGCCAGTGGTTTGACTGTTTTTCTTGTCGATCTCCTTACCTTACATATAGGTACTGGAAAACAAATCTTTCTAACTGTCTTTGGCTTCTTTTTTGGAACCATCTTGATTGATCTCTTCTTTTCCATAATTTTCTCGTTTTGTAAAGGCATGAGCGGCAACGGATCAGGTCGTTCAAAAATATCCTGCAGTGATGTTTCATCTTCAGTAATGCATGGAGATGCCTCTTTAGAATTAATAAACTCGTGCTGTTGGGTAAACGTTCGATTAACTTGTTGGTCTATAAAAGTATTTACTCCTGGAGGTTCTGTGTATTCCAAATATTGGGTTAGTCCAAGAGAAGGGATCAAGCTTGCACTCTCTGGTTGCAACTCTTTCCTCTCAGGACTTTCTTCTACTATTTCTTGGTCAAGTACTCGTCTCTCGTCACTTGCATTTGCTTCCTGAAATTTTGGGATGATTTTTGAATTAAAAGGGTTTGCAAGTGTCATCTGTTGCTCCATGCCACCTGACTCCAGTTCAAAGTGGGTGAAGTATTTGTTAACTTGGAAACGATTACTCAGCAGATGTAATAATTCTTCATGGGAGTGAAAGTAGCATCCTTGGATTACTTCCTGCGCCTCGCCATACAGATTACATTGGGCTTGCTGTAGAAAATTAACATAGTTTTGGGCCGGAATAATCCTTGCGATGCCGTCCAAAATTTCGGCATATTCTTGAAAAGTCATATTATATCCATCATACCATGGTATTTCTGCCATACAGTCAGATGCAATATGGTCTGGGCTATCATATTGATAACACTCTTGAGGTGGCCAGTACTTTGATGCAAGGTAAGCTCTCCAAGGGTATAAGTTGGAAAGTGTAGAATCTGCACAATATGTGGTAGGTTCATCATCTCGGTCTGGGTCATAGGTCGAATTATTGATGCGTGTGGGTCCATAGTCCCTAATTGCACCAACATAGTCATAGCTCCAGCTGGGTCGAATAACTCCGACGATGGGTCTGGGCTCGCTCCAGTAGTATTGAGGCGAGCCCCTTGGTAGTTTAAAGGCCTACTATCCTGAAAGGGGTGTTTGCGTTGAGGCATCCCTCGGTGACCCCTGCTGTCAGGAATAATTCCTGCATCCATTCTTGATTCTAATCGCACTGCCTCTTTATACGCTTCATCCAGAGTCTGGGGCTTCTGGACGTCCACTAGCTGACCGATGTCTCCAGGCAGACCTCCGATAAAAATGTATATTGCCGCATCCATGAGAGGAACCATCATTTGGTCACTAAAATTATCTTTCTTTTCGTCCTCCAGAGCCTCCCGGGCACAACTGAGGAGTATATTAATTTTGTCCTGGAAGCTGCCGATGGTATCTCCTTGCTTCATTTGCAAGGCGTGCAGTCGAGCGTTGTAATATGCAAATCCCCTTCCCGGGGCAAATCTTTGCTTTAAATGGGTGCAAAGTTCCTTGACTGTGGTGAAAGTCTTGCCGTAAGTGCAATCTTTCGCTGGCCCTCTTAGCCGGCCGAGCACTGCCCGCAAGTAATTCTTCTTCTGGTCATCTCTGGCACTAGCCTCGCCGTTTTTTACATCTTGTAGGAAGTCCTTCAACGGGATGTTGCTCCCGTCATAAGTACTAAGTCCCGCGATCGAGTTTTGTAAGCTGAGGTTATTAGCCAAGCTGAGCAGGGTGGTGCTCATAGCCGCCTCCATTGTTCCTGAATCACTCGGTTCTGACGTAGTAGCCTTAGTCTTTTGTCCACCTGTCATTTGGTGTCTTGCACCTACTATCTATAATATGTAGTTACCCTTCAGGTCTGATGATTAGGTCCAGGGTTTGGTCTTAAATTTGGTCCATTTAATAATATAAATTTTTTTTTTTTTTTTTTTTTTTTTTTTTTTTTTTAATACTTATAGCTATATATAGGTGGGTGTATATAAATTAAAATTAAATAACCGGAATTGCGAGGTTCTCTACAACTACTCTCTATCGAGGCTAAAATTTCCTTAAAATTTTAAAACTAAAACCCTAAAATTAGAATCTTTAAAACTCCAGAAAATTAAAATTTCGAAGATTTGAAAAATCAAGAGGATGAAAATTGACAAAATCAAAAATCAAAGTTCCTGAAAGTCCGAACTTTTTTTTTTTTTTTTTTTTTTTTTTTTTGCAAAATGGAAAATCAAAATAGGAAACTGACTATTCTTAAAATAGAAACTCTTACTCTAGAATAACTGAAATTTTGAAAATTCGGAAGGTTACAATGGAGAAAGGTTGGAAATTTTGAAAATCGATCACATCGGAAAAATTTAAACCTTCAAAATTTTGAAATTCAATAAAATTGAAAATTTAGACGGTGGAAATTGAAAATTCCTAAAATTGAAATGTGACAAATAGCATTTTTTTTTTTTTAAATTAAATAAAATTTTGTGAATTGAAAATTATGCCATTTATATTTCCCTTAATGTTAGAACTTGTAAAAATGCATAATCAACGACTTCGAAAAATTGAACAAAAATGGAAATTGAGTAAATCACCAACTATGAAAATTAATGTTGGAGAGTAAAATTAAAAACCTTAGATTCTAAAAATAAATTTTCTTGAACTTAACTTTAAGGCCCTACGCTAACCTACACCTAGAAAACCCACAAATATTTCCCAATAGCCTCGAACGAGTGTATCGAAATACCCTAGGTCTTCCGGCTTACGCCCTCCACGCCTTTGGTCGCTTGGCGCTCGGAAGTAGGAGAATGAAGTGAAACACCGATAAGCAGACAGCAGCACACAAGGAATCGGCGCTTAGCTGCTCTCCCACTTCACCTTCACGTACGGTCAAGCGAGAGGCGGATGTAGGAGCGTCCGAGAAGGCGTGGCCACACCCTGCCGCGCTCTCATTGGCTGGAAGCAGCCAATGACGATCCAGGAGGCTGACTACTAATTAGCGAATTAATGGCTGACTAATTAACTCCTACAATTAATATAACGCCGTTTAATCAAATAACCGTGACGTTTTCAATTCCAGATATCCAATGTTCAACACTCAAGATTGAAAATTTTGAAAATTCCAACCCTGGAAAATTCCAACCTTGAAAATAAAACTCGTTGAAAAACTGAAATTTTGCAATTTCAGAAAATCGAAATTTTGAAGATAGTTTTTTTTTTTTTGAAAAATTAAAGTTGAAGGATAGATAAAATTGAAAAATTGAAGGTTTTGAAAATTAGAATTTTGCTGTACTCTTGAAAAATTAAAATAGAAAAATCGATAGATCTTAGGATTGAAATCGAAACTTTGGGCTATTAAAATTAGAAAATTGAATTCTTGAAAATGTAGAAATTTCTTTTTTTTTTTGTTTTTGAATTAAAATTTATGTAAATTAATTTTCCTTGAAAATGAAAACCTATTCTAAAATTAAAATCAACAACCTTGATTGAGCTTAAAAATGGAAATTGAGAAAATTACCAAATTTTTGAAAAATTAAAATTGAAGATTGGAATAATTGAAAATTGGCAGATTAAAATTAACACTTTGAAAATTGAAGTTGAATTTAAACACTGAAAATTAACACCCTTGAATAATCAAAGAATGTTGAACTTAAGAAATTAAAGTTTAGTAGAAGGAAATCGGGACACTATTAATTGATCTTAAGTTTATAAAACTATATATATACAGGGTGGTCCAAATTAATGTATCGGTGCATTTATCTCGAAATCAAAGCCTCGTGTGAAAAATTTTTTCAGGTAAAAGTTGTTTGGTTAGGAGGGGGAAGAAAAATGGGCCCAACAGAATTGGGCCCGGGGCCTTAGGTTGGGCCCTACGGACCCAAAGTCCGTTTTTTTAAATGGGAACCCCTATTTTTTACCCCGGATTCGGAAAGAGCGGAAAATTTTACGATTTTTAGGTATTTTTTGAAATTTTTTTGTGCCTTTTCTGAGGCCCCATAAGCCCCGATAAAGTCCCCGTATGTTTTGTGGCTTTATTACCGGGAAAAAAGCATTTTTAGTACAGCACATGCACGGGAAAAGTTATTTCATTTTAAATTTACAAGAAAATGGACCCGAAAAAATTGGGCCCGGGGCCTTACGTTGGCCCTACGGACCCAAAGTCCGTTTTTTTTTAATGGGAACCCTTATTTTTTACCCCAATTTTTTTGGGCCCTATGAAGACAATACGTGGGGCTTGTGACCCTGCTTCTGTGGCCTCGTTCAACACTGAAGCCTTTTCTACATTTTTTTCTGATAAATGAGTAATCAGAAGGTCAATTAATTTATTATGAAGAGTTTATTAAATTTAAAAAAAAACAAAACATGTACATATGTACATGAATAAGCAATAAAAAATCTCAAACAAAGAATAAACAACAAACAATTATTAAATAATCTGAACTCTATGTACATGTTTTGTTTTTTTTTAAATTTAATAAACTCTTCATAATAAATTAATTGACCTTCTGATTACTCATTTATCAGAAAAAAATGTAGAAAAGGCTTCAGTGTTGAACGAGGCCACAGAAGCAGGGTCACAAGCCCCACGTATTGTCTTCATAGGGCCCAAAAAAATTGGGGTAAAAAATAAGGGTTCCCATTAAAAAAAAACGGACTTTGGGTCCGTAGGCCCAACGTAAGGCCCCGGGCCCAATTTTTTCGGGTCCATTTTCTTGTAAATTTAAAATGAAATAACTTTTCCCGTGCATGTGCTGTACTAAAAATGCTTTTTTCCCGGTAATAAAGCCACAAAACATACGGGGACTTTATCGGGGCTTATGGGGCCTCAGAAAAGGCCCAAAAAAATTTCAAAAAATACCTAAAAATCGTAAAATTTTCCGCTCTTTCCGAATCCGGGGTAAAAAATAGGGGTTCCCATTTAAAAAAACGGACTTTGGGTCCGTAGGGCCCAACCTAAGGCCCCGGGCCCAATTTTTTCGGGTCCATTTTCTTGTAAATTTAAAATGAAATAACTTTTCCCGTGCATGTGCTGTACTAAAAATGCTTTTTTCCCGGTAATAAAGCCACAAAACATACGGGGACTTTATCGGGGCTTATGGGGCCTCAGAAAAGGCCCAAAAAAATTTCAAAAAATACCTAAAAATAGTAAAATTTACCGCTCTTTCCGAATCCGGGGTAAAAAATAGGGGTTCCCATTTAAAAAAACGGACTTTGGGTCCGTAGGGCCCAACCTAAGGCCCCGGGCCCAATTTTTTCGGGTCCATTTTCTTGTAAATTTAAAATGAAATAACTTTTCCCGTGCATGTGCTGTACTAAAAATGCTTTTTTCCCGGTAATAAAGCCACAAAACATACGGGGACTTTATCGGGGCTTATGGGGCCTCAGAAAAGGCCCAAAAAATTTCAAAAAATACCTAAAAATCGTAAAATTTTCCGCTCTTTCCGAATCCGGGGTAAAAAATAGGGGTTCCCATTTAAAAAAACGGACTTTGGGTCCGTAGGGCCCAACCTAAGGCCCCGGGCCCAATTTTTTCGGGTCCATTTTCTTGTAAATTTAAAATGAAATAACTTTTCCCGTGCATGTGCTGTACTAAAAATGCTTTTTTCCCGGTAATAAAGCCACAAAACATACGGGGACTTTATCGGGGCTTATGGGGCCTCAGAAAAGGCCCAAAAAATTTCAAAAAATACCTAAAAATCGTAAAATTTTCCGCTCTTTCCGAATCCGGGGTAAAAAATAGGGGTTCCCATTTAAAAAAACGGACTTTGGGTCCGTAGGGCCCAACCTAAGGCCCCGGGCCCAATTTTTTCGGGTCCATTTTCTTGTAAATTTAAAATGAAATAACTTTTCCCGTGCATGTGCTGTACTAAAAATGCTTTTTTCCCGGTAATAAAGCCACAAAACATACGGGGACTTTATCGGGGCTTATGGGGCCTCAGAAAAGGCCCAAAAAATTTCAAAAAATACCTAAAAATCGTAAAATTTTCCGCTCTTTCCGAATCCGGGGTAAAAAATAGGGGTTCCCATTTAAAAAAACGGACTTTGGGTCCGTAGGGCCCAACCTAAGGCCCCGGGCCCAATTCTGTTGGGCCCATTTTTCTTCCCCCTCCTAACCAAACAACTTTTACCTGAAAAAATTTTTCACACGAGGCTTTGATTTCGAGATAAATGCACCGATACATTAATTTGGACCACCCTGTATACATATATTCGGGTTTTTTTTTTTTTTTCTTTTAATTCTAAACTTTAAACTCCTTTCCTACCGAAGGAATTCGAGTGACCTCCGTGATTTTGCAACACAACGTTGCAATGCCACTGCTGACACGGCGTCACGTGTGGCGAAAACGAGGTCAAGAATTTATTCCAATAATTCATTCCAATAATTCTTAATTGAAATTTCTTAATTCTTTCGAACTAAATAATTACCTAAATTGTTTAAAATTAAATCTAAATTAATGAAATGGGGCCTAATCTAGCTTCTTAACCTACAAGACGGTGGGCAAACACTGTCTTGGCAAAATTGCGACAGCTAAACGATTAAAATTTTACTAACTTTAATTATATTTTACTAATAAGATTAAAATTAGAGCTATATTTTTTTCTTATTATTCTCTTATTATTCCCCCGGAGGACCTGAACCACGCGTCTCTGCTACCAATTTTTTTAGGTGTTGGCGGACACCTAACGTTATCCCTATTCTAACAGCCCGGAAGGGAAAGATACCGGGGGATCGCGGTCCCCACTCGTACGTCGACGGACGGGAATAAGTTAAGGGTCTACTCTAAAGGGAATCCTAACGGTCTATCGGAGGGTTTTATAGATTGAAACCTTACCTTTATGTTCGTTGCGCAGCCGCTGATACTCTGCTCCAAGGAGGGTAATCGACGAGCAAAACAGACAGTTGAATTTAACTATCAATTTATTAAGTAATAATTATACATGACTACACCAATAGAAACTACAGCGTATCCCACGAAGGATCGCTGGCCCGTTCACAATTATGTTTACTTTAGTACTACTAAAATCACACACAATTTATTAGATTACACTATTAGTTAAAGTATAACGGTCGCAATACTAATTACTCTACAATGATAGTAGCGCGAGACGAATTCTCCGACAAAGGAGCAATTCGTCGTTCTTATTGCTAGCTTAAAACAAGACTTACGAGACGATTGATCCGACAAAGGATCAATTCGTCTGAACGCGACTCAACTCTAATTACCACTCTCGGCACTGCTGCAGTCTTGCCCGGGCGTTGCCTTGCTGGCAAGAATGCAGCGCGTGCATTTTCTGTGTAAGCGACCCATTTCTCTCATATTCATAATGCTATATGTGCATTATAAATATAAGTAAAATATGTCACATAACACTGCTCAGCATTTTAAAATTTAAAATTCCCATTTCAGAAATATCGATAACTTTCCTAAAAATTAAAAAAATTTATTAAATATTCTTATGATATTAAAAGTTCGATTAACAATGTTTACTTACTTATCCCAACAGATACTCTGTACAAACTTTTGTACTTCTTCCGTATAAACGTAAATTTTAGAAGCATCTTTCCGTGTTTCTCCTATAATAAGACCGCTCCAAAAATAAGGCCGCTCAAAATTTTCCAAGAGCCCATTAAAATAAGGCCTCCCCCAAAAATAAGGCCGCCCCAAAAATAAGCCCTCTTTTGAAAATTCAAACTGTAAAGGCGTTGGTTGTCAAGCGTCAGTTGTGAACGAACGTTGATACCTAAGACTTGCATAGTTTGAAATAAAGATTGAAATGAGATTGATCAAAAATGAGTACAAGAAAGTCGTACATGGGATAAAATTTCAGAGGAGACTGTGGCAAATGCATTACGAGCAAGCTATTTGGATAAAAAATTTGGTTTTGAAGAATCGTGTATTGCCAAACATGAGCGGTTGGGCCCTCTTATCTTAGAAAAGTTACAATCTGGAGATATAAATAATAATAATAATTTGAATATCTATGAGGATGTTATGGAAGAGGACGAGATTGCTGTATCCGAGTAAAACTTAAATTAAATTTGTGTTCGATTACTTTATTAATAAATTTTTGTGCTTTCAACTGAATGATTTTATTTTTTTTCTACAACTTTACCTAAAAAAAATAAGGCCTCCCCCGAAAATAAGGCCTCCCCCAAAAATAAGGCCTTTTTCGAGAAAAAAAAGAAAATAAGACCGGTCTTATTATAGGAGAAATACGGTTTAAATTCACTTGCAATATTTTAGTAATTTTACTCGGCTGAGTCGTTCCACTACTCCAAGGAATCTTATGATATTTTTTTTCCAAATAAGAATTTATACGCTTCTCACATTTCAAAAGATTGCACCAGAATGATGATGGTTTAAAAAGTACTGTGACAGGTGGACTATGAGTGCTATCTAGAGAAATGATTGCAAGCTCTTTTGGAATTAAAATATCTCGTGATCTGTGAGAGAATAATAAATCTACTACGAAAGTCATGGTAAGGTTATATTTTAATACTGTTGAAAGAACAACTAAATGAGTTCATAGTATACACTCTCTTTATATACTCCTTTCCCCCACACCATTTATTTTAATTTAACTGTGGAGGGGGTGTCCTTCTAGAAAGTTCTGGAAAAATCCCTTCCAGGAAGTTCTGGAAAAATCAAGAACAATGTAGAAAAAGCCGTTAAACTTTGAAGAAGATAGATGAGTTTTTCCTAGAAAAGAAAAACCGTTTTTCTTTGTAGACAAAGAAGCCCCCCCCTTTTCCAAAATTCCTTCTAGATTTTTCTAACCGTTTTCTGCAAGTATAAAGTCCGTAGAGCGGTTCTCCAGAGCTCAGTCGAGTTTTGGACCGTATACTGGGTCTATTCGAGTGTTTTTCAAAATGTCTTTGCTCAAATATTTCGGATTAAACATTCAGACTTTGCAAGCATCTCTTAGAAATCTTGAATATGTTGAAGATACTGATTTACAACATTGGTTATATTTATCTGAAAATATGAATAGTGTCATAAAAAATTTAATTAATTCTGGAAATTTAAATGTTCATGAAAAAAAAAGATGTGAGGGTTACCTCATCCAGTTAACTAATATTAAGAATCAAATTGAGTTTTATTGACAAAAAAGTGGAGGTGATTTGCAAGCAACAGAAAATCATAATCAACCTGAAGATTTAATTCAATGGATCGATTTACCATCAATTTTCGCGAATCGAATTAGTTCTGGTCTAATAACAAATGTATCGCATAAAGATGTTAAATCATTTTTGATCGATGTTAAACCAATCTTCAATGAAAAAGTTAATGCTGTTTTGAAAAAGTATAATTCAGTAAAAGCCAGCGCTGAACTTGCCAGTGAATATGTGATTCTTAAAAAGGATATTGAAACAGTTGAGGTAAAAAATTTCAATACCGCAAGTGAGCCAGTGTTTCTAACAACTGACACAATGGAATGGTATGATGAAAATATTTTGAAACCAATACTTCATAAAATAGAAGAATTTGAAGGTTGTGGATCTGGTTGGACTTTAAGACAAGTGTTGAGTGTAATAATTAACTTCAAAGAGTTTCAACCTATGCATGCTGGTTCTTTCATTGAGCTCTCACAACCTATTAAGTCTAAAAATGCTTGTTTGAATGTTAGAAATGATGATAATGAATGCTTTAAATGAGCAATATTATCTTCTTTATATCCAGTCAAAATTGATGCGGACTATGTGAGATCATACATTCGACACGCTAATAAACTTAACTTTAAAGGAATTGATTTTCCAGTAAGATTAACTCAAATAAAAAAGTTTGAAAAACAGAATGAAATTTCAGTGAACGTTTTTCTCTTAAAAAAAATCAATGGTAAATATGAAGTTGGAACAGCGCATGCAACTGATTCACTTAAAGAAAAACACGTTAATCTGCTTTATATTCAAGACTTCTATTTTGATGAAAAGAAACCTAATGAAAAAGAACCTGATGATATTCCTAAGTTTCACTATGTGCTTATTACTGATTTGTCAGCCTTAACGAGAAAACAACTAACAAAACATCATGGAAAAATCCACTTTTGTAATCGCTGCATTCATTACTATTATTCTTTAAAAGCTTTATTGGATCATCAAGATTTTTGCATGCAACTTAATAAGTGTATAATTGATTTACCTGTAGAGGGTAAAGGTAAAGATAAAATTAAATTTAAAAACTACAAGTTCCAAGAAAAAGCTCCTATGTGTATTTATGCGGACCTTGAATGTTTCATTAAACCTAATAAAGATAATGAGGATGTACAAGATCATCAAGCTTATAGTGTTGGCTACTATTTGAAAAATAGTTTCAATGATGAAAAGTCTTATTATAGAAGTTATCGGCAGATTGAAGAAGGTCAAAAAACACCGTCCGTATGGTTCGTGGAAGAGTTAAAAAGAATTGGTGAAGAATATGATAAGTTGTACAAGAATCCTAAAGAAATGATCCTTACTGCAACAGATTGGCGAAATTTTGAGATGGCGAAAGTGTGTATTATATGCGGTAACTATTTCAGTAAACGTTGTAAAATTGTAAGAGATCACGATCATTTTTTGGTAAATATAGAGGGGCAGCCCACGATACTTGCAATATACAGTATAACAAAGCTAGATATATTAATGTGCTGTTTCATAATATGTCTGGTTATGACGCTCATTTGATAATCAAAGAAATATATTCAAATGAAATTATAGATGGAGATCCAAAAATTTTAGCTGAATCTAAATCAAAATATATTTCTTTCACAAAAAGAATGAAGGGTAGTGTTATACAATTCAGATTTCTAGATTCATTTAGATTTATGGCATCATCTTTGGAGAAACTAGCTAGTTACCTACCTGAAAAGACAATTACAACTAAAGTTCATCAACAAGCAAATTTATCAGATGAGAAAATAAAGTTACTAACAAAAAAAGGATGTCTTCCATATGAATATCTTGATTCGTTTGATAAGTTAAAAGAGACGAAACTTCCAGAAAAAGGAGCTTTTTATAGTAAATTAACTGGGTGTGATATAAGTGACGAAGAATACTCTCATTGTGATCAAGTTTGGAAACAGCTTCAGATTGAAACTCTTGGTGATTATTCAGATATTTATATGAAAACAGATGTCTTATTACTCGCGGACATATTTGAGAACTTTCGATCAACTTGTCTAGAAGCTTACTCATTAGATCCTGCTCATTATTATACCAGCCCTGGCTTGAGCTTTGACGCAATGTTAAAAAGAACACAAGTGGAATTAGACTTAATCACAGACATAGATACGTTACTTTTCGTCGAAAGAGGAATTAGAAGGGGGATTAGCCAGTGTTCGAATCGATATGCAGAAGCTAACAATCAATATATGAATGAAGGTTATGATCCGAATAAAGAAGATAATTATATAATTTATTTAGATGCCAATAATTTATATGGGTAATTAATTGTTTATAAACATTTATTATAAAAAAAAATTTTCAAAAATTAAATTTTTTTTTTTTTTTTTTTTTTTTTCTAGCTGCGCCATGGTGCAACATCTTCCTTATGGAGGGTAAAAGTGGGTTGAAGATGTAAGTGTACCAGACTTTTATGATGTTCCAGATGATAGTCCTATTGGGTTTTTTTTAGAAGTGGATATCGAGTATGATCAATCCCTTCACGAAGAACACCAAGACTTACCATTTTGTCCTGAAACTAAAGCACCCCCAAACTCCAAACACAAAAAGTTGCTCACAACCTTTGAAAATAAAGAAAAATATGTAATTCACTATAGAGCATTAAAACAAGCAAAAGAACATGGTCTTAAAGTAAAAAAAATTCATCGAACCCTTCAATTCAATCAATCCGCATGGCTGGCATCATACGTTGAGTATAATACTAGAAAAAGAGCAGAAGCAACAAATGATTTTGAGAGAAATTTCTTTAAATTGTTAATTAATAGCATTTATGGAAAATGTCTCCAAAACCAGCGAAAACAGGTTGATGTAAGACCTATTAATGAGTGGCCTGGGAGAAATGGAGCAGAAGCTTGTATCGCAAGTCCAAATTTCCACAGCATAGAAAAGATAGATGATAATATGGCTATAGTTCAAATGAAACCTACTAAACTCACAATATCCAAACCTATTTACATTGGTCTTGCCATACTGGATATATCCAAAGTAAAAATGTATGACTTCCATTATTCTAAAATGAAAAAATGGGTAGGAAAGTCATTAAAGCTTTTATACATGGATACAGACAGCTTTATATATAAGATCCGGGGCGTAAACATCTACAATGTTATGAGGGAACACTCGGAATACTTTGACACATCAGCATATAAAAAAGATAATAAATTTAACATTGAACCCAAAAATGGGAAGAAACTAGGCCTGTTTAAGGATGAGACCAGCTGTGACATCATTACTAAGTACATAGGTTTGAGACCCAAGATGTATAGTTTATTAATACAAAACAAAGATCCTGTAATGAAAGTAAAAGGGGTTAAAGCATCAGCACTCAGAGAAATAAAGTTTGAACATTACGAAAAGTGTCTTTTCGAAAAATCTATAGTTAAAGTTGAACAGCGAACTATTAGAGCAAGACTTCACAATCTACGCACTGAAAAACAAGTAAAGATTGGTCTAAGTTTTGCAGACGACAAACGATATCTTCTCAAAGAAGAATGTATTCAGATTCCATGGATAAAAAATACGACTGATACTTTAGCTTGGGGAGACTATAGAATAGCTCAAATTGAAGAATTTCTTAATAAAACAAGAAATGACGCAGAGAAGGTTCTAGAAGGTAATGACGTCACTGATCAGAAGGTTCTAGAAGGTAATGACGTCATTGATCAGAAGGTTCTAGAAGATTCAGAACATGGATTTACTCACCAGAGAATTCTAGAAGATTCTCAAGATGAACTTTCTCTAGGATATAACGTCAATAGAAAGAAGCTTCCAGAAAAAAATATTGTGAGTGGGGGTAAATTTTCACAAGCTGATGCAATAAGTGTTGGAAATTACATCACTTTCCAGAAATTTCTAGAACAAAAAACAATGGTTTTGGATGATGTGCCAAAGCCTCCAGCAGATGTCGACAGTACGGTATATAAGGCTGGCAGTTCAAGAAGGGCTCTCACTTGCTGCTCAAAAATTTTAGACGACGGACCACTCAAGAAAGTAGCCAGACTCTCATTTGAAAAGGAATATTGATTTTAACAAAGTAAGCATACAATTTTTAGTTTTAAATTTTCAATATTTAATTAATTTTTATCTAAAATTAGCTTATACATTATGTTACAGAATGGATTTCACTAAGGTCAATGATATTGCCAAAAAAGATGAGTACCTTCCGAAGAAACGTTTAATGGAGCTTGCTAGTGGAGAAAGTTTTAGAGTTACAACGATTTATCAGTGTGACACCAAATTTAGAAAAAAAACTGTAATTATTATCAACAAAGAATTTCAAGTGTTCTTGCCTAACCTATATAACAAGTTCTTCATTGAAAATCCAGACAATTTCAAATCTTTAAAAGAAAAAGTGAAAAAAGATCAAGTGTATATAAAACATTTAGGAAACAATAAACTAGAATTTTCTAATAAAAAGTAGATAGATCACAAGTTAAAAATGAAGCGTGTTACGTTCAACGACAGTGTCAATGTTAGGGTTATGGTTGTTTATGACTTTGCAAGTCGTAAGGCAAGAATTGTTCCTTGGATTCAAGCCGCATGTGACAGAGAACGTTTCAATCTAAGAATTCAAAGAACTAGTATCGTACTCAATCCGATTATCTTTAAAATGCGAATGAAGTATATGGAAATGTATTAGGTCCTATTCTGAATAAAAAAGCAATAAATTAAATATTTGTTCTAATAACTACGTGACCTTATCCCCACTATAATTGCATTTTCAAATGCAATATAAGGAGCTGAATTGGAAAAAAAACATCATTAGCTCCTACGACATTGTAGAAAAAAGATGGATCTCACGAATCTGAACAAAATTGCCAATGGCTCCTTAATGGAATCGGATTATGATAGACTTTATAAAGTAACATCAATAAGAATATCTGATATCATGGATGGTCCAAAAGTCGTGATAACGCTGGATGCAGAGTTTCAAGTCTTGCTACCTGACCGATTAAATTTTTACTTATTTGCCAACGATGATGAGTTAAATAATTTACAAAAAGAAGTGAAAAATAATAACTTAAGCCTGAAATATGTAGAAGATAAAATGAAATTTTTTTTAAATTGTAAAAAGGAAGGACAATAAATAAATATAAAACTCAACTGTTTGTCTTTTTATTTAATTTTTATTTATTACTCAACTTTTTGAATACACAAAGTTATCTAGATTATTACTATTAATCCAACTATTATGATCATTGAAAAACCTAACCATTTAACATATAATCCATTGCCACGTCGTCTGATAACTTTTTCTATTAAATATGTATCTGGGCACTTGGTTTTTTGTAATTCTTGTTCATAAAAGCCTCCGACCACAGGTTGATCTTGATAATCTTTTAAGTGATAAGTAATTGGTTGCGTATTTTTGATACTAGTTATAGTAAATATTTCAGTGGACCAATTAGGGGTATAGTTTTTTTCAAATACATTTTTAATTTTGCTCACTCGAACTTTATCTCCAACTTTAAATTTTGGTGACTTTTTAAAATTTTTAATTTTATTTAATTTTTTTAGAATTTCAGTAATATGGTTCGCAGTGACATCTTTCGGTTTCATACCAATGCTTCGATGTTTTCTATTGTTGTATAATGTAATTAAATCCGATAAAATATCTATTCACTTGTAACTGCCTCGTAAAGAAAATTGTTTCCACATGATATTTTTTAAAGTACGATTGAATCTTTCGCATATAGAAGCTTTTAAACTACTTATGTTGAGTACATATTAACTTTATACTTGTTCATTAAATTTTGGAAATCTTTATTGTAAAACTCTTTACCCATATCAACATGAAGATTTCGAGGAGATTGAGTGCTTTTGAAGACTGTTTCCATTGCAGCTGCTACCTCTTTACCAGTTTTTGTCTTTAAAGGAATCGCGTGAGCGTATTTTGAAAACACGTCGATGATTGTAAGCATGTATCTATGACCTTTATTTTCTCCAGCATATGGTTGCATTTCTGCCAAGTCAGCTTGCCAGGTATCGTGTAAACCCCGTACTTCAACTTTTCTACGAGGGAAATTTCTGCGTGCAGGTTTGTGTATTTCTTCAACCACTTTTTCCATGTTTTATATAGGTAAATCTTTCCAAAATTGTTCTCTAGCATGAATTTTCGAGTCTACAAGATCTTCAATCTCTTTTTTATGTTGAAATAAAAGTTCTACAACTTGTTGTTTCCACACAGTCAAAATATCTAAATATATCTTTTCTTTGTCAAAATCGTTGATAAATTCACTAACTGCTTTATGTATTGTGTTCGCACTCTCTATATCGTTTCAAAGATTTAGAGTAGACGTAAATGTTTTCAAATCTTAAACCGTTTGATTGTGTTAAAAGAGCTAGTAAGCTGTTAGTTTTCCCACAATTCGATGGTCCTGAAATAACTGCTCGAATGCTACTCGGGAGTAAGTCACCGTGACGTTTTTCTTTCTTTTCCTGTTCGGCAATAATATCAAAGTTTGGTACTGGCAGTTTCAGAGTGTTTTGTGAAAAATCCATGTTGATCATTCGGAATCTGAATGTTGAATACTAAGGAAACCTATAAATATATCGTTTTTATATCCACAAGCTCAGTCGTTAGTTGGCAGTCATAATGAAATGATCGTTCACAATAAGAAGAAGAAAGGTGGCGGTTTATTAAATAACATCATCGATAAGCTTCCAGTTGAGTTGCACTGACCTGGTTACAACTATTGTGGACCTGGTACTAAGTTATCCAAGCGACTAGCACGTGGTGATCTAGGAATCAATCCATTAGACGCAGCTTGTAAAGAGCACGATATTGCTTATTCACAGAATCACGAAAATTTAGAGGCTAGACACGCGGCAGACAAAGTCCTTGCTAATAAAGCGTGGGAAAGAGTAAAAGATAAAAACGCAAAGTTTGGAGAAAAAGCAGCAGCTTATTTTGTTACCAACGCTATGAAGTTGAAAAGTAAATTAGGGATGGGTCTCAAAGTAAAATCTAAGAAAATGACTCCACTGAGTTCTATTATAAAAGTTGCATCAAAATCAGTAGCTCCTAATAATACCCCGAAAAGTATTATAAATGCAGCTCTTCAAGCATCTAAATTAGCAGTTAAAAAAGCTGGTGGAAAAAGTAAAATAAAAGTTCCTCGAGTATTACCGATGACATCGAAAATTGGGGGATTTCTACCTTTGGTTCCCCTATTTGCCGGCTTGAGCGCTACGGGTGCATTGGCAGGGAGTGCAGCTGGAATTTATAAGGCTATTAACGATGTAAAGTCAGCTTAACAAGATTTGGAAGAGAAAAAAAGACATAATAAATCTATGGAAGCTATAGCTGCAGGTAAAGGACTTTATCTTGGACGTCATAAACAAGGATTTGGTCTATACTTAAAAAAAAAAAAAGGCAAAGGAGCCTACTTGAGAAAAAGAGGCAAAGGGGTTTAGTTAAGAAAAAGAGAAAAGGGGGTGTACTTGAGAAAAAGAGGCAAGGGAGTGTATTTGAGAAAAAGAGGCAGGGTCTAAAAAAGCTCG
The DNA here is from genome assembly GCA_038277355.1 of Encarsia formosa. Lineage (NCBI taxonomy): Eukaryota > Metazoa > Arthropoda > Insecta > Hymenoptera > Aphelinidae > Encarsia > Encarsia formosa. The sequence goes on along the minus strand of CM076186.1, from coordinate 45,697,687 downwards.
AAATAACTTTACCAAATCGTCAGCTGACAAACTTTGACTTATTAAAGTATGCGCAAAAGCTTAAAATTCCACATTTTAGAGGAGTTTTAATGAAAAACATATTACCACATTCTGGACCTAATTATCGAGAATCCGCCATCGTAAACCTAGATGATGAAAGTGGGCCCGGAACTCATTGGGTTGCTTATCGAAAAAATGGTAACGATGTAGTTTACTTTGATAGTTTTTTTGATCTCAAACCTCCGCTCGAATTAATGCTTTACTTGAATGTCAACAGTGTGAAATACAATACAGAAAAATTTCAAGACTACAATTCTTATAACTGTGGTCATCTGTGTTTACAATTCCTTAATGGAAGCTTAGGTATATAAGCAATCTCTTTCATAAATTATGCTCAGTTTAGGGTGAGTCGTGATGGAATCATTTACTCTTACCCTATCAGCCAATTCTTCAGTTCTTGAAGCTCAGTATTATCCACCTATTCAACTTTTGCTGAATAAAAATTATACTCTTGGTTTAGTACAGTTGTTTACATTCAATTCAATACCTAATATTGACATTGGATGCAATAAATTTTATGTTGGCGATCGAGTTATCACCTTCGATACAGGAAATTACGAATTGGTTGATATTGAAAAAATTCTTCAAGAAAAAAACATTAAAATATTGATTAAACCTAACGATAATACTTTCCGCACTGAAATTGAATGTACTGAAATAGTTGACTTCACACCTGTTGACTCGATTGGAAAACTTTTAGGATTTAGTAGACGCAAACTTGAAGTAAACTTCAAACATATTTCTGATACTCATATTAATATCCTTAAAAACAATTCATTGAGAGTGGAGTGCAACATCACTGCTGGAGCTTACATAAATAATAAACTAGTTCATACTATTGACGAATTTTATCCTACAGTTGAACCTGGGTTTAAAATAATTGAGGTACCTTCACAAGTTATATACCTACCTGTGAATGTAGAGTGCATTGAAAATCTGCAGTTGCGCATTGTTGACCAAGAAGGAGAGTTGGTAAATTTTCAAAAGGAAGTTATTACAATAAGATTACACATTAAATCCTCATAATGGGTATTGTATTTTATGGAAAAGGACTTCAAAGAAACTATAAAACTCAAACATCATGCAGTTCTTCAATCAATCATCGTCGAGCACCCAAAGCGCTAACACGGCAGAACATCCAGTTTCTCAAAAGTCTAGGACTAAGAATCGTTCGTGGTGGAAAATAACTTGCAATTTCTTTTGTTGCTATAAAAATGGAAGATATTCTAGAAATTCAAGCTCCCATTCAGTTCGATGATAGTATCTCAAATTATGAGTTACATGCTCATCAACTGTATACCGGGTGTAATTTCAATCATAGTGATGAAATTCGTATCGCTATCCAGTATCAGGACTTGGCTGTTTTACCATCGCGTAGTTATCTACATGTGACCGGTCAATTAAGAAAGTCAGATGGTACAAAAGCAGCGAATACTCATTTCGTTAGCAACGGTGTATGTCATTTATTTGAAGATATTAGATATGAGCTCAATGCAATAGAAATTGATCGTATAAAGAATGTAGGAATAGCTAGCACTTTGAAGGCTCTTATGTCTTTAGACTATGGTGCACAAACTGAGAACCGTGGGTGGTATACCGAGGGAACCTTAATGCTTGATTCTGAAGGTCGATTTGATGTATGTATCCCTTTGAAACATCTCTTTGGTTTAGCAGAGGATTACAATAAAATCATAGTCAATGCAAAACATGAATTGATCATTCGAAGATTAAACACTGATTATAATGCCGTTTATCAAACAAACACAGGGACGCCTGAAGCTCCTGTATACGAAGATATCAAGATAAACATTTCTAAAATCGAATGGTTGATGCCTTATGTAACTCTTTCGGATGCATACAAAATAAACTTGCTCAACTATCTTCAAAAAGGTAAATCAGTTGCTATGAGTTTTCGAAGTTGGGAACTCCATGAATTGCCTCTAGTACCAACAACCACTAAAAATAATTGGCTAGTAAAAACATCTAATCAGTTGGAGAAACCTCGTTTCAGGATAATAGGCTTTCAAACTAATAGAAAAAATAGTAGAAAACTCAGTCTAAATGTATACGATCATTGTAATATCAATAACTTGAGAGTTTTCTTAAACTCGCAATATTATCCGTATAATAACTTTGACGCTGATTTCACTAAAAATCAAGTTTCCATACTTTATGAGAATTATCTAAATTTTTATGAATCCTTTTACAATGTAAGGAGTGAACAACGAACGCCAATACTAACTAGAGAGAGGTTTGTAAAAGAAGCGTCTCTATTCGTCATAGATTGTTCAAAACAAAATGAATCGTTAAAAAATGCTCCAGTAGATGTGAGAATTGAGTTTGAATCATCAGAGAATATACCTGCGAATACTGTGGCGTACTGCTTAATTATTCATGATCGTATAGTAGAGTATAATCCTATGAATGGAGATGTTAAAAAAATAGTTTAAGATAAAAAATGTATTGGAAATTGCTGGAGTAAATTTTTTTCGAATAAAAAATTAATGTTATCTTATTTCTCAAACCTTCCCCTCAATAATTAAAAAAATAAATTTTTATTCTTAATTTTTTAAAATTTTTTATAATTGTTTATTCTTAATTTTTAAATAATTGTTTATTATATGGGACTCCAGCTAGGCTCCTTCAAAATCCGTGGGACCCCGGCTAGACTCCTTCAAAATCTGTGGGACCCGTGCAACTTGAAAATCCATGGGACCCGTGCACCTCGAAAATCCATGGGACCCCCCCCCCCCCCATAGAGTTCCTACTGGTAAGATAATAATTTTTCTATGTTAATAATTTTAAAAATGTAAGTATCCTAATTTATGATTTAATTTCATTTACAAGATTATTTATGAGTGTTGTGCAGTCATATTCAAAGAGAATAAAGTTACTTTTTTAGAGCAGTGTATATTAATGTTGAAGCAATCAAAGGAATACTACTCCGATGGAGAGTCGATGAGTAATTGGCTTATTCTATCCCAAGTTTGTGAGGAACTTTTACCAAAAACGTTCAAGAATAAAACGATGTATCCTCTAATTTTATTGAAAAAAGTAATTTTCTTATTCTGAAATTTGTTTTTTAATTTCGAATTATCAATTTAGAAATTACTTTATAAAAAAAAAAATAATAATTAAATACAGGTACTTGATTCTCCAAATTGCCTAAAATCTCAAAAGAACGCGGGACCTAGGTTGGTCATTTTTTTGTCTGATGACTGTAATGATTGTCAATCATTTATAGTTGCGGACGAAGACCTGAAAATTGAAATTGATGATCCCACTCCTGAAAAAGCCATTCTAGGCCTTATTTCCACGTATTATGCGTGGCACCAAGATCACCCTCCGGCTTGCAAGCACGCCCTTGAATATTTTTCAAGTAAAATACTTAAGATTGACGTAAAAAACAATATTGTCTTAAATAAATTTTTTAGGAAATTGGATAATGCCAAAAAAAGAATCAAAGATAAAAACAAGTTGGAAGAACGATTCTGTTTGGAAAATGAATACGATGAAATAGATTTAAACAAAAGTGGCGAATATTTTTTTTTTTTTTTTTTTTTTTTTAATTAAAAATTGTAGAGAATAAAGTTTGACATGTAATTTTATAATTTTGTGTGCATTTCAAACATTAATAAGGTGTAAAATTTTCAATACTAAAACTAGTGTCGTTTCTTGTTTGCAAAAAAAATAAATAAATAATTAAAATGAAAAAATGAAAAATTTTATCTACCTAATTTTTATCTATCTAAAACTTTTTTTCTTTTCTTCATATATATTTATTTATATAAGTACTATATTATAATTCATACTTTGAAATGACATGGTAAAGTGCGTTTTTATAACACACGATGCGTGTTAAAATAAAACACTTTTTTTCTTTTTTTTTTTATATAAATTAAATTTTACATTCGAGGTTATTGAGAATCAGAGTAATCTCATTAAAAAGTTAAAATGTCATCTAATTGTTGACAAAACATTATTGATAATCGAATCATCGATCACTTTTACTTTGCTCGATTGAAAAATCAAGATGGAACTGAGAAAAGCGCCTTAAAAGCTATTGCTATAAAGATTAAAGATGATTTGCTGAAAAAACGTTGCAATTCTGAGAAGCATAATTGTTGCAAAATAGATTTTATCATAAACGGTAAATTTATCAATTTATTAAAACAATTGTTAAAGTTGATATTTCACTCATGATGAATGTGTACTAAATTTTTTACAGATCAATATATAGAAAAAAGATGGTTATACTTGTATGACACTCATGCAATCATTTACGCTAGCGAAAAAATATATAATTATGTATTGACAGAATTTGAAACAAAAATTGAGAAAGAGTTACTGTTTGTTCGAAAAGATTTTACTATATATGGAGAAAATATTAAGGAAGTTCCAGATGAAATCATTGACGCATTACCTAATGTAATAATATAGAAAATGAATAAAATTAATAAAATTAGTTGCTTTTATTTTAGTTTGCTTTTATCTTCAAACTGTAGCATTAGATTATTAAAAAATGGTTTTTTAGTTCAGCTTTAAATCAATCTAAAATTTTAAATTAATTAAAATCATTGAAAGTAATTGCATACAATTAATAATGAAGATCTCGTCTGCATTTTCCCATTAAAATATTAGCAAATCAAGCGTAAAATGTTAAAAAATTGATGTTTGAAAAAATTTCTTGAACCAGGGAAAATCATTGCCATTTGAGGGGTAATTGAAGCAGTTCAGCTGCTCTCTTTTTGTCCGTCCTAACCTCGATAGTATCATGCTTATTCATGTGATAGTTAAATATTGGTTGATAACGACAATATTAAATTAAACTGGAAATAAAAGTAAATTGTTTGCTGTAGTTTCAGTTAAAAATAGGAAAAATAAACCTGAATAAATGAGAAAAATTACTTGATTAGGTATGATTTTTATTAACACACAGAAGTGTGTTAAAATAACACGCTTAATCGTTTTATTACAAGCGTGTTATATTAATTGTTCATTTAACACACTTAACCGTTTTAAACCGATAACACGGCTGCAAATGTGTTAAAAATGCTACAAAATAACACACATCGATTTGCAGTGTAACGATGGATCAACAAGTTACATAATTACTACTCGAGGACTTTACTTACAGAGACATAAAGTCTATAAATGCGACAACACTGAATGACCATTTGCGAGGCTGTGACTGGTCTGTAATCACGAATGGTATTGATTTTTCAGTTGATGCTGGCCTTAAATGTGTGTATGGTAACTTGAATGCAACACTCGACGCGTTGGCCCCGGTTAAGACTTTTAGTTATAGAAGAAGACGCCACCCTTGGCTCACACCCCATCACAGATCGCTAATAACAGAATGAAAAAAACAGATGAAACAAATGATCAAAGCTAAACACAGAACTACTTGAGTGCAGACTGGCACGTGACTATGCATATGAGCAGATTGAGATAGCAAGGTTAGATTTCTATTGGAAATCTAACTTGATCACTTAATGATCTGATGGATCAACAGATCTGGAAAGAACTTAAGGGGAAGTCAGACCAGTGGTGGATCCAGGGGAGGGGGGCGACGGCGGCGACCCCCCCCCCCAATTACTTGGCATGCCAACTTCAGAAAACGAATAATCAGTTATCTCCCAAGCTCTAAACTCCCAAATACCCTGGGTGCCCGAGTTCAACAAAAAACTGGTCGGCTATCCCCCAAGCTCTAAACCCCCAAATACCCTGGCCGCCCGAGTTCAACAAGAAAACTGGTTGGCTATCCCCCAAGCTCTAAACCCTCTAAACCCTGGGTGTCCGAGTTCAACAAAAAAAACTGGTCGGCTATCCCCCAAGCTCTAAGCCCCCAAAACCCTGGATGTCAAGTTCAATAAATAAACTGATCAGCTATCTCCCAAGCTCTAAACCCTAAGCGTACTTTATATTTAAATATCAAGTCCATAAAAAAGTGTTTTTTTTTGTTTTTGTTCCACAAAAAGGTTGTGGTGTAGTTTTATTTACATCACTTGAAAATATTTCAAAATAATAAAAAATATGTATAAAAAAAGAAAAATAAATAAATAATAAGCAATAAACAAACGAAAATTTTTACACTTTTCTCGAAACATATCTCATTTTTAGAAGCATTTAATTTATAGTTTAAAAAAAAAATTTGTTGATAATGTTACAAACAAATAGTTAAACAATAAGTCAAAACTTATATCATTTTCCTAATCAACCACACCATTTTGGAGTTAAAAATTTCAGACTTAAAACTTTATGATATATTTTGCATAAAACACGGGCTCGCTTCGCTCGCTCGCGCATAGACAAATTTATTCAATAATATCAAATATTATGATATTATGATATAACGTAAATGATTAAATTTTGTTTAGAGTATAACTTCAATCAAAAATATTTTTAACACTAATCTAAAACCATATTACTGATGAAAAAAACAAAAAAAGTCTTTCAAATGTCTGGGCTTATTCGAATATAAATAAATACATACCCAAAACGAGCAACCCTAGACATACCAGTCTTTGGACTCTGATTTCTGGACTCTCGTATACAACAAAGAATACAGAGTCCGAACCTTTACTCGGAGCTTAAAAATAAAAATACAAACTTATACAGCTCAAAGGACTTGGATTTCTGGATTCCTCGATCTCGGAATTTCAGACTCGAGAGCCCAACGACTATATGGTAAAAAAATCGACTGCTAGTAGACTCGCAGTTGTTCTCTTAAAACCCACGTGCAAGGGGCAGCTGCTGTCTTGCAATTGAGACGCATACTTCACGTAGGGTATTCGACGTGCTTGAATCCCTATAATTCTTTTGAATCAACTGCAGTAAATCCCGATGACTTCTTAAAGCATTTTACTGCTACTGAGTAACCTGACTCCGTAATGTGGGTGAAACTAAGAACCGAACAATGTGCGGTGTCTGGTGTACGCCAAAACATTTTTTCAACCCTGCACCGTACGGGGTGCACTGTGTACCATGTACCGAGCAGTGCGGGTTGTCTGGTGTACGGTGTACGCAAAGTCATAAAAAATATTTTCACCCGTGCACGGTGCATCGTGTACCATGTACCGAACAGCGCGCGTTGTCTGGTGTACGGTGTACGCAAAGTTATAAAAAATATTTTCAACCGTGCACGGTGCATCATGTACCGTGTACCAAACAGCGCGCATTGTCTGGTGTACGGTGTACTTAAAGTTATAAAAAATATTTTCATCCGTGCACGGTGCGTCGTGTACCGTGTAAAAAACAGTGTGCGGTGTCTGGTGTACGCCAAAACATTTTTTCAACCTTGCACCGTACGTGGTGCACCGTGTACCATGTACCGAACAGCGCGCGTTGTCTAGTGTACGGTGTACGCAAAGTTATAAAAAATATTTTCACCCGTGCACGGTACATCGCGTACCGTGTACCGAACGGTGTGTGGTGTCTGGTGTACGCCAATACATTTTTTCAACCTTGCACCGTATGTGGTGCACCGTGTATCGTGTACCGGGCATGGCGCGTTGTCTGGTGTACGGTGTACGCAAAGATATAAAAAATATTTTCATCCGTGCATGGTGCATCGTGTACCGTGTACCGAACAGTATACGGTGTCTGGTGTACGGTGTATGCAAAGATATAAAAAAACATTTTTTGAACCGTACGCAGTGTAAGGTGCACCGTGTACGAAACAATAGCAAAACAAAAACTTTTCCCTGCTTTCCACCGTGCACCGTGCACCAAAAAGCTTCTCCGTACACAGTGCACCGTGTACCGTGTACATAAAAGCTCATTAGGTATAGCGCCCGTGCACCGTGCGCCGTGCACCGTGCACCGTGAAACGGTACACAGAGATGGTACCTAGATACAACCTTAATTTTAGTTTTTAAACAAATCTGACAACACACTACTGACACCAATAATCATTTCCTGCATGAATTCTGCACATCAAAAAGCTTTAGTGGTTATGATTTATGATTTACCAAAATATTTTTCTTAATAATATTCCTATGAATATTTACTCCTTAGGTACTTTTTTTTATTATTCCTGCTTTGCTTACTTCAGCTATTGTTACTTCAAATATATTCAACTTTAATATAAACAATCATAGTTTATCTTACTTGTATTCATTTTGAAATTTGCTAGCATAATTAGTAGGTTTCATACTTTCTATCTAAGAAAAAAAGTGAGAATAGCAGAGAATTAAAAGTTTTTACATCTTTACAAACATTTTTTTGCTTATCTCTTCAGTGGTAAATTAAAATCTGCTGTATTTTACAAATTAAAAAGAGCCTAGCAGCTTTTATTTCTTTTTCATTCAAGATAATTCTCTATTTTTAAAATGAAAAAAACATATTTTATCCTACTGATGCAAAAACCTGAAAACATAAAAATACTTAAACTTTGTATTTTTTTACTTTTGAATCTAATTATTCCTTCTACTTAATTTTTGCAAAAATAACTTGTGCACTACATTCAAAGTTTAAGTTGAAATTAAATAAAATTATGTTTGACAATGCGAAAATAAAATTGAAGATATAAAATTTTCAAAAAAAGTCCAAGCGTACTTTTTATACAGATTCTTTCTATTTAGTCGCAGTGGTCGATGAGCGTTGAGCGATGAGGGATTCGCCCGGGTTCCTGTGATGGCCTTTACACACCCAGGTATTTCACCAACCTTCTCCTGCTAACCTGAGTGACTTCAGTCTCATCTCATTGCTATGTTTTTTATCGAAAGTGCTCGAGAGGTTAGTCTTTGATCAGATTTATGAATTTATCGAGTCCACCGGTATGATGGACGGTAATCAGTCTGGTTTTAGGAGAGGTAGCACACAAACCGCCCTGTTCAAACTCACTGATGACATACGTCGAGGCAAAGATAAACAACTTCTCATGGCAATGGTCATGTTTGACATGTGCAAAGCCTTCGACCCAATTTGTCATAATCTTACTGAAAAAAACCTACTTGGCTTTTCACATCGTGCACTAAAGTGTCTAGCATTATATCTCACAGGGTGATCACAGGCTGTTGAGCTGGGTGATTTCAAATCCTCTTTTCGGTATTTCAGACTTTTTAAGACCTTGGATAGATTTTTAATAAACTCAAAGATAAATTTTCTTCAACGACTTTTGATCAAAGTCCTGAAAAATTTTAATTATTGATTAATTTCAAAAACCATGAAAACTCTTTTATAAAATTTTCTAGGTGTACAGTAAATTTCTTTAAGACTTAACAGGTAAAAAAATGACTTTAAAAACCTGACGCATATTGAATTTTAATAAATTTTCATTTTTGGCCCGGACTAATCATAATTTATATATAATCACTTCTAACTGTTCGTTATCGCCGATTGCCAATAGTTGATAATTTAAATGTCAACTTAGGATAAACCATTACCAACAGATGTTCGCAAGTGGTGTGCACAACAATTTGGCGACTGAAACTAAACCTTCTTAATACGAAGCTGTTAAATTAGCTCTCTAAGGTAAGTATAGATAACCTAAAATACAGTTATAGACGCTCGTTACCCCCACTCCGACACCACTCGCTGATGCTGCCAGCTCTGCTCAAAATCCCTTTGAAGTCACGCGTTTTTCATTGTTTATGACTCGTTATCTCGAAAATTAATACCACTTGCTAAATTTTTCTTTGTTTCTCATGATTCCGTACATCTTAGCCCTACCAGAAAACCTGATTTTAAAAATATTCTAAGAAAATGAAATGTACAATTCAAAAATATCCTTCAAATTTATAAAAATTTTTACGCTCAGCAGAACAATCACATGTAAAAAGTTGAAACTTCTATGCTAAATATCTCAAAAATTCACGTGTGTGGGATTCAAAAAACTAACTCTTTGTTGAGTGAAAAAATTTTTCTTAGAAACACGAAAACTATAGGGAACTACCTGAAAGATGCTTTAAATAACTATCATGTCACAAGGGATATTCAAAAAGTAAGATTTTTTCGTCTTAGAAAAAAAACAAGTTTTCAGATGATTATAATATGTGTATATACCTATTCTTGAACATTGAAGCAATTTCTATGCATATAGTCCACTCTCTCAATATTTTTTTTTTATTTTTTATTTTTTTTTTTCGACGTGTGTTGGAGAGGGAAATCTTCTAAAGACACCCACGCAATGCGGGTAGTGTCGGATTCGCAGAGCCTGCGAAGAATTGCAGAATGCGCCTACCGACTAAAACCCTCCCCGGCCGGTAAATCCGAAGATTCTCTACCGGTGAAAGGAAACTAGTAAAGGTGGTGAAAGAAGATGTAGATTAGACTAAAGGTAGAGTGGAAAGTTAAAGATAGAGAATAGTTTTAAAAGCCCTTGGGATGTTGAAAGAGAAGACGATGGCGCGGGCGTTCTTTGTAGAGGACAAATTTTCCAGGCACTCGCGCACAAGTGCGAAAAGTGGGTGCGTCATAAGGTGACGGTTAAAAAGAGTGGATGAATATATAAAGATGTGCGAACATGATGTTTGTTCATGGCCCTGAAAAGGGCCTGGTAAAAATGAGAAATGAGTCGTGAGTGAAGAAAAGATGAAACCGCCATGGTTGAAGCTATGGTAGCTTCGCTTCTCAGGTGCACCCGGAGTTCGCCGGGGTCGTGAGGCTTCCCCTTCTCACGGACGGGCCGACAAAGATGATGGGTGTGCAGAGTCCATGAGGTGGGTGAAGTTTGCTGAAAGGGTAGCGTTGCTGGAGTGAAAGCATCTCACCAGGTGCTAGACACGATCGACCGCCAGGAAACGTGACACGTGGCCCAAGGGTGAAATGCTCCAAGCCTGGAATGGCGACCGGAGATGGGATGAGGTGACTCGTCGGCGGCGTCGCCCCGAACGACCGGACAGGACCGGACTGTTCGCAAGGAGCGACGCCGAGCGACTATCCGCAAGGAAACTGGACACGTGGACCTAGGGTGAAATGCTCCAAGCCTGGAACGGCGACCGGAGATGGGATGAGGTGACTCGTCGGCAGCGTCGCCCCGAGCGACCGGACAGGACCGGACTGTTCGCAAGGAGCGACGTCGAGCGACAACTGATGATTCTGTAGGGTCTGTAGATGGTTTAAGTACAAGTTTTTTGACTCTCTCAATAGTTTCGCTCCCCTATTTTGACACGCAAAAGTTTCCTCTACTCCTTCGCCTTGCCCACCGTGCTTGAGTTTTATCATCCCTCTCTTACAATAGTTCTGTGTGTCTGCGATAAATTTTTGACTTGATCTACGTGTAAATAAATAAATAGAAAAAAATTGTAAACTAAGCATAAAAGGTTTAGTATTTATAAAGTATTAGCAGTCTTCGACTGTGATTCTTAAGAAAAAGTGAATTTTCAAAAAAAATGCATTTAATTAATAATCTGAATGAAAACATATATTCTTTGAAAAAATTCAAACTTAATTTATAATCTAATTATTAGTCTTTTACCCTTTTTACATTAATTTTTTGGTGATGATACAAAATTTTCATAAAATCTATGATAGGGCATCTTATCTCCAAATCACTCTGGTGTAGATGCTGTACCAGTGCAATAATCAATCATTTAAGTTTTTGAAATTTTATCAATTTTTTTAATTAAAATCATACAGTCTGGTTATATTCTGAATAAAAAAAGTAAACGACTCAAACAACATGAAAAAAGGTGAACTTATTCATGATTATTACGAAATAAAAATGTATCTGCGTCTTCGACTGCATTTTGAAAAAATCTGTAAGCTATTTGATAATAAACAAATTTATTTTACTGATAAAAAAAAAAAATTTGAAATAAAAAACGCAAATCGCAGAAAAAAATATTTATGTGTTCTAAAGTTATTCAAAATTTAAGAAAAAAATACAATTTTCGAATTTAAGTTTTTCAAGTGAGCCAAAATTTCTGAAGTGGGCCACTAAAAATCAAATACTCGATTTTTAAACTTTTTTTTACAAGAAGTTAAAGCTCTCTGTGTGTGTATGTGTGTGTGCGCTCCAAGCATCTATGCATTACTGCGTTTGTTTCTAGTCATATATCTACGTCTAAAAAATTTTTTATAGTTAAAATTTTATTAATATTAGTAGAAACATAATTAAAGTTAAAAAAAGGGTAGGTTTTTACATGAAAATCGTCTTTTCTTACACAAAAATACAAATTAAAAGTATAAGTATGCTTTATTGATTACTATAACGGAGCTTTCTCAAAACTTTTTGGCGTTTAAAATACAAAAAAATAATATCTTTTACAAAAGTAGTTTAAGCATAAAAAATCATATTATTTTTACATTGAAAAACTTAAACATGAAAATAGAACTAATCTAATCCAGAGCATTCAAGGCATAAATAAACACGATGTTTATCACACATCGGTCTCAAGCACGAAGGGCATTTCATATGCGTTTTAAAGTCTTGTCCTCGTTTACACAATGCACACCTTACTCTCGACGCACATACTGGTCTTTCCGCAGGATTAACAGGTTCATCAATTTTCAGTATGGTTTTTATGCCACTCCTGATTGACATTCGAATAGATGGATTGTTAAGGCTCAAAATCTTCATCATCGTCTTCTTCGACGTTGTCTTTTTCTCCCGAAGAAGCTACATCGGGAGCGTCTTCTTTTTCTTCGTCTTCCCGCAATAGTGCGGTCACAGTTCGACGGCGTAAATTATAAGCCATAATTATGTTTCTGAACTAAGTAAAAAAAATCATTAATTTTTCAAAATAAAAATTTTTTTACACCACACAGCTATACTTATGGTTAAAAACAGGAATTCAAACACAAAAAACAGGCCAAAATTTTTGCTCCGATTTGCATCGAAATCAACGTGTGTGTCACACGGGGTCAAATTAACCCCACGATTTTCTTGCTCTCTTTTCGACACGTTCTCTATGAGAGATGACGTACAACTGACCTACCTATTATGGACTAACATCTTGTTTCAGGACTCAGCTAATGCCAGGTGATGTTGCAGAGTCAATTTTGGCGCGCATATTTTAAATAATTTTCATCAAAGACACGCTGGGGTCAATTTGACCCCGAGTGACATTTAAGGGTTAAGCTTCAAATCTTTGATAATCCAATCTTCATTCCACATCCAAAGATCTTTTTTATACTTTTCATTTATTAGCAACCTACATACCTGGTTTTGTTTATATAAACAAGAGATAAGCAGGTGTCTGGTTACAACTGAGAGAGCCGTGAGTTCTTATCTTTTACCTCGATGGTTTGTTGATGTAAACAAGCTATTGAGATAAGAGAGAGTATAAACAAGGTTGTTTACGTAAATAAAAGATAGCATATTTAATCAAATTTTTTTTATTCTCTTGAATAATTACAAATACATTTTTTTTTACAAATTGTTATCACCAACAAAGCCATACGGTACAGATGAGTCGTGCGAAAAAAATATTCTTTTTTCGAGAACTACTTTACATGTTTTTGTTTCATCCTGGGTTACAACATTATGAACGGGTACTCGACGTATAGCTCTAAAATTAAGCTTAATATTATCATTGGCTTCTGGTACGCTTGCCTTAAATTTATTCTTTACTAATTTTTTAATAGATTCAAAGTTAATTTTTTGTGAGTTTTTATAATTCAAAGTTATACCTTTTACCTTACAGCTTTCAAAAATTTCGTTTGTTGAGCCCGAAACGACTCGATAACAGTAAAACTTTGGCCCACCGCTGATGAATATTTTTATGTAAGAATTATTACCGTAGCTTTCTAATTCGTCCGTCATATCACCTAGTAAAGAACCCAATGGTGGCTCGTATTCGTCGGGGTCGTTGTCGTGAGATAAAAAAAAACCGAATCCATGTCTACATAAAAACAGCGTTTCTGAAGCTTTTCCATGTAAGCATAGAGTCTTAGTCGTGCGTGTGCAGTGACGTAAGCTGCAATTACAACGTTTGTATTTGAAGGAGCGATGACGGCCTCGTCCCTGTAAAACCAGTTCACAAACAAAACTGATTCGTTAGCCAGTACTATCAAAACGACTTCTTTCTCGTCGTCGGTCATTATGTCTAAAAGATCTGCTCGTGTTCTAACAATATTTGTAGCCTTCATAGAACTGGCCTGGCCAAACTTGCCCCACAGTGTGTTTAACGCCATTTTACTTACCGATCGCAGTCCAGGATTTTTTTTAATCGCGTCTTTATCTAACTTTACACCCTCGTCTTTTTCGTAGTCGCTCAAGTATTTATTTTTACTTACGTCGTCAACGCACCACTCGGGCCAGCCGCTGGCTTGTGTTTAAGCTTGAGAAACGTATTGATATATTCTGCAAATAAACCACCGGTTTTGGTTTTTGGATCGTACTGCGTTGTTTTATAATGCCATACTACAAAAATTTTGGAAATTTTATAACCCAATTGAATTGCTTTCCTTAGTTTGTCAACGACGTAAGTACCCGTGAGCGCCCGCTCTGTTTTATTCTGATCGCATAAGTCTTTTCGAGATTCTTCGCAGCAAGTTCTGCATAACGCGAAGAGTAATCGCCCGTTCATTTTAATAGGTAATACAGGAAGATACAAGTTTTTTGGAGGTAAGACCGTGCACTTTACTAAGCGTTTGATGCGCGAGAGATCGTTATTGTTCCCTTTTGTAAAGTAAAGACACTCGGAGCCTACGTAAATCTGCGGATGTCCCAAGACGAACTTTGAAGTTTTACAGACTGAGGGGTACATTGATGTAATATTGAAGTATTTAATTCTTTCGTCGTTTTTAATATCGTGAAAAGTTATAAGATTTTCAGTGCGCCCACCGTAAAACGCGTCTCTAGGATTTGAAACCATTTTACTCACTAGCGGATGCGAATCGATGTATTTACGTATCTCGGGATTTGAGTTTTTTAATTTATCGAAGTCGCACTCCCACATTTCTTTAACATCGTAACCGAATGATTTCATAACCGAAATTTTGCTCACGGTGTCTTTGTACATTTGATTAAACGACCCCTTTGCGTTTTTCGTAGGCTTATCACGATTATTTTTCACGATCGATACAATTTGTACAAACTTGTTTAATAACGCATAAATTAGGAGCGTGAAATTTTGTTGTAGGGTGTGATCTAAAGGAATCTTCTTGTCGACACTCAAAGTCGTAAAATAAAAAGAGATCGGGTTTTATCGTTTCGTTTTGATTTTTAAACTTTTTAACAGGCATCATAAAGCATTTCGCGTTCATACAATGATTAATTTCACAATTTTTGCAATAAATATAACCGCATACATGATTAGTATCCCTCCATTTATTTAACAACTTCTTACAGGTTACACACCTATAAATCATCTCGCATACTTTTTTCTCCTTATGAGATTTTGGTTTTTTATGATTTTTTAAACAATGTTCACCGTAAAAACTTCTTCTACAATCCTTGCATTCTACGGTAGGTACATCAAAATCGCACGCTGGTGAAGCGTAACAACGTGAACATATTTTTACGCATTTATGAGAATCTATGTGTTTATAATTTTTATCGCAGTAGGAGAAAAAGAAACTGTATCTACCGGCACCTATGATATTCGTAATCGTGTCGTAATGTTTTATTCTGGAGTCGTAACATAAATAAATCACGCCGTAAAAATCGGTGTTACACTTGTCTCCCCTACCGTCCAAAATGGTTCCTCGCCATCACCAAGACTGTCTTTATCGTAAACAACTATGGCAATATTTTTACGATAGAAAAAAGATTGAAATTTTTTCAACTCGAGTATACTACAACCTTCGGCAGGTATGGTCACGCGAGCTTTTTTTGTTAATTTCAAGACAAGTTTTTTTTGTAACGGTTGCCGATGATCCCTTACGTTGTTCCATAATTTATTTTGCTCAGCACTGTTGTTTTTTTTCGAATTTTATCCGGCACTCACCTACGACGAGGCTACGCGGAAGACAGAGTCCTTTTGAGCAATAAATAATGACAAAGGACTGCTGTCTTAAGGTGTCCGTTGTTACTTTTTGACGTTTACCCCTTCCTTTACCCCGAGGCACGTTAACGTATGTCGCGTGTAATATAAAGCTTTCATCTATGTGAAAGTTTTCGTTACTTTGCATGAGCCCCGAAACAAGGTTCCACAAATCCTCCAAAATAAAGTTCTCGATAGGGTGAAACGAGAGCCAAGCCATAACCTTCGAAAAATGCTGACTCTCGATTGTAACACCGATTCTATCGTTGATGTCGCTCATATGGGTGAGATGAGCGTGTAGGTCACTCATTGCACCCTCTAATCACGCGATCAAATCTATATTTGTAGACGAAGGTGGTTCGAGAATGCGTATTAAAAATTTACGGGATTTTAGTCTATATCGCTGTAAATTATAAATACTTTCATTAATAATTAAAAATCTTCTCGAATCACCTTGATTGTTACCACATCCAACTTGATTTATATCTGCGCTCTTGCACCATGGTCTGCACACCGACTGCTGTACAGTAGCGGCAGCAGCGGGGGCGTCAGTAGAATTGTGCAATGGTGACAACGACGAGGACGACGCTGAGTCAGAGTCTTGAACGCTCGTTGGTGGTGGTTGTGTCTCCATATCCCTGCACCACGGCCTCCAAGCCGGTCGCTGCGTTGCAGCATCAACAGTCGTGGCAGCAGCAGCAGCAGAAGGGGTGTCTCTGATTTCTTGATTTTTACCGAAAATTATCGTTTGATTTTTTAATTTTTTGAAATGAAATTTTATAAAAAGTTTGAAAATTGAATAAAAAATTTTGAAAAATAAATAAAAACGATAAATAAAATGTTGAATTAAAATTTTTAGAAAGCAATTAAATAAAGTAAAAATTTTTTTTTTTTTTAAGAAAAATTATTTTAATTTTATTCGTAAATCACAATTTTTTATTTACATACTTTTTTCGTGTTCGACATTCACTTCCTCCTCCTCGCATGAGTCCGGGATGATCACGCGCTGCGGTTGATCTCCCTTAATGGGACTATTCTCCGGCGTGTCCTCGATGACCAAGGAGGATTCAGTCGCAACCGCTTGCGGAATGATCGAGGCTGTGAATTAAAAATAAAATAAATAAATAATGGTAAATAATTTAAAAATTGTTGTTAATTTTCTAATATCTGTAATACCTTTTTTTTTATTGGCGGGAGGTCAAAAACGTTCTCGTCGTTTGAGGAGGAGGAGGAGGAGGAGGAGAAAATATTTATCACACGGACCTCCTCCTCCTCCTCCTCGTCGCCAATCATTTGAACGATCGGGCGCTTGATGTAGCACCTGCGGGGTGGTGCAGTGGAAGTCGTTCCTGGTGGCGAAATTAAAATCGAATCTTGTGAATCTTGTACAAGATTCTTAACCGCTGAAAAGAATTTAAAAAATTATTTATAAAAAATCGAATTTTTTAACTAAAAAATTATTAAAAATGGACTCACCTCTATTTGTTAATAAAATCTCATTCCAGCGGAGATTTTTAATTGTCGCCCCTGTTTCGGTGTCATCGAGGCTCGGGTCGGTAACATAGCTATCACCGTCGTCGTCGCTCCAACGCTGCGCCTCTGACACCATGCCCTGCCGATACTACTTTTTCTTCTCTTGCATAATCCGAGCCCACTGTTCGGCTAGTTCTGACGAATTTTCTTTTTCTTTACCGTCACAACGTGACTCTTCTAAAAAATAAAAAATAAAATAAAGAAGGCATCTTTAGCCCACACTTAAAATTTTTGAAATTTTCATTAGATAGCCCTTATGGAAAAAATCGGTGTAAACACCGAAAAATAACACTGAAAATAACACCGAACTTCTACACCGCATTGGGTGTGATTTCGCAACCCCAATGCGGTGTTACACCCAATGGAGTGTAACACCCAAAGGAGTGTTACACTAAACCGAAAAAAAATAAAATTAGCCTCATGGGGATTCGAACCATCGATCTTCAAGTTGACGAAAATTTACCGACCACTTTATCCACTTAGCCACGCTCTTGATTGAAAATACTATGTTTAAAATAATATATAAACATTGAAACAAACTTTTTTTGATTATTTAGTTTGCATATGATTAAAAAACATTACTTTTAACTTATTTATAAAAACTATATTAACAATTATTAAAATAAAAATTTCAGTGTTAACACCCGAAATTCGGGAGTTTTTCATAAAAATTCATTTTTTTATTTTTTTTTGGCAGAGATTAAAACAATTAAACCACCTTATTTCTTTTTTGATAAATTGATCTGAACTTTTTATTATTAATTATATTTATTCTCATGATTTCCTTTAACTCACAAAGTTTCGATCGCGTCATCAACGTCGTATGTCCTAATCTGCCAATAGCACTATAGTTTTGAGCCTACGCGACTTAGAGGTCTAAAATTTTATAGACGGTATAAGTTTGAATGTCGATACGTTAATGTGCAGTCTTGGCCATCCAGGTTACCGATGCCGGGGGTACCTGGGGGTCTTCTCCGAGCAATCGGGTCTTATTCTTTGGATGTGATTTTTGGATGTGATTTTTGGATGTGAATTTTTAATAAGTACGTCAAAATATAGTACTTTTTAAATAAAAGCATGTTAAAAAATTATTATTATTTTTGTCATAATTGCATTCCTATTGATTGGTTTCAAAAAATTTCAAATATTTTCATTTTTTTGTCTGTTACTATTTTTTTCTAAAATAATCATTTTTACCGCTCCTTTGGCCGAATATATACTTTTAGTTCTTAACTTAAAGGTTCATGTATTTTTTACAAGGGTTTTTTCATTTTTTCAGTTCGGACGTAATTTTCTAAATAAAAAAATGAATTTTGAACAAATTACTTTAAAAAAAAAAACTTAAATGTTTAACGATAAAAATTTAATGAGTTATTCGAATTCTGGAATAATTTTTAGTGATTAATTTCATTTTTTTGTATTTCAATTACTGTCTCAGACGTTTTATACTTACTTTATAGTACACGACGAACTCACGATATATCTGTGCAATAATAAAGAATTTCCAGTTATGGTATTTATTTTTGATCCTAGTGATTAAGCATATCATCATCTATTGAATTCTTCATTAATTTTTTATTAAAAACGGATTGAGCGTCAAAATTCCATTTTGAGTGTAACATTCCAACTAACTTTTAACTTTGGTGTAAACACTAATTATTTTAGGTGTAATATCCATAATTATTATAACTTAACTTTGGTGTTAGCACTAAACCTTTTATGTATAAACTCGCAATAGTGTGGGTGTTGACACCCAAAACTTACGTGTTACCCTTATGGAAAAAACCGGTGTAAACACCGAATTATCAGTGTTAACACTGATTTTTCGGTGTAAACACTAGATTTTGAGTGTTAACACCGAAAGTTTGGTGATGACACTCAACTGTTGGGTGTTGACACCCACAATTGGGAGTTTACACCCAATAGGTTCAGTATTAACACCAAAGTTAAGTGTTGACACTCAACTGTTGGGTGTTGACACCCACAATTGGGAGTTTAAACCCAATAGGTTCAGTGTTAACACCAAAGTTAAGCGTTGACACTCGACTGTTGGGTGTTGACACTCGCAATGGGAGTTTACACCCAATATGTTCAGCGTTAACACCGAAGTTAAGTATTAACACTTAAGTTTTGGGTGCCAACACCCACACTATTGCGAGTTTATACATAAAAGGTTTAGTGCTAACACCAAAGTTAAGTTATAATAATTATGGGTATTACACCTAAAATAATTAGTGTTTACACCAAAGTTAAAAGTTAGTTGGAATGTTACACTCAAAATGGAATTTTGACGCTCAATCCGTTTTTAATAAAAAATTAATGAAGAATTCAATAGATGATGATATGCTTAATCACTAGGATCAAAAATAAATACCATAACTGGAAATTCTTTATTATTGCACAGATATATCGTGAGTTCGTCGTGTACTATAAAGTAAGTATAAAACGTCTGAGACAGTAATTGAAATACAAAAAAATGAAATTAATCACTAAAAATTATTCCAGAATTCGAATAACTCATTAAATTTTTATCGTTAAACATTTAAGTTTTTTTTTTTTAAAGTAATTTGTTCAAAATTTATTTTTTTATTTAGAAAATTACGTCCGAACTGAAATAATGAAAAAACCCTTGTAAAAAATACATGAACCTTTAAGTTGAGAACTAAAAGTATATATTCGGCCAAAGGAGCGGTAAAAATGATTATTTTAGAAAAAAATAGTAACAGACAAAAAAATGAAAATATTTGAAATTTTTTGAAACCAATCAATAGGAATGCAATTATGACAAAAATAATAATAATTTTTTAACATGCTTTTATTTAAAAAGTACTATATTTTGACGTACTTATTAAAAATTCACATCCAAAAATCACATCCAAAAATCACATCCAAAAATCACATCCAAAGAATAAGACCCGATTGCTCGGAGAAGACCCCCAGGTACCCCCGGCATCGGTAACCTGGATGGCCAAGACTGCACATTAACGTATCGACATTCAAACTTATACCGTCTATAAAATTTTAGACCTCTAAGTCGCGTAGGCTCAAAACTATAGTGCTATTGGCAGATTAGGACATACGACGTTGATGACGCGATCGAAACTTTGTGAGTTAAAGGAAATCATGAGAATAAATATAATTAATAAAAAGTTCAGATCAATTTATCAAAAAAGAAATAAGGTGGTTTAATTGTTTTAATTTCTGCCAAAAAAAAATAAAAAAATGAATTTTTATGAAAAACACCCGAATTTCGGGTGTTAACACTGAAATTTTTATTTTAATAATTGTTAATATAGTTTTTATAAACAAGTTAAAAGTAATGTTTTTTAATCATATGCAAACTAAATAATCAAAAAAAGTTTGTTTCAATGTTTATATATTATTTTAAACATAGTATTTTCAATCAAGAGCGTGGCTAAGTGGATAAAGTGGTCGGTAAATTTTCGTCAACTTGAAGATCGATGGTTCGAATCCCCATGAGGCTAATTTTATTTTTTTTCGGTTTAGTGTAACACTCCTTTGGGTGTTACACTCCATTGGGTGTAACACTCCATTTGGGTGTAACACCGCATTGGGTGTGCGAAATCACACCCAATGCGGTGTAGAAGTTCGGTGTTATTTTCAGTGTTATTTTTCGGTGTTTACACCGATTTTTTCCATAAGGGTAATACTTAACTTTGGTGTTAACGCTGAACATATTGGGTGTAAACTCCCATTGCGAGTGTCAACACCCAACAGTCGAGTGTCAACGCTTAACTTTGGTGTTAACACTGAACCTATTGGGTTTAAACTCCCAATTGTGGGTGTCAACACCCAACAGTTGAGTGTCAACACTTAACTTTGGTGTTAATACTGAACCTATTTGGTGTAAACTCCCAATTGTGGGTGTCAACACCCAACAGTTGAGTGTCAACACCGAACTTTCGGTTTTAACACTCAAAATCTAGTGTTTACACCGAAAAATCAGTGTTAACACTGAAAATTCGGTGTTTACTCCGAAAAATCAGTGTTAACACTGAAAATTCGGTGTTTACACCGGTTTTTTCCATAAGGGAAGTACATACCCTGTTTTTCTGAAATCTTTTGATTTTCCTCCTCCGCCGCCTCCTTCCTCGAATCGTTGGGGGTCGTCGAATTATTAGTAATGCTGATTTTATCTTGTCCCGTTTTATCCCCTTCCTGCTCCTCGCTGTCATCTTCGCTCCGCTGAGGCGCTCGATCCATTTGTTTATTTAACTCCTCATCATCTTCTTTGAGAGACCCCGAGCATTTTTCAATTTCAGCGTAGTATTATGCATTGTCTAAAAAATTATTATTATTTTCAATTAAAAATGGAGGGGTGAAATTTAATTTTTTTAAACCGAAAAAAATTCATTGAGTATACGATAAATATAACTTACGCGTATGATCACTAATTCGATGTAAATACTATGATCCAACCAGCCGGTTTCGAATAAGATATTTCCTCAAAATATTTATAACCGTTGGCGAATCCTGTTGTTGTAGAAAATCATTATAGACTTCATTAATACGTTCTACACCGTATGCCATAAAGAGCCTGCATAGCTCTTTTTCATACTCTTGTATCTTCATCTGCCGTAAACTTTTCCTCCACTCCTCCCCGTAAAATTCCTTCAAATCGACAGCATCGCTCAGCTTTAGAGCTGCGTCTCTAAGATCACACCAGATACACATTTTTAAAACAATTTTTTTATCAAATTTAAGCACTGTTAAAAACTCTGTGTTCTGCTAATTGAAGCCGGAAGCTTACTGACGTCTCGTCACTGGCAAAGACAAAGAGTTCAATCATATGTGCGTGTGGGGGATGCGATAATATGACCAAGATCTTTTTTTTTTTTAAAAGAGCTCCTTTCGCAAGTCAAATTCGCATGACGTGATCTGAAAAAAATCACGCGGGTGCGAAGAGAGGGGCAATAATCTCGATAAAAAGCTCCGACTCAACACACTTTTTTTTTTAATTACTTTTTTTTTTTTTAAGAGAAAGTGGAGGGAGACCCTAGCGTTAGTAGTGTTCTTTGTACGATTGAATAGAAAAAATGTCGAACCATGAGCAAGAGCAAGGTATTTTTTTTTTTTTTTTTTTTAATATTCTTGAGTTTTGGTCGAACTGTTAGCATCGGGTAAGTTGCCGCATTCGCCCGGCTTCTTTATCCTACCGGAGACTACTGAAGAATTTAATGAGGGGGTAGACGTAATTTAAGATTTTCGTAGTTATTACTACGAGGTTAAAAATTTATTGAAGACCTAAAGAAAGCTTTTATACCATAATTATTGTAAATTTTTGTGCAGTCACGAAGATGACTTATAATCAAATTTAATATATTTTTTCAAAAAAAAAAAAAAAAAATATTAAAAATGTTTTATTTGGTGTTATTTAATTTTACCTTTACAACAAACAAATTAAAACATAAAAAATAAAAAATAAAATTTATCGCGATCGAACGCTAGATCGCGTTTACCATACGACCGCGATCGGTTAGTTACCAACCGCGGTTCGACTGCTAACACCGCGTTTGTATTGTGATGAACGCCCCCGCTCCCGCCACCACGCGCCCGCATCGGTTGTCGTCTTTCACGCGGCCTGCGGTAGTGCCTGTGCGGGCGGTCAAAAATTCTACCGTAGCGGTGTTGCCACCGTTGCCGTTCAAGCCTACGGTCGAGGAATACTTTTTTTTTCACTCGACGCGCTAAATTAAAAAATAAAAATACATGTCAAGAAAATTGTACTACGTTTTGAATATTTTGATGGCTCTTAAAAGGGCCTGTGGTTAGATGTATTAATATTTTTTTTTTTTTTTCAATAAATAAATAAATTAATTAATTAATTAATTAAGTCTTTTATATCCTAATCGAGCATCTTCAGGATTGGGATATAGGTTGTAATATTTTTTATCTTTTTCAATTTTCTTTCTTTCTTCTTTCTCTTGTTTCCGCTGTTTTTCTTCAAATTTCTTCCACTCGTATTCTTGTCTTTTGATTTCCGCGAGGCGCCTTTCCTCGATTTTTTTCTGCTCGCTCTCTTGTCGTCGTATCTCGACTAGTAGAGGTTCCTTTTCCTAAGGTTTTTACTCGTCACCGCTGTTATACCTTTTATCCAGCGACTGCCCCATGATTCCTCTTTCTCCAGACAGCTTCACCTCGTTCGGTGGTCGAATCGGTAATGACTTAGTTTTTAATCAAATTTTAACTTTATACAAAAAAAATCAAAAAGTTGTGAAAAAAATTTAAAAAAAAACTTATTGACTGATTAACTTTGAAAAATAAAAAAATTAAAATAATTTTTAACTATAGAAAAAAATGAAATTAATTGAAAGCAAGTTTAAATTAATAAAATAAATTTCCTGAAAATAAAAAATAAGGAGGCAAGAAAAAATGCGAAAAAAGTATTTTTTATACTTTGTTTTGCCATTTTATTTTTAATATTTTCATTTTACAAACGGTTCGCTACATGGTTAATCACTTGTTCTATTCAAACATCGTATTGTAAATAGCTTTGGCTGTATTGAATAAGCCAAAAGCATTCAACTCTGCAAAAATTAATTCTACTAAATTTACGTTGTACACTATTTGACTTTCCGTGCGCTCTCTCACGCTAAATTCAATATCCGGTTTTATCATACAATAATATTTTTTAAATGTATTGAAAGAAATCAAACACTTCTTGACACTTTCAGGGTCTTGTTCTTTAAAGTGACCCTTCAAGTATTCTACGATATTGTGCGCTATAGTATTCACTATCTTCGCTTGATCACTCAAAACTTGCATATGCAGATTCACGCACTCCAAAATCTCCAGCAACCCTTCGATAGTTTTTAAATGCATAGCCACACACGGGAGATTTTCACTTTTCACGTTTTTTTTCTAGATCGTTGACGGGGATCACGTCCAACTCGTTCAGAAGATCATCCAAGGTCCTCTTTCTCGTTGACGTTTCGGTCCGCACGTCTTCTTCTTTTTTCTCGGCTAATACAATAGTTACCAATGGACTAGAGCGCGTTTTGTTAATCATAACGGCATTTTTACCGTACGACACGGTAAACACAAGATCATGCTTAGGTAACTCTATAGTCATGGGGTCCTTTGGATCTCGAATGTACACAAAATCTTCGCGTAAATACGCTAGAATCGATTCTTTGTGCTGCAGAAACATTTCCCACAACGCTTGATCCATCGTCACGTCCCTGCTGGGTGAACTACTCCCGCAAAATTTCACTTTTGGAGAAAAAAATTCACCATCGTTTTCCAAGCCAACTTTTAAACGTTTAGAATTCGACTTATTCAGCGCGTAAGTCGTCGCGAGGAGTAGATTTGGAAGCTCCATGATTCTTGAATTGATCTTTACTTTAGCAATGCGTTACTGCAACTGACAAGACTGCTTCTTCTCTACGCTCGTAAGCGCTGAGAGGTGTATAAAATGGTGGGGATGACTCTGTGACGTAATGAATTTAAACCAATCAGCACGCGTACGACTAACAAAATGAAACCTTATCGGTAATTAAAAAAGTACGTTGGATAAAAAGCCTGTCGAGACTTGATTTTTTAAAACACATACCTAGACTATACGTCATACAATAAACGACATCCTTAGGGTATCACTTTGTCACCCCGGAAGATAAAGAGTCGGTAATTTTAAAAAAGCACATTAAAACAAAGCCACACATGGAAAAATCCAAAACATTAGTTTTTTAATTTAATTAAAACATTAGTTTTTTACGTTATGTTACATTCATTTTTTTTTTAAAGCACTCATTTTTTATATTAAAACTTTAGGGTTCTAGGTTCGAGCGTTGTCTTGCGTTTCGATGTTGAGCAACTCAGCGGTTCACCACTGGGTTCGTCGCTGCTCTCGGGGTTGTTGTCGCCATCTTCAGAAGTAAGACTAGACGCATCGTGCTCTTCGATGAATTCTCTATCTCGTTCAAAAACCGCGACAAGATCCTGCTCGCCTTTAATTTTATATTTTTTGAGCATCTTGAAATAAACCGTTGACGATAACTCGTCAGAGTGATATAACTCTTTGTCTATCATTGATTTAAAAAACTCTTTTAAAAGATGCACTCTGTACACAGCGCAAAAAGTAAATTTATGTACGCCACCAATCACGTGGCTCGTACATACTAAATTTACTTTAGGAAACATTCGCGTTAACGGATAAAAACACGGTATAAAAAATTCTTGTAAATAAATCACACACCAGCACAATATGGTTTCTAAAAATTTAGCCTTTTCAGCCCCGTACACGTATATCCTCGGTGCACTTCTTGTCACATCGCGCAATATCTGT
Source organism: Encarsia formosa (assembly GCA_038277355.1). Taxonomy (NCBI): domain Eukaryota; kingdom Metazoa; phylum Arthropoda; class Insecta; order Hymenoptera; family Aphelinidae; genus Encarsia; species Encarsia formosa. Next base: position 45,671,914 of record CM076186.1, on the reverse strand, counting down.
TTTTAACGAAACCGAGCCGTCGTACCACTCCAAGCCGTGTACAGAAGTCGAACAAAAGTTGTTGAGTAACTTTACTTCACGATCTAGATGTTGAAAACGTTCGGGTGGCTTTGCAATCCAGTGATCTATGATGTTTTTTGCAGTGAAAGCACTGCAATTTCTTTGGCCACAAATGTTTTTTTCTGGATGTACAAGCCTTGTAAATCAATCACGTAATCACTCATGATTGCGATTTAGATGCATTCTCGTTTGAATCAAGCGCCGTACTGGTGTCGCTCTTGATTTCTTTACAAGCAGCGTCCTCTTCTAACTCTTATCGTTTCATTACGTCAGCACATGGAAGGAAAGAACATAGAAGACAAGAGTAATTAAAAAAGTACGTTTGATAAAAAAACAGGACGAGACTTGATTTTATAAACACATATTCAGGCAATGAGTCATACTAAAACGTCAGCCGACAGGTTATCAGATAACAGCTTCGTAAGATAAGGAAAGAATCGACGTTGGGTAATTTAAAAAGTACGTTAAACAAAAAAGCCTGTCCTGACTTGTTTCTCGTCACAATCGAGTGATATCAGCGATATCCTGTTATGTCTCAGCTTTCATTTTTTCTGAAGGAGGTTTTTTTTTTTTTTTTTTTAATTTAGGAGCTAAGCGGAGTAATGCCCCGTCCACACCGGCGGTTTAAACGCGTCTCGGTTTAACTTTGATTAAAGAATTTTGCAATGTTCCCGGATGGTTAAAGGATTAATTTGTACTTTAAAAATAGGAAATAATTTATAAGATTAAGATGGTTACATCTTGAACTTCGATTCCAATGGCAACATTGCAAAATTCTTTAAACAAAGTTAAGCCGAGACGCAGTTTAACCGCCAGTGTAGACGAGGCATAAGATACGGGTGAATAAATGATAACAGAAAAAATATTTTTATTTCATAATTTATTTTTAAAAGTACAAATAGTTATGCGTATACATTATAAATTTGATACAATACAATTTATTCTCGAACTGCATGATTGTAGACTACAGATACTGCCACCTGATGAGCTACTTCTAGGATAAGTGTTGATACGATTTTTTCTTTTTACCGTTTGAGCTTTTTCATACAAACTGTAAAATTTTGCTGTTTTCTGATCGTTGCTTCGGGTATTTTTTGAAAACTGATTCAAGAATGAGCGTAAGCTACCAGACTTACTCATATGATGTATAAATTGTAGACAAAATTCACCGCACACCATGGAATCGAAAGTTTGTAACTGTTTTTTACTAAATTGCCATGTTTTACAGTTTTTTTTTATAGCATCCTGCATGAATTTTGAAATCGGCGGGCGTCCGTAACTGTCAAAAAAAAAAACCACGAGCTTTAGCATTTACATACAGAGCTGTCCAATGCTCGCCGCTTTTATTCGATTCTTGAGTATTAACAATAATACCAGCAGGAAGCAGTAAGTAGGACGGTATCTCATTGGCGGCGAAAACACCTACGGTTTCTATTTTTTTAGAAAAACAACAGAGTGCCTCTGCAAGTTCTCGGGTATTCATTTTTTTTTTTTTCATAAGCTACCACTGAATTTCTAATTCACGACATCTACAGAGGTTGAATACAGTGGTTCTCCGTCTTCGTCTTCGCTATCGGCGTCGTTGTCATCGGTGATGTTATCATTAATATTAACACAATCTATTTCATCGTAACCCCCGCTATGACGATTTACATATTTTTCTAATTTTTTTTTATAGTTAGAAAGTGCATCATAATAATACAACGATGGTATGTCAAAATCATTCGATGTTCCCCAATCGTCGGCTAAAAGAGATCTAAACTACTGTTTGAGGATATTCACTTTTTAAAGAGCGCAATTGTAAATTTTTTTTTATTGTATCGTAGATGATGCAAACACGTTGTATTCACATCAGGAAACGAAGCTACCAGAACGTTGAAACTTGGGCCACTATAAGACTCGATATTTATCACCTGTCGAGATATTACACCTTCTAAAAACTTTGCTTTTTCATGACCACGAACGTATATTTTTTTTGCCACTTTTGCCATAGATCTAAGATAGTAATATAATTGGTTTATTGATACATCACCGTCGTGCCAATCGATGTGATAGATTTCGGTTGTGCAATAATTGTTTTTTGATTTTAAACTATCCGGGAGCTTTTCAAATGATTCCAAAGATTTTACTAACCAGTGAGCCATTGTGTTATTCTGTAAACCAAGCACTGCAACTTCTTTAGGAATAAAATTTTTACGAGCATCGTACAATGTTTCGATATCAATCAAAAAATCCATGATGCAGTAAGAAATGATGCGATTACTTTGAAACGAGAAATTACACTGACACCCCCGAGCTGGCCCTTCTTCTTCTTCTTTTAAATTTTTATGAGCTAAAGTCCGATATGATTTCTCTACCAGCTGTGATTTCGATGACGTTGTCATACTCCGCGTATATCATGCAGTTTACGGTGGTTGTCAATGCTGTGTCGAAACGTACTTCCAAGCGAACGTTTCCTGTACTTACAAGATTCTAATGATTACCCAAGTTTGCCGACATGTCGGGTGTAAGATCAAAAGCAGTCAAAAAATAACCGTTCGAATAGTTTTGTCAACTTATACCGATACCCTCGTTTGCAAAATGTATTTCCCATGCCTGTAAAAGGCGACCGAGAACATTCGATGTAGGCCTGATTATCCCCCGCTGTAAAGCGCGGCTGTCAAGCTTTACTTGGGACTTGCACGCCGTCGATATACAGACAGAGATAATTGATATTGAAATGTTGAAAGTTAAAAGGGTTCAAGTTTCGCGAACCGTTGAAGGCTCTGTTGTCGACGAAATCGATAATTAGTCTCTTTGGCAGCTGACCGAGAAAACAATTATCGAGAGACTCCGATAAGATGCCTGGATGTATGATAAAAGTTTTTATCTCCACACGAGAAACAGGATACTTTGCGGTTGTTTTTGCAAGACCGTTAGCGTGAGCTAATAATATACCCGGAGCTATTTTTGCACGCCGAACTATAAGCGTGGCTTCTTTGATTTGAACTTTAAAAACACCGTTTTCACTAGCGTCCATGAGACAGAAAGCATCCTTCGATCTTACTAAGCGAATACGCATCTCGACGCCGTTGATCAGCATTTTATCTTGATTAAACACGTCGCAGTGTAAATGGCCCATTAAATCGAATGTTTCCCCGCCTAAAGTGAAGGCTTGTCGTTTTGTAAGACCTGAATTTCTATTATTTAGCTCTGCATTTGTAAGAGATTCCATTTTAAAAAGTTCGTCATCGTACCAAAGACCAGCCGTTAGATGACCTTCTTTTGCTCCAGTTCCATAGTTTAAAAGCGTCTCTAAATAACTGCGATAGCCATAATTGTTACTAGAAGGAGTCACCAGCTTATTGTTGAAATAAACATCGACTTGATTAAATAACGAGTGAATAAGATTGTTGACGGGTCCGACTTTGGAATTTTCAGTTTGCGAAACGTTCGGGTCAATTTTTACCTTCACTAAAAGCATCGTGTGAGGAAGATCCAAATAATAATCGCCTGAACCTAGGCACAACGAACTCCAAAGGTGTGTCCGTCTCGTCGTTTAAGGGACAAATTGGTTTATAATGTATAAACTGACTGCCTTCCACCGAGGTCTGAGTCGGTGGCAAACTAAATATATCTAATTCCGCCGACATGCACTCGTTGGAGTGAGAATATAAAAAAGCCATCTTTATTTAGGTCCAAATATATCAGAAATATCTCTAAAACTTTGCTTGTTTTTAACACTTTTTCAGGTGACGCTTTTCTTCTTGATCTTTTTCGTCGTAGTCTTCTTCTTCTTTTTCTGCTTCTTTTTTCGTAAAGTCCCTGACTTTCACACTGTCGGACGTTTCTTCTTCGACTGACGTTTACGCGACGAAGCTTTCGACTTATACCCTTGGCCTTTCATCATGTTTATAAGATTGTTAGCCGCTTTTTTTTTGAATCTATTTTCAGATTCGTATCCGCGTGTTTTGATGGTATCCATAAAAGAGGTGTTGCGATTAGTAATATCGACGATGACGTCGATGCCCGTGCGAAGCGCCTCTCTACCCATGGATATCATTCCTCGTGTCAAGTACGGAATTATTTTTCGGCCAAGGCCACTGAGCCAACTACCTATTCCTCTTCCTCTTTGATAATTTGAACCGGAATACACGTTTTTTATATTATATCCACCGCCACCGCCGCCGCCGATTTGAGCGTCGTAATAAGTCAAATAGTGAGACATTTTTATAGCCTTTTACGCACTAGATGAAGTTTCACGATCGAGGTGCCACTTTCAAATGGTACAGAGTTACCGTGTACGTCTCTTATATCAATAATTATACTTTGAAATTGATTCTGAAGAAGAGGTATATAATGAATAGGTCCAAAAGTTCTTACAACATTAGAGCCAAAATCATATTTTGCAGCATCGAGCGGCACTATTCTCAATAAGCTCGCTTCGGTGTCGCCTACTGTGTAAGGAGCGCAAATATCTGTGTAAACAAATCATTGATCCGGTATCGCACGGCTAAGTACAGCAGGCCTTTCAGCGATCCTATCTCTTTTCTTCGGAAAACAAAGGATACGTTCTGTTTTTCGCACCGTTTCAGATTCGAAACCAAAAATTCGTCGTATTTTTTCATGGAGTCTCGTTATATGTATAGTATCGCAATTTTCTGGTTTATATTTTCGTGTTATATACCAATAACCTTTTCGTAGATTGGAAGGTTGAAAACTTGATGCTTAATCGTATCGCTGGCTTGATTTATTTCATCATTCATAATATTTCATACTAGTGTTACTTGGTAAAACCAAAAAAAATCATTGATACGCTCCATTTTATATATTGATTATATCGCGTGCTTTGACCCAGCAGTTACACTTTTCAGGGTAACCAACCCACTTGACCAGATGTTGTTTGTTCGGACCTTTTCCTTTGGTAGTGACAATGCGTTCAATTTTAAGTTCTTGATTTTTTTGCATTCGTTTATCACCAACTAGAACGAGCTCCTCGGTGTAAAAGAACCCATCTATCTCTTTGCCATTTAGATCTGTTAAAATATATGTGTGCATCCTTTGTCGATGCGAGACACGACTCACTATAAACACTTCCTCGCTAAAGTTCTTCTCGTAACCCGGTTTGAACGTGTTTTTGGTTCTGCTGATATGAACGTACTGACCGGGTTTATACTTGGTAGTAGACGCGAAAAATTTATTTTTATTTTTATTAACACTTTGCGCAAGAGAACGTTTTAATAAATTCTTTCGAACCTTTGTCACGTTAAAAATATTAACATCGCAAGGCCTCATTTTTGTACCGGAATACACAGTTTCATTGTAGCCTTTTACAATTTTTTGAACGACGTCTATGTATCGTTTAGTATTTTTATACGTGAAATATCTCCATATACGAGACTTCAGCGTTCGAATAACACTTTCAGCGATACTACATTTTATATCAGGATTACGCGCTACTCTAAACTTGATGTTGTGTTTCTTCAAAACGTTTTGAAAGACTCCGCCGGTGAATTCGCGTCCTTTGTCCGTTTGTAAACAGTGACATTTGCGAGGTGACGCGCGATTCAGTATTTTTTTAAAAGCGTTACCCACAGCCAAAGCTGATTTTACTTTTAAACTTTCGATCCACACAAATTTTGATAAAACATCTATAACAACGAGTACATAATTGAAGCCATCGTTGAATTTTTCAAAACTAGTCAACTGCATCAAATCTGCTTCCCATAAATCGTCGATATTTGTCACGTTGTAATGTAATCTCGGAAATTTTCTTGTAACAGGTTTATGAAACGTGTACGCGTCTTGTATCGAGAGCCAGTCGTAGATTTTTTTTTTCTTCGTCGTTTAAATACTTTCCCCTATCGTTTACCTGTAATAGGTTTTGTGCTCCTGTAAAAGCCACTGGTTTATCCAAGTTGTAATAATCTTTTTCATAAGCCATTTTTAAAACTTAATTTTTAACCACTTTTTATTGGTAAAATTTCTGGTGACTATAGGAGACTCGCGTACATAGCCTTTTTTCTTTTTATTCAACGGTTCTTCTTCTTCTTCTTGATAATTGCTTTTTCTTTTTCTCTGTTGTCGCATGCTATCGAGTTCTTTATTTTCAAGATCAATATTTTTGCGACTGGTTTTTTTTAGGAGCTCGAGCGTGTATTTAGCAGATTTTAAACCTACTTTTAATCCCTGTGGCGTCGATATACTACTGATTAAATTTAAAAACTCTTTCTTACCAACAGGCTGTACCTTTTTTTCTCGATCGTTACGCGAGGTATTATTATTATTATTATTATTTTTAATCGTATCACTCACGAGTTCAATGATGATTGAATTCTTTATCTCTCAACCATCGATTTTTATTGTACCCCAACCGTCCCAGTTCAGACGTCTGTGTGTCTTTTCACACAAAGGTTTAACAAATCACTTGCTTTTTTCCTGTAAGCTGTCGGTACACTATCTAATATTACATGATTGGATAAAGGTATGTCGTCTTTAGCAGTTGCATCAAAAGTGTTGTCTACCGTGTTATTCAATGAGTCGTCTGGCTGGATCGTCTCGCTTAATCCTATAGTAGCATCTGGTTCTAACGTTTCAAACGGTACTCTACGCTTGACCAACTACTTCGAGTAACCGCCTGGTGTATTCGCTTTAAGCACTAGGGTTACCCGCCTGATCACGACGCAGAATTGCCGCATCCGTCCTTTTTAAATACACGAGAGTTGAATCACGCTCGAAATAAATGGGTTATTCCCTCGCAATCTGTCTTCTTTTCGCAGGAAATAGAAGATATCAAATAAGCAAAACCAATCTCTAATAGTTCTAAAATGTTAGCTCTTAAGCCCTTTTTAGACGAGGACGGGATTCTGCGTCTTAGTGGCCGACTGCAGAACGCTGACCTGCCATTCAGCGAGAAACACCCGATCCTGCTACACAAACGAAGTTACCTGGCAATCCTGCTTGTACGAGTCGCTCATGTCCGGACGCTCCATGGTCCTGCTGGTCTCACACGCAGTTATTTGGAGCGCCAGTTTTGGATTGTTAATGGCAACTCATTAACAAAATCAATTGTAAGAGGTTGTATTACTTGTAAAAAGTACTTAGGCCGTTCTTTAAATCAGGTAATGGGTAATTTACCCAAGAAACGGGTAACACCTAACTTGCCTTTTATATCAACCGGTGTTGATTACGCCAGTCCAATTAAAATTAAGGCCTCTAAGGGTCGGAGTCAAAAAACTTTCAAAGGCTACATAGCTGTTTTTGTTTGTTAAGCCACCAAAGCCCTCGCCCTGGAAGCGGTATCTGACTTAACCTCACAAGCGTTCATCGCGGCATTCCGACGTTTCAATAGCCGCGAGGTCCGTGTCAATCGATGATGAGCGATAACGGTACAACCTTCAAAGGAGCGAAAAAACAGCTGAGAGACATGTTCAATGCCGCCTCTAAATTCTACCAGGAAACTGCAAACCTCCTGGTTAACGACGGTGTGGACTGGACCTACATCCCCGCTTACACGCCCCACATGGGTGGTCTTTGGGAAGCGGGGGTCAAATCAGTCAAGCATCACCTGCACCGAGTAGTACGAGACTCGATGCTAACCTACGAGGATATGTGCACCTTACTCTACCAGATCAAGGCCTGTCTCAACAGTCGTCCGCTTGCTAAGATAAGTACCGACCCTACCAACCTTTCAGCCCTTACACCCGGGCATTTTCTAACGGGAAGAGTCTCTACTCTAGTACCCAAACCATTCATACCCGATAATGTCACCCCCGTTAACCGCTGGAAATATTTGACCTCACTAATGCATCAATTTTGGTCTAGGTGGAGTAATGAATATTTGCGGTCCCTCCAAGCTCGTCCAAAATGGCGCCGCATACGCACAAATCTCCACAAAGATGCTTTGGTTCTGGTCAAAACTCCAAACTTACCACCAGGCAAATGGCCAATGGCCAGAGTGCTGGAACTTCTCCCGGACAAAGAAGGCAGAGTTCGTTGGGCCCTGCTTCAAACTGGCAACTCAACAGGCCAACATGCGATACACAATCTTTGCCCCCTGCTCGAGGAAGTTTACTCAACCAGAAACGAATCAACTGAATGAAACACTATCTCGATTTTGCTCTTTTTTTTCTTTTTTTTCAAATTTAAATTCCGATTGAAATCTAAATATTTAACTTTAAATTCACGACCAAACCAAGCATCCTTTTATACTTGTTCAACACTTCACACAGATTAACCTTTTTTTGACTGATTGTGGGCATTTTTTTACCCAATATCTGTGAGATGTATTTAATAATATTCGAAACTTATATAAACCGAAACGATTAATCAACTTTGTAATGAAGCGTCGTCGTTAGCCCTTAAAATTGTTACCTCATTATTCGCTAAGAAAACCGTTTATTCACTCCGCTAGGGCGGGTGGTATGTTTAAATAAAAACTGAAAAAGCATCATTTAAACAGCGCGAGCGTCATCGCGCAAAACCGAGCTGTTCGGACAGCAGCAAGGCCAAACCGAACGCGCACGCAGCTCACGCACGCACCGTCGCTGCCGGCTGTGCTCGCCCTCTCGCTCCGGAGCTGAGACAGTCTATCTGGCTACGTACCGCACCGCGAACCGCATCTTTCTACGCGATCGCGATCTACTCGTTCAGTTTGAAGTCACCCCTTTTTTTTACGACCTCGTGCTTGTAGTTTTCGCCCTGCTGGTGGCCGTCGCGTCGCGTTTTTTTTTTCGAGTTCAACTCCATTCCGAGACTCCTGGCTTCATCGAAACCGATCTCCAAAACCCCCGAGCCGGCCAAACGAGCCCAGCACGCGAGCACGTGGTCGACATTTTCTCTCGTTCACGCTTCACGGGTAGCTACCTGAGTGTAGCTTTGTACATAATTTTTACCGCAATAAACGACGTAAACCAACCTCGCCGTTTATTTACTCGCCTTTTACCCTACAACGCAATAATACCCGGCAACCCTCACTCAAACTGACGTCCTTTTCGCGTGCCCTTACACGCGAAGGATTTAAGTTAAAACATCGTTTCTTTTTGCCTACCATTAAGACGTTCTCAACGTCTTCTTTGTCCCTCAGGTTGTTTCAATCTTCGTTCTTCAGCTGTTTGTTTTGTTATTTTTGCACGTAATAATTGTTTAAATTAATAAAAAACAAAAAACAAAAAACAAAAAACAAAACGATAAGCTACCTGTGCTAATATTGTTTCTCATGATTTAACTTGTAGACTGAGCACGTGCGCATTGCCTGTATTCTGCAATGCATTCATGTGGCGTGACTGAATTTGAATTTGAAGCTTGTCGAAATTTTCATAAATCTATTCATTTCTTTTCACTTAGATAAAGTCCTGTTATTACAAATGTACTACTTCTAAGTAAAATCGTCACAGTAAATTCAATCAAGTCTCACTTTAATCAATATTTTATCCATCAATTCATATATTCTACTAGATACGTGCAATTTTCCCCGGTATTATAAATCAATTATGTAGCTGGTTCAATAAACTGATGTTAGTTTTTGCAATAATTGAACAAGATATTAGCTCTTTTAATACATCAATCTGTTGCTTTGCTTTTTAAGATTGAGGGTGCTTTGATCCATCGACTTTGATAGCATGAACACTATAATGTCAGACCATTGGTCAGAGCACTGCTTTCATTCGCCATGGGGTTGACGGAAAAAATTTCTGACTATTTACTATGCAGTAGTTGACGAGGATTTTTGAAGTGAAGTTAAATTTGTCCCATGACGACTCATAATTTGAGTCGGAGATTGTAATATTCTTAATCGAGTACTTCTCCTATCAAGAGTGAATGAAAGCAATTTAATTTCATGATTGGAACAGCTGGTTGTTTGTGGATCAGGGATCCAAACATATCGCGAAAATTGGACACTCTGAATTTTTTCCTGAAAAGTCGGGCAAAATTATGTGGGGAAAATACTTCAGTATCGCACAAACACCGGTTGTGTCTTCCCTAGGCGTGATTTGCTATGCAGCCATCACCTACGTTTGGACTGTCGTAGCTGTCAGAGTTTTAACTTGTGTCTTAACTTGAAATTGGATTAGCTGAGAACTTCTTTAGCTGAGAACGGAGCACTCATTCTGAATGACTAAAGATAAGCCAGTCGACTTACGTAAAGGGTAACTTGACATAGTCAGTAGTTGACGACGAGCGTTCAACTTGGTAAGAATTTCCCAAAGTGACAAATTCAGTGTTATGGAATTAAAATGAGGATAATTGCATGGATGATTAGTTACAAAATGAGCTAGCAACTTAAATAAATTTTCTGCTGAAGTTGACTTGAGCAACTCACAGGGAAGAAGATAAGGTGTAGAGGGTTCTATTTTTGACTGTCTGTACCATGTTGGTAACTGATTTAAATGAAAATCCTAGACAACAACTAAAATTTTCCACAAAATCGTGATAAATCAAACAATGATTGAGTTCAAAAGTTTTGTTTTGGTAAGGGTCAGGTTATTACGAAGGTTAGTACATTAGTTTAATTTTAATTTTATATGCGTAGAGCACTAATAAAGAATTAGAATTGAAAGTGGCAGAACAGAATTGTCAACAAAACAAAACTGCGATAAAAAGGATCTTAGTTGTAAACAAACATTTGATAACTAACCTATAACCTTTAGTTTGATTTTATTGTTAATTTATTCTAGGTTAATTTGTGCAAAAAATAATCTAATTCCAATGAAATTAATTTGTAACTTCAATTTTGTATGTGACAGATTTGGGCTCAATATGTTTGTTATGAAAACCAAACTTGCAAGAAAAAAAAAAAAAACGTTTCAGAATTTTTGAAAAATAATAAATCAAAATTGTAACCGCACCAATATCTAAAAATTAAAGATGAAAGACAAATTGAATTGGCTATACGATACTATAAAACTGCTTGTGGAGTTCCAATGTAGACTTAAAGCCGACTCGATATGCAATTCGTAGTAGATGAGGATGTTTGCTAAATAACCAGAAACTGAAAGCCAAGCTGAGTGCTCGAAGACCCGGAATTGGATGGACTGGACCAGGAAGTCAAATAGTGAACTGGCTGGACTACCAAATAGTGATGAAAGTCTTCAGTTGCTCTTCAACTAAAACCTCTTAAACTTCTGGTGTGTACAGCAGTAATGTATGAAAGCCTTTAAATTTAATTATTATAAATAATCCTGCTATGGAGCATCTGTGTACATAAATACAATATTCTAAAATAATTCCAAATTTTATTGTTGAATACAGAAAAATTTTGCAAATTTGACTCTAATTCTTTAAAAAATGTGGAAATTTTTTGTCAATCGAATCGGAATTACACTGATTTTTAGACTTAATGTATCCAAACAAATGAGAACAAAAGAGGGTTTCATTAAAAATTTGAATTTTTAAAACAAAATAATTTAGTGTGAATCTTAACCTCAGCCTAGTAGCTGAAGGACAAAAAAGTAAATATAATTATTAGCTTGAAATGATTCAAGGTTCGGAAGCGAGGAGCAAATACACTGTATAAGTTGTGTCTATCGACGACCGAGGATACTCATCTGTTGCTGAGTGAGGCATACATGGTTGTGTCGTTCTGGAGCATGGATTTGTGCAGCATCAACAAGCCCATTGTGCATGTTAGCGTGCTCGCTGTCTACAAAACGGTTGTGTATGTGGCTCAACGTTGCTCGATGCTCGCAGCCATCGCTTGACTCCACTCAGCTGCCTGTAGTCTGCACGTTTTTGAGTATGTCAGTGTATGGCACGTAAGTTGCTTGCTGCTTGGCGTCGCTGACAGCTCAGGCTCAACGGTTCTCATCTTTATGAAGAGGGAACTCGACATGACCAACTCTCAGCCAGTGATGAATTCGAGAAAGCGGGTATGGGGACATAGCGGTTACTTCAGGCCGTAGAAGCTCAACCAAGAGGTTATTTCAGATTGCTAGGGGTTCTGTGTGCTAAGGTTAAAGAACATTCGAATATTTTTAAAAATACTGAGTTGATTACAAAATTTGTACGATTGATTCATTTAAGTTCTTTTTATAAATAAATATTTAACCATTCCCCCAAGCTGTAAAACTCAAAAACGCTGAGCGTTGAATTATTAAAATAAATAAAAAAATTAATGAATGATTCCCCACCACTGAACCCACGAAAGTTTGTGTGAACGAGTTTAATTTTTTACCAAATAAATAATTCCCCAAGCACTGAACCTTGAAAACCCTGGGAATGCAAGTTTAATTTTTTAATGAACTAATGATCCCCCAAGCACCAAACCCACGAAACCCTGGGCGTCTAAGTTTCATTTTTAACTTAATAAATAATCCACCAAGCAATAATCCTTAGTAACCCTGGGTGTGCAAGTTTAATTTTTTAATAAACGAATGATCCCCTAAGCACTAAACCCTGGGCGCCCGAGTTTAATTTTTAACTAAATAAATAATCTTCCAAGCAATAAACCTTGAAAACCCTGGGAATGCAAGTTTAATTTTTAAATAATTAAATGATCCCCCAAGCTTCAAACCCACAATACACTTGAATTTTCGAATGAACAAACAATCCCACAAGCTCTAAACCCACAAAACCCTGGGCTTCCGAGTTCAGTTTTTGAATAAATAAATGATCCCCCAAGCTTCAAACCCACAATGCCCGGGGCTTTCAAGTTCAATTTTTGAATAAATAAATGATCCCCCAAGCTTCAAACCCACAATGCCCTGGGCTTTCAAGTTCAATTTTTAAATGATTCAAATCTTGAATAGTGGTAGCTTCTACTTGATGAAGATTAAATAACATTTTTTGGAAATAAATAAATAAACTCTTTTTATAGAGTAGTTAAATCTTCACTTAATTATTGTTTAAAAATATTTGGAAAAACCGTTACATATGTTTCACCATACAGTGGCTTCTTCAGACGGTAATCATTCAACTAGTTGATAATTAGTTTTGTGAGTGTTATATGTCCCCGTGGACATATAACCGGCTCCTAATTTTGCAGACCCGGGAAGGAGTCGTGGGGAAAACCGGGGGTGAACGGCACCCCTTGTGTGACGACAGGAACGCGCGAACTACTAATTAAATAAGGTTAAAATTTTATACTAAACTCGTTACCTTGATTCTGGATCCAAAACTCGCAGGTAACTGGTCGATGTGTTCGTAGTCTGCTTAGTCTCTCAGACGTAGGTACAATAGGTTCAATTATTTTATTCACTCACTGGCAAGTTACTTTTAAAATAGGCTTTATTAGGTCAAAATCAAATACACTGGGTTACAATTATCGGATGCTGAGATCAACGAATTTATGATTATTAGGGAGTAAAATCTAGAATTAAAATCTGATAGGTCAAAATGGGCAGATATAGTATTAGGTAATTAGCTTAACTCTAATAATGCTCGCGATCTTTGCGCTATTTAACTATATTTCATACTGACTCGACGTCCGGCGCTCTTCCTCCCTGCTGCATCTAAATCCTTCCCCCGCCACCTTGATTTTTTCCCATCAAAAGTGCAGGAGCAGCATTCAGCTGCAGCTGAAATCCGAAGTGCTGACCGGACCCCTCATCCACATGCACGCACACTCGCGCGAGAATGCACGATTGCGGATTTTATTTAATTGTCACGTAACAGTATTTAAGTAAATTTAACAGTATTTAACTTAAATAAACAGTTTATTTAATTGTCACGTAACAGCCCCCCCTTCTTAAACTGTTCACCGTCCCTGGTGAATATAGGTATAGGGCTGGAAGTAGGTGTAGGTTCGGAAGGTTTTTTTTTTTTTTTTTTTTTTTTTGAACTTAGGCATAGGGCTAGAAGTAGGTATTGGTTTGGTAAAAGAGGTTTTAGGTATAGGTATTTTATTCCCAAGGTCTGAAAACGCGAGGCTTTTGGTCTGCCTCCTTCCTCTTCTTGCACGGTGGGTCCTCTTTGGGGGTGTTTTCGTCTTCCAATCTCAGCCGCTGCAAGTCCCTTTCCAATCGGAGAGTGGCCGCATCTTCGTTGTTTCTCCTTTTGTCTGGTTCCCTTTTGTCCCATATTCATTCTTGGGTGTGGAGTTGTCGGTGGTCCTTAATGTCTAACCGAGACACTTGTGTATCGCAATACCCACAATGGATTATTGGGAAAGGTTCCCGGAGTTCGCGCAAATCACACTTCCATTGACGAGGTTTCCCTAGTCTTGCTCCGTATTCCTTTTCTAACCGTTCCCTTGCTATTAACGCACTCGTGGGATGCCTATATTTGGCAAAAGCCAAATACAGGGGGTCTAGGTGTGCGTCTCGTCCTGGCGTGGGCATTTTTCAAAAGCGCAGCCACAAGAGGGGTCCGTGAGTTTTCAGGTCATGGTAGACCTTTTGATGGCTTCGGGCTACGGGTACACGCACATCCAGCAATTGGGTTCCCTCGTCTACCAATCGTTGGTCGTCTTCCAATTTTTTTATTAGGGCGATGTCTTGCTGCTTCAGCTCAGTCGTTCGGAACCGGAACTTTACAAAAATGAGGGGGTCTTCTTGGTCATCCTCATTTTCGTGCTCCTCCAATAAAGTAGGGTTGACCTCTTTCAGGTATTTTCCGAGTTCTCGTACGTCGAAGGGCCGATTGATGACCATTCCAACCTCATTTTCCCCCACCACTTCCGTTCCCAGGACTCGTAGCACAAATCTGTGCCCGTTTAGATCCTTTAACGGTCTTCGTGGGTCGCTGGGTTCGAGTTGCTCTCTAAGTCTTGAGGAGGCCATGTTTGCTGCAAGAAGGCGTTATGAATTGATTACTCTAGATGAATTGGGCTTTCCGCTTGGGAAGGGGCTGGTTATGGGTAGGAGTTTGAGAGGAGGTAGGTCACAAGGTGGATAGTGGTTTCAATTATATTAAGGATGGTTAATAGAAGACTGAAGGGTTTAGGGCTGTGACACATGCATTCCTACTCGCCGCTTTTCTCCTTTAACCCCTATATCGACCGCTTAGCTACGCACATTTTATCAAATTTACCTTTTTTTTTTTTTTAATCGTATATTCATGTATGTATGTGCACACACACATACATGCATACATTCCTACATACATAAATCTCATACATATACATATTCTTTCCTTCATATTATTATTGTTATATTTTATTATTATTATTATCATTATTATTGCTATTATTATTATTATTAATTTTTTTTTTTTTTTTTTTTTTTTTTTTTTTTTTGTTTAAGTTATATATATAATTTTTAAGATCGAACATTATTGACTTAGGGTCATTCTAACTTATGCCTCTTAGACAGTTACTCACACAAACATTCCGTTTTCGCGGCCATATGCATTCATACACACTTTTATCGCGCACCAGCACGGTCTTGCCTTTAGTCACTCTATCCTGGGTCTTACAGTCTCTAATTACACAAGTGTTTCCATCTGCATTTCCATCCTTTCTTCGGTGTTCCGCGCGTTTGGGTTGGTTTGCTTCTTTGGTGTTGGTAATAGGTCTGTCGGTTTGCCTTCTAAATTTCCGGTCGTGGGCGGGTCTCTTGTATCTGTGTTCGGGACCTCTCTCTCCGTCGGTGTGGTCTTTGTTGTCGACGACACTTGGTGGTGATGCTGGTCCCAAAGCTTGACGATGTGTTCCGCCAACACATGCATTTGGCTCGGTGCTAATTCTAACGTGGTAGTTGGAGGTTGTTTTGTTTCTTCCCAGAAGTCAAGGTCCATTAGGTTCGGGGACTGATTGATGATCGGTGGTGGGTGGGTCAGTCCTTGTATCAGTTGGTTAAGGTAGTTGGCTTGTCTTTTACAAATTCGGTCGTGATGTTGATACGTGCCGGCTCCAATCCATCGCCCACAGCTATGTTGAATAACCTCCTTGTTTTCACTCGATTTACGGTGAAACGCTGCATATTTTGCACGGTAGGGTTTCTGGCTTTGTCGTAGGGCGCGCTCCGCATCTAGTGGGTCGAGGTAGCGCACATAGCCCCATACCAGCTGATTTTGCTTATTGCGCACGGTTTGGTAATATTCTAAAGGTCCGAATTGAGAGAACTCCTTGAAGAAGAGCTCATCTCGGTACTCGATGGGTATTTCCTCGGGGAGAATACAAAAGAGGCGATGGTGATCCACTCCTTCCCGTGGGTGCTTTAGGTAGCTCCGGATCGGGGGCTTGCTCGCTCCATAGGCGTGGCGTCTCGGTAGATATCTTTTTTGGTTGTCTTTCCTCTAGGTTTCCTGGTGGAGTTTTTTGCTTCTTTCGACTTTCCTCCCTTTTGGGTTTCGGTGGCGGTTCGACGATTACTGATCTGATGGGTCTTGAAGGCTCCTTCGGTGGTGAGGGTGTAGTCTTGGACGGCTTTCGGGCCTTATTCTTTTCGTATTCTTTGTTGTTTCGTCGAACTCGATCCGCGTCCCTTACATTTCGGAAGGTTATCCGACTGATGTTTCTATTGGACGTGTTGGTTTCTAAATGCCCGCCTATAATGAGCCCATAACGGCGCAGTCCTCGAATGACCTCCCATAACTCCACATCTCGAGGGTGTTTCACTCGGATCATGCAGGGGTCTTGACCGGGGCTTTCTTTCAACACTTGGTGATCCATTTTTTTTCTTTTTTTGTTTGTTGACTCGGTGATGCTGTAATCATATTTATTAGTTAATTTGAGTCCCGGTTAACCGTTGGTCGTCATTCAGATGATGGGTGATAGGTGGGGGGGGGGTCTAGAAATTAGGAATCAATCCAAGGTTCTTGCGTCGTAGTTTTCCTTGGAGGAGTGGATAGAACGTCGTGGGGTTCTCGGTCCCCCGCTGCATTTGGGGCTTCGTTACTCGTGCTTTGGGGCTCGGTTGAGTTCTCGGTGAGCACCCTAGTCCGTGGCCTTACCACCCGGATATACACGACTAACCCGATCATCACGGTCGTTACCATAATAAACCCGCTCAGGCTCAGTCCGGTAGTTACTATCTTATCGCCTTGTCGTTGCTCCAAACGTTTGAGCTTGTCTAATAGTTCTCGCAAGGGTAACCCTCGCCGGGTTTGCCACCCGTCGTCTTTAATCCCTTCATTGTTCCAATCGGCTTGCGGTAGGTTTTGGACTCCTTTGGATAATTCGGGGTATAGTTGCGAAAGGGTTAAATTGATCTCCGGAAGGTAGAAAAACTCTCCCTTTTGTTGGTGAATCTCGGGGTTTGGCAGGGTAATTTTATCTGTTTTTCCTACACATTCCTGGGCTAGTTGCAAAAGTCCTAGGCCTTTCACCGAGATTATAGTTGAGTTACTGGGACAAAGAATTCGTATTTGCTCCTCCTTTGCCATGGAGAAAAGCCAGGACCCCGTCGCTTTCAGATAGCGCCATTGATCCAGAACTTGCGGGTGGAACCGCAAATCGCACAGCTTGAGCGCCTCTGCCGAGGGTTGTAGGTACAGCGTTATCTCACAGTTTGGGGCATGGGAACTTTTCCAGATTCCCAATTTGCTGTTGCACAGATACCCGTAAACTAGGTCCAGACACTCTTCAAAGTCGATTTGGTTGAATTTAAAGTATTGGAGCTGGTCTTCACTCACTCCCAAATATTCGTGAGAGGGTTCGATGTATGCGGTTCCATTGATTTCAGTACCAAGGGATTGTGGTGCCCCTAAGGAGTGCATTCGATGTAGTTCGTAGGCCGTGTGGTCTACTAGAGGTATATGCACATACACTAGTAGTCGGTTTCGGTTGTGCACTATCTCTACCTTCGAAATCTTGGCCACTTCATCGAGGTACCAGCGTTTCTCCGGGATGGGCAGGACAAGGTTCTTAGTAGTTTGTCCAATCTCATGTCGGATCTGGGTGAGGAACTTGTTTGATATTAGTCCACGGGCAAGGTCGCCTTTCCGACCCAGGGTGATTATTTGTAAGAGTTTTGTTCGTAATTCCATTAATTGATTAAGCTGGCGACCCAGGTTTTGACCCTGCACGTACAGATCCTTGAGCACTGGGGATGTTTGCAGCTTGGTTAGGGCGGTCTCCATTCTGTCAATTTTTTGCTTTTGCATTAGGGTCTCGTTATGAAGTTCCGATAGGGCTCCGGTTACGACGTGGACCTGTTCCTTTTGTAGACTGATCAATTGTTTCTGGTCTTGTTGCATCCGGTCGATTTCTCGATGAGCTTTCTCCACGTCGTCCGCCGTAGCTAGTCCAAATAAGCTTTCACTAAGGGATCCAATGATGCCAAATGGAGCTAGTCGCCTGATGCGTTTGGTCGATGGGTTTTCTCCTTCGGTCGTTTCTTCGGTAGTTAGGTCGTTTATTTGGTCTGTGATTTCTTGGTCCAATCCTTGGAGGGTTTGATAGGTATTGGTCAATGAGTTTAGGTCAACCAATTCTTCGCAAGGGGGATCGTCCACATGATTATGGCATCTTAGAGAGAGAGCAGCTATTCGGTCACCCACGTCGTAATTTTGAAGTAGTTGTCCACTCTCTACTGCTATTATCACCTTCCAATCTGCTCTTCGAAGATGTACCACTCCCACCTTTTCATAATATAACCCTGGGTTGTTTTGGAATTGAGTTATATTGTAGGTCGCCTCCCCCATAACTACACGAATTCCCTACATCATAAACGTTAGATAGTTTAGCATCTGTAATCATACAAAAACCTGTTAGTTATTTAGGTCGGATTCTTCGGAACCGGATGGGACGCTTATGAGTTTATCCACCCGTTTTCGAATTTTTTTTCCATTGGGCAATTCGAGAATCACGTTGATCTTTCCCACGATCTCGACAATTTTCAGCGGCTTTTTATAGTAGCTGTCAAACTTCAAGATGCGGGGTTCGACTAGCACCCAGGCGTACCCACCCGGCTTGCCGCAGAACTTTTTCCTTTTTCGGTCATATCGGTCCTTGGTCTTAATTTTCTCGGCTATCTCTCTTTCTCCCGCGGTTAGTCTCATTTCGTCCAACCGGACTATTAGGTCGCGTAGGTAGAGGTTATAGGTCCGCAATTTCTCTTCGTTTGGTATCCTGATGGGGGACCTGGCCACCCGGCCATACACTAGTTCAAAAGGCGTGAAATTCGTGGTGGAGTGGACACTGGTATTGTACGTGAACGCCGCGAAGGCCACAAGACGATCCCAGTCATTATACTTCTTCGAATAACACCGGAGAAAGTCCATGAGTGGCGCATGGCTCCAGGCTTCCGTTCGTCTGAGGTCTATACCCCGAGGTAGTAAGACGATGTACCTTGAATAACCTCAAGAGTTCATCGACCAGGGCCGAAAGAAAGCTTTTACCTCGATCAGACAAGAGCGCTCGTGGAGCTCCAAATTGACATATGAGATGCCTCACCAACGTGTCAGCGATGGTGGTGGCGCGTAGATCGGGGATAGGGATCGCAACAATGTACTTTGTAAGGTTACATTGCATCGTGACCACATGTTGGTTTCCCGAGGGGGTCGTCCGTAATTTGCCGACGGTGTCTATGGTTACTTTGTCGAAGGCCTCGATGGGCGTATCAGTAAGTATCAGCGCCTCTCTGGTCTTGCATCGGTTTATCTTCATTTCCCGGCAAGTACTGCATCGCCGGATATAGTCGAGCACATCGTTTCGCATGCCCTTCCAGTAATATCTTTCTCGTATTTTCTAGTAGGTCTGGTTTATTCCCTTGTGCCCCCCGGAAAGGCTATCGTGCAGCTGCTTGATGATCCCCGGGCGCTGGGTGACGTCGGGCATAGCTACTGTACCAAAGCAGAGGGTGATATCAAACGGACTTTTTTCGAACACGTCTCGTAAGAGCTCTTCCAATAGTCCTGGCTCCAGTTGGCTAGCCAGGTCGCCTTTCCGGGCAATTCTGAACCCGCTTAGGTTACGTTTGGACAGTACGCTCCTTAGATTCTCTAAGCACCTTCTCACCGTGCCGATGTCCAATGGGTCATAGTAATTATTTTTCACAATCAATGACAGGATATTGTGGTTCTTGTAAGGGGTGATCATTATCTGTCCCCTCCGGGGTCGCTTTCGCCTGAGTGCGTTCGGGTCGATTGCCTCAAGGTCTACAAGCAGCCGACTGACAGGTCCCGCCGGAACACAATCTTTTGAGAGGAAGTGAACAAGGTTGCTTCGTTTATAGGTCAAACAGTTCCTGCTTCGCACGATTTTACCTAGCGGCCGGTTAGGCTGCTTCCTCACACGATCAGACGGGTCATCTTCTCTTGGGGTTTTCGGGTTATCGGGATCCCAGCATTCACTATGGTCTGGCGGATCAGCTAGTGCCCAAGTTATTTCAGGGAGAAAAAAGGGTAGGTCCTCGTGGGCTGGCTTACTAAATTTGAGGTTCACGGGGGAGGCCAGGGTTGCTTCCTGTATAGTTTCCAGTTCGGGTATCTTGGATCATCTCACCCTCGACGCCCCAGATTGGGGGGTGCTACTCCCCTTGGGGGTGTCAGACTTATATCTTGGGTCAACTGAAACTCCGGTCTTCACCGGCCATTTCCCGGAAGACTCGTCTCTCCGTTCCTCTTCTCTAGCACTTTCATCTGCCTCGTCGTCAGTGTCAGGGTCCGATGCGGCCGAGATGCACCGGTTTACTTCCCGATCCGTGCGGGCTTGAGCGCTGGTTACCAGTCTCTGCACTCGTTCACTCATCACGCTGTCATCCAAAGTCTCAGCATCGTAAGGGTCGGCCTGGTTGAGCAGATCCTGCAGCTCCTCGTCGACCTCTTCCCCTTCTGAGAATCGGTCCTTGTCTCCCTGTACGGGGGTTCTCACATCTCCAGCGCCGTCTGAAAAATGTGTGGGCCACTTATCTTCCTCGAGGTTCGGTAACCCATACCAATTGTTGGTACGCTCGTAGTGGTCCAATAAGCTTTGGTTTAGTTTATTGCTGCTCTCTTGCAAGTCCTGCAGGTTAATGGAGTGTGATGGATCCTCGAAAATTTCCTCGCTCTCGTCTCCCACAGTCTCCGTCTCGCTAGGCGTCACTGCGCTAACTTCCGTGGCGGCGACATCGGGGTCGGTTTCTCGATTTTCTGGATGGTCATCTTTTTCTGAAGAAACTTCGTCGGTTGTCTCATCTCGCAGTCCGCTTTCCTTCAGATCAACCACGGGGGGTCTTGAGTCTGACGTGTCCCAGTCACTCATGGGGTCCACCGTCAGAACGCCCCGAGTTTCTTTGTCTTCTTTCGGATCGAAAGCGTCACCGTCGGCACGATCTCCGGGTTCGGCTTCGTCCCTTATTTCTTTCACGCGTGAGGGTAGTGGACTCAGTCCCGGGGCTGGGGGTAAGGAACTGCCCCTCTTTGGTGGGAGTCCTAACGGTTGTCTGGATCTCGTACGTTGGGCTATGGTACTATGGTCCAGCGGGGGCGGGTTCTTGTTTGTTTTAGATCCTACCGGTCGACCTCGACGAGGCTTTATTCCCTCGTCCACCGATTTCGCCCGCTCCCGGCGCAATGGAGTAGGAGTCAAAGAGGTCGTTTTCGTGACTCCCTTTGCTTTATTTAGGGTTGGTTGTCTTGGGTCTGTTCCCGAGGTACTAGGGCGTGAATTGCCAACCATTCGTCCCGAAGGGTTTCGAACAGGCCTCTCGATTCGCTGAGCCTTATCTTGGTCTCTCTGGTTCTTATCTTCCAGGACTAGGACCTTGATCGTGGGCAGGGTGGTATTGATCTCATCTTCCGGTATTGGCCGATCTGCCGGGTTTCGCGAGAGGGCGTCGGCATTGATGTTAAGTTTTCCTGGCTTGTACTTGAAGTCGTACTCATAGTCTGTAAACTTCAGCATCCATCGTAGCATCCTTTTGCCGGAGTCTTTTTGGTTATGCATCCAGCTTAAGGGTTCGTGATCACTCACGAGCAAGAATCGCCTCCCCAGCAAATAAGTTCGGAATTTGCGGAAGGCGTACAACACCGCGACGCATTCTTTTTCGGTGGTGGTATAGTTAAGTTCCGGTCCCGTCAAGCTTCGTGACAAATAGGCGACAGGATGGTCGAAGCCATCTTTCTCCTGGCTAAGTACGGCTCCCACAGCATAGTCGCAAGCATCGGTTGTTAGGGTAAATTTTTTATTAAAATCGGGAAACTGCAAAATAGGAGCCTCGCAAAGTTTTTGCTTTAGTAGATTAAAGCTTTGCTCTTGGGCATCGGTCCAGACGAACTTGGTATCTTTCTTCGTGAGGTCATACAGAGGCTTCGCTATTTTGCTAAAGTCTTTTATGAATCTCCGATAGTATCCAGCCAAAGCCGTGAACGAGCGGATACCGGTTACATTGCGAGGTCGGGGGAAATTTTTCATGGACATGATTTTGTCAGGGTTTGGTTCACACCCCTTCTCGGACACGATGTGTCCCAGGAATCCTACCTCTCGTCGGAGGAAGAGTACTTTGTCGGGTTGTAACACCAGTTTAGCATGCCTTAATCGGTCAAACAACAGTCTCACCTTTCGCAGATGCTCGCTAAGGCTACTGGCGTATATGATGATATCATCTAGATACACCAACATCTCCACATTTTGCAGGCCCAGCAGGATGCGATCCATTAGTCGTTGGAAGGTCGCGGGCGCGTTTTTGAGTCCCATAGGCATCTTCTTAAACTGACAGTGTCCCGTTATTGTGGAGAACGCCGTCTTAAGTCTGTCACTGGGTTTCATGGGGATTTGATGAAACCCACTGGCTAGGTCAAAGGTAGAAAAGTATACCGAGTCGCCCAATTGGTCCAGGATGTCCGTGATGCACGGCAGCGGGAATGCGTCCCCAATTGTTTTGGAATTGAGAGCTCTGAAGTCCACCACCATACGCCATCTTGGACGCCCTTGGCTGTCCCTTTTCTTGGGCAAAATCCACACAGGAGACTGGTACGGTGAGGTTGAGGGTTCTATGATGTCATCATGGAGCTTCTTCTCGATGTCCTCCCGCACCACCTCCCGGTGAATGGGTGGGTGGCGGTATTGTTTAGTATGCACAGGGATGTTGTCTTCTGTAGGTATCTCGTGTTCCACTAGATCGGTGCAGGACAATTTGTCCCCGGGTAGTAAGAAAACGTCGTGATATTCTTCCACGACACGCCGCACTTGGTCCCTCTCCTCGGAGTTTAACTGCTCCGTGTCGAGCAGCTCTAACACGTGCCTCACTCTCCCTCCCTCATCTGTAATTTTTTTGCCCTCAGGCTCGGTCTCTGAGTCGGGATCGAACGGGGGTGCGTCGTACTCGCAGGGAATTAATTCATGGGGGTGAACCTCAATGGTCACATCTTCCTCGGTTCTATTCACTGCCAAAACCTTGCAACTCTCGTTTTCACTGGTGACGAGTGCATTCCCGACTAACACTCCTGGGGTTCTGCTAAGGGCCGGGAGGTATCCCACTCCGGGCGTTGATCAAGTTAACGCTGATAACTTGGCGGCACCGTTTTTTAATTGTCCACGTGGTACTCCCTTTTTTGGGGTTCAAAGGGGCTTCCAGTGGGGTTTCCTTAGGTCCTTTCTCCTCAGCCGGGGACTCAGCCGACCCCGTACTTACAGGGGAGGGTTCGGCCAACTCAACCTTGTGAATTTCCTCTGGAATGGGGTCTCGTGGATTTAAACCCCGCTCTTGGTCAACCATTTCATAACCCTCGGAGTCTAGGAAGGGTAGAAGGTTCATAACGTCACTACCTATCATTATTTTATTCTTATAATAAGATATTACGGCCTCATTCTGCTTTAAAAATACTCGACCCAGTATTCCGTCATACCGAATGGGGAATTGGTCTGGCACGACATGGAAAAGAGTAGGTTGGTCGCCTATGGGTATCCAGGTGATGCCTAAGGTCATTACTTCCTGGGCTGCGATTCCCACCAAGGGGATGGCCGCAGCTGTTTCTACCTGGGCATCCGGGTAGAGCGCCTGAAGCTTGATCAAGTTGACGGCGGACCCCGTGTCCAGCATGAGCACCAGATGTCTTTCCTCCTGCGGGAGATATACTCGGATGTGGGCGCCCGGGTCGGGGTCTATTGCAAGCTCCGCAGCGTACGGGCAGACCGCAAGGTGGATAGTACTCCCTTGGTTTGAATTTGCATGGTCTGTGCCGCCTGCGGGAGGCCTGGTTGGTTCATCAGTGGCCCGGAGGGTCCTTGAGGCTGGCTCGCCACCATAGTTGGGCGAGCCTCCAGCCAGTTTAAAGGCTGTTGGTATGGAGGATTAGGTCGTAGGTCAACGTCCTCCGCGGTTACAGGTTGACACTGCACCGGAGGCATGGCTGGGTTACGGCTCGGGGGAGGTGGCCCCGTCATCGTAGGTTGTCCCATAGGGGTATTCATCCGCGGGCCTTGTGGCCAGCCATTAGGGGGCCCATATCGGGGATATTGGTAGGTGGGCACTTTATTCTGTTGACTACGGTCAGGGTCATAAGTTTTTGGTCGGGGTGGGCCTGGCGGTCGGTAATTCACTCGGGGTGGTCCGTAATTGGGATTATGCCCAGGGGGCGGTTGCCAATACCCCTGGGGGGCTTGCAGATTCGGTACCGGAGGTCGGGGGTATCGCTGTCCCTGGCGGTATTGTATCATGGGATCAGGCTTAAAAGATAGCTTAAGGTAGTAGCTTGGGTGCGACAGAGCGAAATGACTTCAGCATAAGGGTAAAAGAAAATTAAAAAAAAAAGAAATTTTTATGGAACTCTTTCTTATTTTATAGATTATTTTTACACGTTGTAAATGATTATATTAACTATTAAAAAAAATTTTAAATAAGTAAAAAAATGTCCGGAAAGACATTAAAGTAATATGAGTTTCACAAAAATGTGTTGAAAGAAAAAAAAAAAAAAAAAAGTTGTCGGGATTTGAACCGACGACGGCAAAATAGAAGGCTAAGACCTTAACCACCAGACCAAAGATCTAATTGCAAGTAAATATCTGGAACTTATATTTAAGTTGTGCCCCTTCGGAACTTGATTATAAAAGCTTAATTATGTCGAAAAGTTATCAAGTTGTTTATATTGTTAACTAATTTGACCGTTTATCGCATAGTAAGTATGTTTTTGGTTTTGAAAAAAGAAAATAATACCTACGTACCAGGTTGATTTTAACATTTATTGTAATCATCGCCCCTTGCACCAGGTACCCGCAGTAATCTCTCTGGAGGAACAACTTCCTGGAGAAAATATCTGCAGGGAGTAATCATTGCCCCTTGCACCAGGAGCCCACCCTAACCTCTCCAGTCTCGAAACATCCTAGAAAAAACATCTACAGGGAGAGATCACCACCGTTAGCACCAGATGTCCGCCCTAACACCTCCAGTCACGAAACATCCTGAAGAAATCATCTACAGGGAGAGATCACCACCGCTGGCACCAGGTGCCCGCCCTAACCCTTTTGGTCTCGAAACATCCTGGAGAAAACATCTACAGGGAGTATAATCACCACCTCTTGCACTAGGTGTTCGCCCTAACCCCTCCGGTCTTGGTACATCCTGGAGAAATCATCTACGGGGAGAAGTTACTACTCCTTTCCCCAACTGCCCGCAGTAAACTGTCCGGCGTGAAAAATTCCTGGAGAAATCATCTACACGGAGAGATTACCACCCCTTGCACCAGGTGCCCGCCCTAACCACTCCGGTTTCGAATCTTCCTGGAGGAATCATCCACAGAGAGTAGTCACCACTGCTTGCACCAAGTGCCTGATATCTAAAAACAATCTGCTATTTTTAGTTTTAAATCACAATAAAAGTTGTATCCAGGTCGTTCCGGACTGTGGTATCCGGATTGTCCACGTCTATAGAATCATTCGACATAACATTTGTCTTTCTAGAGTACTCTAGGTACATCCCCGGAGCAGATCACCTTTTTGTTTAAGATTATCAGATGATATTAATTTCCTACAGAATTTCTGTAGAAATTCTACAGAACAGTTTTACATGGGTAGGAGAATGACGACCCCTTCTTCTTTATTTATTTATTCGACTGTGAAAGCAGGCGAGTAGAGTAGGTCAAGAAGTAGTCAAACGTGGTCAGAAAGAGAAAGAAAAAAAAAACACATGCGGGTGAAATAGGTCAAGGGATGGTAAGCCACCAAAAAGGTCGTGAGTAAAAATAGGTCAAGAATTAGTCAGACGTCACACAAGGGTGGGAAGTGGTCGGACTCAGTAGCGCGCGGCTTCCTCTCTCTTATTACTTTTTTTGTACTCGGTAATATTCACGATATTTTATCAAACCTACCGAATTAATTATTCTTAAATTAATTATTATTAAATATGCGTTATAATTATACTAATTATATTATCAATCATTATTAAATTAAATTAATTATAGTAATTTTCTTATTAATTATTGAACCTATCAAATTAATTAAGCACTACCTCCTATCAATATTACTAATGCTATTACTACTACAAAAAAAAATTTATTTTCAAAGTAGCGATTGCCAATACTATTGAATTTAAAGTAGCGTTTAAAGCATTTCGGTTATAGGTCGGGCGTCTCTCCGGTCAGCTCGGCGCTCGGAAGGAGAGAATGGAGTGAAACGCCGATAGGCGGACAGCGGCACAAAGAAGAAATGGCTTAGTGCTACTGCGACTCCACGGTGGGGGACTGCACGGTAGGAGAATACGAACGGGAGAATGAAGTGAAACGGCGATTACTTGCGCGCACTCCTTCTCTCGGTCACTTGGGTCTCCTCAATTTAATGTCTCCGCCTTGTAATATATTTTCTTTCTCTGTAGAATCGAAATTTGAAATAGCCGAGGGAAAAATTTCAAAAAAAATTTTTTTTTTTCTGTGTAAATTAAAATTTATGCAGAGTAATTTCTTGAGTTTATTATTAAAATCGTTACCTCTGATTTTTTTTTTTTTTTTTTTTTTTTCTATTTTAAATAAGAACCTGTTCTAGCACTAAAGTCAACAGCTTTGGTTGAGCTTAAAAAAAAATAAATTGAGAAAATTACCAAATCTGAAAGGTGAAACTGGAAATAATTGAAATTGCAATTCCAAAAATTTCCAATTTGAAAATTGAAATTGAATTTACGCACTGAAAAGTTATACTCCTGGAAAAATAGGGTTTGACCTCAAGAGTAATATTTAAAATAACCTTCAAAAATTGTAATTTGGAAAATTTGAGTCTTTGCTTTAAAAGGTTTTTCCTTTTTTTCTTTTTATTTTCTATTTATTATTATCATTATTATTTTTTTTGTTACAATCAAATTTATTTCTAGTGTAAAATTTAAACTCTGTAAATTATAATAAAAGTGTGCATAAAATAACGCGACTAAGTATTTCTTTATACAGACAGCCGTGCAGTCACCCGATAACGATAGTTATGTGGGGTATTTTGGACCCCGTGTGTACTTTAAGGGTTAAAATTTTTTTTTTTTTTTTTTTTTGCACAATTTATGATTCTGATTACTAAACTGCTTAAATACTAAACTTAAACTACAGGACGGTAGCCTACGCACTGTCCTGGCACGAGGGAAAAGTTATTAGCCAAAAATAAAAATTCAAAGTTCTAGCTCTAATTACTCTAAAAAAGAAATTTTTCCTATTTTTTTCAATTATACTGTATAAGGTCCCAAACAAGGGGGTTTAAATTATCAAAAGAAGATTATACTTTTAAAAATTTTCTTGAACTTTATAACGTGAATATAAATTTTACTTAAGCTTAAATGATGTGCAGCTGCACGAGCTACACTTTTTCCGTCACCGGATGTAACTCGAGACTTTTCGCGTCGTAGGATGATTTCGGTTATTTTAAATTTTTTCTGATTCTTTCGTCGCACTAAAATTATTCTAATTCGGCCTGATATAAAAATCACGCACGGTCCTATTAGAATTGATTATTTCCTAAAAAAAAGAAAATCACTCCGAATAAAGTTATATGCACGAGCTTAAACCTAACTTCTTTCCAACTTAAAATTACTAAAATCTTAAACTACAAGACCGTCGGGCGAGCGACTCGTCTTGGCAAAAATTCAAGCACTAAAACTAAAAAAATATTTATTTTTTTTTTTATACTCTAAGTTTAATGCGCGCTCCGCGGGGGGCCTAACTACGCTTTCTGCTATCAATTTTGTTATATGTCCCCGTGGACATATAACCGGCTCCTAATTTTGCAGACCCGGGAAGGAGTCACGGGAAAAACCGGGGGCGAACGGCACCCCTTGTGTGACGACAGGAACGCGTGAACTACTAATTAAATAAGGTTAAAATTTTATACTAAACTCGTTACCTTGATTCTGGATCCAAAACTCGCAGGTAACTGGTCGATGTGTTCGTAGTCTGCTTAGTCTCTCAGACGTAGGTACAATAGGTTCAATTATTTTATTCACTCACTGGCAAGTTACTTTTAAAATAGGCTTTATTAGGTCAAAATCAAATACACTGGGTTACAATTATCGGATGCTGAGATCAACGAATTTATGATTATTAGGGAGTAAAATCTAGAATTAAAATCTGATAGGTCAAAATGGGCAAATATAGTATTAGGTAATTAGCTTAACTCTAATAATGCTCGCGATCTTTGCGCTATTTAATTATATTTCATACTGACTCGACGTTCGGCGCTCTTCCTCCCTGCTGCATCTAAATTCTTGCCCCGCCACCTTGATTTTTTCCCATCAAAAGTGCAGGAGCAGCATTCAGCTGCAGCTGAAATCCGAAGTGCTGATCGGACCCCTCATCCACATGCACGCACACTCGCGCGAGAATGCACGATTGCGGATTTTATTTAATTGTCACGTAACAGTATTTAACTAAATTTAACAGTATTTAACTTAAATAAACAGTTTATTTAATTGTCACGTAACAGTGAGAGATTAAATACAAGGTACATCGTCGTTAACATCATACACACACTTACAGCTTTCACAGATATACTAATACATAATTGAACATAAATACATAAAGTGACTAATATTGTGGGTTTCGTTTACAAATATAAAAAGGGAGGGGGGGAGTAGAGAGACAATCAAAACAATGTTAACGACGATGTACCTTGTATTTATTCTCTTACAAAACTAATTATCAATCAGTTGAATGATTACCGTCTAAAGAAGCCACTGTGTGGTAAGACATATGAAACAGTTTTTACAAATATTTTTAAACAATAATAAAGTGAAGATTTAATTACTCTTTTCAAAGAGTTTATTTATTTATTTCCTAAAAATGATTCAAACTCAGAATACCCTTGGCTGCCGAGTTCAATTTTTGAATAAATAAATAATCTCCAAAGCTTCAAACACACAATGCCTTGGGCATCCGAGTTCAATTTCTAAGTAAACAAATACTACTCTGAGCTCCAAACCCACAATGCCCTGGGCACCCGAGTTCACGTTTTAAACGAATAAACAATCCCCCAAGCTCCAAACCTACGAAACCCTGAGGTTCCGAGTTTAGTTTTTAAATAATTGAATGATCACCCAAGCTTCAAACTAACAATACCCTGGGCGCCCGATATCGATTTTTAAATGAACAAATAATCCTCCAAGCTTCAAACCCACTTGTTTAAAAATTGAACTCAAAAGCCCAGGGTTTTGTGGGTTTAGAGCTTGGTGGATCATTTATTTATTAAAAAATTGAATTCGGGAGCCCAGGGTTTCGTGGGTATAGAGCATGGGAGATCATTTATCTATTTAAAAATTAAATTCGGTAGCCGAGGGCAATGGGGGATTGTTTGTTCATTTAAAAATTGAATTTGGAAGCCCATGGCATTGTGGGTTTGAAGCTTGGGGGAACATTAATTTATTCAAAAATTGAACTCAGAAGCCCAGGGTATTGTGGGTTTGAAGCTTGAGGAATCATTTAATTATTTAAAAATTTAACTCAGAAGCCTAGGGTTTCGTGAGTTTAGAGCTTGGCAGATTATTTATGTATTTAAAAATTGAATTCAGGAGCCCAGGGTGTTGTGGGTTTGAAGTTTGTGAGATCGTTCATTTATTCAAAAATTTAACTCTGGAGCCCAGGGCATTATAGGTTTGAAGCTTGGAGGATATTTATTCATTCAAAAATTGAATCTGGAATCCCAGGGTATCGTGTTTTTAAAGCTTGAGAGATTATTTGTCAATTCAAAAATTTTACTCAGGAGCCCAGGGCATTGTGGGTTTAAAGCTTGGGGGATTGTTTGTTCATTTAAAAATTGAACTCAGAAGCCCAGGGTATTGTGGGTTTGAAGCTTGGGAGATCATTTAATTACTTAAAAATTGAACTTAGAAGCCTAGGGTTTCGTGGGTTTAGAGCTTGGCAGATTATTTATGTATTCAAAAACTGAATTCAGGAGCCCAGGGCATTGTGGGTTTAAAGCTTGAGGGATTGTTTGTTCATTTAAAAATTGAACTCGGATGTCCAGGGCATTGTGGGTTTGAAGCTGGGGGATCATTAATTTATTCAAAAATTGAACTCAGAAGCCCAGGGTATTGTGGGTTTGAAGCTTTGGGGATCATTTGATTATTTAAAAATTGAACTCGGAAGCTTAGGGTTTCGTGGGTTTAGAGCTTGGCAGATCATTTATGTATTTAAAAATTGAATTCAGGAGCCCAGGGTTTCATGAGTTCAGAGCTTGGGGGTTTGTTCGTTTATTTCACATTTGAACTATAGCACCTAGGGTAATGTGGGTTTGAAGTTTGTGAAATCGTTAATTTATTCAAAAATTGAATCTGGAATCTCAGGGTATCGTGTTTTTAAAGCTTGGGAGATTATTTGTTTATTCAAAAATTTAACTCAGGAGCCCACGGCATTGTGGGCTTAGAGTTTGTGGGATTGTTTGTTCATTTAAAAATTCAACTCGGCCTAGGTATTGTGGGTTTGAAGCTTGGGAGATCATTCAGTTATTTAAAAATTGAACTCGGAAGCCCAGGGTTTCGTGGGTTTAGAGCATGGCGGATCATTAATTTATTCAAAAATGAAACTTGCATTCCCAGGGTTTCCAAGGTTCAGGGCTAAGGGTATTATTTAATTAGTTAAAAATTAAACTTGCACGCCCAGGGTTTTGTGGGTTAAGAGCTTGACGGATCATTTATTTATTTATAAATTAAACTTGCATTCCCAGGGTTTCCAAGGTTCAGGACTTGGGGTATTATTTATCTGGTTCAAAATTAAACTTGCACGCCCAGAGTTTTGTTGGTATAGTGCTTAAGAGATGATTTATTCAGTTAGAAATGAAATGTAGACGCCCAAGGTTTCGTTGGTATAGCTTGAGGGATTATTTATTTAGTTAAAAATTAAACTCAGACACCCAGAGTTTCGTGGGTTTAGTGATTGGGAGATCATTTGTTTATTAAAAAATAAACTTGCCTTGCCAGGGTTTTCAAGGTTTATTGCTTGGGGGATTATTTTTTGAGTTAAAAATTAAATTCGTTCACACAAATTTTCGTGGGTTTATTGGTGGGGGGAATCATTCATTAATTTTTTTATTTATTGAAATAATCCGAACGCTCAGGGTTCTTAAGTTTTACAGCTTGGGGGAATGGTTAAATATTTATTTATGAAAAAAACTTAAATGAATCAATCGTATAAATTTCGTAATCTAAATTTTGTAATAAATTTAATATTTTTAAAAACATTCGAATGTTCTTTAACCTTAGCACACAGAACCTCTAGCAATCTGAAATTACCTCTTGGTCGAGCTTCTACGGTCTGAAGTAACCGCTATGTCCCCATGCCCGCTTTCTCGAATTCATCACTGCTCTCAGCGTACCGGTGCTTCATTCATCAACGTAGGGGGGGGGGGGGGAGGGGTCCAATCGTCTCCCAAAGCGGGGGTGCGACTTTTTTCTTTTTCACTTTTAGCAATTATTTACTTTTTGCATCACTGGTATCCAGCGGACGAATGGACCAAATGTTCAAAGTTAGATTGTATTTTATTAATTGATTTCAAACGCGAGCGCGAAGGATGAGGTGGAAGAAAAGGAGCCAGAAAGAAAAACTTGTCGATTAATGTTAAACACTTGGAAAACGTCCATTAGCTTGCAAACAGACGTGTTTACAAGCAGGTGAGGTGTGAGAACTCGCCTTTTGTACCGGGAACCTCTCAACCTCATAAAAAATGTCACACTTTTTTTTAAGTACACGGAAAAAAATTTCGGCTGCATAGCGCCCCTGCAGTTCAAAAGGCAAACTAAATTCGAGACGATCAGCGAACTTCGTTTCGGCCGCTGAGCGGCCCAAAAAGGTGATTTGATGATCCAAACAGTTCAGCGGCTGACTTTTTGAGCTAGTTCATGCAGCGCCCTCAGCTGTTCGGCCACTGTTGCATCTTAGCTACGGGCAGCAGCTGCCCCATACACGCGGGTCCGTAGGCGAACAACTGAAAGTCAAATAGCGGCCGAAATTTTTTTATTTTTTTCCGTGTAGAACGGAGCAGCGTGCTGTTCGCACCGTGGTTCAACGACAACTGACTAGACGACGGTAGTCTGGTCAGCGGAGAGTCTCTGCATCGTAAACTTGGTTGACCAGTGACTTACAAAAGGCGTGTAATTTTAACTAAATGTTGATTTTGTATTATATTTTTATGATTCGAGAATTTAATTAAAAAATATTTATTTTAAAAAATCTAAGAAACTAGTTATTGTAGATTTTTAGTAATTATAATTAAAAAATCACAAAAAATAAAACATTTTTGCCATTTTGTCGATTTGAAGTTTTGTCATTTTGACGTTTTCTCTGGGACCCAGGGAAAATCCACATTGTAGAAAAACCTGTACCCAGGATACCGAAGCTTCGAAGATAGATTCCCGTCTGAACCCAAAAAAAAGAATACTTACGACAGCGCTCGAACTCAAGACTTTTCGGAAGAAAGTTTCTTAGTATTTGGGAGTGTGTAACTTTATCGCCAGAGCCAAGGTTCCCTAAAAATTGTGCTAAGGTTGAAAGACTGTTCAAATAAGTACATAGATTTTAATATCCTTAAATTTGTTTTTTTCTTTTTTTTTTTTTAAACATCGAGAAACTTACTTTCTAAATACTCTTCCTAGAAATAAAAAGCGGGGTTCGATATTTTTTTAATGCTAATTATACAATTTTGTTATTCAATTTATACAGGAAGATTGGGCTGCGCAACAAAAGGAAAAAGAGAAGGATAGAAAAACATTAGTCACAGCAAAAAAAGAAAAAAAAAAAGGATCCGACGACACAGCGATGATGGCACGGATGTTAAAGTCCATCAAAACCCTAGAACGGATGGTCAATCAAAACATCTTTGACGACGTAGCACAAGGTTTGCAATTTTACGTATCATAAAAAACTGAGGAAAACGAATCTGTATGTTTAAAAAAAATCAACTTTTCCCAATCTTAAATAAAATTGTGTTATATCTAATGTTATTCTTTTTGCTGAGAGTAATAAGGTTTTGTGGATCAGATGAGGTAGTAAATAACATACAAACGGTAAAGGATAGAATAAACACTTTTATTATGTGTTACAATTTTCACTTTTTATTTTTGTCAAATTATAAGATTTGGTCATTACAATGGTTTCAGTGTACAGCACCTTCTTCAGACGACATGGATTGACTAAATTACTAATATAAATCATGAGGATAAATACACAAAAGAGTGTTTATAAATATGTGGCGATTTTTGGTCAAAGAACTGAGTGTAAAGTAATTCAAATTAAGGAGTGGGGAAGTATTTACATAAGTCTAGTTGGTCGTTCAACAAATCATTTAAAAATTTCAATCTATTAATTTCCATAGACTAAAAATTCAATTTCTTGCTTTTACTGCAGTTTTGTCAGTATGATTACTTGTATTATTATAAGTAATTATTGTAAGTATTCAATCGCATGTTTTGCGTAATTATATTTATCAGGATAAAAATTAATATAGGCACTTTTCTGTTCTTTATTTCTAATTTCATTTGTTCTACCTGTCTGACCAATATAGACTTTATTACAATTGTCATTACCACATTTTTTAGTATGAACTTCGGATTTTCTTAAATTATCAGTTTTATCTTTATAGTTTTTTATTAATTTTTGAAGGTTTTTATAATATGTTATAAACGCTAAATTTACTTCGTATTTTTGAAAGAATTTTTTAATATGATTCGAGAAATTAGAATTGTTGGTAATTAAAATATTTATTTGTTTCAGTGGGTGAGGGAAAAAGTGTATTTATTGCTTTCTTAAACTTAATCTTTGAAATCAAAATATCTACTAAGCTGGGACTATAATCATTATTAAAAGCTATCTGTTTAATTGTATCAACTTCTATTTGGTAAACTCAAGAATTTACTTTATACTCAGTTCTTTGACCGCTATCGCCTAATATTTATAAACACCCTTTTGGGTATATATCCTCATGATTTATATTAGTAATTAAGTCGATCTATGTCGTCTGAAGAAGCTGCTGTGCACCGAAACAATTGTAACGACCAAATTTTATAATTTGACAAAAATAAAAAGGGAAAATTATAACATATAATAAAATTGTTTATTTTATCCTTTACCGTTTAAAATGAATTTTCATCAAGTAGATACCAGTTCAATCAATCTAAGTAACATATGACAAAGTTTCTACTATTTAGATACGAACCAAGTAAAAATATCTATTGTCAGTCGATTTGTTTATCACGATTACAAAAGTTTGCATGATACATGTGCCAGTGCATATCATGTTACGTGAACAGAAATTAGAGCAGCAGCTCTTGACACTTATAGTACAGTACCGATACTGTTAAAAAAAAAAAAAAATGGAAAAAATTAATGAGCAATAACTAACTACGGGAGTTTGTTGATTATATGATTCTATATGAGGGAAAAATAATTTCAAGAAATTCAGTTTGGAAATCTAAGGAGGGGGTGGGTTTTTAGGGGTGAAAAGTGGTTTTTTGCATTTTCTGAGAAAACTACACGTTTTATCAAAAAAGTTGGAACGTGAAAGTTGTAGATAATCAAAAAACCTACAACTTTTGTTCCAACAATTTTTTTACATAACCTCAAAATTTCAGTGAAAAATGCAAAAAACCACTTTTTTCGTTTTTGATTTTTCCTGATCGCAAAAATTGATTAAATTAAACAATATTTGGTGGAAGTTTAGCATTTTACGTGCAAAATATGTGGTTTTTTTTTTTTTTGAAAAATTTTGAGCGGTTTCGGAGAAATCGTCAAAAAACGTGAAAAATTTTTTGTGTTCATATGCGCGGTGGCTTTCAAATAATGCTTCTGAAAAATTCTGCTTGGGCTCATTTTTTTCTTTGAATTTTATATTTTTTGAAAAAAAAAAAAAATAATAGTGTTACTAGAGAAAAACATCCGGAAAAATGCGAAAAACTGAAAACAACAATTTTTTTACACAATTTTTATACTATTTGTTATAAATAATGTATTGTTTGTCAATTTTTATTGTTAAAAGTCATGTTTATGGAAACATATGCTTTTCTATGTACTAGTGCTTTATTGTCGAATATGTCCAATCACGAAAAAATGACTAAGAAAACATTGAAAGTTAAAGAACTGAAATTTGTTAAGTCGAGGTTTTTTTTTCTGAGATTCAATTTTGATTTAATAAAAATATTTTAATTAATATTTTCCAGTATTTTGTGCATAAATTTTCTAAAATGTGTAAGTACATTGTGCTAATACATTTATGTATAATGAAAATCATGATACGGGACATGTTTCCGATATAAATATTGCAATAATTTTTTAAAATAAAGGTTATTAATACAAATAAATTATTGAATAATGACACAAAGACTATGGTTGCTAAAAAAATAAATTTTTATTTCTTACATTTTGTACAAATTGAACGCTGATATTAACCTACAATTGAGTTTATACAGATATATTAAACTTTTCTTCTTTTTACTTGAGTCGGACCTGCATCTTCTTCATCTTCTGAATCTTGTCCTGTTTCTTCTTCACTTTTTTCCTCTTCTTCTTCTTCTTCTACTTCTTCCTCTTCTTCTTCCGCTTCCTCTTCCTCTTCTTCTTCTTCATATACGCATGTTACTAAATCGTATGGATTGTGAATGTCGAAAGAATCATTGAAATCTGGTATCGTTTGATCTTCTTCTTCAAAATTTTTACACCAGTCAGAATCACATTTTGTACATAAATTAGTACATTTTAATCCATGCTTTCGACATCCACATCTTTGTTTATCACAACCAGTTTCACAACTACAGGAAATTTTTTTAAGTAAATCATCTGGAATTAATTTTTCGGCACTGAATTTTGGTATTAAATTATTTTCAGAGTCATATTTCCAGCCCCACTCAATTGCAGATTTATGAACTCCTAGCCACTTTTGTATTTGGTAACAAACCCTATAATTGTGTTGAACTGCAGCTGCTTCAGTGGGTGGTAGTTTGTCCAATTTGAATCCAGATTTATATGTTTTAGTTGTATAATTTAAATATCTGACTTCATTGAGTGATAAATTTTTGTTTTTTTTCACAGAGTACATCCAAGCAATTAGTTCACATCCATTTTTACCAATCATTTTTTGCAATTGACGATAGTCTGTTTCACTTTCAAAAGACTTGTAAAAAACTTCGGCTAAGCTCAATACATTTAGATTTGCGAGTAGTGATTTTACAGCAGCTAATTTTCCTTTACCAGAAAATCCTGAAGTAGAATCACATCCAGTAAACGCATGTAAAAAAGCTACTATTTTACAAAATTCTTTTATATATACAACCAACCAAAAACTTTTTATTTCAATGTTTACATACTTATTTTTCTACTTTCTGTTTTCTTTAATATTATAATAATTGGCAGCACAATACACTCGACTATCAACATGACTTTTAACAATAAAAATTGACAAACAATACATTATTTATAACAAATAGTATAAAAGTTGTGTAAAAAAAATTGTTGTTTTCAGTTTTTCGCATTTTTCTGGATGTTTTTCTCTAGTAACACTATTATTTTTTTTTTTTTCAAAAAATATAAAATTCAAAGAAAAAAATGAGCCCAAGCAGAATTTTCCAGAAGCATTATTTGAAAGCCCCCGCGCATATGAACACAAAAAATTTTTCACGTTTTTTGACGATTTCTCCGAAACCGCTCAAAATTTTTCAAAAAAAAAAAAAACCACATATTTTGCACATAAAATGCTAAACTTCCACCAAATATTGTTTAATTTAATTAATTTTTGCGATCAGGAAAAATCAAAAACGAAAAAAGTGGTTTTTTGCATTTTTCACTGAAATTTTGAGGTTATGTAAAAAAATTGTTGGAACAAAAGTTGTAGGTTTTTTGATTATCTACAACTTTTTCGTTCCAAATTTTTTGATAAAACGTGTAGTTTTCTCAGAAAATTCAAAAAACCACTTTTCACCCCTAAAAACCCACCCCCTCCTTAGATTTCCAAACTGAATTTCTTGAAATTATTTTTCCCTCATATAGAATCATATAATCAACAAACTCCCGTAGTAAGTTATTGCTCATTAAATTTTCCCTTCAAAAATATTATCGGTACTGTACTATTATTTGAAAGCAGATCGACGACTTCCATCTCTAGATGG
Organism: Encarsia formosa; assembly: GCA_038277355.1. Taxonomy (NCBI): domain Eukaryota; kingdom Metazoa; phylum Arthropoda; class Insecta; order Hymenoptera; family Aphelinidae; genus Encarsia; species Encarsia formosa. The sequence continues at coordinate 45,634,529 of CM076186.1, read as the reverse complement.
CACCATGGATACCAATTACCTGAGCTTCCTATCGTACGCTGCCTTAAATTAAGTACCTCAACACGCATCTTCGGTTTTACAGTTTTACGACAGTAACAATTTTTAAAATTAATACATATTTTATACTGGTACATTTTTGCTTTATTTGATCCTTTTGCAACAAATGTTACAAATTTTATTTAAACATTGATATCCTGCTTCTTATAATTTGAATCAGCTTGTTTCAGTTTCAAGTTCAAAACGATCAAGTCGTTCAAAAACTTATTCTTATCAAGAATTTTCGTCAAAAAACCAGCACACTTTGATTTTGAATCAATCTTTATGATATCAATATTCCCTTCTCATAATTCTCATGAACGATTATAATATTTTACTTCTATGTGCTTTGAATTATTTTTAAAATCACACCACTTGGCGCCACAAATAGCACCTGAGTCCTCATACACTTTTACTGGCTTCATTTTGACATTAAATGATTGTAGAATTAAATTTTTTACAAAAACAATTTCTGTATCTGTTTCAGATAATGCAGTATACTCTGTAAAAGTAAAATATTTAGTAATTATACTCAGTGTTTCTGTTTTCCGATAAACTACGTTTCAAAAAAATCTGACAAAACCTGTAGTAGACTTTCAATTTTATCACTCGCATAATCAGAATCTACAATAAAATTTAACAAATCAGTCTTAATATAATGACCACAATAATTTAACTTCATATCCTTCGTTTTATATAAGTGCTTTATTTTTATATATTTATTTCAAACCACGCACCGTTTAAGGCTGTTGGGTCGGTGCGAAAGAGAGCACTATACTTTTGCGAGTAATCACGGGACTCTCTGTCTCTGTTGCGCTCATATAAAACATGACGGCTAACCTAAGATTTTAGCGTTTGCTGATTTTTTAGTCTAACATACAGATGTCTGTCAACAATCATGATTCCATGAAAAAATCTACGCGAAAAAATCTACGATGAGTTCCGAAAATTTCTTGAATAGTTAATGTTGTGACCCTGATAGACATATGTATATATAGTACATTTAATCCTTTAAGTAGAGCGTTTGATAATTTTTGTTTACTTGCTAACTTAATTATGATATTCATCGTAAAATTCGGCGTAAAATTTGAACGACGAACAGCTGCTTACTTTAGAAAGAAATGTAAAACCCGTCATAAACTCTAAACTGACCATTTTCAAAACTCCACTCTACCTGAATTTGCTAATAACCTCTCAAAATTTTCCAAGCAGCCGCTCTCCTCTCCATCCCCTACCTACCTACCTACCTACCTACCTATCCTTCGCGCTTCAAAAACTTGGCTTGTAAGTTTAGTACGCTGCTAGCCTCTGAGCAGTCAACATGTAATTCTTGAATAAAATAAAAGATTTTTTTTAATTTTTCAATTTAAGTCTTCTTTTCTATTATTTGTGAGTAAATTTTATAAAAGAAGAAGAACAAAGGTAAATCCACACCCTTGGTCCCCAACATCGTCCTTCGAGCCGAATAACCAATCAATCATACACAAGGAACGCATCCACTAAAGCGACGCGCTCCAAAATTTACAAACCAAACAAGCGTCCACTAAAGCGACGAAAACACAAAATCCTCAAAACAAGCGTCCACCAAAGCGACAATTCAAAAATCTTCAATCAATGAGCGTACACTGAAGTGACAATTCAAAAATCTTCAATCAATCAGCGTCCACCGAACCGAGCCCAACCTAAAACTCAGGCATCGAAGCATCCAACCAAGCGACTCTTCACTCCAGCCGCAGCCAGCCATCCTGACGACTTGATGACGAACCAAACGTCGACCAATTCAAAGCTCGGTTACGTAATCTCGAGGACAAGTTAACAAAATTCAAAGAAGTTCAAGATTCGCCTGAATTTTTAGATAGAATTTTTAAAAACGTTGTCAATCATTACGAAGCTCGCGCCGAGTACATGGACACGTCCTACGAATATACTATCAAAGCCAACTCCATAATTCGTGACCTAAGTTCCAATTCAGGTAGCGCGCTCGAGCAAACTATTATAAATCGCAGTCCTCCCAATGATACTACTGAATCGAACATCACTCTCCCCGCATGCATCTACCAAAATTTGGAAGTGCTGATGGGGAAGAGTGGACAACTTTTTCGGCTTTATTCAAGTCAGCTATTCATGATAATACCAAATTCACTGATACGCAGAAATTAATTTATCTTAGATCTTGTTTAACTGACAAGGCTTTAGAGAAAAGACAGTCTTTGGTAATTACTCCAGAAAATTATAAAGTAGCATGGGAAACGTTGGAAAATAATAATTTCGATTTTGTCACTATTCTAAACCGTCAAATTAAATCCTTTTTTGACTTACCTGCGTGCTCAAAACCGTGTGCTAATGCTCTTGATAATCTTCTTGATGAAGCTTTCAAAAATTACAAAGCTCTTGAAGCCTTGAAAAAACCATTCTTAGAAGCCTTTCTAATTTATATAATAACTTCAAAGCTCGACAGTCAAACCCGCATGAAGTGGCTAGAATTCACTATTAATAAAGAAAGTCCCTCAATGAACGATATTTTAGAATTTTCGCATGATCGCCGAAAGGTACTACTCAAATCTCAGATTGACAAAACTGAGACAAAACAACCATCAATTCAAAAATCTCAAAGCCGAAAACCCAGTACCACTGCAGCGTTAAATGCTCAGGTAATACCCATTTTTCGTGCCCTCTGCAAAGAAAATCACCCGCCCTATTCGTTTAGTAAATTAACGAATAAGAATCCAAGAGAGCGCTTTACAATAATAAAAAATGCTAAATGATATTTGAATTATTTTCAAAATAATCATTCTATCGAAATTGTAAAAGCGCAATCAAATGTAAAAAGTGCAGCAAAACGCATCACACTCTTCTTCATTTTTTTGCTCACCTCATTCCGCTCTCACCCTTTCCCGCCCCGCTACCACTCCGCTCCCACCCCCATCCTTAAATTTTCATGTTATACCGTAAAATAGGTTAAAAACTGCACTTTAATTACGCTCCCACCCCGCTCTCACCTAGCTCTCACCCCCGCTCTTTTTTGGACCCTGCTCATTTGTAAAAATTTACACTACGTGAGTAAAAGTTAAAAAGTAACTATATTAAACTGTCTTTCAACATATTCCGTATTTTCCCATGTATAGGCCACACCAAAAAGTCGATTTTGGGTGATGACCTAAAATCGGGGTGCGGCCTATCTATTGAGTGCGGCTTATCTATGAGGTCTTATTTTTTTCACAATGAATAAAGTCATTTAAAAGTCATTACTGCGGCCGCAAAGATTATCCAAAGCAGAATCATACTCAGTTTGCTTCTGTCAGTCACAGTAGTAAGTTGATCTTAATTATGGAAACTCCTAAAAAACTTTCTTATTCACATGCTTTTAAAATAAAGGTTGTGCACCAGGCCAAAATTGTTGGTAATAGACAAGCAGCGAAAATTAATCACATTGATGAGAATAGGGCCTACACAGAATAGGACCCGAGGCCTTACTGTGGGACCTACGGACCCGAAATCCATTTGAAAAAACCCATACTTTTCACCCCAGACCCTATTCTGTCGGGTCCATCTGATCCTAAATTTTATAAAAAATAAAACTTTGCTAGGACAAGGGTAGTCGTTAAAGTGATTTTTTGATTACACTACATGAATAAAAGTTAAAAAGGAACTATATCAAACTGTCTTTCAACATATATATCGTTTAACAAGTCCACATATTGCTTGAAATTTTTTCATTTATCTAAATATTGTTTAACATTTTAAAATAAAAATTTAAAAATAAATTTTAAGGGTCCTGTCTACCTTGCTTAAGAATTTTAACCTATTAATAAATTAATATTTATCTAACAATATTTAAATAAACAATCTTAAAATATTCTTTGTATCGTTTTATTTTGTAGATTTTCAAATCGCTTTGAAAAAACAATTAAACGTCTAAAATAGACAAATCGATTGCCGCTGACCAGAAAAAAAAATTTCTGATCATAACTAAATGGCAGCCGATTGAATATCACTCAAAATCGTCACAATCATTGAATCTATAAGTATCAGCGTTTGTAACAGCACTTGCATCAAAATGTGAGCCATAATTAAATGAAAAATTTTTCCCAAAAAGTTGACTGAAAAACGAAAATTTTGCGAGATCAACCATAAAAATCTAATAAAAACTCTATTTTTAGCGGGTATTTGAAGTTAGGATAAAAATGGGCTTAAAACATATTCAAAAAAGGGCTTATTTTTGTATTTCAAATGGCTGCCATTCGGGTTCTATGGCATATTTTCAGCTAAAATTTTGACAAAGCTCCTAAATATAGTTAAACTTGAACATATTCAAAAATTATAAAAATCGGTCGACCTCGCACTCATGGTTTTGCTGAAAGATGTTGGAATGACCCACACACACACACGCGCGCGCACGCGCTCACGCACGCACGCACACACACACACACACACACGTACACACACACACACACACACACACACATATATATATATATATATATATATAAGGGGGTACCCCCTGCTCGCTTCGCTCGCCAACCCCCATAAAAATAGTTATAAAATATGGAGTTTTTTGACAGTTAATATTAAATATGTTTTTTGAGTTGAGTTTGTGTATTGAATAAAAGTTCAAACATGTTTAGGTAAAATTAATGAATATGATTTAAATTGAAAAAAGAAAATTTTATTATGGTGAGTCTAAAAAAAAAGTTATAAAAATTAAATAGTAAGTTAAAATACTTCAAGTACTTGAAACATGTTAAATATAATATTTTTTAACCGTTTTGAAGTACTCCTTTAAAAAGGGCTTTTAAAATTACGAGTCCTCTCGGAAAAGCGCCCTTCAAAGAGGTTAAATATGGAGTTTTTTGACAGTTAAGGTGCTCGTACAGGAGAAGCTCCTTTAATTTAAAATCAACTCCTCTGGGAGGAGCCCCTTAAAACATGTTGAATATAAGATTTATTGACGTTTTGAGGTGCTCCTCCGGGAGGAGCTCTGGAAATTACGGCTCCTCCGGGAGGAGCCCCTTAAAACATGTTAAATATAAGGTTTTTTGAAGGTTTTGAGGTGCTCCTCCGGGAGGAGCTCTTTAAACTACGGCTCCTCCGGGAGGAGCCCACTTCAAACAAAATAAATATAAGGTTCTTTGACGTTTTAAGGGGCTCCTCCGGGAGGAGCTCTGAAAATTACGGCTCCTCCGGGAGGAGCCCCTTAAAATATGTTGAATATAAGGTTTTTTGAAGGTTTTGAGGTCCTCCTCTGGGAGGAGCTCTTTTTTTTTGGCTCCTCCCGGAGAAGCCCCTTAAAACATGTTAAATATAAGGGTTTTTGACGTTTTAAGGTGCTCCTCCGGGAGGAGCTTTTAAAATTAACAAAAATTTTGCGACCAACCGGAACCCTGTACGATCTTCCGCTTCCAAGATACAGCTGTTTAAAGTGGTCAAAAAACACAAAAAACGCGTTTTTTACGATTTTCACACGCATTTTTGAACGGTTTCGACCTTTTTTTTCTCTCAAAAATATGGGGAATCTTCTTTGCATATGTTTCCAAACAAGCTCCCATAGTAATTGTAGTGCGGATTTGGGGTTTTAGTTGATTCCAAAGCATACACTTTGACACATTTTATATGCTAAACTAGTGTTTTTTTAACAATATACACGCTACATTTAACTTTTTCGTTCATTATAGATGTTTTGAAATTATTTTTTGACTAAAAACTATTCAAATTCCAGCCAAAATTAGGTCACCTGCAATGAAAAAATTGATACTCAACGAAATATTGATCTCAATATCAAAATGATATACTACTTTTATTCAGTTTTTTAGTTTTTTGACTCGTTAAAAATCTATGTTCAAATATTGTAAATAATATACCACTTGTTTATTTATTTTTTTCTATTTTTGAAATTACAAATAATTGATCATAGTTTATCAATTATTCTGATAAAACAATCATGGATTACTATTGCTTACTCTGAATGACCCATACATATATAATCATTCATTCTTGAAACATTAAGTTTTAACTATCACATATTTTTACTTTAGAAACTGTGCATCATTGAAGTTTAATTATGTGCAGTAAAAAAAAAGGCAACAAAAAGTTTGATAACTATCAGGTTTAATTGAGATTTTTTAATTTTGCAAAAATTCCAATTCATAATGAATTTTTTGTAGCCAACATGCAGAAAAATTGGAAACAATTTGTAAATTTTTATTAGTATGCAATGAATGAATAATTTTATCTCTATGAAAGGACAAATAAATTGATACTTTTATTTTAAGTTGCATTTAACTCGTCCGTAAGACATTTTTTTATTTCACTACTTTCAATGATTCATGTTGTAAATTGTCCTCTTCAAAATTCAAAAATTTTATATGAAGTGAGTTTTTTTCCTGTTTTAGTGTAAATTAAATTATAATTTTGTTGGAACATATCCGAAAAAAGCCACATCCCATCATTAAATACTTTGTAGTTTTTTTTTTTTTTTTACATAATATGATTATAAAATTCTATGACCAACTTCTGCAATAAATAGTACACATGCAAGAATAATCTAATTGAAATATCTTTTTAATCAAACGAGAATTAAATTACTTGATTTACAAAACTTCTAACAAAAAACCTTCTCCGGGGGGGTGGAAGTTTTTACCGTTGTGCGGCTGCACAACGGTAAAAACCGTCTTTTGTAACTTTAAGATCACGCTAAAGTACCGCATAGGATCTGCTTCCCGTGACCTCGCCACACTCCTTGTATGCTTCCTTCCTACAAAGAAAACAGAGTGATGTTTTCTTGTACTCTGTCTTCTTATATCCGGTCTACCGACATTGGAAAAGGCAGTCTGACCTGGTTTCTTCGTCTTTGCAATCCTTTCCATATCCAAAGCACTTGTAGCATTGCACTACTCGCACGTTCTCTCGGACACGGCACATGGTCCATCCGATCTTCACTCTTCCTGCTTACTCGATGCTGATTGCGTCTTCCTTGGGGAGGTCGATGACAGCCAGAAGTATGTCTCCCTTACTAAAAGACATCAGTAATTTCATCTGGTGCCTCTATTTCTGCCTTCATTTTTGCCAGTTCCCTAGTCTGGCCTAGCCCAACCTTAACTACCAGAGTGTTAGCTTTGCTGACATCCTTCTCTTGCTGTTCTTTTTCTTCCTCTTATTCTTTCGGCTTTCCTTCTCTTTCTTCTTTCTTCTATCTTCCTATTGTACGGTATTTTGAGGAGAAATGTTGCTGTCGTTCCTTTTTTTTCTTCTTCTCTTGGCAGTGCGATGAGTTTTCCTTTTCGCTATTTTTCCTAAAGTTTTAAGAAGAAAGAAACACATCCTTCATCATCTGTCGTTCCATTCTTTCTACGTATCTTCGTCCTTTTTTGCCTACACTTTCCAGTCCAGACAAGTTGATAATCTCTACCTTTCCATCGCGTTTCTTCAAAATTGCCTCTGTCAATCCTGCCACTGCCTTCAAACTATCTTGATTGTCATGTTGACACCTTTCTGCGATTTAGATGACTCCAGCATCTACTTCACCTGTCTTTTTATATCATTTCGTATTTTCTTTTCTTCTTACCTGCCTTTAAGAATTTTCTTCCAGTCTTGCTCACAGCTTCGCTGATCGTTAGCTGAGGTCATTGCTGAAAGCGCTCGCGGAAATTTTCGATGCATTTGTTCTTCTCTCCTCACCAGATTGTTGTTCATATTAATACTATTATTATTTAAAGACTCTAGCATTAAAAGATTCTTCGTAGTTTCTGCTGTAGTAGTACTTCGTAAGATTTTTTTTTCAGATTTAAAATACATTCATAAATAAGATTATGTCAAAACTTATTCAAGTTTCTGTCATGCTTTCATAACAATATCTGGTTGCAATTTCGAAAATTTTAAGTTTTTCATCAAACATTCTTTTAACAAAGGATGTAAAGAAAATAATGGCTATGTTAAGCATACCATCATTTTCTTAATTTTGAATCTGTCATATAATGGACAAAGAAATCGACCGTTGGTAATTTACCGTCAAAGTAATTAATCATCCGCTAATTAATCGCGGACGTGTCCATGATGACTTTAATAATTGAAGAGAGAAGAGAGAAGACAAAATGAACGAGATGTGATAATTTGTGTTAAGAAAAATATATTTAATTTTAAAGAATACCTGGAGTAAGAACTTTGAATGTTGTTTTCTGTTTTTATTACAGGTAATACAAAATCTTATTCTTCTGTTAATTACTGCAAATTTTATAAGTAAATAAATGGAAAACTGTTTTTATTACAGAACCCAACCGAGTTTTTCTTCATAAATTTTCTAATCATAAGTGGGAAAATTAAACACCATTATAAAACAACATTTTTTATTTCAAATTTCGAGGCAACATGGAATCATTAAGATTTGATTTTAAGATGAAAGGATCAGCTGATGGAAAAACAACATTATTATGCCTAACCTCAATTGGTACAAAAAGTGGTAAAGTTTTTAGTATACCAAATGAATTTCAGAATATTGTTAACCCTAAAGAATTAAGTGCTTAACCAGCATTTGGTAGAATAAAAAACACTTTAAAAAAAAAGACATCAAAGTAGAGAAATATGGGTCACTTTGACAAAAGAATTGCAAAAAACATATTTAGTTAAGGATGATAACCTACAATTTGATGACTTTTATTTGGAGGAAATTACGGATGATTTCAAAGGATCTAAGATGGGCAGTTCGGATGACACAATGAGGAAGTTGCTGGAAAAATTTTTAGAAAATAAAGAACAAAAGTCAGAAGTTCAAAATTTGAATAAAATTTCTAATGATTTTATGATTGAAAAATTTAATAACCAAACCTCTAATGCAAACCAGTGGATGAAAACATTTGAAGAAGAGTGGGAACGATGCATAATAACAGAGGACAGGAAGAAGATAGAAATTTTAAAATTTTTCCTGGAAAAAGCAAGCGCTGATTGGTGCTGATTGGAAAAAAATACAAGCGATAAAGGTAAGAGAAATTACTCTGATAACAAAGTTAAAAGACAGGAAGAAAAGAAACCTTGACCACTATGTAAAACTGCAAAAAGGGGAAAACGTTTCCATCCTGAATCAAACTGCTGGTTTAAAGACATGAATAATAAAAATATAAAACCTGAATTGCCGAGATACATAAATAACTCAGAATTAGAAGTGGAACTGAATCATGAAAACCCAAAAAACTAGAAATACCATCATTAATAAGTATCAAGCTGCTATTGAATGATACTTGAAAGATTTCTGGGATTTATGATTCAGGCTCTAATGTATCATTGATAAATGTTGGATTGCTAAAAATAATAAGGATGAATTGAAAATGGCAAGCTTGGAAACTATTAATGGTGCGAAAAGAACGAAAGGTATGAAAACTTTAAAAGTAAAAATTAATAACAATGAATATATTTATTTTAGACAGTGAAAATTTTAATTACGATTTTTTAGTTGGGTTGGATTGTATAAAAAAATCCAACAAAAGAATTTGCTAGAAAAAAATGAATTTTCAGATAGAAATTTTGAGAAGAATGAAAAATTCAAAACTTTAAAATTTTCAAGAAACTCAAATGATACAGATAGAAACGCAGATAGACAGAATAAAGAAAATGAAAATATTCCTTGTTTGATAGAAAACAAAAGAAAAATAATGGAAGATACAGATGATGAAAACGTGGTGGATATGAAGATTCCAAGATATTTAGATTACAAGCAAAAAAGTTATGAAATAAACTTTAATGAACATCTAAATACAGATGAATTTGATGATAAATCATTTAGACAAATATCAACAATTTGAGATCGACAGATTGATAGATAAATATAAATCAGTATTTGCTAAAGATAAATACGACATTGGCACTGTAAAAGAATACGAAGCTCACATTGACTTGATGTAGGAAAGATACTGTTATAAACGCCCTTACAGATGCACATGTAAAGATAGGAAAGAGATAGAAACTCAAATAGCTAAATTGTTAGAAAAAGTTTTGATTGAAGAATCATACAGCCCATTTGATGCTCCAGTTACTCTGGCATATAAGAAAGAAAAAGATAGGAAATCGAGACTATATATAGATTTCAGAGATGTTAATAAAATAGTCGTGCCTCAACCACAACCTTTTCCATTAATTGAGGATCTGATGATAAAAAGAGTAAATTGTAAGTATTTTACAACACTTGATATTAATTATGCATTTTGGTCAGTTCCTTTAAGAATTCAAGACAGACATAAAACTGCCTTTGTTACACAAGAAGGCTGTACTATATGTGGGACAGGAGAGGATCGGGATAAGTGACAACTACCGTGGTTCCATTACGACTAATTCTTTATTCGTTATAATACACCTGCGATGCAGTATTCTGCACACTCAGCGCTATGCGCTCACACACATACACTACATCCTCCCCGGCTTTATTTACTTCGCACACTCATGCTTCATACTGTACAATCTTTGTCTTCTTCCGTTCCGATTTTCTTAACAATTTCTCTTCGTTCACATGACACTTTTCACCATGACTTTCGTCATCAAATTTATTTTTCACTTTCCAATGCTGTAATTGATTAGGGTGTCGCTTATGTAGCTTTTCCCCATCGAACTTGACTAACACACTTCGTGGTGACACTTTCTTAACCACCTTCCCCTTGCTTACAGATGGATAATTTTTCCGAAAATCTTTCGCGATTACAGTATCACCCTCTTCGAATGACTCTACACGATTACGTTTATAATTTTTTACTTGATTTTCTTGTTTTAACAAAACTGACGTTTTTATATCAGGACATAATAGTTGTAATTTCGTCCTTAATTAACGCCCATACATCATTTTCGCTGGTGTTTCGCCCGTCGTACAATGTTCGGTTGTTCGGTACACAAATAAAAATCTTTGCAACGCTGTTTTTACATTCACACCATCACTTCTTATAATTGCTTTCATTTTACGCTTAAACGTTTTTACGAAATTTTCTGCCGCGCCATTGGCTGCTAGATGTTTAACAGCTATATACGTATGACGAATCCCTAACATTTCAAAATATTCTTGGCACTCTTCGCTTTTGAATTGAGCACCTGAATCTGTCACCATATGTATTGGCAACCCGTGTTTTGCAAAAATTCCCTTAAATAACTCAATCGTCGCTGTCGCAGATTTATTTTTAACAATATAACCTTCCGGCCACTTCGAATGCGCTTCTACAAGTAATAAAAACACATGACCAAAAAATGGTCCCGCAAAATTCGCATGTACCCGTTGCCATGGTCTCTCTGGACACGGCCATGGTGATAAGACGACTTTTCTCGGTGCGTCTCTCAGCTCAGCGCAATACTTACAATATTTTGCTTTATCTTCAAGCTGCTTATCTATACCCGGCCACCAAACAATCGATCTTGCCAAAATTTTCATTTTTACAATCCCAAAATAATTTTCATGCAATTTTTCCAAAATTTTCGCTCGTAATTTACTCGGTATCACACCCGTTGACCCCATAGAACACAACCTTTTTCTAACGATAATTCATCTTTACGTATCGAATACGGTTTTATTTCATCCGGAAAATTTTTCTGTCTCTGGTCTGGCCATCCGTAGATTACCATTCGCTTTACTAGTTCGAGTACTTTATCTTTCACGGTTTCTCGCGCTACAACTTAAGAATCTAAACACGTATTACAATTTTGCATAACATAATTTAAATAAGTGTACTCATCAAACTGATCTAAAATTTCATTACCATCCTCGCTTTCGGTTGGTAATCTTGATGAAGTATCTGCCACGACCTTTTCTTCAGTTCGAATACATTCAATTTTGTAATCAAAAGCTGTCAAAAAATATGCCCAATTTTGCAATCTACTCGTTGCCATCTTCGGAATACCTTTTTCAGGTCCGAAAATTCTATAAAGCGGTTTATTATCAGTTCTCAAAATAAAATGTCTCGCGTATACATAATCGTAAAATTTATTTACCCCGAATATTATCGTGGCAGCTTCTTTATCAATCTGTGAATAATTTTCTTGCGCTTTACTCAATCTTTTCGATCCAAATGCTACAGGTCTTTCACCATCCTCATACGGTTGGCTCAAATGAGCGCTCAAGCCTTTTGGTCCTGCGTCACACGTCAAAATTAATGGTTTTGCCAGATTAAAATTTACAACAATTTGTTTTATAGCTTGCGAGGGAGTGAATCCCTCGTAAAATTTTTTTTCTTACCTGGCAGTGTCAGGTCACCTGGAAAATAGCAAATCAAATTAATTTGTTTGTTTACTTTTCCCAGGTAATAGCCATGCCGCGTTTACTCGCAGTTGAAGCCGACCACGTGGCGACGGTCGCCGTCGGCTGAATGCTGCTGTAGCAGCGCGCGCACGACACACACACAAACATGAAACCACCCGGGAAGGCTCTCCCGGCCCAGGGCGTGCACGTACACACACACACAACACATACGAGCCCCAATTCTCCGTCTGGGAGTCTCCGGCGACGGAGGAGGTGCGCGGCGCGTGTCGGCAGACGACGCGACTGCGTCGGTAGGCGCGTGCGAGCACACTCAACACAGTAGACGCAGGCGTGAGTGTGGTTGATTATTTTTTTTGTTTTGTTTGGTGTGTTGCGTGAACTACGTGTGCGTGTAGGGGAGAGAGAGAGAAAGAGAGTATGTGCGAGAGGAATGAGATAAACTGTGAGTGCCTCGTGTGCGTTGTTTTGTGTTATATTCATTTTTGTATTTTCGCGCGTGATAGAGGTGGCGTGGCGATCACCACCGGAAATATTGTAGACGGGAGCGTGATTGGATTGTGTAGCGTGAATGAGTGTGATTGGTGGACACATTGCTGTTCCTCAAGTGTGAATGAAACTTGATGAAATAGATTAGTGTTGATTGGTTGAGAGTGTTGGGAAGGGATGGTGAGGAAGGAAGTTGAGTCAGAGAGACGCGGGGGAAGCGTCACTCTGTTCTCAGCAGCCGAAGTAGAAGGTTGTGTTTTGAGAGTGTGGTTTTTTTTTTAAGTTTCTCTTTAGGAGACTTTTTCTAAGTTTCTTTTCTTATTTTTCTTTAGTCGAGTTTGTAGACATTTTTTTTTGTTTTTTTTTTTTTTTTTTATACAGCTAGTTAGTAGAAGGAATCAAAGACTTGGGTTAATTCTTTTTTTTCAATACCGAGAGTTGGAAAGCAAATCCAAGAAGCAAATGAAAAAAAAAAAAGAGTGAAAAGTGGCCATTTTGGGTTGACAAATTGTTGAATTTTTTTTGTAAACGTAAGGTTTTTGTATTATTCTACTGAAAAATTTATAAAGCATGTTTTTCTGGAATTTTTGGGTATTGGTACGCCAAATAAAATTTGTGTTTGTATATTATTGAAAGTGTCTTTATAAATTCGATTTTTCTTTCTTGGCGCGTCGTTCAGCCATTTTGTAGACAAAATTATAGTTATTTTCCTTTGTTCTGAAATTGAATTTTTTGTAAATGTAGACGGGAATTTTATTAAATAGTAGACAAGAATAAAATATCCAACTAAACCAAATTTTTTTGCAATAATTTATTTCTTCTCTCTCTAGCTCACCGGCCAGTCCCGGAGGTTTTCTTTCCGCGGGAACCCTACCCCCGGAGTTGAGGAGTTTTCCCCGAGTTTTTTTTGTATAAATTTTCTTGTAATGGGAGGGCCCGGGAAACTCCGTTAATTATTTAAGGGAGGCCCTTTTCTTAAAAAATACCCCATTATAAGCTTTCTTCGCATCCTTGAAAGCCTGTTTACATTCATTCGTCCATACAAAATTTTTCGCCTTATTACAATCATATAATGTGCTAACATTTTTTCTCGATCTTTAAAAATTCTACAATAATAATTAATTTTCCCGATAAACAATTCTAACTCTTTTTTATTTTCCGGAGCTTTCATTTCATTTATAGCTTGAAATTTCTCCTCGTCTACGTTTCTTTCGTGCTCGTTAATTTTAAACTCTAAGAACGGTATTTGTTTCTGAGAAAATTTACATTTATCCACGCGCATTTTCAACCCGCTTTCTTTAACTTTCGCTAAGACTTTGTCCAAATTTTCTATATGTTCTTCATCCGTCATACCCGTTATAACAAATCATCGACTACGATTGCTACCCCTTTAATACCATTCAATAATTCTTCCATTTGCTGTTGGAAAAATCCTGGCCCCGAACTTATACCGTAAGCCATAAATAAATATCTATAAAAACCCTTGTGTGTGTTTATGGTTAATAATTCCTGCGAATCTTCGTCTACTGGCATTTGCAAATATGCCTCTTTCAAATCAATCTTTGAATATCGTTTACCACCCTGCAACTTCGCTATCGCGTGATTAAAATTTGGAGCGGGATGTCTCACTATTATTAATTGTGGATTTAACGTAACTTTAAAATCCGCGCAAATACGAACTTCCTCGTTCGGCTTTATTACTGGTACAATCAGTGTTGCCCACTCACTTGATTCAACTGGTACAATTATCCCGTCATTTTTCAATCTCTACAATTCTTTCTCAATGCGTTTGCAATTGCTTCAACACGTTTCAACATACCTATGAACGTTGCTCCCGACTCGTCATAATTTTTTGCTTGAATATCCGCCTCGCGTACTTTTAAATTTCCGAAATACTCATCTTTAATCGTTACAGGCATTACCGACATCGCTGCCCCCGAGTCGATTCGTCATTTATTTTCACGGTCAAAAATTGCGGATCAACTTTTTCTTTACCCGATACATACTTGCATTCCCTCAAGCTGTGGAATTCGCGTCGCTTTTCGTTTTTACTCACGTGTACGTTTTTTGACTGATCTGCGGGAAACATGACACCTAAGTCGCGTGCGATGCTCTCGGTATCGCTTTCATCCTCGTCGCGTGCGTCTATATATCCAACCTTAGCGCGTCTGTTATCGCTTTTTCGTTGTTGCGGCTTATCTCTACACATTCTTTCAAGATGTCCACGTCGCTTACAATAGTTACAAGATTCTTTTCGATACTTACAATCTCGTGCATAATGGTTCGTCTTACCACAACAATTACACACTACACTCTGTCCTTGACTTGATACTGGTTGATATCGCTGCCTGAAGGTTTCTCTCGAAAATGAATGACCGCTACCGCGTTTCTTCCTGTTAGAATTTTGTCGCTGCCAATTGTCACCTCTGCTTTTTTCGCTGCTATCCAATTTATGAAATTCATCACTTTTTCGTTGCTCGTTCGGATACAGTGTCTCTGCGCCTTTATTTGCTGCTTCTGCGGCTAATGCTTTTTTATTCCCTTTTCAAATGTAGGATTTTCAATCTGTAACAATTCTTTCTTTATCGCTTTACTTTTAAGACCAGTTACATTGCGGCTATGTAAATTCGTTAATTGTGAATGTTAATTGTGCTAGCACGCGCTTATTACTCTTGGAGCCGCAGTTGCAGTATGTGACTTGTGTGTGCTCTTTCTCTCGTTTACTGGGCTTTGCCCCTGCTGGCTCGTACGGTGCGCGTGGTTTTTAAAGGAAGGAATTAAGTGTGTAAGTTACAAATGTAACTCTGTTTATTCTTATTAAATTCCCAAAGATCCTCCAAGTCCGAACCTTTTATTTGGCAAAGCCTGTCTGGCTTTGGACGTAAGGCATAACCTTACAGTTGGAAAAATTTTTATGAGTAAAAAGTTTAATGAAAAAATATCTTATTTCAAGATCATAAAATAGTGTATGACAATATTCTATTTTATTATCAAAAAAAAATAACCTAACATTTGAATTTCGCATTTTTGTTCTGAATAAAGAGTTTTATAAAAACTGTTATAACTTTATAATGACTGCAAATATCGACTTGAAACTTTCACAAAGGACCCTCTGAATCACTAGAATGCACCTTTCGAAGTTTCATAAAAATCGGTACATTAGTTTTAACCCTTAAATGACACACCCAAATCCAGAACTGCCACACTGACAGTTATGTGGAGTCTTTTGGACCCCGTGTGGCCTTTAAGGGTTAACGCCGACCTCTCGACAAAATTCGCAAAAAATTGCTGACAATCCGCCAAAAAGGGCTTCCCCTAACAAAGCTGAGCTCAAGGATATCAGTAATTGTATGCGTGTGAGTAGGTACAGAGGTAGTCATTAGGTTACGAAGGTATGAACACGAGTATGAACAGACATAAAAACAAAGATAGGCAGAAGAGTAAATACAAGGATAGCTACGAGAGCAGAAACAATGGTAGCTACGAGGGTAGCGACAAATGTAGACACAGTGGTAAGCACAAGCATCAAATTCTGGGGGGTTGGCAAGCGGAGTGAGCAGGGGGGTGCTCCTCTCCCCTAGTACATATATATTCTAAAGCATGGTAGCGGTTTGATGGCGAGTTGGATTTTACACCTACCACCGTGGAAACGTACACCGCTTTTACTTTAAATTTAGGTTTTAGGTTCATTTATTCATAAAAAAAACAGTACTAAAAAAGTTTGGATACTTGCATTATCTATTTCAAGAGTAGCTGTTGATCCCCTGAGAAAAAAATTGTTCTAAAATATTTCCGCATTGTAGAGTTATTAAAGTTTGAATTTTTTGAACGCTGATTTCTTTTTGCCCATAGTTAGGCGAAATTCGATTTCAGTAAGAGCATCCACTTTTCCTGCATGGGCTGCACGTAGCTTTAACTGGTTCTCACGTGACTTACGCGCTTCTCTGCAGCAAGCAGCTGCTGCTTGCTGGCTTGCTACAGCTTTCTGTCACTCTCGCTCCTGTTGATAAGATAGATCTGCCAAGTGCCAGTAAGCATAGCGTGCAGCAAAAGAAGCTCACTGCTGCAGGCAAGTCAATGACAATAATATAACCAAGTAGAGTGAAATTACATGAGAGTCAGCTTGACTCACCTGGAAAGTTTTGAAACCACGCGAAAACTTTTTCAAATTTCCAAAGATTTGAATATAAAAGTATTTTTATTAAAATAAGGTAAAAAAATCTATTTTTAATGGTATTGAATCAAAAAAGAAGCAATATTTAATCAATTAATAATGTTTTCGGATACGAATATAAACATAAAAATATTTGACATAGGAAAACTGTTCTAGATTTCGTGCCTCTATAAGCCACTACTTTAGTCAGCTGAGCAACAGACGCCACGCTCGGTCCCAGCTGCTCATATCTGCCGACAGCAGTCTTTCTCTGCCCGTGATCACGGCCGCCACGCATTGTGGGTTTTGTGAATACGACTCAAAATTGGTTTCCGTTTCGCACGCAGGAGCCACTCGTCGTGAAGAATTCATGCAATTAATCTCGAATTGTTGCAGTTTGTGTATAAGTTAATAGTTTCAGCAAGGTGCGGCATTCAATAAATAATTTATCAGCCTTGTTCAGTAATTCCATGAGTCTGAAAATTTCCAGCCAAAGCGGCGAACTCCTCAGCTCTCACTGTAAATTATCACAATAGAATATATTTCAGTTTATAATTTTTGGTTATAGAATGTGCTTCAATTCATTCATTTACCCTAAAATCACATACCTCAATCCTCGAGTCCGTTGCCTCTCGGTAAAAGGCAACTGGTTCTTCAAAAACTATGCGAAAATACCCTTAAATATTAAACATTTGGTCCTGATCAAGCCGGATCAGCCAGTCCTTTTATTGTGAAAGTGAGTGATTGAGTGTTTTTACAGTGAAGCGCTCAGTAAGAAAATAGTAACACACTCTCCTTGCTACACACGAGAGCAAGCGAGAGATCTAAAATTATTAGTCGCCGTCCTAGCCATTTTCTCCAGTGCTTACAATGCGACGCCACTGGCATGAAAATTGGAGAAGCAGAAGCGGAAGAAGCGGCCATTTCATCGCTGTTTTGCCAGAAACCAAAAACAGTTTGAAATTTCTAGAAAATTTGCAAAAAAATAATTGCAAAAATTCAACAAATTTAGCTGTAAAGGTAGAAAATATTCAAGAAAAACTATACGATACTGTTCCGATGAAATGTTTAATCCAGCGTAGACTAGAAAGTTAGTCAACATGGATCAGATTAGAGCTCGTATAGACCCCAAGAATGTTGAGAAGCAAAGCATGTATTCGCTGAGCTGCAGGAGTTTGGTTTGACTACCAGGAAGCTGGACTACAATTGTTGGTGAAGAAAGTCCACTTTGAAGGTGCTGAAGAGTCCTGAGGCTAGTACTATTTCGGTTTAAATCCAGTAGTTGCAGGTTAGTCCTATAAATTCAGTACAAATTAGTCTTTTTCAGTAATAACACATATGAGAATGTATTAACAATTTTCTTTGAAAAAAAAAAAACAATATTTTGAAATCCATCAAATTAAATTACTTATCCAAAATTTTAATTAAATTTGACTAATAAGTTTGAAGAGAATTAATTCATGATTTTAAATTGAAATGAAAGTCAATGTAACCTTTGAGGTTATAGAAAGACTAAAGAAGAAAGAGGGTCTGAAGAAAATAAAGTTAACTTGGAACGAACACACCGTATAAACCCATACGTCAACTGCTGCAGACGAGCTTGAGGTTGTTGCCGTCGACCGCTGATGCACAGAATGGCCAGCGGGCAACTCGTTGCATGCACTATGTGTGCCCAAGCTAGTACGGTACAGCTCTGTTGCCTTGATGATCCTTATAAGTTTATCAAAGGCTGGTGCAGAGGGTTTGTCCTTGAAGTCCTCAAAGCTGGTATTGCACACCAAGCGAGACGATGCAAACGCTGCTCCACTCGTCGCCTCGTCGCGTCGCCTGGTTGCCACCGAGATGTAGGTAGGAAAAGCGCTCTGCTCCATCCGTCTTCTTCTGCTGCTGCGCGTGCTACCCGTTGAAGCCTGGCGCAGCTATAGACCCAACGTGCCAAGTCAGTTTGATATGACGTTACCGCTTTGCTGCTGCGAGCCACGCGTGACGTCACTACTGCTTCAAGTTGCTTGCTTGCTTCTGTCGGGCAGGATCGATGAAGCACAAAATGGCCGCCTTTACTTGAAAATGATGTGCACACGTCGACCCTTACCGTGTGCTTATTTGAATGGCTCAGAATGGCCAATGGTGATGAAATGGCTGCTTCTTGCTCCAATTTTCGTGCCAGTGGCGTTGCATTGTAAGCACTGGAGAAAATGGCTAGGACGGCGACTAATAATTTTAGATCTCCCACTTGCTCTCGTGTGTAGCAAGGAGAGTGTGTTACTATTTTCTTACTGAGCGGTTCACTGTAAAAACACTCAATCACTCACTTTCACAATAAAAGGACTGGCTGATCTAGCTTGATCAGGACCAAATGTTTAATATTTGAGAGTATTCCCGCGTAGTTTTTGAAGGATCAGTTGCCTTTTACCGAGAGGCAACGGACTCGAGGATTGAGGTATGTGATTTTGGGATAAATGAATGAATTGAAGCACGTTTTATAAACAAAAATTATTAACGGAACTATATTCTATTGTGATAATTTACAGTGAGAGCTGAGGAGTTCGCCGTTTTGGCTGGAAATCCTCAGACTCTTGGAATTGCCGAACAAGGCTGATAAATTATTTATTGAATGCCACACCTTACTGAAACTATTAACTTATACACAAACTGCCGCAATTCGAGATTAATTGCACGAATTCTTTGCAACGAGTGGCTCCTGCGTGCGAAACGGAAACCGATTTTGAGTCGTATTCACAAAACCCACAATGCATGGTGGCCGCGATCATGGGCAGAGAAAGCAGATATGAGCAGCTGGGACCGAGCGTGGCGTCTGTCGCTCAGCTGACTAAAGTAGTGGCTCCTAGAGGTGCGAAATCTCGAACAGTTTTCCTATGTCAAATATTTTTATCTTTATATTTGTACCCAAAAACATTATTAATAGATCAAATATTGCATCTTTTTTAATTCAATACCATTAAAAATAATTTTTTTTCTCTTATTTTAGGTTCGGTTAGGTTTGGGATGAGAGGGGTTAGCGATCCCTGCTCGGAAACATGCAACCCCAGCACTCGGGTATGCACCCATTGTGCTGAATTCCCTGCCTTACTCATTCCTTGTCCATGGCCCTGTCTATGGAGCCAATTACCGTCATGATTGCCGTTAGGCTGGCTTCCCTGAGATCCCCCAGATCTATGATGACTCTGCCAAGCCTACTGGTCCGGAGTGTAGCCCAGGCGGGACACTCACATTGGAGGTGTCCCGTCGTCTCAGCTGCTTCTCCACACCACCTACATTTTAAGACCTCCCCTATTCCTATCTTGGATAGATGGTGTCTAACCTTCCAGTGGCCCGTAAGCCATCCGATGACCACTCTGAGTTTCCTCCTACCGGTCTTCCTTAGGTCACGTAGCCATTTCTTAGGCGACCGTTCTCCGATAAGGGCTTTTGACTGCCTCAGCCCCTGGTGATCTCCGATCCTCTTTCTCTGCCATCCAGAGGGCAAAGGCGTTGTGCAGTGAGCAGTCGGGCACTCCCACACTGCAGTGGTCGGCCCTGATGTCTAGTGCACCATGATTTGCGAGCCTATCTGCCTTCTCGTTACCTGTGATCATCGAATGTCCTGGCACACATAGTAGGGTGACACAGTTTGTTCAATTTATTTAACGTGCGATACCTGCAGAAGCTCAACACGCACGAGCCACCTTGGCCAATAGGGTCGGATTACGTCCTTCAGCGGGGCGAGCCTCCCCGGAGAGGCTCGAAAGCAGTACGTTGGGCTCGCCTACAAATTTCCGATCAAAAGTAAGTGAGTACAATTGAAAGGACCCTTTGTGAGGGTATTCACATGTCACACCATTCGGGTGCTCTTTCATCCTGGCTAAGACGGGCCAGGATTCCGGTTGACCTGGTCGACGACGAGTCTGACACCAGGCTAGACGCAACCTGAACGCGCAATTTCATCCAGAACCATGAACGTCGAGCCGTAGTCCACTGTTGACGCCACTCGCTGGACCCCCTTGCTTGCTGTCATATGACAGAGTACCACTGCCACCAAGAGTCCAGACCCATTCGACCGATCAGGAAGAACAAGCCCAATGAGGCGGAATGAGAGAAGCATAATTCGGCCGAAGCCGCCCCCACGCTACTACCACCCCTATGCGCTCGTTAATCCCGGCTTGGAAATCGGTACGCCCTTGGTAGATTTTACCCTCTCTTACGAGCACCACTAGAGTCTCTCACCAGACTTTGGTTGTGGCCACCGTCGATTCAAATTAGGAGTTTTTGGAACATGAGACAGAGTCTAGGATAAGAATTCATACAGTCACAAGAA
The DNA here is from genome assembly GCA_038277355.1 of Encarsia formosa. Classification (NCBI taxonomy): domain Eukaryota; kingdom Metazoa; phylum Arthropoda; class Insecta; order Hymenoptera; family Aphelinidae; genus Encarsia; species Encarsia formosa. The sequence goes on along the minus strand of CM076186.1, from coordinate 45,613,322 downwards.
CTCATCCCCACAGCAACACCCACAGGCCTCGGCCTCCCGCAGGAGTCGAAAAACGTCACTAAGATGACGAGTCATTAGCTACCTCGCGTTCGAACAGCATACGACGAGAGACGAGTCATCTCAAGGCGAAATGCCGAACCAGAGCTGGATTTTGGCCGCTTTGCCACGTTCGATCAAAACGTTGCTCATTTAGCACGACGGCAACGTATCCAGTTGGCCAACGCCAGCGCCCTCTCTCGGGGTGTCTAGCAGTGGTTTCGCTAAATGGCAGTGGTTTCGCTAAATAGTAGGGTGACACAGTGGTTCGGTGTAAGCCTCTTCAGTGCCTCTTTGCAGAGGGCTACTTCTCTGGGGTTTGTGGTCCAGTCTTTCAGCGCTAAGAGCGCCACTTTGCTATCCGAGCAAATCGTGACTGGTCCTTTCCTGTGCGCTTCCGTCAGAGTGACCCACGCGCACTCCGTAATCGCCCTCACCTCCGCTTGAAAGACTGTGGTGAAGTCGCCCAGGTGTAGCGCAATCTCCCTGGTGCAGCCTTGTCTCCAGGCTCCTGCTCCTACCCCCTCTGCTCGTTTCGAGCCATCTGTGAACCAGACGACCCTCTATTCGGTATACCTGTGCCATCTTCTCTGCCAGTCGGCCCTGCTGCCCGTTTCGACTCTGAACGGCTTGTCGAAGTTGATGCTTCGAGCTGTGTGGTCGAGTTTGGGTAGCTTCCCCTGATTCAAACCTCTGGTTATTTGCCGATCTGTCAGATAGTCAACTCCCGCGTTGCCTTCGTATCGACAGACGGCCTTAAAGGCCGCACATCTAACCACGAGGTCAAGCGGAGGGGTTCCTGTCAGGCGTTCCATCGCTGCCAGCGGTGTAGTGTCCATGCATCCCGTCATGCCTCTCAGGACTAGGACCTGTACACGGCTTAGTGCTGTTCTAGCGTCCTTCGCCTAAGCTACCCGGGGTACCCAGATAGCCGCCCCGTGTAGTAGCCTAGTTTTCAACACGGCTGTGTACAGCCAGCGTATCTTTTCGGGCTCAAGTCCTCATGTCCTGCCGAAAACTCTCCTAGGCATGTTGTCTACAGTGCAGATGTCGATTGACCAGAGGTTTTTCTTTAAGTACCTGTCCACCAGCCTTTCTAGTGTCTTTAGTACGAAGGATTCCAGACAAATGGGTCTGTGGTCCTTTGCACTTATGGCCACTCTACCTGGTTTTGGAATGAAAACCACCTTCGCTGTCCTGCAGCAGGTCGGGATATACCTGAGGACCAGGCACGCTCTGGAGAGTTTGACTAATGGGCTTAACAGTTCCTCTAGCCCAAGAGTCGGGAAGATACCATCTGGTCCGGAAGCCTTGAACGGGTCAAAGGTGCCGATAGCCCACCTGACTCTCTCCAGGGTCGTGATGGTCCTGAACAGTTCCTAATCCCGTCTAGCGGCGGTTGTGTTATGTGCCCCGTGGTGTTCGTTACCTTCTCTGAAGTGGGAAAAATGGGTCTCTAGCAGCACGTTCAGGCAAGCCGCGCCACTTTCAGCCCACTGTCCCGACTCTAGCTTCATCATACCTGGCGTCTGTCTCGGACCGTTGCGCAGGATACGGCAGAGCCTGGATGTCTCTGCAACGTCCTTTTGCTCCATGCAGTAATCCTTCCAGCCCTGTGCAGGCACCTTTTCTAACTCCTTTTTGTATAGCCTTTGTGCCTGCCTGTAGGCGTCTTCATCCACCTTCCTTCCGGTCTTGTAAGACCTGTTGTAGAGTCTTCTTACTTCTTTCCTGAGGGCCGTAAGTTCGGGTGTCCACCATGGGCATCCCTGACTCTCACCTTTCTTGCTAATCCTACAGTTGTTCTTGAAGGACGTCACCAGTGCCTCTTGAAGAGACTCTGCGCAGTGCTCGAGTTCAGCCGGGGTACCGTATCTCCCAGGAAAACTTGCAATTCTCCTGGCTAGGTCGGTCCTGTATCCCTTCCAGTTTGCGTTCCTGGGGTTCCTCTGGAAGGGACTGTTGATAGTTTTTCCCTTCATCGAGAAAGTGATGTAGCTGTGGTCTGACATAGAGGGTTCGTCTGAAACCCTCCAGTCTTCCACTAACGTCGCCAGTCCAATCGTAGCCAGGATAATATCGATGACCTCTTCGCGCCTTTTGTCCCGAAAGGTCGGTTTCCCTCCCTTATTCAGGATCTCTAGGTTGGTGCCCGCCAGAAAGCCCAATAGCGCGTCCCGCTTGCTGTTGCAATTAGAGCTTCCCCACACCGTTTGGTGTGAGTTTGCGTTGCATGCCAGCAGTAGGTCCAGTCCCTTGAGCTCATATGTCTGGACCAGGTCCAAAACGTGTGGGAAGTAGGCTAAGGCAGCTACCAGTTGCCTCTCTCTTCCTTTCCCATCCTTGTACTTAACTATCACGGTTGCGGTGTCCCTGTCACAGATGGGAGCCTAGGCCTCCGCGGTGAGCCCCTTTACAATCAAGGCAGCCCCCGCTGAGTCTCCGGCCCAACTAAAACGGGTGCCGCATGAGCTTAGTCCTGTTATTCTGCCTGCCCTTATCCAGGGTTCCTGGATAAACGCTATACTTATTTGCACCTATGTCATGCGTTTGACTAAAGCGGCCGAAGCGCTTTTGCAGTGGTGCAGATTGATCTGGGTGAACGAGATAGTGGACGGTGCCATACGGGCATGCCCTGGATCTCGATCACTCTGACCCCTTCTCCGTAAGCCTGCCATGAGAGCAGAGTCAGAGTCTAACCTTTGAGTGCAGGGGTGGGATCGTGTGTTGCACGATTTCCGCCCCCAGCATCTCTCCTACCATCCTCTCTATCGCCTCTATTTTTGTCAGCAACCAGGAACGCGTGGGCCCTGCTACCACCGCAGAAGGGACGGTTGAGTGACCTCAGGGCCTCAATCTCCGTCTCCTCCACAGTGATATCTAGCTGGATCTCGTCCGGCTGCTTTTCTTTTTAACCCTTATGAGATCGCCTTGCTCGATGACGTTGAGCGTGGCGTTTTCCCATGGAGTCCATCTTGAGGCCTTCTCCCGCAACCAATTCACGTCCGCACTGGTGTTGCAGTCGTACTCGAGTGCACCCTGCGTCTCCCAGTTGGCCAGGAATTGTGGGAAGTGGCCATCCTCTTCGGTGTTGTCAATTTCTGCCTCAAGGGTGGATCTGACTATCTCGGCTTGTGTTGATGTAAGCCGAACGATAGGGTAGCCTGCAAGAACAATGGCCCATCGAAGTTTCATGGCCACTGCTCGACTGTAGGTAACTCCCTCGTTCGAGTTCTCCTTGGCCACGCGCTTGATCTCCCTGGGTGTCGAGCCGTCAGAGTGTATCCTCTTAGCAGCCGAGGTCAGCCGCTCAGGGAACAGCTCCAGCTCTGCACCCTTCTTCTGGGTCCTCCTTCCGTGACTGGTCCTTTTCCTCACCCTCTTCTTTTTCTTTTTACCTTCTGTCGAGGTGTCTCCTTCCCCCCTCGGGGCGGAGTCCGGGCTCGTCAGGGCCCCTTGCTCGCTAGCGCTGGTAGCCCCTTGCCCGTCTGTGTATTGGGCGGGATCCCGTCGATTAACCTCTGTCCGGCCAGTATCCTCAGCCCCCGAAAAGGCGGAGTCCTGAGACCGTGTGGAAGCTGTCATGTTTCGTCCGGTGTCCCCGGCTCCCATGGGGACGAGGTCCCGGTTTTGTTCTGCTGTATCCATGGGGGTGGGAACCCCCGTCGCCTCAATGGTTGGCACTTTTTCGTTTTTCTCTTTTTTACTTTCCATTTTTTCATTGTTTTTGTTTGTTTGTGCGGGTGTGTTGTGTAGTGGTCGGTGAAGAGGTGTGTCCCGTCATTGCTTGTCCTTCAGCGGGGCCTGGTCTCTCGAGGATCCACTTGATGTGGTACCCGCCAGGGCACCCCCCTCCCCCCTCCTCAGTGATGCAGTCCCAGTCCGGTCACCAGCCGGCAGCACCACTCCTCTGGAGATTTTTTGACGGCTGGTGAGGCAGCCACGTGGTCTGGTGATTGACCTACCCGGGCCCCTGTACTATCCGTCGGCCCAGGCGCGCTAGTTCTAGTTTATCCCCTGTACCCTCGACATCTGGCTCACTCTTGACTTTACCACGCCTGACTTTGGGATTCAAAGCTGGGGAAACACCCCACGCCGCTGTGTGAATGTGTAAGTGTATGTGTGTGTGTGTGTGTGTGCGTGTCATCTCACCCCAAATACTGCGTTGACGGGATGAGAGGTGTCTGTACCCATCCAGACCACTACCCTCAAGGCTGTTTGTTGGTCGCCAGCCTACTAGTCGCGAGAGACAAAGGACCGACCAACTCGCCTGGACGAACCCTTCTCGGGTCGCCTAAAAACATTCATTCCCGGTTCCCCGTTTATAGGGGGCCGCTCATGCGCCTGGATGTCTCATTTATAGGGAGCCAAAAACACTCATACTACTGTCCCGTTCCTCTCACCGTGAGTCGACTGGCTAGGCCTCCCCACCAGACCGCCAAAAACTTAGGCGGCACACGACAAAGTCCTACAGCCCCCAGGGAAGGTTCTCTTATTTTAATGAAAATACTTTTATACTCAAATCTTTTGAAATTTGAAAGAGTTTTCGCGTGGTTTAAAAACTTTCCAGGTGAGTCAAGGTGACTCCCATGTAATTTCACTCTACTTGGTTATATTATTGTCATTGACTTGTGCAACAGTGAACATCTTTTGCTGCACGCTATGCTTACTGGCAGATCTATCTTATCAACAAAAGCGGCAGAGACAGAAAGCTGTAGCAGTCCAGCAAGCAGCAGCTGCTTGCTGCAGAGAAGCACGTAAGTCACGTGAGATCCATTTCAAGCTACATGCAGCCCATGCAGGAAAAATGGATGCTCTTGCTGAAATCTAATTTCGCCCAATTATGGGCAAAAAAAATCAGCGTTCCAAAAATTGAAACGATAATAACTCTACAATGCGAGAATATTTTAGGACAATTTTTAACTCAGGGGATCAACAGTTATTCTTGAAATAGATAATACAAATGCAGGCATATAAACTTTTTTAATACTGTTTTTTTCTGAATAACTGATCCAAAACCTAAATTTAAAGTAAAAGCGTTACATGTTTCCTCGGCGGTAGGTGTAAAATCCAACTCGCCGTTAAACCGCTACCGCGCTTTAGAATATATATGTATTAGGGGAGAGGAGTACCACCATGCTCACTCCGGTCGACAACCCCCCAGAATTTCATGCTTGTGCTGACCACTTGTTTAAATTTGTGGCTACCCTCGTAGCTACCATTGTTTCTGCATCTACGTCTACGTCTACAGTGCTCATCAGCTCTATAAGTTAACTTCAGGTAGTAAACAAACTTCTGCTATAACCTCTAACAAGATTTATTTGAGACAGTTATTTTACTATTATTTGTTGCTTTTTAGTCATACTTTTTTGTTTGGTTGCTATTATTTTGTTTATGCTTACACCTTAAAACGCGTCATTAGGTACTTTTACTCGGCCAAACTTGCTAAATCTCAACCCGTATAGGGAGATTTTTACGGTGCGAGAACGACCTAAGCTACACAAAAGTGAGAGAGATGGAAAGATCGGCTGCCTGCCTGCAGCTTGCTGCAGAGGATCGCGTATGGTCACGTGACATCCAGCTTAGGCTACATAAAGCCAATGTAGATAAACCGGATGCTCAAGACTGAAATCGGAAATAAGAAATTCAAAAATTGAAACGCTCATAACTTTTTAATGCGGGAACTTTTCGGGACATTTTTTTTTTTAAATTACTCGGGGTATCATTAGATACGCGTAGGATGAATAATAAGCATATAAATATGAGTCCAACTTCGTTTTGTTCGTAGTTGACCTAACCTAAAAGACAAATTCAGAGTATATAAAGTGGAGTACGCTTTCTCAGCAGTAGGTGTGTATAAAAAAACCCCAACTAGCCGTCGTGCGCTACCGCGCTACCGCCTCAGATGTTGACTGTGAAAAGAGTTGGCTCATTTGAGGAACTGGATTTTCGAGTGTTGGCTGCTGCTGCTCCTGCTGCTCTTCTTCTAGTTCAAATTTTTTGTTGCTTATATCCTTTTTTAGCTTAGAATAGCACTTAACGCATAAAAAGCTGCCAAAATATGCAACTCTGTGCTCGAAGTCACCGACTTCATAAGTATCGTATAACCAGTTTGTAACTTCATCAGCAAACTCATCTGAATTAATTATTTTTTTCTCACTATTAGGTAGTTTACGTCCATTTTTTTGGCACTTAACACATTTTGCATCCGCCGACTTCAAGTCCATGTTGGTATCACATAGAAAGAAAAAACTTCGTCTAGGAAACTGCGAATTATACATGGAATTATATTTATGAATCCATAGATGTTATCATAATGAAATATAATAATTTTAAAGAAAAAATTAAAAATGTTTCGAAACTATCATTAACAATACAATTTTCTGATGACGTGTAACAAAATTAAATAAAGTATTTTGTATTAACTTCATAAAAATGTTCAAAATATTTCATGCAATCATTTGATCATGCTCTTTTTTATTTAAAAAATTGAATCAAGATATAAATATAATTTTTTAGTTTTTGGCATTTAAGTATTTAATAATAATTATGAAAATAACATATTTACAAAAAAAAAAGTCGATTCGTTACAGTATTTATCAGTCTAACAATTAAGAGGTTTATTCATTTATTTTAAAATGGTAAAAACTTGATATATCGACGCCTTAATGGAATAACACCATAACTCGATAGAAACACCGTAACTCGTTAGAAACACCGTAACTCGATAGAAACACCGTAACTCGGAACTGTCGTAACTCGGCGATGATTAAACTTGGTAATAAATGGGCTCTCACCATCTCTCATCACAATTTTTGCATTGAATCTTTTTTTTTATTCTTTAAACAACCTTCGAAAACATTTTCACAAAAAAATTGTGATAAGAGATAGTGAGAGCCCATTTATTACCGAGTTTAATCATCGCCGAGTTACGACAGTTCCGAGTTACGGTGTTATTCCATTAAGGCGTCGATATTTGGTACGTAATAATACTAAAAATAACTTGCTCAAATTGAAAAAAAAAATTGTATGATATATTTTCTAATTTGCGTAGCTGTACAAAATTTTTACTTGATGGCAATATCACTCGTTACTAATTGATTAAATGAAAAAAAGAGCACCCAAAAAAGTAGGTATAAAACATGTAAACTATATAATACACAAGAGAATATAATTTTTTACTGTCACTAATTTATAATTAATTCAAAACGAACATCTGATTAACAGACGTTTTTATGATAGTAAAATGTATTTCTTGCGTAATACAACTCGTCGGTTTACGAATGACATTAAATTGACAGTTGGCTCTCTTTCGCTGATTCAAAAAAGCACTATCTAGTAGCTGAAATACAAAACAAAAAAATTACTCAAATTAATAAATTATTACAATATTTATTTATGTACCCATAAAATAATAATAATATGAATTTCAGAAAAAGTAATATGAAAGATAATATAGAAACGAAAATTTTTGATAAATTTTCATCTTTTCTCCAATAAAAATATATCTTGCTTTACTTTGTGAATTTTTATTGAAAGTTGGAGTCAACCGCGAGGGCGCAAGTGGCGTGGCGTGATCAGATCAGGCCACAGTGTATTTTTTTTTTCTGTGTTATTGTTTTGTTACTGTTTTTAACCTTTTTTTTTCCTATTATCTTCACAAAAAACTAGAAGAATACAGTGTAAACGAAAAAAAAACCTTTTTTGTTTTTTTGTAATAAACAAATTCACACAATTCACGACAAATTTTAAATTATTTTTGTAGGTTAGGCTGCGAAAAAAATCACATGCCGTATTATTTACTGCTCAATGAATATTTATTTGTCAATATAATGATTTGTTTCATACATTAGTACATACTATATTTGTATACATGTATAGTATATTTTCCTGTATAAAATCAGTCTGTTTAGACATGCGCAAAATATTGTTCACCAGTAAAAACTAAATTATAAAATCTAATATTCAAATCATTGATGATAACTTTTCACTGTTGAGACTTGAAGAGTGTGTATAAGCTTATTTTTATAATCATTTAGCTTTAAAGATAAAAATAAGAAATACAGCTTAACTCATAAAGGAAATGCACAGAATAAGTCTGCTAAAATAAGTCAGTTACCACATAAAGGTTTCATTTTAGAACTTAATAAAGATTGGCTCATCTTTCACTAAATATACTTCATTGATTATAAGATGTGTGACTGAAATAATTACTCAATGATTTTTTATTTCGAAGCTTATTTGAACTAATATGAAAATATCATTTTTCATTTTGGTAGATATGAATCTTTAATTTAAATCTCTACAATATCTTTAATTTGTACAACTTCTAAAAAAATCTAAAATTTTTTACATCTAAACCTAATAAATCTGTGGATCTGGACAAACTAAGTAATGTCTATCAGGCAATTTTTCAAGTTTACTAGTCATTAAATTTTATTTTACTTTATTAAGCTTTTTATAAAGTTTTGAATCTTGTAATGAAAGGTGAATCTATTTTTTTCGCAAGCATTTATAAGTAGAAAAGTTATAAGTGTACATATACCCTAAGAATTAGGTGTAAAAGTCTATGCGTCAAATAAAAAGTACACATAAAACCATGGAATTATGATCTTATTTATATAGAAAATTAAAATTAAAAATACTTGCAAAAAAATTGTGAGGTATTATCTCTATAGTAAAATTTGTATCATATTTTGATGGTTATTATAATTTTTTACTTATGTTGTTGTAAAAAAGAGTTTACAAATAGGTTTTTTGGCTTTATAAAGGTTTGATAGGTTTAAAAAAATATTGTTTGTGACTTTTTTGAGTTCACCTTGGAAAATTACAAGTATTTCAACGATTTTGATGTTTGAATGAGGCATTTGTACCTTTATTATAGGCAAAAAAAATCTTAAAAATCGATTTTATGGTCTTTAAAAAGCCTAAAACAGTACTTCAACATCGTATATTGTATATTTTCATGTAAAGTTGTAGAAATTATGAAATTTCACTGTTTTGTAAATTTTTAAACCAATTATCAGTAGTAAAAAGGCCAAAAAAGTTGGCAAAAAGTGGTTTTTTGAGTGTTTTCATACTTTCCACCCCTTTAAAAAATTTGAAAAAATTTTCACGAAAAATTTACGTTAAAATACAAATAATAAAATTTTTTTTGGACCGCCACCTATCCAAGATATTTTTAAATCGCAATTTAAAAGTTTAAAATCACTTTAACAATATGAATTTGGCGCCAAAAATTTTTGAAATTTTTTTTTCTGAACTACATTTTTTTCAAACAAAATTTCCCTGTAAACCGTATCTCGGTAGTCCTCTTAGATTCTGAGTAATAAATAAAAGTTGAAAACTCACTATTTTGGACCGCGCATGCGCACTATAGGGGGAAAAAATTTCTGGTTGGCGCCAAAAATTTTCTTTTTTTATGTTCTTTCGAATGGTATAGGTTTTGTAGGGGTTTGCACCGGGGGCACTTTACCCCCCCTTAACCGGCTATACCCTTTGAGCTCATTCTCTATTGTCATGCTTTGGTAGAAAACCACCTTAATACAAATCGACGGCCCGGGCGAAGAAAAACCTTAGCCGAAAAGTTGATTTAAATTTACTAGCAACAGGCTGAAATGAATTAAAAAATCGGTTATTGATTTTTTCTAATATTTTAATTTTCCGAAGTCCTTTATTGACATCTTTAAATCGGTAGATTACCGGCCAAGGTTTTTTTTTCGCACGGGCCGTCGAAATTGGTATATTTTAAATAATCAATGTTTCCAATTTTTTATACAATACAAATTATTCTACCTTTCTTCAAGTTAGGTTAGATATCCGATGTAAATGATCGATATTAAGGACGTTGCCTCGTCACGGAAGTAGTGGGGGAAGCCGCCCATAGGTTAGGCACGGGAACAGCTGACATTCGCTACGAGTCTACCCGGTCGATTAACAAAATTATTTTATTTTCAACTCGTTGGTACTCGAGACTGAATTAATAAAACTTTCTGAAATTTTTACATAGTATTACTGAAGACTTCTAGTTTTCAACAGTGTGAATCAAAAGTCTAGAAAACTTTTTTAAAAATAAGGAAAACATAGCAAACTTTTTACTGATTTTTTAATAACAAAACAATGCCGAAATTGTTTAAAAATCCATAAGAAGTTTTCTAAAAACATAGCAATTTGTTCTTTAAGGCTCTAGGAATGACATATCCAAATTTCAAGATGATTGCCAACCTGGTTCGAAAACTACAGCAAAATCAAAACAGCATGGTTTTCCCATAAGAGCCTATGTTAAATCACCCGATTTGGAGCGATTTTAGCCCAACTTTGAATTAAAATTTCTCAACAACTGTATTGTAAATCCTCTTGAAATTTTGACAAGTTATTCCTTAAGCCTAAACTTAAAGATTGCAATAATTTTCAAACGATTCTTATGGATTTTATTTCACGAGGCAACGTCCTTAAACTCTAGTTTGACTTATTAAGATTTTTTATAAAAAGTGGAATTGAATTTTTTAAAACTTAATCTTTGTATAAATTTTCTGCGGTGCAAATCTATACTCGCGAGTGATAATGTGTTACATTAACCGTTAGCTTGAAAGGCTAGAAGCCGAAATTGGAGATTATGAATCTTGCTCAGCAACTTAAGGAATACTGTGTCTATCTTAAGTTTTAAACTACTGAGAACTGCCTAGCGCTTTGTTTTGCAGCTATTTTACGCTTCGAACTTTGGAACTAAACGAATTCCGTTCTCAGAAAACTGGGATCGGTTAACCCAGAGATTATGCTGTTTGAAATACTCGTGTGCTCCAGTCCATTTATCATTTTTATAACAAAATTCATCGCGAAATTTTTAACAAAAACATCAAGCAGTAGTATTTCAGTTTACTAAGCTAATGATTGAACCTTGAAAAAATTTGACTTGATTACAGAACGTGTAAGCTAATTATGTTGGATGAAAACTTGCTTATAGATGAGCACTGAAAATAAAAAAATCTATTCATAGTTTAAACTTGGTCCCGATGATGGTTTTGGTTGCAAATCTTGAAGTTCGAATTCTACCAAATACATGTGCGACTAAACTTTATGCTTATCGAGAGAAAAATCTGTAATATTGTTTGCTTGATCCCGTGAAAAATTTTATGTGTTTTTACTTCGTTCTTGTATAGGAGGGTATGTTTTTCACCGAGTTCTCGCACAAATTTTTTGAACCCTTACATCACTCATAATTTACAATTTTTTAAAATCTTTCATTAAAATTTTTGGAAAATATCAAGAACATGATTATTATTATTATTATTATTATTATTATTATTATCATTATCATTATCATTATCATTATCATTATCACTATCACTATCACTATCACTATCACTATCACTATCACTATCACTATCACTATCACTATCACTATCACTATCACTATCACTATCACTATCACTATCACTATCACTATCACTATCATTATCATTATCATTATTATTATTATTATTATTTTTTTTTTTTTTTTTTATGGTGGTTACGATACGGCTAAAAATTCCATCCCGAGGAACCTTCAGCGGGGGCGACCGCCGACAACCGCCCTGAGAAGGGCAGTCCTCGGCGGCCGTCCGCGCCGGTGTGTGGGGTTTACCCACTAAAAAACCGCTCCGTCCGTGTTCTAACACGGAGGGAGTCCACCAGGTCAAAGGTCTACCTGGAACTGCTCTTGGCAATACTTCAGAGTAGACCCACGTGCTTGTTAGTTCGAAACCGTTGCTATTACCAATTGTTAGTACTACTCGTTTTTACTCTCACAATCGTCCTGGCATGCATGAAAGGCTTCCCTCAACCGCATGCTGTCAACTCCCATCATTACAACATGGGGTCCGCCAGCCCAGCCTATTGCAGGGCTAATGAACCCCCACACACACACTCCGTTCTCTAACTCGCCTAAGCCGCCCATTCAAGGCAGCCGTCGACGCGCTTCGCTATCAGAATCGCCTCCGCATAGGTAGACACGAGGATCCACCAGTTCGCCTGTCGAAGCATCAGGCCAACCACGCCCTCAGGCGTGATCGGCCCGACCTTGCCTTCGAGTTTCTCCCTCTCCTCCCGCCATTTTGGGCAGATGAAGAAGGTGTGTTCAGCGTCGTCACGCGAGCACCCGCAGTACTTACACCTCGGGTCTCCGACCAAACCCCTCTTGTAGAGGTAGCCCCTGAAGTACCCATGCCCCGAAAAGAACTGAGTTAGGTAGAAGTTAACCTCTCCCCAACCCCGCTCCATCCAGGCCCCCGGATCCCTCAGCAGCCGCCTCGTCCAAGCCGCCACACTGTCATCCTCCGTCCATCGCCTAGTCCACCTCGCTATGGTGTCAGCTCTTTCCGCCTTCGCGACCTCGGCCCGGCCCGTGCCAGGGGCCCGGTCGTATATCCGTTTTCGCTCGTCCGCGAGGAGGTCGATGGGGATAACGCCCGCGATAACCAAAACAGCCGCCTCAGAGACTGTCTTGTAAGAAGACGCAATCCTCAGCGCCCCCAATGATTCCTCACTAAACCCACGAAACTCTAGGCAAATGAGGTTAATTTTTTACTATATAAATAATCCCAAAGCACCAAACCTTGAAAACCCCGAGAATGCAAAATTAATTTTTTAATAAACAAATGATCCCCCAAGTACTAAACCTACATAACCCTGGGCGTGCGAGTTTAATTATTAACTAAGAAATAATCTCCCAAGCAATAAAGCTCGGAAACCCTCGGCGTGCCAGTTTCAGTTTTTAATAAACCAATGATCCCCAAAGTACTGAACCAACGAAACTCTGCGCGACTAGGTTAAATTTTTAACTAAATAAAGAATCCCCCAAGCACTAAACCTTGGAAACCCTGGGGGTCCAAGTTGAATTTTAAACTAAACACACAATCCCCCAAGCACTTAACCCACGAAACTCTGAGCTTGCAAGTATAATTTGTTAGTAAACAAATTACCTCCCGAGTATGAACTCACGAAACTCTGAGCGGGCAAATTCAATTTTTTAACAAGCAAATTATCCCCAAAGCACTATACCAACAAAAGTCTGGACGTCTGAGTTTGATTTTTGACTAGACAAATAATCCCCCAAGCAATCAACCTTGGAAACCCTGGGCGTGCAAGTTTAATTTGTTAATAAACAAATTATCTCCCAAGTACTGAACTCACGAGACTCTGAGCGTGCAAGTTCAATTTTTTAATAAGCAAATAATCCCCCAAGCACTAAAGCTACGAAACTCTGGGCTTCCGAGTTTGATTTTTAACTAAACAAATAATCCCCTGAACACTATTCTCACGTAACTCTCGACGAATGATTTTAATTTTTAACTAAAAAATTGTCCCCGAAGCTCTAAAGTCTCGAAACACTGGACGTGCAAGTTTAATTATTTAATAAACAAATGTTCCCCCAAGCACTATACTCACGTAACTCTAAACGACCGAGTTTCATTTTAAACTGAATAAATGATCCTCTAAGCACTACACCAACAAAACTCTTGAGGTCTGACTTTGATTTGCAACTTAACAAAGAATCCCCTAAGCAATTAGTTTTAGAAACCCTGGGTGTTCAAGTTTATCTTTTTGATAAACAAATGATCCCCCAAGCACTAAACCTACGAACCTCTGGGCGTCCGAGGATGATTTTTAACTAAACAAACAATCCCCAAAGCAATAAACTTTGGAAACACTGGGCGTTGCAGTATATCTTTTTAATAAACAAATGATCCCCCGAAACAATAAACTTTGGAAAACCTGGGTGTACAAGTCCTAGTTTAATTTTTAAATGAATGAATGACCCTCTAAGCACTACACCAGCAAATTCTGGGCGTCAGAGTTTGATTTTAAACTTAACAAATGTTCCCCCAAGCACTAAAGCTATGAAAAACTGGGCATCTGAGTCTAATTTTTAACTGAATTAATAAAATCCCAAGCACGATATCCACGTAACTCTGGGCGTCCGAGTTTGATTTATAACTAAATAAATAATCCCCGAAGCAATAAACTCACGGAAGTCTTGACGTCCCAATTTGATTTTTAACTTAACAAACAATCCACCAAGCTATAATCTTTGGAAACCCTGGGCGTCCGAGTTTGATTTCTAACTAAACAAATAATCCCCTGAACACTATTCTCACGTAACTCGACGAATGATTTTAATTTTTAACTAAAAAATTGTCCCCGAAGCTCTAAAGTCTCGAAACACTGGACGTGCAAGTTTAATTTTTTAATAAACAAATGTTCCCCCAAGCACTATACTCACGTAACTCTAGACGACCGAGTTTCATTTTAAACTGAATAAATGATCCTCTAAGCACTACACCAACAAATCTCTTGAGGTCTGACTTTGATTTTCAACTTAACAAAGAATCCCCTAAGCAATAAGTTTTAGAAACCCTGGGCGTTCAAGTTTATCTTTTTGATAAACAAATGATCCCCCAAGCACTAAACCTACGAACCTCTGGGCGTCCGAGTTTGATTTTTAACTAAACAAATAATCTCCCGAGCACTATTCTTACGTAACTCTGGATGACCGAGTTTGATTTTTGACTGAATAAATAATCCCCTAAGAACTTTACCAACAAATCACTGGGGGTCTGAGTTTGAATTTTAACTTAACAAACTTAACAAACAATCCCCTTAGCACTATACCAGCAAAACCCTGGGCGTCCAAGTTTGACTTTTAACGTAACAAAGTATCCCTCAAGCAATAAACTTTGGAAACACGTGGCGTTCAAGTATATCTTTAGAATAAACAAATGATCCCTAAAGCACTAAACCTACGAAACTCTGGGCATCCTAGTTTGATGTTTAACTAAACAAATAATCTCCCGAGCACTATTCTCACGTAAGTCTGGACGACCGAGTTTGATTTTTGACTAATAAATAATCCCCGAAGGACTGAACTCACGAAACTCTGGACGTGCTAGTTTGATTTTTTTATAAACAAATGATCCACCGAGCACTTCAATCACGTTACTCTGGACGACCGAATTAAATTTTTAACAGAATAAATAATCCCCTAAGCACTATACCAACAAAACTCCTAGGGTCCGAGTTTGATTTTTAACTGAACAAAGAATCCTCCAAGCAATAAATTTTAGAAACCATGAGCGTTCAAATTTATCTTTTTGATAACAAATGATCCCCCTAGCACTAAGCCTACGAACCTCTGGGCGTCCGAGTTTGATTTTTAACCAAACAAATAATCCCCCAAACACTATTCTCACGTAACTCTGGACGACCGAGTTTAATTTTTAACTGAATAAGTAATCCCCTAAATACTTTACCAACAAATCTCTGGGGGTCTGAGTTTGATTTTTAAGTTAACAAACAATCTACCAAGCAATAATCCTTGAAAACCCTGGGCGTCTGAGTTTGATTTTAAACTAAACAAAAAATCCCCCGAGCACTATACTCACGTAACTCTGGACGACCGAGTTTAATTTTTAACTGAATAAGTAATCCCCTAAATACTTTACCAACAAATCTCTGGGGGTCTGAGTTTGATTTTTAAGTTAACAAACAATCTACCAAGCAATAATCCTTGAAAACCCTGGGCGTCTGAGTTTGATTTTAAACTAAACAAAAAATCCCCCGAGCACTATACTCACGTAACTCTGGACAACCGAGGTTAATTTTTAACTAAATAAATGATTCCCCAAGCACTATACCAAGAAAACTCTGGGCGTCCGAGTTTGATTTTTAACTGAACAAAGAATCTCCCAAGCAATTAACTTTGCAAACTCTTGGCGTTCAAGTATATCTTTGGAATAAACAAATGATCCCCCAAGCACTAAACCTACAAAACTCTGGGTGCCATAGTTTGATTTTAAACCAAACAAATAATCCCCTGAGCACTACTCTCACGTAACTCTGGACGACCGAGTTTGATTTTTGACTAATAAATAATTCTTGAAGCACTCAACTCACGAAACTCTGGACGTGCAAGTTTAATTTTTTTATAAACAAATGTTCTCCCAAGCACTGTACTCATGTAACTCCAGACGACCGAGTTCAATTTTTATCTGAATAAATAATCACCTAAGCACTATACCAACAAAACTCTGGGCGTCCGTGTTTGACTTTTAACTTAACAAAGTATCCCTCAAGCAATAAACTTTGGAAACCCTGGGCGTTCAAGTATATCTTTAGAATAAACAAATGATCCCTACATTACTAAACCTACGAAACTTTGGGCATCCTAGTTTGATGTTTAACTAAACAAATCATCTCCCGAGCACTATTCTCACGTAATTCTGGGCGACCGAGTTTGATTTTTGACTACTAAATAATCCCCGAAGGACTGAACTCACGAAACTCTGGATGTGCAAGTTTGATTTTTTTATAAACAAATGATCCACCAAGCACTTCAATCACGTTACTCTGGACGACTGAGTTTAATTTTTAACTGAATAAATAATCCCCTAAGCACTTTATCAACAAAACTCTGGGGGTCTGAGTTTGATTTTTAACTTAACAAAGATTCCCCCAAGCAATAAACTTTGGAAACCCTGGGCGTTTAAGTATATCTTTAGAATAAACAAATGATCCCCCAAGCACTAAACCTACGAAACTTTGGGTGACCGAGTTTGATTGTTAACTAAACAAATAATCCCCCGAGCACTATACTCACGTAACTCTGGACGACCGAGTTTAGTTTTTAACTAATAAATAATCCCCCAAGCTCCAAACCTACAATACCCTGGGCGTGCACGTTTCATTATTTCATAAACAAATAATCCCTCACTCACTAAACCCACAAAACCCTTGGTGACTAAATTTAATTTTAAAATTATAATCTAAGAAGTAAACCCGCAATATCTTGGACGTTCGAGTTTAATTTTCAAATAAATAAACAATTCTTCAAGCTCCATGCTACTTTCACGGATGATTTGTTTAATCAAAAATTAAATCCGAATGCACAAGATATGGTGGGTATGAGGCTTGGGGGATTAGTTATTTACTTGGGAATTAAACTCAGACGATCGGATTGAAGTGAGTATAGCGCTTGGGGGATTATTCATTAAGTTAAAAATTACACTCGGTAGCCCATGTTTTCCAAGGTTGATTGCTCTGGGTATTACTTATTTAGTTAAAAATAAGACTCGATCACCCAGAATTTCGTGGGTATCGTTCTTAGGGGATTGATTATTTAGTTAAAAATCAAACTTGGACGCTCAGGGTTTCCAAGGTTCAGTGCTTGAGGTATCATTTATTTAATTAAAAATTAAATTCGGTAGCCATGTTTTCCAAGGTTGAGTGCTCTGGGTATTACTTATTTTGTTAAAAATTAGACTCGATTGCCAAGAATTTCGTGGGTATAGTTCTTAGGGGATTGATTATTAAGTTAAAAATCAAACTTGGACGCCCAGGGTTTCCAAGGTTTAGTGCTTGAGATATGATTTATTTAGTTAAAAAATGAACTTGCACGCCCTGAGTTTCTTGGGCTTAGAGCTTGGGGGATTATTTATTTGGTTAAAAACTAAACTTTCTCGCCGAGAGTTTCTTGGGCGTAGTGCTTGGGGGATTATTTATTTAGTTAAAAATTGAATTTGGTCGCCCAGAGTTTCGTAGGTTAAGTACTTGGGGGATCATTTGTTTATTAAAAAATGTAACTTGCATTCCCAGGGTTTTCAAGGTTTATTGCTTGGGGTATCATTTGTTTAGTTAAAAATTAAACTCAGACGCTCAGGTTTTCGTGGGTTTAGTGCTAGGGGGATCATTTATTTATTTAAAAATTAAACTTGTATTCCCAGGGTTTTCAAGGTTTAGTGCTTGGGGGATTATTTGTTTAGTAAAAAATTAAACTCGTTTGCCCAGAGCTTCATGGTGAGAGTTCGATTTTTCAAGATTACAAGTTGAATGATAACAATACAATAAATACACAAATGTAAAACAAAAAAAATCATTCAACGAATTATTAATTTTGACTCGAATCAGGAATAAAGAATGAGGTTGAATCAAAAAATACTTAAATGAAACAAAATAGAGTGAATTGCATATATTCTGTCTAACAAAATACACTTACAGCATCTCTCGAAATTAATAATAAGGAAAATAAATAATATATAAATTACTAGGGGGGGGGGGGGGGGTACCCCCCTGCTCGCTCCGCTCGCCAACCCCTTAATTATAATTGATGACTATAAAAATTAATCGAAACAATACGTAAGCTCTATGTTTGGTAAAATAATAAAAAGACTTAAGTGCTTAAAACCAATAAAAATTAGACACGAGAGTTCCGTTTGAACTTTACTTACTCATCATAATTTTACCAAATTATGTTACCAAAAGATTCATAACCCTACCAACCCTACTTGATTTTTCATCTTTAACCACCTAACATATTTTAATCTTAGCCTCATTACAGACCTTACTAATTTCACTTACTTCAAATACCGCACTTAATCCCCAACTCATCTCTCACTCACTCTACCAACAAACCCTACTCACCTTATCCATTTTAGACCTG
The DNA here is from genome assembly GCA_038277355.1 of Encarsia formosa. Lineage (NCBI taxonomy): Eukaryota > Metazoa > Arthropoda > Insecta > Hymenoptera > Aphelinidae > Encarsia > Encarsia formosa. Next base: position 45,594,814 of record CM076186.1, on the reverse strand, counting down.
ACTCATCTTAGATGTCTAGCTGAAACTGCCCACCCTGAAAACTACTCTAGTAAATAGCTAAATAATAAAAAAATCACGATTATTTTCAAATTTTGCAATCTCTTTGTATAAGCAAGCCTCGATTTTCAGTCGTAATACCTCTAGTGCTTCAAAATTGTCGATAATTTTCCGACTGTGTTTTGCAGGGTAAGTTTGACAAAAAATCAACTGTCAATTTTTAAACTGTCAAGCTTGCCCCTCTCGTTGCTGTGCAAAAAAACTGGAGGAAAATTATCTAAAATTTTGAAGCACGAAGGGTTATTCGGCTGGATTATACAAAATTTTTTTACAGATTCTTCTTGAGATGAACTTACTTCCTGCATAATACCAGCTCGCAAAATTGCGTTTACGCCGATTTATGATTTTGTGGGGGAAGGGTTGGATTTAAAATGATAAACGGCTTTGTTCAGCACCCTCTCATGACAACAAAAAGGATTTAATAAAAATTTCAATGACATAAAATGACATAGTTAGAAAGCTGATGAGCTCAAGACCTTTTTAATGATGTATGATTTTATATGAAAATTCTAATTAGAGCCAAAGTTATAATTTTAATATCTGATCTACCAGCCCACAACCACTTTAACTACACTCTACCCTCCGCACAGACTCGCCTTATCTAACCCAATTTACTATTCTCACCCATATTAAGAACCCTACTAACTATACTTACTTTTTTATCTTCAACTACCTGACCTAATTCAATCTTAGCTACATTACTGACCTCACTCATTTGATTTACTTCAAATACCGTATTTTATCCCCCAAACTTATCTCACCCAATCTACGAACAAATCTTATTCACTTTATTCATCAACTCAGTCACTAACTTTAAAGTTTTGTTGAAGTACTTTAAATTTTGAAAAAGCTCTATTAATATTTTTAAGTGCAATAACAAACCCTTCCTACCTCATCTTCCCTTCCACGCTCCTCCCCAGAACCTCCGCCTAACCAACCTCATCTACCTTACCAACCTGTACTATTTTTCTTGTTTTTTCACATGTAGCTTCAATATTATATTCATATAAATTTGTTATTTTCAATCTAGTTCCATTGCATACACCATCTTTTTTACTTAGATTTCTAATTAACATTACCACTGCATTTTTTTTTAAATTTTAGTTCATGGGTAGAAAGTCCGTCATTTACTGAATTTAAGTATTCAATTGGATAATCTCAACATATATTTGAATCAGTTTGATCTACTCCCTTATGAATGGCTTTGTCTATACTGTAATATGTTTTACTTGGTCCATTTAATATGTTTAATACTTTTCTGTTTAGCATTGCAACATTTTCATTTTTTGAAGCTAAAATAACTTTGTTTGAATTATTATTTTCATTTATATCTCCAAAAATTGAATAACAAACATTTTTACTTTTCCATTTCATAGGTATTTAAAAATTTTCAATTTCTCCTATTTTTAGTAATAATTTAGAAAAATTTTTATCTTTACATCTCATATTTTCAGCGAGTTTAAGAATTTTAAAATTTTTCCACAATTTACTGTATTTAATCGTATCTTCTACAATAATTTTTTCATTGCCTCTTTTGACTACAGGAAGGATTTGTCTAAAATCGTCACCTAAAATTATTAATTTTCCTCCAAAAGGAAAAAATGTTTTACCAGTACCACCTGGTCCATCTTTTAAGTACATGTTATTTTTGTTTTTTGTTATTGTATTAAATATATTTTTTTGGTCATTATTAAATTTTTCAAACATTTTTTCACACTCTTCTTTTCAGTTTATTTTGCAGTATAATTTTCAGAGATATTAGAAATATTTTCTAAGTATGGTTCTGGTAAACCAAAACATTTATAACTTAAATTAGAATCTTCGCTAGATAGAAATTTGATTATTTCATTGAAACCTCTATCTTCTATGTTAACTTTGAAATCTTTTATAAAATGTAATTTATATTTATTCCAAATTAAATTACCAGGAATTTTTTCAAAGTTAAATAGTTTGTAAATTCTTCAAAAATGGCATGTGAGGCGTTCTTCGTGAGATCGAAAGCGATCTGACGTGACATCTCCGATCTTGATGAAAATTAGCATAAAGTTAGTGTTTGGCATATACATGAACGTGGTAAAATGATTTTTCATAAATTCGCTTATTTTCAAAATGGCGGCCATTTGAAAATTTGGCAAAGAAAAAAAAGCTTGTTTTTTGAAATCTCATAACTTCCCGGGATTTTGATCGATTTTGATGAAATTTGGTGGGTGATCGGAAAAAAACCTAAAGTTTCTGAAAAAATTATTAAAAAAAAAAATTCCCATTATGTATGCCAAAAAAAAGGAATTTTTTTTTCAGCCAAAATTTGACCCCTGGGCACCCTTTTTATTTTTTTTGAAATATTTTTAATTAAAAGTAAATTTAATTAAAAAAAGTTTAAGACCTTCCAAATGATGGTATGTCTTTTAGTTTCTGAGATATAATTTTTTGAAGTTGAGGTTACCGAGAATGGAGCTCGCGTGCGCTGCTGCTGCCAAGAGCACCATACTCGGTTTCGTGTTTTGTTTATATTTATTTCTTCTGTATTATGCAACCGATAGGGGGCCTTTACTAAAATAGGTGATGATAAACAAAACCTTGCGATTAACCTTGAGTACTAAAACGTTTGCGCGTGCAAATCTTTGAATTTTAAGTTTAGCAGTGAATTTTTCAGTTTTTGAAATGAGTTCGCAAGCTTGTAAAAAAAGTCGTACGTGCTGTAGTAACCCTTTTAACATGAAGAATCATAAAAAATATGGCGTTACTCTTCGATTGGTTAAAAATGGTGTGAATAATATTTTAGTTTGTAATACTTGTAGAATATACCTCACGAACGGCAAGCGTGGTGTTTCTTTAAGTTTTTCAAGTTTGACGAACTTACCAAACCCTGACGACAATAGCGAAAATTTAGAAATGCAAACGACTCAGTATGATTTAAAAAACGAAAATGAAGTTGCTGAACCAGTCACGGATGATGAGCTTTTTGAAAAAGAAATGGTGTCTGAAACTTTAATTTTAGAAATAAATAAGATTCTTGAGCTTTTAAAAGTTACTCCAATGATCGTAAAACAAAAAAAAATCAACTGTCTAAAGTGCGTGAAATTCAAAATGCATTAAACGAAAAATTGAAAGAAATTTTTGAATTTCAAACTGATGATCCACAAGATTTACAATCACTTGTTAATGAAATCGAATCTAAAATTAGTCAAACAAATAAATCATCAGAAAAAATTAAATATTTGACTATGGCACCAATTACTTGGAGTCCTTCTGAGTTAAAATCACGCTTCTCAGTAAGCTATCACATGGAGGTAAAAGCAAAAAAATTACATGAAGAAGAGGGCATTGGTACCACCTCAAATCCGAGACCCGGTAAAAAGCTCGACACTGCTACTGATAATTTGATAAAGCAATTTTATTATAATGATGACTACAGCCGTGTGATGCCTGGTCAGAAAGATTATGTGTCGGTAAAAAAAGATGGAGTTCGAGTGCACTTGCAGAAGCGTTTATTATTAGGAAATTTGAAAGAACTGTGTTATGCTTTTAAACAAAATAACTCTGATATTAAAATAAGTTTTTCTAAATTTGCTGAACTTCGACCATCGGAATGTATTTTAGCTGGAGGCAAAGGCACTCATTCTGTTTGCGTTTGCAAAATTCACCAGAATGTGAAACTTATGATTGCATCTCTTTTTTACAAGATTATAAATCAATTCTTCCAAAAATTGTATGCAATCCTGCCACTCTTTCTTGTTACTCAAATGAGTGTTCAAATTGCCCCGGAGTAACTTGCATAAAAAATGTTTTAAGGGAGTTATTTGATAAAAATTTTATTGACACTGTGACCTACAAAAAGTGGACGTCAACAGACCGTTCTAATTAAGAAACGCAAATAGATAGTATTGATAAATTTATTGAAAAATTTTGTGTTGAATTATTAAAACTTTTACTACACGACTTCGTTACAAAGTCACAAAGCCAATACTTGGGTGGACTTAAAGCGAATTTGGAACCAGGAGAATTCTTAGTACTTGGTGATTTTGCGGAAAACTTTACATTTGTTATTCAAGATGCAATCCAAAGTTATCATTGGAATAATGCTCAAGCAACGCTTCATCCCATAGTGGTTTATTATAAAAAAGATGACCAGTTACTTCACGAATCATACGTCGTGATTTCTGATTGCTTGCAACATGATGCTATCACTGTAAATTTATTTATAAAAAAGTTTATTGAACAGCTCAAGTTAAAACATACACTCATTAACAAAATAAAATATTTTAGTGATGGAGCGGGTTCACAGTATAAGAACAAATCAAATATCATTAATCTTACTCATCATTATAAAGACTTCAAAATTAAAGCTGAGTGGCATTTTTTTGCAACTTCACATGGCAAAAGTCCATGTGACGGAATCGGTGGTACAGTTAAGAGATCAGCTACCAAAGCTAGCCTACAACGTCCTGTTGGTGATCAGTTAACTACTCTGTTATCTCTTTACGAATGGGCCAAAGAAGCGCTACCTAATATGACTTTTATCTATGGTACTGAAGCCGAGTATGAAAATCACACAAAATATTTGAAACCACGTTTTGACAAAGCCAAACCTTTGCCTGGATCAAGAAGTTTCCACTGCTTTATTCCTATGAATGAAACGAGAATTTCTTGTAAATCTGTTTCAATCTCAGATCAATCTCAAGAATTTGAAATTCAGAAAAAAAAGAAAAAAAAGGTGACCCCTCGATTGAAAACAAAAGCTTTTAATGGAAAACGTGGGCGAAAATCCGCCGCGTCTCAAAAAACCGCAGCAGGCAACGGAAAAAAACGATCAAGACGCACTCAACCCTAATTTTACTTAACATGTGAAGCCATTTTTGTATTATAAATGTTGATGGGAGCCCGACGAATGAACTCTGTAAACAAAATTTGACATAAATTATAAAAAACTTACTTTAGCAACAGATTTTTCATTTCACTTTGTATAAAAACTGCAGAAACTAAAAATGTTCAAAATACTGTAAATTTGATCATTTTAATTAACAAAGTCGTATATTTAAACAATTTTAAAACATAAAAATTAATATTTTTTGAGATACAATGGTTAAACTCTATGTCGGAAAGGCTTTAGTAGTATGGTGCTCTTGGCAGCAGCAGCGCGCGCGAGCTCCATTCTCGGTAACCTCAACTTCAAAAAATTATATCTCAGAAAGTAAAAGACATACCATCATTTGGAAGGTCTTAAAATTTTCTTAATTAAATTTAATTTTAATTAAAAATATTTCAAAAAAAATAAAAAGGGTGCCCGGGGGTCAAATTTTGGCTGAAAAAAAAAAATTTCTTTTTTTTGGCATACATAATGGGAATTTTTTTTTTTTATAATTTTTTCAGAAACTTTAGGTTTTTTTCCGATCACCCACCAAATTTCATCAAATTCGATCAAAATCCCGAGAAGTTATGAGATTTCAAAAAACAAGCTTTTTTTTCTTTGCCAAATTTTCAAATGGCCGCCATTTTGAAAATAAGCGAATTTATGAAAAATCATTTTACCACGTTCATGTATATGCCAAACACTAACTTTATGCTTATTTTCATCAAGATCGGAGATGTCACGTCAGATCGCTTTCGATCTCACGAAGAACGCCTCATGTATATTTTTATCATTTACTATCAGACCCATTTAAATAGCTCCTTCTCTATATGTTTATAAATAATTTTATTATGAGTTCTCAAGTATTCGTGAGAAGTACCACCTTTTACTTTATCTGATATTAATTTTAAGTGAAAACTATGAATTTTTAGAAGAAACAACGCTTATTCTAGCTATAGTTTGAAATTTTTTTTAATTTTTCTATCTAACAAAAGTTTTATCATCTAGAAATCTATAGTAATTTGGTATATTGGCATTTTTAATATTTCTAACAGATCAATTATATTTAATTCAAACTGTTGCTAAGTTGCTAGAGTTGTTTTCCAATTTTTTAACTATTTAATTTTTTAAGTATATTATGTTTTGTTGATTTTCTGTATGAATTTCTAAACGTTGTATTGATTGACTACATTTACACAATTCAAATCTTTCTATACACCAAGCTGCTTCTATAGAAAATATTACATGAGAATCTAAAAAGCACCGTTTTGAGAAAAGGAGGACTCAACTTTGAGGACTTAACTTTCCCATCGTAGACTCAACTTTGAGGACTCATAAGTATCTTTTTTACGTGTCTTTTGACCGTGTTTTTATTGATTTTCAATTTTGAGGACTCAACTTTGAGGATCATAAAAAAAAACCAGATTATAATATAGAGAGACAAAAGAAAATTCGGTTAATAAATCAATACACATTAAACAAGATTTTGTGTCTGTAAGACTGTAATGGGAATAATTGTGTTCCCCTGTGTTAGTCGTAATTACTAGCATTCAAGGCTTTCTCGTTGGACTTCACCCGGCAGAGCATTCGGCCTTTAGCTTAATAAACTTACCAGCCTCGGAACTAAAGTCTTCGCGGTCCAGTTAGTGATTTACTTACTGTTTTCTGGTTTTTGGTTCCTCCCTGATCCAAACATTCTGGAGCGTCACGATAAATATTCGTGTCCAAACAAAGAAAACGCGCGATAAAGGTGTGACTAATTGTGGCACGAATAAGGCTTCTTTCAGCAAGCAGGTGTGATTAGACGCGTACGCGATAATGGTGAGATATAGACTGCCTCTTGTTTCGCAGCGCTGCTTCGCCGACAAGCTGGAAATCAGCTGAGTGAGCGAGGCTGTCAAATTTTGCGCTCTGATCCAAATAAATTGACACACGAAAATAAAAGCCACCTGACTCACGACGTTGCAGTGGGTTAAGTGGGAAATCATTCATTAATTTTTTTATTTATTCAAGTAATCCTAACGCTCAGCGTTCTTGAGTTGTATAGCTTGGGGGAATGGTTAAATATTTATTTACAAAAAAAACTGAAATCAAGCAATCGTATAAATTTTGTAATAAACTTAATATTTTTTAAAACATTCGAATGTTCTTTAACCTTAGTACACAGAACCCCTAGCAATCTGAAATAACCTCTTAGTCGAGCTTCTACGTCCTGAAGTAACCGCTATATCCCCATGCCCGCTTTCTTGAATTCATCATTGTTTCCTCGTGAACGAGACTATCTCTGCCTTATCAGTGCTGACGGACAGAGATTGAGCCTAGCACCATTCGCAGATCCTCTCTAACGCCCTCTGAATAAGATCGGGTAAAACTTCTTTGAACTTGTCCCTGACAAGTATAGCGAAGTCGTCCGCATAGGCGATGGTGAAGAATCTGAATTCGTCTAGCAAGAGCCGTAGTTCATCCGCGACCAGAATCCACTGGAGTGCTAAAAGAACCACTTTCTGTGGGCATCCTTCGCTTCTGGTTCCCCTAATCGTCTTGCCATTCCACTCACTAAAGATGCTCCTATCTCTAAGCATTCCCCTGATCCATCTTCTGATGGTATACGGCACACCATGCTTAGACAAGGTTTCATCTAAAATTGCTCTGGTGGTGCTGTTAAAGGCACCCTCAATGTCTACGAAGGCCCTGATTACGGTTTCCCTCGCATCAAAAGCCTCCTCAATGTAATTGACCACTGAGTGCAATGCAGATTCCGTGGATTTAACACAGGTAAATGCATACTGCGCTCGATGAAGGGAACTGTTTATCAGTATATCCTGCCTGATGTAACAGTCCAGCAATCTTCCATAAAAAGATCAGACTGATAGGTCTGAATTCCTTCACCGAGTTATAGCTTCTCCTACCGGGTTTTGGTATAAATGAAACCCGCGTTTCCTTCCAACAAGCTGGCACGTGTCCTGTGGCGATGCAGCCCCACAGAATACCTAATAGCACTCTCAGGGTCTTGTCACTTCCTTCCTACAGCATCTTAGAAAAGATGCCAACAGGGCCCGCAGATTTATACGGTTCAAAGGAGTCACTCTCCCATTTCGGCTTTTCCGTGGTCACGACTTTCGCAGCCATGTCCCAATCTTTAATCTTTCTCCCCCTCCTTTCAGGTATGGTGGGCGGGGTGACATCGTCTACCCTGACAAAGTCGGAGTAGTTGCTACTGAGGAGAAGTTCCAACGTGTCCTCCTCCGATTCAGTATAGGCACCCGACCTGTCTCTCAGACATTGGAGACGGGCGCTGTTGTCTCTGGTCAGGATTCGAGCAAGCCTCGCAGTGGCTGCCAGGTTTTCCATGCCTGTGCAGAATTCCCGTCATTTCTCTTTCTTTACCCTCGCAACTTCCCTCTTGAAAGCCTTCAGCATATCTTTGTACGCTTCCCAGCCTTTAGAAGTGTTTTTCTTCTTTGCCCTGTTAAAAGCCCGTCCAACCCCCTCTCAGCTCCTCCAGTGTCTTATTCCACCAATTGTGCTGTTATTGTGCTGTTGAGTGGTTTGCCAGGCTTTAATAGGCAGTTACTCTCATATGCTCTGATCATAGCCTTATAGACCTGGAAAAGGGTCCGGGCAAGCTCAAGATCATTGCCGTATCTCTTTTTGATCTGGTCCAAGGCTTCTTCCAGCTCCTTGCTGTATGCACCCCAATTAGTGTCCTTGAGTCACCTCTTAGGCTCGATCCACGGTCTGGTTATCTCGATCCCGAAAGATACTGTCCTATGGTCTGATAATGATAGTTCGCTTCAACCCTCAATCCACGTATGCAGTTCTTAATTTTCATTGAGGCCAGCGTGAGGTCCAGAACCTCCTTTCTGCTGGTATTAACGAACCTTCCCCCCTGTTGGCAATGTCCATCTGTATACCTCTGATGAATTCAAGCAGCTCAGACCCTCTATCATTATTGTTGGTGCTCCCCCACGCCACATGATGGGCGTTGGTGTCGCAACAAATGATCAGATCAAGGTTCTTACGGCTGCAGTATTCGATCACCCGCATCATGCTCCTTGTTGGAGCTTCCTCGTCGTGGAGGAGGTAAATGGACGAGATGACTGCTGTCCCTGTTCGGCCCCTCTTGTCCGCAATCTCTATCCTAGCGGTCGTGCAGTCACGGGAACTCAGCTCCTGTAACAGGATGCCGTTAACACAATTCATGTAGATGCAAGCCCGGGCGTCCCCATTGCTGGAGCTCACGAGCAGCTCCCCACTTCTGTTCTAGCCCCTAACTTTTCCCCTGTATAACCAGGGTACCTGTATAAGGGCTATTTGTGTATGGTCAAAAGTCAAAAAGTTGGCCACGTTTGTAAAGTCATGTCCTGTAATTCCGCACAAAAAAGGTACTTAAAAATGAGATATCGTTAGAAAAATTTGATAGCTTTATGATCCCATTGAAAAATAGATGCTGTCAAATTTTTGTAACGATATCTCATTTCTAAGTATCTTTTTTTTGTGCGGAATTACATGACATGACCTTACAAACGTGGCCGCTCTTTTGACTTTTGACCGTATGCATCGTTGCCATGCGCCTTGCTAGAACTGCAGAGGCGCTTCTGCAATGATACAAATTGATCTGGGAGAAGCGCCACTTGGAAGTAGCCATGAGGACTACTTCATTTTTGCTTTCTTCGTAGCGCCACTACCTCTCGTCTTGTAAGAGGGGCAGTTTAGCAACCTAAAGGTTGCCTTGCCAACCTCCGCCCAGGGTTCGAAGTTTTGGCGTTGGAATATCGCGACCGATGGATTATCTAGACCCAGAATTAGGCATCTGTCAGGAGCCCGATTCCACCTTGTCGTGTCTACCGACCAGTTCTGCCTTTGGATCAGTTTGATGAGGTCCTCAGCATTTTTAACACCCGGTGGGAACAAGGTGATCACCTTAGTGATCCTAGTCTCCTCTGTTGGAACTATCCTCGCATTCAGGTCTGGTATCCCTAGGTCGAGTAGGGTGGACTCACTCTCCAGCCAGGTCTTGCTGGCTTCGTCTGCGCAGACGGAGACAGACGTGTCCTTTTTGGGGAACGAGTCCAGGAACCAGGGTACGAAGGCCCTCTTGCCCTCGGAAGCAAGTACCTTGCTGACAACTGTTTCCTGCAGTTTCTCGCATACAGCGGCAGGCATCTCCTTTCCCAGGTAGTCTCCACAAGTGAGGACCACTCTAGGAGAATGAGATGCGGCTTCAGCGTATCTGCAATCCACTTTGGGTCGCTTCAGTCTCTACTTCTCGGGTATCTCCAGGCTTGAGGAGCTCTCTTCGCCATGCTGAGTGTCGCTGCAAAGACAGAGTCATTGAACGCGGTACTAGCCCGCTTCTCCTCCTGACCCCACCGTTGCTTCGACCCCCTAGAATACTTGGGAGATGGTTTGCCCTCCTCCTTGGCCTTTTGTTGAAGAATTTTTCTTCGCTGCGCTCCACTCAATGGTTTAGGTCTTGTGATCGTCCCGGAGTGGCTTTCGGTGACCTTGGGGTTGGAACCCCCAGGGTTGTTTGTCTCCGAGTCTATGGACGTCGGTTCAAGCCTCGTATCCATCGACTCAATTTTGATCCCACGAGTAGGGTGGATATGCATTGTCCGGGATTCGGCCTGGTGTCCCGGAGGAACCGTTTGAGACACAGCACCATCTGGGCCATGCATCCCTTGGCACGGTTGTCTCATACCTTAGATTTGGTACGCCATTTCTTGGTCCCCATGAGCCTTCGAGTCAGACTGAGTCGGAAGTCTAAGGGTCCTATCATCCATCCCACTCAGGTGAGAGCCTGCTTATGGGATTCCAACCATTCATGAGGAGAGCCCGTTTATAAGGATCCTCTACTTACCCTCACTCGTTCATCCACCCCTTAGACGCCCAGCCGGTCCAGCCAGTGGGCCCACGGCGCAGCCCTCACACGACGGCAAGGTCATGTGGCCCCGAGCAAGGGAAGAAAATGATAAAAAATTAATTATATTCTGTGAAAAGATTTTTTTAAATGCTCCAATTCATGATTAACCGTCAAAAATGTTTGAGTTATTTAAAATCGTCTGGACGTTTCAATCATTTTGAATTTTATTACTTATGTGGCATTTGATATATATTATGATAAATTTAAAAAAAAAATAATACAATTTTAAAAAATTTAAAAGTTGAGAATAAGAATTAGAATGTCATTATAGTAGTTTTTCAATTATAATAAATATGTATAAGATCATTTATATTTCATCAGTTTTTTTTTCATAAAATTAAATTTAAAAATATAATTAATATATTGCAGTTTTTATGAGAATTTATTATAATTCTTATTCGATGACAACAGTTTTTTTTTCCTAATAATAGGACTGCAAACATTACTTAATCCCGATATGAGCCGTTCTCTGCAATAATGACCTAAGTGACAAAACATCGTTTCGAGAAAACAAGGTTTAAAGTTTTTGAAGTGTATTATTTTAAAGCACTCGTCGAGAATTAAAAAACTTATTTTTTGAAAAGGAAGTTACACTATCTCGTAATGAATATTCATGATGAAATTAATAAAATAATAATAATTTATTAGAAAAAATCGTTATCAACAATTTTTCACTCAGGTCGTTTTTCGGGTGAACTACTCAATTATATAAATATTATTAAAAAATTGATATAAAAATGATTGTTTTCAATTTATTATTACGTTTTTAACCAAAAACAATTTACAATACAATGCGCTCGAAGCAATCAGCTATAGCGCGGAAACTCATGTGCAGTTGCAGCGAGTAGGCGCGGCCGCGGTGTCTCCACTGAGGGCTCTAGTAGCGCGCGTTTTGCCTCCACTTAAAAATTCACCAAAGCTTCAATTTTCAATATTTTTTTATGATATTTAGTGGGAGTACTTTTGAATAGTTTGTCTACCCATTTTTGAGATCTCCGGAAAAACGACCTAAGGCGCCTTAGGTCGTTATTGCAGAGAACGGCTCATATATTTTCCTTGTTGTTTATGTTGTTATCTATGAGTTTTATGTGTATCATTTCTGAGATTCTCCCTTCAAATAAATTACTTTCTTTATCTTAAATTTTGGTGTTTGTCCAATCAAAGTTGTGTTCTTCTTGGAGCATACAGGGTGTGGAAAAAGTAGCAGTACCACCCGTTAACATTGAAATAAAGCGTTTTTTGTACAGCACATGTAAGAGGTCCTACACCTGGTGGGTAATATATTGCCTACGCGTGAAATTTTTTTCCCGTATAGCAAACAGAATACTATCATACGAATGAAGGCGCTGTTTCTCAACTTTTTCCCAGTGTGAGTATTTTTAAAAAAATTTTTTGGCTTTTATTAGGGCCCTGCAGGGCCCTTTCCCTTTAGCCCCTATTATCTCCGAAAATACGCAATTTTCGTACAGCACATGTAGATGCAAAAGTGTGTTGAAATAAAATTTGCGATTTAGTTGGCCCTATGCAAAAGGGCCCGAGCCCTTATCTTGGGCCCTATGGACCCAAACTTCGTTTTTTCAAATAGGAACCCTCATGTTTGACCCCGAAATCGAAAAGAACGAAAATTTCACGATTTTTAGATATTTTTGGAAAATTTTCTTGGCCTTTTTTAGGGACCTGCAGGCCCTTCGACATTTAGTCCCTATTATCTCCGAAAATACGCGATTTTCGTGTAGCAAATGTAATGTAAGAGTTTATTAAAATAAAATTTACGATTTAGTGGGCCCTATGAAAAAGGCTCCAAGCCAAATGTGCTGTACAAAAATTGCGTATTTTTGGAGATAATAGGGACTAAATGGCGAAGGGCCCTGCAGGTCCCTAATGAGGGCCAAGAAAATTTTCAAAAAACACTTAAAAATCGTAGTTTTTCGTTCTTTTTGAATCAGGGGTGGGATTCCCATTTGAAAAAACGAAGTTTGGGTCCGTTGGGCTTTCAAAAATACGAAAACTCCAAAAATACGAAAATTGCGTATTTTTGGAGATAATGGGGACTAAATGAGCCTGCAGGTCCCTAAAAAGGGCCAAGAAAATTTTCAAAAAATACCTAAAAATCGTAAAATTTTTCGTTCTTTTCGAATCAGGGTAGGGGTCGAAAATGGGGGTTCCCTTTGAAAAAACGACGTTTGGGTCTGTAGGGCCCAAGATAAGGGCCCGGGCCCTTTTTTATATGCCCAACAGATAGTAAACTTCATTTCAATACACTTTAACATTACATGTGCTTTACGAAAATTGCGTATTTTAAGAGATAAAAGAGCTACAGGGAAAGGGCCCTGTAGGGCCCTAATGAGGGCCAAAAACAATTTCAAAAAATACCTGAAAATCGTAAAATTTTCCGTTCTTTACGAATCCGGGGTCAAAAATGGGGGTTCCCATTTGAAAAAACGAAGTTTCAGTCCGTAGGGCCAAGATAAGGACATCGGCCCTTTTTCAGGAAATTTTTACATTACACGTGCTGTACATAAAATGCTTTATTTCTGTTGAAATATAGCTAAATATTATAATATTAGAATCGTATCACCATCTATTGTCTCGACGCCCGACGGTGAACACGAATAGAATATGTGTATGTGTGAGGGAGAACGCATCACGCAACTACGTCACGCGACGCGACGCGACCAGTCGAGTACTGTAGTAGCAGCTGACCGGTGCGGAGCACGATGCTCGCATGCGGATAATTTGTAACCTTACTATTAAATAATAATTGAATACTATTAATCAACCACAAAGTGTTTCACTAATTTGGTCTACCTCTACAATGATCCCAAAATGGTAGCAGAGAACGTAGTTTAGTGTAAAAAGAAAGTGTGGTTGTTAAAGTGAAAACATGTGCTCCTAAAAAATTTTTTGTTCTACTTCTTCTACAATAGAGGAATAGAATTAATTGAAAATATAGCTGTGATTGATTATAGCTTAGAAGCTAAGTAAGTAAGAGGCGTGAAAAGCCTGTAGAAAAAATCCATGCAAAAGGTTGATGCACAAGGATTTAATTTTGTGAAACCGCATGGCGCGTCGCGAGGTTAAGCGAGCGCATGGCGATAAGTAAGGTTAAGCACATGTTGAGATTTTTTGAAAATTGAGTTTTTGAATTCAATGAAAAGTGAACAGTTAAATGCTTTATTTATTTTAAGAGTATTTTGAAAAGTGAAGGACATGACTAATGATGAACTTTGTGAAAAATAATAAAAAGTAAGGTTAACTAAATGTTTAATTGGTTTAATTTAAAAAAAAAAAAAAAAAAAACAAAGAAGAAGAAATAAATAATCTTCTGAAAGAAATAAATGATCCAAATTTTAGATTGAGTGAAGATCAAAGAAATTATTTAAGAAGAATATTTTTGAGAAATTTGAAGGAAGTTTTGATTTTAAAATATATAGTGGATAAAAAAGAGAATAAAACAAATTTAAAAATAAAAATGGCTAGAAACAAATCTAATGATTTTAATGATGGAATTGACATGTTTGATGGTCAAGAGCTCGAGAATTGGAAATTTAGAGTTTTAATGATGCTAGATTGCAAAGATTGTTTAGAACCAGTAGAACGAGAAAGAACTTTAAATGATGATAAAGATGCTTGGAATAAAAAAGAAAAGTTAGCAAGAGCATTTATAATAAGTAAAATTTCTAATAAACAATTAGAATATATAAAAGAGTGCAAATTAAGTCTCGAGATAATAAATAAATTAAAATCAATGTATGAAACAAAATCTACTGCACTACAAATAATAAATAGAAATAAAATCGAATCCATAAAATTAAAACAGTGCAATACAGTGGAAGAATTTTTTGTAAAATTTAAAACAGCGTGCAATCATTATACAGCCGCTGGTGGAACATTATCAGAGTCAGAAAAATTAAGACACATGCTAAATGCTTTACCAAGCAATTATAGCTATATTGGTGATTATCTGGATTTATTGCCAGAACAACAAAGAACTGTGGACTATTTAAAATCAAAAATAAAAGAAAAAAGTTTAAAATCGAGTGAACAAAGTGAAAATGAAACAAATGTGAGTACCTTTGATACAAAGGTAAAAAGAGTTTGCTACAACTGCAACAAACCTGGACATTTGCAAAAACATTGCAAACAAAATAAATATGGACAATTTGGTCAACACGGCAGTGAACGAGGCAGAGGTGCTTATCAGCAACAGCACTACAGAGAACAAAGTGGTTCTCAACGAGGCAACTACAGAGGCAACTACAGAGGCAACAACTTCAGAGGCCAAAGCAGAGGCAGGACAATCACCATAGAGCTGAGTCAACGGATAACCAGAGCGACGACAACTCTTTTGCAGCATGGTTTACAGAATTCAATATAAACAAGATAAATGAGGTAAAGGTAAACAACTGTGATCATCTTAACGATAATTATAATAAATTAAATTGGTTGTTAGATAGTGGTTGTACACATCATGTTGTAAATTCTGATAAATATTTTAGTCATTCTGTAAATTTAGATAACCCGATCCAAGTAAACTTACCAAATGGTGATTGTATTAATGTAACAAAGAAAGGTAATATGAAAGTTTATTTTGAAAGCTGTTATGGTAAAAAATTAATTGAATTAAAAAATGTATTTTATGTGGAAGGTATTAAAAAAAATTTGTTAAGTTATCATCAAATTGCTAAAAATTCGATTCTTTATTCCAGTAATGATTATATTGAAATATATACTAAAAAACAACAATTAATTACAGTTGCATATGCTATTAATGATCTTTACTATTTAGAGAGTTTTATAAAGAATGAATTTATTAATGAAGGCATTTACACTTATGCAGTAAAATTAACTCAAAAGGAAAAATGGCTTGAAAGAATAAATTAGTAAATCTTAAATTATTAGATGGATTACCAGAAAATTTAGAAAAAATTGATATGAAATGTGCTAATTGCATAAAAAGTAAAATGGGAAATGTTCCTTTCGAAAATGATGCAACAAGTGTCTCTAAAATTGTTGAATTAATCCATACAGGTTTGAATGGACCCCATAAAACTTTAGGTTATAATGTGTAACCATGGAGCTATCCGCGCAATGATAAGTTCTCCCGCTTATCCTGAAGGACGGATCACCATCAGTGCCCGGAACCCTCGATGTCAGCCCCGATGACAGCGCAACTCCAGCGGCCACAGAGAGTGATATCCTTCACTCTCCTCCTCAGTCGTACACCTGAAAAAAAAGGATTCCGCGTCCGCGACCACGAAATTAAATTACCAACCTTCGATCGGTGATAACCAACCGTACAGCTGCTCGGTTAGCAGTCGAAAACTCACGGACGACGGGTCTTGGGATTAGCGGAGGAATAAACTAGGCTTATCTCAATAAAAAGAAGATCGTCACATTATAGATATCAACTTTAATAATCAAGAAGAAATAAACTAATTTACAGAGCGTCAGTCAGTGCACGCCGCTCTGACTGACAAGAACGTTAACTTAAATAAATAGAACAAAATAAAAAAAGGATTGATACGAAATGTTAATAGCCTACTGTAGTTCGCTACTATCCGCGAACTAGAGAGAGATAGATACACAAGATGGCTGCCGCGCTACCGGCAGCCTCGCAAAATTTTACAACTTAAATTTACGAATACGAAAAACTCACGGTTGACGCTGTAGGAGATCACACTGATCCGTTACACCGTTGTCGCTATCAGTGGCCACTAACTCACACACGTCACACCAGATTTCTTTAAGTATCTAACAAAAAACAGCGAGAGCGAACCAAAAGGTCTGCCGCACGATATTCGCGATGGAGCGAGATCGCCTCGTGCGCGTGCAACCCTAACCCTCGCAACGACTCGCACTCACACGCACGCACACACACACGCGTTCTTTATCTGCAGCTCGCTTAGGTCCGCGAGCTGCGGTTCTTTCGCTAAATCTCACCCGATCGAAATCCGATTGATGATTCGCGATACGGGATGTGAATTCCGTTACAAATGGGGAGAAATATTTTTTAACATTTGTTGATGATTACAGTAAATGTACCAAAATTTTTTGTATAAAGAGTAAGTCAGAGACTATTCATTGCTTTATAGAATATGTCAATCTTGTTGAAAATCAGCTGAATAAAAAAATTAAAAAATTTAAATGTGATAATGGCAAAGCATATTTAAATAAAGAAATTATTAATTTTATTAATTATAAAGGGATTAAATTAATAACTTGTCCACCCTACGTCCACGAATTGAATTGAGTAGCGGAAAGGTACAATAGATCTGCAATGGATATTGGTAGATGTTTAATGAGAGAAGCTAAAATAAATTTGAGATATTGGCCAGAAATTATTAATACAAGTAGATAAAACAGAAAGGGTTCAAAGCCACTAAGGGTTGAGATCCACTAGGGATTCTAAGCCAACCCTTTCTGAGCCATCATTTTATGAGTCCAACTAGATCGCGGGTATCGGATAATGTGATTATAAAACTTATCTCCTCTTTACTGCTTATCTACTAGTTTTTTAATTTAACTGATAACTTTATCTAACACAACCTCAATAAAGTTATCTAACAACACAAAAAAGTAAATAAGTATATTCGCTCTCTGACACACGTGTGATCGCGCCAAGCGCCGAGATTAGAGTAATGCTGATCGGTAGATCTCGTCATCACCTGACTTACCGATCCGCATCTGCGTTCCATAACAGTTAGCGCCGAATTCGAATTTAATCAACGCGCTAGCTGTTACAATATATTCGGCAACATTTTTAACATTAAATTTGAACCGCTCCAACCATTTTTTCTGAATTGAACCAACAACGTAGACCATAGTGGCATCTTTGAGTTTAATAGAGATCCTATTGAAGTATAAGGTAAAATTCCTGATTTCCATTGCAGTCCATGATAGTGACGTCGAAGGTAAGTATTAATATCTTTATAATTTTTTGTTAAACGACTCCAAGGGTATGGCTCTTTGAAAAGTAGAACTATAGGATCTGAATTACTATCTAGTGGAACAATAGCGAGTTCTTTTAAAATGTAATCATGATCTCTTCTAATATTACGACCTTCTTTAATAGTACCCCCAGGCTGCACAAAACCAATCATGTCCACCACGTAACGCATTTTGAAATCGAATGGGAGATTTTACGTCGATTTTTTATTTTATACCAACTTCTTCACATCCCCACTAACCGAATTATATTGAACAATTCGATCGTGTAAGATCATACAATAGGCAGCTGTTTGAGCAGGAAAATTATCACGTGACTCCAACTCCAATCGAACATCAACTGGAGCACTTTTTAAAGACTCGTTTTGTTTTGAGCAATCGATGACTATCAAAGAAATTTTCATGATGAATTCGGATTTTGTAAGCGTTGGCTCAGCATCTTTACTATAATATGAGATTTGAAAATTAGCATACAGATCGTAAAGAATTGCATACTCGTTTTGATTAATATTAAGATTTAAATTATTGTAAGGATAATACTGCGAATTTAAAAAAAGTTTGACGTTGCTTGAATTGCAGTGATCAAATAAACTAGCGTTCGCAGTGTTTAATGATTTTCTGTTCGTTTGTAAACCAATGATTACGAAGCGCGGTTTTTCCAATTGATTAGAGGTTTTTACCGTCCAAACGGGTTTTGTAGTAGTTGGGAGCAATGGATACTCAAAAAATTCTTTTAAACGGAAACAAATAGTTATGGGGCGATCTTTTTCAAGAAATTTAAGTAAACCCAACTTGTGAGAATCTGATACCACGATGTATGGCATGAGACACTCGACTTTTGTGAGTTTGATTGAGATTGGCTCAAATGTATTATCGGTATCATTTACATTTGTTTGAATGATTGCGTTCAAATTATTACTAGATCGAATGATGATTAATTCAAGCTTCACGTTAACTACAATTTTACGATAATCTTCAGCGAAGCCTAAAATCATACTTAAAGGAATGAATACATCAAAGTATCCATCATCATTAAAAAATTTCTTTTTGTTCTCGTCTTCTGAAAGACCAAACCACCCATAATTTTCGGCAATCAAACTTTGATTAGGATTGAATGATAACCAATTTTTCATCAAAGTTGATAAACCAACATTTTTACAACGATCAATTTCAATTCCATTTAATTCCAAACGGATATCATCAAATAAATGACAAAGACCATTATTAACAAAAAATTTTTTTTTTTGGAGCTTTGTTAGTAGTAGTATCAGTAAGCCGACCGCAAATGTGAATCATGCTGCGTGATGGTAAAAGGCACAAATCTTGATGTTGAATTGCGATTCGAATTTCATCGCTATTTCCATAATTTGCAGCTGTGTACGGTTGATGAGCATGAATCTCGTAATGAGAAATACTTTCATCGAACGCGACTGGATTTTGAATGCTTAGTATGTCTTCCATTTTTCCAACAACAAAAGAATAAACAAGTTACTTTCCACCAGGAACTATTCTTAAGCCTAGACTTTTGAGAAACTGGATGTTCTGCCGTGTTAGCGCTTTGAGAGCTCGATGACGACTGATTGAAGAATTGCATGACCCTTTGCTTTTATATTCTCTAGTTTGAAATGTTCTGGTGGGAAATCCTTTTCCGTGATAGATAATACCCATTATGAAGAGTTGATATGTAATCGAATGGTTATAATCTCTCCTCTAAAATTAACTAAATGACTGTCTTGATCAACGATACGTAACTGAATGTGATCGATGCACTTTACTGTAACAGGCAAGTAAATTACTTGAGATGGGACTTCAATGATTTTAAAACCAGGGTCAGCAGTTGGGAAAAATTCGTGAATAGTATGAACTTTTTGATTATTTATGTAGGCTCCTGAAGTGATGTTACACTCGACTCTTATTGAATTTATTTTAAGTATATTGACAGGTGAGTCCGATGTATGATGATTATTTCCGGAAAGCAGACGATGCTTGAATCCTAATAGATTTGCAATAGAATCTCGAGGACGAAAATCAATTTGTACTAGTAATCTCACTTCTTAAAGTATTTTCGTTAAATTTTATAAATATTTCAGTATTTATCTTTCGTTGTTTCAAAGTACTTTGAATATACTTTTCAATATCACTAATTTCGTAACAACCAGTCGGTAATGTTATGACTTGATCACCAATATAAAATTTATTGCATCCAACATCAATATTAGGAATTGAATTGAATGTTAAAAGTTCAACCAAGCCCAAAGTATAGTTTTTATGTAATGATAGTTCAATCGGAGGAAAATACTGAGCTTCTAAAACTGAGAAGGTTCCGGATAAAGTTAGAGTCATTGACTCTATGATAGTTCGGAATTAAATGAGGTAAATATGATAAAGCTACTCTTTATATACCTTTTAGTTGACCGCTTAAAAATTTCAAACACAAATGACCGCAATTAAAGGTGTCATAAGTTTGATATTTTTCAGGATTATATTTTACATCATCAACATTTAAATAAATCATTAGTTCTACTGGAGGTTGCAAATTACCAAAACTGTCAAAATAAGTAACGTTTTTACCATGTTTTTTGTAAGCCACCCAATGAGTTCCAGGTACAGTATCATTATCAAGATTCACGATTGCGGATTCTCGGTAGAACGGACCCGATGATGGTAATTTATTTTTCATAAATACTCCTCGAAAATGTGGGATTTTTAATTCTTCAGCATATTTAATTAAGTCAAAGTTTGATAGCGCACGGTTAGGTAAACTTATTTTGAGCTTTTTTTTTTTAAACCCTTACCATGTTTTAAATATAAACCAAGACCTGTCATGTATCGTCTGAGATAAAGTCCTTTACCCAAAGCTATTGCCTCCATTGTTTTGTTATGTCTCTTACTTTCATCTAGTTGCTTACGAGCTGAGCTCGCGTCATTAAGAGCCTTATAAATTCCAGCTGCACCACCTGCGAGCGCTCCGGTAGCACTTAACCCAGCAAATAGAGGGATGAGAGGTAGAACTCCACCAATTTTCGATGAAACTGGTAAAATTCTTGGAACTTTTATTTTCTTTTTACCGCCAGCTTGTTTAATAGCACTCTTAGCAGCTTTAAGAGATGTACTAATGATACTTTTGGCTGATTGTCCTGGAGACGGAGTCTGCGAACTAGCTTTTATTATTGTATTCAAGGTAGTCATTTTTTTACATTTTTTTAACTTTCTCTTACGAGTTTTTTTCATTATTTTTTTGCCAGCTTTTTTTATTCGTATCTTACTGGTTTTTTTCAACTTTTTGTTACCGCTTTTTTTCTTAGGTCTTTTCTTTTTAAGACCCATTCCTAATTTAGACTTTAATTTCATAGCGTTAGTAACTGCGTAAGCCGCAGTTTTTTTAGCAATATTTGCGTTTCTAGCTAAAACTCTTTCCCAAGCTTTATCAGCCAATACTTTATCAGCAGAGTTTCTAGCAGAAATATTTTGTCTGTTTTGTGATATGCAATATCGTGTTCTTTACAAGCTGAATCAAGTTGATTAATTGGTTGGTCACCGCGAGCCAATCGTACTGCTAACTTTGTTCCCGGACCACAGTAATTATAACCAGGTAAGTGTAATTCAAAAGGTAACTTATTGATGATTTTATTTACCAATCCGTAACCTTTTTTCTTTTTTTTCTTGATGTAAATGATCATCTCTCTTCGGAGGTTCGTTTACGACTGAACTCTAGAGTATATAAGCGATGTATTTATACTAAAACGATTATTCTCATTTGTGTTCTCGAGCAACCAACATGGAATTCACACGAAACCCAGTTAAACTCCCTGTATCAAATTTTGATGTCACTGTTGAACAGGATAAAGAGCTAAAACGTCACGGGGACTGACTTCCGAGCAGCATCAGAGCAGTTATATCGGGTCCTTCTAACTGTGGAAAAACAAACACCCTACTGGCTCTATTAACACATCCCAATGGTTTACGTTTTGAAAATGTCTACGTTTATTCAAAGTCTCTTAGTCAACCTAAATATAAGTATTTGAAACAATTACTGGATCCTATCGATGGAATTAGTTATCTAGCTTTTAATGATCGTGAGGATGTGATATCTCCAGATGATGCTTTACCAAATACCATCATGATTTTTGATGACGTTATGACTGAAAAACAAGACAACGTTAGAGCATTTTTCTGTATGGGTAGACACCAAGCCGTTGATTGTTTCTATTTATGTCAATCATATGCAGCTGTGCCAAAACATCTTATGAGAGATAACGTAAATTTATTAATTTTATTTCGACATGATGAAATCAACTTGAAACATATTTATGATAACCATGTTAATACTGATATGTCGTATAATCACTTTAAAGATTTATGCTCTAAATGTTGGCAAGAAGGAAAACATAATTTTTTAGTCATAGATAAAGATAGAGGGATCAACGAAGGAAGATATCGAAAAGGTTTCGATTGTTTTGCTATAAATATAGTATGAACTAGAATTATATCGTTAGTCTTCAATAAGACATTGCAGCATGAACATGGCTGACTTTGCTAAGCAGAAAAAAATTCTTGAAGAGCTTAATAAAGCTCGGATGGCCGTCAAACGAAAATATAATTTAATCAAATTTCAAAAAGATAATACCGATCGAGTTTTGAAAGAAACTTTTAAACCCTTAATCGATTCTCTCGAGCAACTTGTAAAATACAAAAAACCTAGAACAATAAAAATATCCGAAGAGAAAAAAGAACTAGATGAAGAAAAAGATATGAATGAATTGGGAGATTTTCAATCAGCACATAGCAGTGCCGTAAATGATTTTGAGTTATCGTCTATTGAACAAAATAGTAATGAAGATGAATTGTATAATGTGGTTGAAAATCCAATCATAAACCAAAATGAATTGGAAAGCGAGATGGAAGAATCTAATTCAGATCTAGATAAAATTTATGGAATTGTAAAAACTGAAGATGGATATAAACTTGGTAACGCAACTGTTAAATTTAAAAGAGATAACATTATTGTTAATGATGCATCTTTTCCTCGAACTAAAGGACTTTTTAAACTCATCGTTCACAGAAATCCACAACATTATGAAATAAGTGATTTAAAACCATACAAACAAATTTTAGAAATTTCGAGTGTTCACAGAAAAAGTTTCAAACCCAACGGACAAATAGAAAAGCATAGTTTCAGTAACAAGTATAATAATATTATTGCGCCACTATTTGGAGCAGAATCCTTAACTCCTAAATCTAAAACTCCTTCAAAAACATTTAAAAAAGCCATTATAAACAGAAAAAACTTTGAATCAACACCTAAGAAACAAGGAAAAGGATTGATTCCTCGATTCAAAATTGCCAAGCGTAGTAGCAATATGGATTATATTTATTGGGACGACCCGAATGAGTTAGTTGAGCGCTTACAGCTCTTGATAGCCGAACAAGCAGCAGGTAATTTGAGTCATACAAATGAAATTCATTCCATCATTGAAGAACTTCGAGAGGGTGGGTATATATACTGAACAACACTAAATTTATTCTAATTATCATCATGTCTGTCGACGTGTTTGGACGCAGACGCAAAAAAACTGAAAGCAGTCGCGGTCTCCCAGGAATTGTTAGCAAATTAACTCAAGACGGTCAATACGATATATAAACAATTAAATAAACCGACAAGCTCTCAACCCAAATAACGCTGGGGAGAGTGATGAATAAATTATTTTTTATAAACAATTAAATAAACCGGAAAGCTCTAAACCCCCATAACGCTGGGGAGAGCGAAAAATAATTTTTTTTTTTTAAACAATTAAAGAAACCGACAAGCTCTAAACCCTCATAACGCTGGGGAGAGCGATAAATAAATTATTTTTTATAAACAATTAAATAAACCCACAAGCTCTAAACCCCCATAACGCTGGGGGAAGCGATAAATAATTTTTTTTTTTTAAACAATTAAATAAACCGGAAAGCTCTAAACCCCCATGACGCTGGGGAGAGTGATAAATAAACTATTTTTTATGAACAATTAAATAAACCCACAAGCTCTAAGCCCCCATAACGCTGGAGGAAGCGATAAATAATTTTTTTTTTTTTTTACAATTAAATAAACCGGAAAGCTCTAAACCCCCATAACGCTGGGGAGAGCGATAAATAAACTATTTTTTATAAACAATTAAATAAACCCACAAGCTCTAAACCCCCATAACGCTGGAGGAAGCGATAAATAATTTTTTTTTTATAAACAATTAAAAAATCAGCGCAGCTATAAGCCCCCATAACGCTGGGGAGAGCGATAAATAAATTATTATGTATAAACACTCAAATAAACTCACAAGCTCTAAACCCCAATAACGCTGGGGGAAGCGATAAATAATTTTTTTTTTATAAACAATTAAAGAAACCGACAAGCTCTAAACCCCCATAACGCTGGAGGAAGCGATAAATAATTTTTTTTTATAAACAATTAAAGAAACCGACAAGCTCTAAACCCTCATAACACTGGGGAGAGCGATAAATAAATTATTTTTTATAAACAATTAAAAAATCAGCGCAGCTATAAGCCTCCATAACGCTGGGGAGAGCGATAAATAAATTATTATGTATAAACACTCAAATAAACTCACAAGCTCTAAACCCCAATAACGCTGGGGGAAGCGATAAATAATTTTTTTTTTATAAACAATTAAAGAAACCGATAAGCTCTAAACCCTCATAACACTGGGGAGATCGGTAAATAAATTATTTTTCATAAACAATTAAATAATCAGCGCAGCTATAAACCCCCATAACGCTGGGGAGAGCGATAAATAAATTATTATTTTTAAACAATTACATAAACCGACAAACTCTAAGCCCCTATAACGCTAAGGAGAGCGATACATAAATTTTTATTTATAAACAATCTAATAAACTGACAAGCTCTAAACCCTCATAACGCTGGGGAGAGCGATAAATAATTATTTTTTTTTAAACAATTTAAGAAACCGACAAGCTCTAAACCCTCATAACACTGGGGAGAGTGATAAATAAATTATTTTTTATAAACAATTAAAAAATCAGCGCAGCTATAAGCCCCCATAACGCTGGGGAGAGCGATAAATAAATTATTATGTATAAACACTCAAATAAACTCACAAGCTCTAAACCCCCATAACGCTGGGGGAAGCGATAAATAATTTTTTTTTTTTAAACAATTAAATAAACCAGAAAGCTCTAAACCCTCATAACGCTGGGGAGAGCGATAAATAATTATTTTTTTTTAAACAATTTAAGAAACCGACAAGCTCTAAACCCTCATAACACTGGGGAGAGTGATAAATAAATTATTTTTTATAAACAATTAAAAAATCAGCGCAGCTATAAGCCCCCATAACGCTGGGGAGAGCGATAAATAAATTATTATGTATAAACACTCAAATAAACTCACAAGCTCTAAACCCCCATAACGCTGGGGGAAGCGATAAATAATTTTTTTTTTTTAAACAATTAAATAAACCAGAAAGCTCTAAACCCTCATAACGCTGGGGAGAGCGATAAATAAACTATTTTTTATAAACAATTAAATAAACCCACAAGCTATAAGCCCCCATAACGCTGGGGGAAGCGATAAATAATTTTTTTTTTTTAAACAATTAAATAAACCAGAAAGCTCTAAACCCTCATAACGCTGGGGAGAGCGGTCAGTGGTTAGCGTGCTCGCTTCTGAAACAACGTCGTTCGAGGGGTCTTGGGTTCAATTCTCCGCGCAACTAACTTGGAATTATTTTCTTCGTTCGTTGCGTCGGTAACATCGATCCCTACGTTCACCCCGACTGCTTTGGAGTCGGTTTTACCGGGGGCCATCATTTCAGCGCTGGTCGTAAGTTTATCTCGACTGGGGGCAATATTTGGGGCATAATTTCCCAATGAGCTAAACTCGGTTCGGCACTGGTCTAATCCAAGACTATCTGATTGGGGGCGATATGTGGGATAAAAAGTCCCAATGAGCCTGCGGTTCAGCGCTGGTCTTACGATCAACTTGAATGAGGCACATACCCTGGGTTTCCCGTACTCCACATGGTCCATATGGGCCATGGGCTAATGCGAAGCAGTGTAGGTACAAAGTCGTCAATAAGCCCATACGGAGCATAAAAAGTCGCGACTATAAATAAGTATTAAAAAAAAAAAAAAAAAGCTGGGGAGAGCGATAAATAAATTATTATGTATAAACACTCAAATAAACTCACAAGCTCTAAACCCCCATAACGCTGGGGGAAGCATTAAATAATTTTTTTTTTATAAACAATTAAAGAAACCGACAAGCTCTAAACCCTCATAACACTGGGGAGATCGGTAAATAAATTATTTTTCATAAACAATTAAATAATCAGCGCAGCTATAAACCCCCATAACGCTGCGGAGAGCGATAATTAAATTATTATTTATAAACAATTACATAAACCGACTAACTCTTAGCCCCTATAACGCTGAGGAGAGCGATAAATAAATTATTATTTATAAACAATCTAATAAACTGACAAGCTCTAAACCCTCATAACGCTGGGGAGAGCGATAAATAATTTTTTTTTTTAAACAACTAAATAAACCAGAAAGCTCTAAACCCTCATAACGCTGGGGAGAGCGATAAATAAATTATTTTTTATAAACAATTAAAAAATCACCGCAGCTATAAGCCCCCATAACGCTGGGGAGAGCGATAAATAAATTATTATGTATAAACACTCAAATAAACTCACAAGCTCTAAACCCCCATAACAATGGGGGAAGCGATAAATAATTTTTTTTTTTTAAACAACTAAATAAACCAGAAAGCTCTAAACCCTCATAACGCTGGGGAGAGCAATAAATAAACTATTTTTTATAAACAATTAAATAAACCCACAAGCTATAAGCCCCCATAACGCTGGGGGAAGCGATAAATAAATTATTTTTTAACGCTGGGGAGAGCGATAAATAAATTATTATTTTTAAACAATTACATAAACCGACAAACTCTAAACCCTCATAACGCTGGGGAGAGCGATAAATAATTATTTTTTTTTAAACAATTCAAGAAACCGACAAGCTCTAAACCCTCATAACACTGGGGAGAGTGATAAATAAATTATTTTTTATAAACAATTAAAAAATCAGCGCAGCTATAAGCCCCCGTTACGCTGGGGAGAGCGATAAATAAATTATTTTTTATAAACAATTAAATAAACCGACAAGCTCTAAACCCTCATAACACTGGGGAGAGCGATAAATAAATTATTTTTTATAAACAATTAAAAAATCAGCGCAGCTATAAGCCCCCATAACGCTGGGGAGAGCGATAAATAAATTATTTTTTATAAACAATTAAATAATCAGCGCAGCTATCAACCCCCAAAACGCTGGGGAGAGCGATAAATAAATTATTCTTTATATACCATTAAATAAACCGACAAGCTTTAGACCCCCATAACGCTGGGGAGTGCGATAAATAATTTTTTTTTTATAAACAATTAAATAAACCGATAAGCTCTAAGCTCCCATAACGCTGGGCGCCCAAGTTCAACAAAAGAGCAGATAGGCTACGCCCTAAGCTCTAAGCCCCCAAAACCCTGGGCCTGCGAGTTCAACAGAAAAGCTTATCAGTTGGGGGTTTAGAGCTTGGGGGATAGCCGATTAGTTCATTTGTTGAACTCGCGAGCCCAGGGGTGGGATTATATTTCCCCTTTTCGTGACGGACGAAACTTTTTTGCTTTAAAAAAGAAACTTTGAAAAAAAATTTTGCTTTGAAAAAGAAACTTTTGCTGACGAATTTTTGCTGACGAAAAATTTTTTTCGTCGACAAAACATTTTTGACGTCAAAAACGTCTACGTGATGTCAAATACCTTCACAAGATAATTTTTGAATTTTGATTTGAAAAGCAGATTGAGGATCAATAACCAGTTAAATTAAAATAAATTAATTTATAAATATTATCATTCCACTAAAATCGTTTTTTAATATTATTTAAATATCAACCGATGCTATAAGCAAAAAACTTTAATTATCTATGGCTATTGGAACAATTCGATACATGCTTTCTATTTACTACAGGTAAATAGCCGTAAAGAATTAAAGATATTGACTAAACATGTTAAAAATAGTTCGAATAAATGAATTCCTTCATGATAGCATAGTTATACAATTTCAAAAATTTGCTAGTGCACTTTAAATCCATGCAATATAGCTCACATGGTCACGTGTTCACTTGCAAATTGATTAAATTGTATAATTATGTAAAAAAAAAAAAAAACTAATTTCTGTTTTTCATTTCAACAACAGCCCAAAACAAAATATTTAATTAATCTCCCTTTACCTTCATTGGAATTGATTTAACAAGAAATTCTATAATTGAGTAACCAACTCAAACAATTTTATTTTAAATTAGATGATTCAAAAATTATTTTGTGAAGGTATTTTACATCACGTAGACGTTTTTTACGTCAAAAAAGTTTTGTCAACCAAAAAAAATTTTGTGCTGACGAAAAATTTTTTTCGTTGACCAAAAGTTTCGTCCGTCACGGAAAGGAGAAATATAATCCCACCTCAGGGTCTTGGGGTCTTAGAGCTTGGTAGGTAGCCTATCTGCTTTATTGTTGAACTTGCGCGCCCCGAGTTTTGGGGGCTAAGAGCTTTGGAAGTAGCCAATCAGTTTTTTTGTTGAACTCGGGCACCCAGTGTTATGGGGGCTTAGAGCTTGTCGGTTTATTTAACAGTTTATAAAAAATATTTTATTTATCGCTCTCCACAGCGTAATAGGGGTTGAAAGCTTGTCAGTTTATGTAATTGTTCATAAAAAATAATTTATTTATCGCTCTCCCCACCGTTATTTGGGTTAAGAGCTTGTCGGTTTATTAAATTGTATATAAAAAAAATTCATTTATCGCTCTCCCAAGCGTTTTGGGGGTTTCTAGCTGCGCTGATTATTTAATTGTTTATAAAAAATAATTTATTTATCGCTCTGCCTAGCGTTATGGGGGTTTAAGGCTTGTCGGTTTATTGAATTGTTTATAAAAATTTATTTACTTATCGCTCTCCCCAGCGTTATGGGGGTTTATAGCTTGTCGGTTTATTTAATTGTTAATAAAAAAAATTTATTTATCGCTCTCCCCAGCGTTGTGGGGGCTTAAAGCTGCGCTGATTATTTAATTGTTTATAAAAAATAATATATTTATCATTCTCCCTAGCGTTATGGGGGCTAAGAGCTTGTCGTTTTATTTAATTGTTTAAAAAAATAAATTTATTTATCGCTCTCCCCAGCATTATGGGTGCTTAAAGCTTGTCGGCTAATGTAATTGTTTATGAAAAATAATTTATTTATCGCTCTCCCCACCGTTATTTGGGTTTAGAGCTTGTCGGTTTATTAAATTGTTTATAAAATAAATTTATTTATCGCTCTCCCAAGCGTTTTGGGGGTTTATAGCTGCGCTGATTATTTAATTGTTTATGAAGAATAATTTATTTATCGCTCTCCCCACCGTTATTTGGGTTTAGAGCTTGTCGGTTTATTAAATTGTTTATAAAAAAAATTTGTTTATCGCTCTCCCAAGCGTTTTGGGGGTTTATAGCTGCGCTGATTATTTAATTGTTTATAGAAAAAAATTAATTTATCGCTCTCCCCAGCGTTATGGGGGTTTAGAGCTTTTCGGCTTATGTAATTGTTTATAAATAAAAATTTATTCATCCCTCTCCCTAGCGTTATGGGGGTTTAAAGCTTGTCGGTTTATTTAATTGTTTATAAAAAAAAATTAATTTATCGCTCTTCCCAGCGTTATGGGGGTTTAGAGCTTTTCGGCTTATGTAATTGTTTATAAATAATAATTAATTTATCGCTGTCCCCAGCGTTATGGGGGTTTAGAGCTTGTCAGCTTATGTAATTGTTTATGAAAAATAATTTTTTTATCGCTCTCCCCAGCGTTACGGGAGTTTAGAGCTTTCTGGTTTATTTAATTGTTTATAAAAAATAATTTATTTATCGCTCTCCTCAGCGTTATGGGGGTTGAGAGCTTGTCAGCTTATGTAATTGTTTATAAAAAATAATTCATTTATCGCTCTCCCCAGCGTTATGGGGGTATTTAGCTTTTCGAATTATTTAATTGTTTATGAAAAAGATTTATGTATCGCTCTCCCCATTGTTATGGGGGTTTAGAGCTTTTCGGTTTATTGAATTGATTATAAAAAAAAATTAATTGATTGTTCGGTTTATTTAATTGTTTATAAATAAATATTTATTTACCCCTCTCACTAGCGTTATGGGGGTTTAGAGCTTGTTTATGAAAAAAAAATTATTTATCGCTCTCCCCAGCGTTATGGGGGCTTAGACCTTTCCGGTTTATTTAATTAATTATAAAAATTTATTTACATATCGCTCTCCCCTGCGTTATGGGGGCTTCGAGCTTGTCGGATTATTTAATTGTTTGTGAAAAAAAAAATTTATTCATCGCTCTTCCCAGCGTTATGGGGATTTAAAGCTTACGGGTTTATTTAATTGATCATAAAAAATAGTTTATTTATCGCTCTCCCCAGCGTTATTTGGGTTTGGAGCTTGTCGGTTTATTTAATTGTTAATAAATGATAATTTATTTATCGCTCTACCCAGCGTTATGGGGTTTTAGAGCTCCTCGGTTTATTTAATTATTTATAAAAAAAAATTAATTTATCGCTCTCCCCAGCGTTTTGGGGGCCTATAGCTGCGCTGATTATTTAATTGTTTATAAAAAATAATATATTTATCGCTCTTCCCAGCGTTATGGGGGCTAAGAGCTTGTCGGTTTATTTGATTGTTTAAAAAAAAAAATTTATGTATCGCTCTCCCCAGCGTTATAGGGGCTTAGAGTTTACGCGGTTTATGTAATTGTTTATGAAAAATTATTTACTTATCGCTCTCCCCAGCGTTATGGTGGTCTAGAGCTTGTCGGCTTATGTTATTATTTATAAATAATAGTTTATTTATCGCTCTCCCCAGCGTTATGGGGGTATATAACTGTTCGGTTTATTTAATTGTTAATAAAAAAAAATTTATTCATCCCTTTCCCTAGCGTTATGGGGGTTTAAAGCTTGTCGGTTTATTTAATTGTTTATAAAAAAAAATTAATTTATCGCTCTCCCCAGCGTTATGGGGGTTTAGAGCTTGTCGGCTTATGTAATTGTTTATAAATAATAATTCATTTATCGCCCTCCCCAGCGTTATGGGGGTATTTAGCTTTTCGAATTATTTAATTGTTTATAAAAAAGATTTATCTATCGCTCTCCCCATTGTTATGGGGGTTTAGAGCTTTTCGGTTTATTGAATTGATTATAAAAAAAAATTAATTGATTGTTCTCATCAGCGTTATTTGGGTTAAGAGCTTGTCAGTTTATTTAATTGTTTATAAAAAAAATTTATTTATCGCTCTCCCCAGCGTTATGGGGGCTAAGAGCTTGTCGTTTTATTTAATTGTTTATAAAAAAAAATTTATTTATCGCTCTCCCCAGCGTTATGGGGGTTGAGAGCTTGTCGGCGTATGGAATTGTTTATGAAAAAAAAGTTATCTATCGCTCTCCTCAGCGTTATGGGGGTTGAGAGCTTGTCAGCTTATGTAATTGTTTATAAAAAATAATTCATTTATCGCTCTCCCCAGCGTTATGGGGGTATTTAGCTTTTCGAATTATTTAATTGTTTATAAAAAAGATTTATCTATCGCTCTCCCCATTGTTATGGGGGTTTAGAGCTTTTCGGTTTATTGAATTGATTATAAAAAAAAATTAATTGATTGTTCTCATCAGCGTTATTTGGGTTAAGAGCTTGTCAGTTTATTTAATTGTTTATAAAAAAAAATTATTTATCGCTCTCCCCAGCGTTTTGAAGGCTTATAGCTGCGCTGATTATTTAATTGTTCATAAAAAAAAATATATTTATCGCTCTTCCCAGCGTTATGGCGGTTTAGAGATTGTCGGCTTATGTTATTATTTATAAATAATAGTTTATTTATCGCTCTCCCCAGCGTTATGGGGGCTTATAGCTGTTCGGTTTATTTAATTGTTTATAAATAAAAATTTATTTATCCCTCTCCCTAGCGTTATGGGGGTTTAAAGCTTGTCGGTTTATTTAATTGTTTATAAAAAAAAATTTATTTATCGCTCTCCCCAGCGTTATGGGAGTTTAGAGCTTGTCGGCTTATGTAATTGTTTATAAATAATAATTAATTTATCGCTCTCCCTAGCGTTATGGGGGTTTAAGGCTTGTCGGTTTATTTAATTGTTTATAAAAATTTATTTACTTATCGCTCTCCCCAGCGTTATGAGGGTTTATAGCTTGTCGGTTTATTTAATTGTTAATAAAAAATATTTATTTATCGCTCTCCCCAGCGTTTTGGGGGCTTAAAGCTGCGCTGATTATTTAATTGTTTATAAAAAATAATATATTTATCGTTCTCCCTAGAGTTATGGGGGTTTAGAGCTTGTCGTTTTATTTAATTGTTTGAAAAAAAAATATTGTTTATCGATCTCCCCAGCGTTATGGGTGCTTAGAGCTTACCGGTTTATTTAATTGTTTATAAAAATTTATTAACTTATCGGTCTCCCCAGCGTTATGGGGGTTAAGAGCTTGTCGGCTTATGTAATTGTTTATATATAATAATTTATTTATAGCTCTCTCCAGCGTTATGGGGTGTATAGCTTTTCGGTTTATTGAATTGTTTATTAAAAAAAATTTATCCATCGCTCTCCCCAGCGTTATGGGGGTTAAGAGCTTGTCGGCTTATGTAATTGTTTATATATAATAATTTATTTATAGCTCTCTCCAGCGTTATGGGGTGTATAGCTTTTCGGTTTATTGAATTGTTTATTAAAAAAAATTTATCCATCGCTCTCCCCAGCGTTATGGCGGTTTAGAGATTGTCGGCTTATGTTATTATTTATAAATAATAGTTTATTTATCGCTCTCCCCAGCGTTATGGGGGCTTATAGCTGTTCGGTTTATTTAATTGTTTATAAATAAAAATTTATTTATCCCTCTCCCTAGCGTTATGGGGGTTTAAAGCTTGTCGGTTTATTTAATTGTTTATAAAAAAAAATTTATTTATCGCTCTCCCCAGCGTTATGGGAGTTTAGAGCTTGTCGGCTTATGTAATTGTTTATAAATAATAATTAATTTATCGCTCTCCCTAGCGTTATGGGGGTTTAAGGCTTGTCGGTTTATTTAATTGTTTATAAAAATTTATTTACTTATCGCTCTCCCCAGCGTTATGAGGGTTTATAGCTTGTCGGTTTATTTAATTGTTAATAAAAAATATTTATTTATCGCTCTCCCCAGCGTTTTGGGGGCTTAAAGCTGCGCTGATTATTTAATTGTTTATAAAAAATAATATATTTATCGTTCTCCCTAGAGTTATGGGGGTTTAGAGCTTGTCGTTTTATTTAATTGTTTGAAAAAAAAAAATTGTTTATCGATCTCCCCAGCGTTATGGGTGCTTAGAGCTTACCGGTTTATTTAATTGTTTATAAAAATTTATTAACTTATCGGTCTCCCCAGCGTTATGGGGGTTAAGAGCTTGTCGGCTTATGTAATTGTTTATATATAATAATTTATTTATAGCTCTCTCCAGCGTTATGGGGTGTATAGCTTTTCGGTTTATTGAATTGTTTATTAAAAAAAATTTATCCATCGCTCTCCCCAGCGTTATGGGGGTTTGGAGCTTGTCGGCTTATGTAATTTATTATAAAACATAATTCATTTATCGCTCTCTCCAGCATATTGGGTCTTAGAGCTTACCGGTTTATTTAATTGTTTATAAAAAAAATTTATTTATCGCTCTCCTCAGCGTTATGGGGGCTAAGAGCTTGTCGTTTTATTTAATTGTTTAAAAAAAAAAATTTATTTATCGCTCTCCCCAGCGTTATGGGGGTTGAGAGCTTGTCGGCTTATTTAATTGTTTTTAAATAATAATTTATTTATAGCTTTCCCCAGCGTTATGGGGGTATATAGCTTTTCGGTTTATTTAATTGTTTATAAAAAAAATTTATCTATCGCTCTCCCCAGCGTTATGGGGGTTCAGAGATTGTCAGCTTATGTAATTGTTTATGAAAAAAAAGTTATCTATCGCTCTCCCCAGCGTTATGGGGGTTGAGAGCTTGTCAGCTTATGTAATTGTTTATAAAAAATAATTCACTTATCGCTCTCCCCAGCGTTTTGGGGGTATTTAGCTTTTCGAATTATTTAATTGTTTATAAAAAAGATTTATCTATCGCTCTCTCCATTGTTATGAGGGTTTAGAGCTTTTCGGTTTATTGAATTGATTATAAAAAAAAATTAATTTATTGTTCTCCCCAGCGTTATTTGGGTTAAGAGCTTGTCAGTTTATTTAATTGTTTATAAAAAAAAATTATTTATCGCTCTCCCCAGCGTTTTGGGGGCCTATAGCTGCGCTGATTATTTAATTGTTCATAAAAAAAAATATATTTATCGCTCTTCCCAGCGTTATGGCGGTTTAGAGATTGTCGGCTTATATTATTATTTATAAATAATAGTTTATTTATCGCTCTCCCCAGCGTTATGGGGGCTTATAGCTGTTCGGTTTATTTAATTGTTTATAAATAAAAATTTATTTATCCCTCTCCCTAGCGTTATGGGGGTTTAAAGCTTGTCGGTTTATTTAATTGTTTATAAAAAAAAATTTATTTATCGCTCTCCCCAGCGTTATGGGAGTTTAGAGCTTGTCGGCTTATGTAATTGTTTATAAATAATAATTAATTTATCGCTCTCCCTAGCGTTATGGGGGTTTAAGGCTTGTCGGTTTATTTAATTGTGTATAAAAATTTATTTACTTATCGCTCTCCCCAGCGTTATGGGGGTTTAGAGCTTGTCGGCTAATGTAATTGTTTATGAAAAATAATTTATTTATCGCTCTCCCCAGCGTTATTAGGGTTTATAGCTTGTCGGTTCATTTAATTGTTAATAAAAAAAATTTATTTATCGCTCTCCCCAGCGTTTTGGGGGCTTAAAGCTGCGCTGATTATTTAATTGTTTATGAAAAATAATATATTTATCGTTCTCCTCAGAGTTATGGGGGTTTAGAGCTTGTCGTTTTATTTAATTGTTTGAAAAAAAAAATTTATTTATCGATCTCCCCAGCGTTATGGGTGCTTAGAGCTTACCGGTTTATTTAATTGTTTATAAAAATTTATTAACTTATCGGTCTCCCCAGCGTTATGGGGGTTAAGAGCTTGTCGGCTTATGTAATTGTTTATATATAATAATTTATTTATAGCTCTCTCCAGCGTTATGGGGGGATATAGCTTTTCGATTTATTTAATTGTTTATAAAAAAAATTTATCCATCGCTCTCCCCAGCGTTATGGGTGTTTAGAGCTGCGCTGATTATTCAATTTTTTATAAATAATATTTTATTTATCGCTCTCCCTAGCGTTATGGGGGTTTAGAGCTTCTCGGTTTATTTAATTATTTATAAAAATTAATTTATTTATCGCTCTCCCTAGCGATATGGGGGTTTAAAGCTTGTCGGTTTATATAATTGTTTATAAAAAAAAATTTATTCAACGCTCTCTCCAGTGTTTTGGGGGTTTATAGCTGCGCTGATTATTTAATTGTTTATAAAAAATAGTTTATTTATCGCTCTCCCAAGCGTTATTTGGGTTTGGAGCTTGTTGGTTTATTTAATTGTTGATAAATGATAATTTATTTATCGCTCTCCCCAGCGTTATGGGGGCTTAGAGCTTTCCGGTTTATTTAATTGTTTATAAAAAAATTATATTCATCGCTCTCCTCAGCGTTATGGGGGTTTAAAACTTATCGATTTATGTAATTGTTTATAAAAAATTATTTATTTATCGCTCTCCCCAGTGTTTTGGGGGCTTATAGCTGCACTGATTATTTAATTGTTTATAAAAAATAGTTTATTTATCGCTCTCCCCAGCGTTATTTGGGTTTGGAGCTTGTTGGTTTATTTAATTGTTGATAAATAATAATTTATTTATAGCTCTTCCCAGCGTTATGGGGGTTTATTGCTTGTCAGTTTATTGAAAAGTTTAAAAATAATAATTTATTTATAGCTCTTCCCAGCGTTATGGGGGTTTATTGCTTGTCAGTTTATTGAAAAGTAAAAAAAAAAAAATTTACTTATCGCTCTCCCCAGCGTTATGGGGGTTCAGAGATTGTCAGCTTATGTAATTGTTTATGAAAAAAAAGTTATCTATCGCTCTCCCCAGCGTTATGGGGGTTGAGAGCTTGTCAGCTTATGTAATTGTTTATAAAAAATAATTCACTTATCGCTCTCCCCAGCGTTTTGGGGGTATTTAGCTTTTCGAATTATTTAATTGTTTATAAAAAAGATTTATCTATCGCTCTCTCCATTGTTATGAGGGTTTAGAGCTTTTCGGTTTATTGAATTGATTATAAAAAAAAATTAATTGATTGTTCTCATCAGCGTTATTTGGGTTAAGAGCTTGTCAGTTTATTTAATTGTTTATAAAAAAAAATTATTTATCGCTCTCCCCAGCGTTTTGAAGGCTTATAGCTGCGCTGATTATTTAATTGTTCATAAAAAAAAATATATTTATCGCTCTTCCCAGCGTTATGGCGGTTTAGAGATTGTCGGCTTATGTTATTATTTATAAATAATAGTTTATTTATCGCTCTCCCCAGCGTTATGGGGGCTTATAGCTGTTCGGTTTATTTAATTGTTTATAAATAAAAATTTATTTATCCCTCTCCCTAGCGTTATGGGGGTTTAAAGCTTGTCGGTTTATTTAATTGTTTATAAAAAAAATTTATTTATCGCTCTCCCCAGCGTTATGGGAGTTTAGAGCTTGTCGGCTTATGTAATTGTTTATAAATAATAATTAATTTATCGCTCTCCCTAGCGTTATGGGGGTTTAAGGCTTGTCGGTTTATTTAATTGTTTATAAAAATTTATTTACTTATCGCTCTCCCCAGCGTTATGAGGGTTTATAGCTTGTCGGTTTATTTAATTGTTAATAAAAAATATTTATTTATCGCTCTCCCCAGCGTTTTGGGGGCTTAAAGCTGCGCTGATTATTTAATTGTTTATAAAAAATAATATATTTATCGTTCTCCCTATAGTTATGGGGGTTTAGAGCTTGTCGTTTTATTTAATTTTTTGAAAAAAAAATATTATTTATCGATCTCCCCAGCGTTATGGGTGCTTAGAGCTTACCGGTTTATTTAATTGTTTATAAAAATTTATTAACTTATCGGTCTCCCCAGCGTTATGGGGGTTAAGAGCTTGTCGGCTTATGTAATTGTTTATATATAATAATTTATTTATAGCTCTCTCCAGCGTTATGGGGTGTATAGCTTTTCGGTTTATTGAATTGTTTATTAAAAAAAATTTATCCATCGCTCTCCCCAGCGTTATGGGGGTTTGGAGCTTGTCGGCTTATGTAATTTATTATAAAACATAATTCATTTATCGCTCTCCCCAGCATATTGGGTCTTAGAGCTTACCGGTTTATTTAATTGTTTATAAAAAAAATTTATTTATCGCTCTCCTCAGCGTTATGGGGGCTAAGAGCTTGTCGTTTTATTTAATTGTTTAAAAAAAAAAATTTATTTATCGCTCTCCCCAGCGTTATGGGGGTTGAGAGCTTGTCGGCTTATTTAATTGTTTTTAAATAATAATTTATTTATAGCTTTTCCCAGCGTTATGGGGGTATATAGCTTTTCGGTTTATTTAATTGTTTATAAAAAAAATTTATCTATCGCTCTCCCCATTGTTATGGGGGTTTAGAGCTTGTCGGTTTATTTAGTTGTTTATAAAAATTTATTTACTTATCGCTCTCCCCAGCGTTATGGGGGTTCAGAGATTGTCAGCTTATGTAATTGTTTATGAAAAAAAAGTTATCTATCGCTCTCCCCAGCGTTATGGGGGTTGAGAGCTTGTCAGCTTATGTAATTGTTTATAAAAAATAATTCACTTATCGCTCTCCCCAGCGTTTTGGGGGTATTTAGCTTTTCGAATTATTTAATTGTTTATAAAAAAGATTTATCTATCGCTCTCTCCATTGTTATGAGGGTTTAGAGCTTTTCGGTTTATTGAATTGATTATAAAAAAAAATTAATTTATTGTTCTCCCCAGCGTTATTTGGGTTAAGAGCTTGTCAGTTTATTAAATTGTTTATAAAAAAAAATTATTTATCGCTCTCCCCAGCGTTTTGGGGGCTTATAGCTGCGCTGATTATTTAATTGTTCATAAAAAAAAATATATTTATCGCTCTTCCCAGCGTTATGGCGGTTTAGAGATTGTCGGCTTATATTATTATTTATAAATAATAGTTTATTTATCGCTCTCCCCAGCGTTATGGGGGCTTATAGCTGTTCGGTTTATTTAATTGTTTATAAATAAAAATTTATTTATCCCTCTCCCTAGCGTTATGGGGGTTTAAAGCTTGTCGGTTTATTTAATTGTTTATAAAAAAAAATTTATTTATCGCTCTCCCCAGCGTTATGGGAGTTTAGAGCTTGTCGGCTTATGTAATTGTTTATAAATAATAATTAATTTATCGCTCTCCCTAGCGTTATGGGGGTTTAAGGCTTGTCGGTTTATTTAATTGTGTATAAAAATTTATTTACTTATCGCTCTCCCCAGCGTTATGGGGGTTTAGAGCTTGTCGGCTAATGTAATTGTTTATGAAAAATAATTTATTTATCGCTCTCCCCAGCGTTATTAGGGTTTATAGCTTGTCGGTTCATTTAATTGTTAATAAAAAAAATTTATTTATCGCTCTCCCCAGCGTTTTGGGGGCTTAAAGCTGCGCTGATTATTTAATTGTTTATAAAAAATAATATATTTATCGTTCTCCTCAGAGTTATGGGGGTTTAGAGCTTGTCGTTTTATTTAATTGTTTGAAAAAAAAAATTTATTTATCGATCTCCCCAGCGTTATGGGTGCTTAGAGCTTACCGGTTTATTTAATTGTTTATAAAAATTTATTAACTTATCGGTCTCCCCAGCGTTATGGGGGTTAAGAGCTTGTCGGCTTATGTAATTGTTTATATATAATAATTTATTTATAGCTCTCTCCAGCGTTATGGGGGGATATAGCTTTTCGATTTATTTAATTGTTTATAAAAAAAATTTATCCATCGCTCTCCCCAGCGTTATGGGTGTTTAGAGCTGCGCTGATTATTCAATTTTTTATAAATAATATTTTATTTATCGCTCTCCCTAGCGTTATGGGGGTTTAGAGCTTCTCGGTTTATTTAATTATTTATAAAAATTAATTTATTTATCGCTCTCCCTAGCGATATGGGGGTTTAAAGCTTGTCGGTTTATATAATTGTTTATAAAAAAAAATTTATTCAACGCTCTCTCCAGTGTTTTGGGGGTTTATAGCTGCGCTGATTATTTAATTGTTTATAAAAAATAGTTTATTTATCGCTCTCCCAAGCGTTATTTGGGTTTGGAGCTTGTTGGTTTATTTAATTGTTGATAAATGATAATTTATTTATCGCTCTCCCCAGCGTTATGGGGGCTTAGAGCTTTCCGGTTTATTTAATTGTTTATAAAAAAATTATATTCATCGCTCTCCTCAGCGTTATGGGGGTTTAAAACTTATCGATTTATGTAATTGTTTATAAAAAATTATTTATTTATCGCTCTCCCCAGTGTTTTGGGGGCTTATAGCTGCACTGATTATTTAATTGTTTATAAAAAATAGTTTATTTATCGCTCTCCCCAGCGTTATTTGGGTTTGGAGCTTGTTGGTTTATTTAATTGTTGATAAATAATAATTTATTTATAGCTCTTCCCAGCGTTATGGGGGTTTATTGCTTGTCAGTTTATTGAAAAGTTTAAAAATAATAATTTATTTATAGCTCTTCCCAGCGTTATGGGGGTTTATTGCTTGTCAGTTTATTGAAAAGTAAAAAAAAAAAAATTTACTTATCGCTCTCCCCAGCGTTATGGGGGTTCAGAGATTGTCAGCTTATGTAATTGTTTATGAAAAAAAAGTTATCTATCGCTCTCCCCAGCGTTATGGGGGTTGAGAGCTTGTCAGCTTATGTAATTGTTTATAAAAAATAATTCACTTATCGCTCTCCCCAGCGTTTTGGGGGTATTTAGCTTTTCGAATTATTTAATTGTTTATAAAAAAGATTTATCTATCGCTCTCTCCATTGTTATGAGGGTTTAGAGCTTTTCGGTTTATTGAATTGATTATAAAAAAAAATTAATTTATTGTTCTCCCCAGCGTTATTTGGGTTAAGAGCTTGTCAGTTTATTTAATTGTTTATAAAAAAAAATTATTTATCGCTCTCCCCAGCGTTTTGGGGGCTTATAGCTGCGCTGATTATTTAATTGTTCATAAAAAAAAATATATTTATCGCTCTTCCCAGCGTTATGGCGGTTTAGAGATTGTCGGCTTATATTATTATTTATAAATAATAGTTTATTTATCGCTCTCCCCAGCGTTATGGGGGCTTATAGCTGTTCGGTTTATTTAATTGTTTATAAATAAAAATTTATTTATCCCTCTCCCTAGCGTTATGGGGGTTTAAAGCTTGTCGGTTTATTTAATTGTTTATAAAAAAAAATTTATTTATCGCTCTCCCCAGCGTTATGGGAGTTTAGAGCTTGTCGGCTTATGTAATTGTTTATAAATAATAATTAATTTATCGCTCTCCCTAGCGTTATGGGGGTTTAAGGCTTGTCGGTTTATTTAATTGTGTATAAAAATTTATTTACTTATCGCTCTCCCCAGCGTTATGGGGGTTTAGAGCTTGTCGGCTAATGTAATTGTTTATGAAAAATAATTTATTTATCGCTCTCCCCAGCGTTATTAGGGTTTATAGCTTGTCGGTTCATTTAATTGTTAATAAAAAAAATTTATTCATCGCTCTCCCCAGCGTTTTGGGGGCTTAAAGCTGCGCTGATTATTTAATTGTTTATAAAAAATAATATATTTATCGTTCTCCTCAGAGTTATGGGGGTTTAGAGCTTGTCGTTTTATTTAATTGTTTGAAAAAAAAAATTTATTTATCGATCTCCCCAGCGTTATGGGTGCTTAGAGCTTACCGGTTTATTTAATTGTTTATAAAAATTTATTAACTTATCGGTCTCCCCAGCGTTATGGGGGTTAAGAGCTTGTCGGCTTATGTAATTGTTTATATATAATAATTTATTTATATCTCTCTCCAGCGTTATGGGGGGATATAGCTTTTCGATTTATTTAATTGTTTATAAAAAAAATTTATCCATCGCTCTCCCCAGCGTTATGGGTGTTTAGAGCTGCGCTGATTATTCAATTTTTTATAAATAATATTTTATTTATCGCTCTCCCTAGCGTTATGGGGGTTTAGAGCTTCTCGGTTTATTTAATTATTTATAAAAATTAATTTATTTATCGCTCTCCCTAGCGATATGGGGGTTTAAAGCTTGTCGGTTTATATAATTGTTTATAAAAAAAAATTTATTCAACGCTCTCTCCAGTGTTTTGGGGGTTTATAGCTGCGCTGATTATTTAATTGTTTATAAAAAATAGTTTATTTATCGCTCTCCCAAGCGTTATTTGGGTTTGGAGCTTGTTGGTTTATTTAATTGTTGATAAATGATAATTTATTTATCGCTCTCCCCAGCGTTATGGGGGCTTAGAGCTTTCCGGTTTATTTAATTGTTTATAAAAAAATTATATTCATCGCTCTCCTCAGCGTTATGGGGGTTTAAAACTTATCGATTTATGTAATTGTTTATAAAAAATTATTTATTTATCGCTCTCCCCAGTGTTTTGGGGGCTTATAGCTGCACTGATTATTTAATTGTTTATAAAAAATAGTTTATTTATCGCTCTCCCCAGCGTTATTTGGGTTTGGAGCTTGTTGGTTTATTTAATTGTTGATAAATAATAATTTATTTATAGCTCTTCCCAGCGTTATG
Organism: Encarsia formosa; assembly: GCA_038277355.1. Taxonomy (NCBI): domain Eukaryota; kingdom Metazoa; phylum Arthropoda; class Insecta; order Hymenoptera; family Aphelinidae; genus Encarsia; species Encarsia formosa. The sequence continues at coordinate 45,553,150 of CM076186.1, read as the reverse complement.
GGGGTTTATTGCTTGTCAGTTTATTGAAAAGTTTAAAAATAATAATTTATTTATAGCTCTTCCCAGCGTTATGGGGGTTTATTGCTTGTCAGTTTATTGAAAAGTAAAAAAAAAAAAATTTATTTATCGCTCTCCCCAGCATTATGGGTGCTTAGAGCTTGTCGGTTTTTTAATAGGTTATAAAAAAAAAATATTTTTCGCTCTCCCCAGCGTTTTGGGGGTTAATAGCTGCGCTGATTATTCAATTTTTTATAAATAATATTTTATTTATCGCTCTCCTTAGCGTTATGGGGGTTTAGAAATTCTCGGTTTATTTAATTATTTATAAAAATTAATTTATTTATCGCTCTCCCTAGCGTTATGGGGGCTTAGAGCTTGTCAGTTTATATAATTGTTTATAAAAAAAAATTTATTCAACGCCCTCCCCAGTGTTTTGGGGGTTTATAGCTGCGCTGATTATTTAATTGTTTATAAAAAATAGTTTATTTATCGCTCTCCCCAGCGTTATTTGGGTTTGGAGCTTGTTGGTTTATTTAATTGTTGATAAATAATAATTTATTTATAGCTCTTCCCAGCGTTATGGGGGTTTATTGCTTGTCAGTTTATTGAAAAGTAAAAAAAAAAAAATTTACTTATCGCTCTCCCCAGCGTTATGGGGGTTCAGAGATTGTCAGCTTATGTAATTGTTTATGAAAAAAAAGTTATCTATCGCTCTCCCCAGCGTTATGGGGGTTGAGAGCTTGTCAGCTTATGTAATTGTTTATAAAAAATAATTCACTTATCGCTCTCCCCAGCGTTTTGGGGGTATTTAGCTTTTCGAATTATTTAATTGTTTATAAAAAAGATTTATCTATCGCTCTCTCCATTGTTATGAGGGTTTAGAGCTTTTCGGTTTATTGAATTGATTATAAAAAAAAATTAATTTATTGTTCTCCCCAGCGTTATTTGGGTTAAGAGCTTGTCAGTTTATTTAATTGTTTATAAAAAAAAATTATTTATCGCTCTCCTCAGCGTTTTGGGGGCTTATAGCTGCGCTGATTATTTAATTGTTCATAAAAAAAAATATATTTATCGCTCTTCCCAGCGTTATGGCGGTTTAGAGATTGTCGGCTTATATTATTATTTATAAATAATAGTTTATTTATCGCTCTCCCCAGCGTTATGGGGGCTTATAGCTGTTCGGTTTATTTAATTGTTTATAAATAAAAATTTATTTATCCCTCTCCCTAGCGTTATGGGGGTTTAAAGCTTGTCGGTTTATTTAATTGTTTATAAAAAAAAATTTATTTATCGCTCTCCCCAGCGTTATGGGAGTTTAGAGCTTGTCGGCTTATGTAATTGTTTATAAATAATAATTAATTTATCGCTCTCCCTAGCGTTATGGGGGTTTAAGGCTTGTCGGTTTATTTAATTGTGTATAAAAATTTATTTACTTATCGCTCTCCCCAGCGTTATGGGGGTTTAGAGCTTGTCGGCTAATGTAATTGTTTATGAAAAATAATTTATTTATCGCTCTCCCCAGCGTTATTAGGGTTTATAGCTTGTCGGTTCATTTAATTGTTAATAAAAAAAATTTATTTATCGCTCTCCCCAGCGTTTTGGGGGCTTAAAGCTGCGCTGATTATTTAATTGTTTATAAAAAATAATATATTTATCGTTCTCCTCAGAGTTATGGGGGTTTAGAGCTTGTCGTTTTATTTAATTGTTTGAAAAAAAAAATTTATTTATCGATCTCCCCAGCGTTATGGGTGCTTAGAGCTTACCGGTTTATTTAATTGTTTATAAAAATTTATTAACTTATCGGTCTCCCCAGCGTTATGGGGGTTAAGAGCTTGTCGGCTTATGTAATTGTTTATATATAATAATTTATTTATAGCTCTCTCCAGCGTTATGGGGGGATATAGCTTTTCGATTTATTTAATTGTTTATAAAAAAAATTTATCCATCGCTCTCCCCAGCGTTATGGGTGTTTAGAGCTGCGCTGATTATTCAATTTTTTATAAATAATATTTTATTTATCGCTCTCCCTAGCGTTATGGGGGTTTAGAGCTTCTCGGTTTATTTAATTATTTATAAAAATTAATTTATTTATCGCTCTCCCTAGCGATATGGGGGTTTAAAGCTTGTCGGTTTATATAATTGTTTATAAAAAAAAATTTATTCAACGCTCTCTCCAGTGATTTGGGGGTTTATAGCTGCGCTGATTATTTAATTGTTTATAAAAAATAGTTTATTTATCGCTCTCCCAAGCGTTATTTGGGTTTGGAGCTTGTTGGTTTATTTAATTGTTGATAAATGATAATTTATTTATCGCTCTCCCCAGCGTTATGGGGGCTTAGAGCTTTCCGGTTTATTTAATTGTTTATAAAAAAATTATATTCATCGCTCTCCTCAGCGTTATGGGGGTTTAAAACTTATCGATTTATGTAATTGTTTATAAAAAATTATTTATTTATCGCTCTCCCCAGTGTTTTGGGGGCTTATAGCTGCACTGATTATTTAATTGTTTATAAAAAATAGTTTATTTATCGCTCTCCCCAGCGTTATTTGGGTTTGGAGCTTGTTGGTTTATTTAATTGTTGATAAATAATAATTTATTTATAGCTCTTCCCAGCGTTATGGGGGTTTATTGCTTGTCAGTTTATTGAAAAGTTTAAAAATAATTATTTATTTATAGCTCTTCCCAGCGTTATGGGGGTTTATTGCTTGTCAGTTTATTGAAAAGTAAAAAAAAAAAAATTTATTTATCGCTCTCCCCAGCATTATGGGTGCTTAGAGCTTGTCGGTTTTTTAATAGGTTATAAAAAAAAAATATTTTTCGCTCTCCCCAGCGTTTTGGGGGTTAATAGCTGCGCTGATTATTCAATTTTTTATAAATAATATTTTATTTATCGCTCTCCTTAGCGTTATGGGGGTTTAGAAATTCTCGGTTTATTTAATTATTTATAAAAATTAATTTATTTATCGCTCTCCCTAGCGTTATGGGGGCTTAGAGCTTGTCAGTTTATATAATTGTTTATAAAAAAAAATTTATTCAACGCCCTCCCCAGTGTTTTGGGGGTTTATAGCTGCGCTGATTATTTAATTGTTTATAAAAAATAGTTTATTTATCGCTCTCCCCAGCGTTATTTGGGTTTGGAGCTTGTTGGTTTATTTAATTGTTGATAAATAATAATTTATTTATAGCTCTCTCCAGCGTTATGGGGGTTTAGAGCTTGTCGGCTTACGTAATTGTTTATATAACATAATTCATTTATCGCTCTTCCCAGCGTTATGGGGGTTTATTGCTTGTCAGTTTATTGAAAAGTTTAAAAAATAAAATTTATTTATCGCTCTCCCCAGCATTATGGGTGCTTAGAGCTTACCGGTTTATTTAATTGTTTATAAAAATTATTTTCTTATCGCTCTCCCCAGCGTTATGGGGGTTTAGAGCTTTTCGATTTATTTAATTGTTTATAAAAAAAATTTATCCATCGCTCTCCCCAGCGTGATGGGGGTTTAGAGCTTGTCGGCTTATGTCATTGTATATAAATAATAATTTATTTATCGCTCTCCCCAGCGTTATGAGGTTAGATGGCTTTTCGATATATTTTATTGTTTATAAAAAAAATTTATCTATCGCTCTCCCCAGTGTTATGGGGGTTTACAGCTTGTCGGCTTATGTTAATGTTGAAAAAAAAAAACAATTTATTTATTGCTCTTCCCTGCGTTATGGGGGTTTATTGCTTGTCGGTTATTTTAATAGTTTATAAAAAAAAAATATTTTTCGCTCTCCCCAGCGTTTTGGGGGTTAATAGCTGCGCTGATTATTTAATTTTTTATAAATAATATTTTATTTATCGCTCTCCCCAGCGTTATGGGTGGATATAGCTTTTCGATTTATTTAATTGTTTATAAAAAAAATTTATCCATCGCTCTCCCCAGCGTTATGGGGGTTTAGAGCTTGTCGGTTTTTTTAATAGTTTATAAAAAAAAAATATTTTTCGCTCTCCCCAGCGTTTTGGGGGTTAATAGCTGCGCTGATTATTCAATTTTTTATAAATAATATTTTATTTATCGCTCTCCCTAGCGTTATGGGGGTTTAGAGCTTCTCGGTTTATTTAATTATTTATAAAAATTAATTTATTTATCGCTCTCCCTAGCGTTATGGGGGTTTAAAGCTTGTCGGTTTATATAATTGTTTATAAAAAAAAATTTATTCAACGCTCTCCCCAGTGTTTTGGGGGTTTATAGCTGCGCTGATTATTTAATTGTTTATAAAAAATAGTTTATTTATCGCTCTCCCCAGCGTATTTGGGTTTGGAGCTTGTTGGTTTATTTAATTGTTGATAAATGATAATTTATTTATCGCTCTCCCCAGCGTTATGGGGGCTTAGAGCTTTCCGGTTTATTTAATTGTTTATAAAAAAATTATATTCATCGCTCTCCTCAGCGTTATGGGGGTTTAAAACTTGTCGATTTATGTAATTGTTTATAAAAAATTATTTATTTATCGCTCTCCCCAGAGTTTTGGGGGCTTATAGCTGCACTGATTATTTAATTGTTTATAAAAAATAGTTTATTTGTCGCTCTCCCCAGCGTTATTTGGGTTTGGAGCTTGTTGGTTTATTTAATTGTTGATAAATAATAATTTATTTATAGCTCTTCCCAGCGTTATGGGGGTTAATTGCTTGTCAGTTTATTGAAAAGTTTAAAAATAATAATTTATTTATAGCTCTTCCCAGCGTTATGGGGGTTTATTGCTTGTCAGTTTATTGAAAAGTAAAAAAAAAAAAATTTATTTATCGCTCTCCCCAGCATTATGGGTGCTTAGAGCTTGTCGGTTTTTTAATAGGTTATAAAAAAAAAATATTTTTCGCTCTCCCCAGCGTTTTGGGTGTTAATAGCTGCGCTGATTATTCAATTTTTTATAAATAATATTTTATTTATCGCTCTCCCTAGCGTTATGGGGGTTTAGAGCTTCTCGGTTTATTTAATTATTTATAAAAATTAATTTATTTATCGCTCTCCCTAGCGTTATGGGGGCTTAGAGCTTGTCGGTTTATATAATTGTTTATAAAAAAAAATTTATTCAACGCCCTCCCCAGTGTTTTGGGGGTTTATAGCTGCGCTGATTATTTAATTGTTTATAAAAAATAGTTTATTTATCGCTCTCCCCAGCGTTATTTGGGTTTGGAGCTTGTTGGTTTATTTAATTGTTGATAAATAATAATTTATTTATAGCTCTCTCCAGCGTTATGGGGGTTTAGAGCTTGTCGGCTTACGTAATTGTTTATATAACATAATTCATTTATCGCTCTTCCCAGCGTTATGGGGGTTTATTGCTTGTCAGTTTATTGAAAAGTTTAAGAAATAAAATTTATTTATCGCTCTCCCCAGCATTATGGGTGCTTAGAGCTTACCGGTTTATTTAATTGTTTATAAAAAAAATTTATTTATCGCTCTCCTCAGCGTTATGGGGGCTTAGAGCTTACCGGTTTATTTAATTGTTTATAAAAATTATTTTATTATCGCTCTCCCCATTGTGATGGGGGTTTAGAGCTTGTCGGCTTATGTCATTGTATATAAATAATAATTTATTTATCGCTCTCCCCAGCGTTATGAGGTTAGATGGCTTTTCGATTTATTTTATTGTTTATAAAAAAAATTTATCTATCGCTCTCCCCAGTGTTATGGGGGTTTACAGCTTGTCGGCTTATGTTAATGTTGAAAAAAAAAAACAATTTATTTATTGCTCTTCCCTGCGTTATGGGGGTTTATTGCTTGTCGGTTATTTTAATAGTTTATAAAAAAAAATATTTTTCGCTCTCCCCAGCGTTTTGGGGGTTAATAGCTGCGCTGATTATTTAATTTTTTATAAATAATATTTTATTTATCGCTCTCCCCAGCGTTATGGGGGGATATAGCTTTTCGATTTATTTAATTGTTTATAAAAAAAATTTATCCATCGCTCTCCCCAGCGTTATGGGGGTTTAGAGCTTGTCGGTTTTTTTAATAGTTTATAAAAAAAAAATATTTTTCGCTCTCCCCAGCGTTTTGGGGGTTAATAGCTGCAATGATTATTCAATTTTTTATAAATAATATTTTATTTATCGCTCTCCCTAGCGTTATGGGGGTTTAGAGCTTCTCGGTTTATTTAATTATTTATAAAAATTAATTTATTTATCGCTCTCCCTAGCGTTATGGGGGTTTAAAGCTTGTCGGTTTATATAATTGTTTATAAAAAAAAATTTATTCAACGCTCTCCCCAGTGTTTTGGGGGTTTATAGCTGCGCTGATTATTTAATTGTTTATAAAAAATAGTTTATTTATCGCTCTCCCCAGCGTTATTTGGGTTTGGAGCTTGTTGGTTTATTTAATTGTTGATAAATGATAATTTATTTATCGCTCTCCCCAGCGTTATGGGGGCTTAGAGTTTTCCGGTTTATTTAATTGTTTATAAAAAAATTATATTCATCGCTCTCCTCAGCGTTATGGGGGTTTAAAACTTGTCGGTTTATGTAATTGTTTATAAAAAATCATTTATTTATCGCTCTCCCCAGTATTTCGGGTGCTTATAGCTGCACTGATTATTTACTTGTTTATAAAAAATAGTTTATTTATCGCTCTCCCCAGCGTTATTTGGGTTTGGAGCTTGTTGGTTTATTTAATTGTTGATAAATAATAATTTATTTATAGCTCTTCCCAGCGTTATGGGGGTTTATTGCTTGTCAGTTTATTGAAAAGTTTAAAAAAAAAAATTAATTTATCACTCACCCCAGCATTATGGGTGCTTAGAGCTTTTCGGTTTATTTAATTGTTTATAAAAAAATTATATTCATCGCTCTCCTCAGCGTTATGGGGGTTCAAAACTTGTCGGTTTATGTAATTGTTTATAAAAAATTATTTATTTATCGCTCTCCCCAGTGTTTTGGGGGCTTATAGCTGCACTGATTATTTAATTGTTTATGAAAAATAGTTTATTTATCGCTCTCCCCAGCGTTATTTGGGTTTGGAGCTTGTTGGTTTATTTAATTGTTGATAAATAATAATTTATTTATAGCTCTTCCCAGCGTTATGGGGGTTTATTGCTTGTCAGTTAATTGAAAAGTTTAAAAATAATAATTTATTTATAGCTCTTCCCAGCGTTATGGGGGTTTATTGCTTGTCAGTTTATTGAAAAGTAAAAAAAAAAAAATTTATTTATCGCTCTCCCCAGCATTATAGGTGCTTAGAGCTTGTCGGTTTTTTAATAGGTTATAAAAAAAAAATATTTTTCGCTCTCCCCAGCGTTTTGGGGGTTAAAAGCTGCGCTGATTATTCAATTTTTTATAAATAATAACTTATCTATCGCTCTCCCCAGCGTTATGGGGGTTTAGAGCTTGTCAGCTTATGTAAATGTTTATAAAAAAAAATAATTTATTTATCGGTCTTCCCCGCGTTATGGGGGTTTATTGCTTGTCGGCTTATGTAATTGTTAATAAAAAAAATATATTTATCGCTCTCCCCAGCCTTTTGGGGGCTTATAGCTGCGCTGATTATTTAATTGTTTAAAAAAATAATTTATTTATCGCTCTCCCCAGCGATATGGGGGCTCAGAGCTTTCCGGTTTATTTAATTGTTTATAAAAAAATTATATTCATCGCTCTCCTCAGCGTTATGGGGGTTTATTGCTTGTCGGTTTTTTTAATAGTTTATAAAAAAAAATATTTTTCGCTCTCCCCAGCGTTTTGGGGGTTAATAGCTGCGCTGATTATTCAATTTTTTATAAATAATATTTTATTTATCGCTCTCCCTAGCGTTATGGGGGTTTAGAGCTTCTCGGTTTATTTAATTATTTATAAAAATTAATTTATTTATCGCTCTCCCCAGCGTTATTAGGGCTTAGAGCTTTCCGGTTTATTTAATTGTTTATAAAAAAATTGTATTTATAGCTCTTCCCAGCGTTATGGGGGTTTATTGCTTGTCAGTTTATTGAAAAGTTTAAAAATAATAATTTATTTATAGCTCTTCCCAGCGTTATGGGGGTTTATTGCTTGTCAGTTTATTGAAAAGTTAAAAAAAAAAAATTTATTTATCGCTCTCCCCAGCATTATGGGTGCTTAGAGCTTGTCGGTTTTTTAATAGGTTATAAAAAAAAAATATTTTTCGCTCTCCCCAGCGTTTTGGGGGTTAATAGCTGCGCTGATTATTCAATTTTTTATAAATAATATTTTATTTATCGCTCTCCCTAGCGTTATGGGGAGATATAGCTTTTCGATTTATTTAATTGTTTATAAAAAAAATTTATCCATCGCTCTCCCCAGCGTTATGGGGGTTTAGAGCTTGTCGGTTTTTTTAATAGTTTATAAAAAAAAAATATTTTTCGCTCTCCCCAGCGTTTTGGGGGTTAATAGCTGCGCTGATTATTCAATTTTTTATAAATAATATTTTATTTATCGCTCTCCCTAGCGTTATGGGGGTTTAGAGCTTCTCGGTTTATTTAATTATTTATAAAAATTAATTTATTTATCGCTCTCCCTAGCGTTATGGGGGTTTAAAGCTTGTCGGTTTATATAATTGTTTATAAAAAAAAATTTATTCAACGCTCTCCCCAGTGTTTTGGGGGTTTATAGCTGCGCTGATTATTTAATTGTTTATAAAAAATAGTTTATTTATCGCTCTTCCCAGCGTATTTGGGTTTGGAGCTTGTTGGTTTATTTAATTGTTGATAAATGATAATTTATTTATCGCTCTCCCCAGCGTTATGGGGGTTTATTGCTTGTCAGTTAATTGAAAAGTTTAAAAATAATAATTTATTTATAGCTCTTCCCAGCGTTATGGGGGTTTATTGCTTGTCAGTTTATTGAAAAGTTAAAAAAAAAAAATTTATTTATCGCTCTCCCCAGCATTATGGGTGCTTAGAGCTTGTCGGTTTTTTAATAGGTTATAAAAAAAAAATATTTTTCGCTCGCCCCAGCGTTTTGGGGGTTAATAGCTGCGCTGATTATTCAATTTATAATAAATAATAATTTATCTATCGTTCTCCCCAGCGTTATGGGGGTTTAGAGCTTGTCAGCTTATGTAAATGTTTATAAAAAAAAATAATTTATTTATCGCTCTTCCCCGCGTTATGGGGGTTTATTGCTTGTCAGCTTATGTAATTGTTAATAAAAAAAATATATTTATCGCTCTCCCCAGCCTTTTGGGGGCTTATAGCTGCGCTGATTATTTAATTGTTTATAAAAAATAATTCATTTATCGCTCTCCCCAGCGTTATGGGGGCTTAGAGCTTTCCGGTTTATTTAATTGTTTATAAAAAAAAATTTATTCATCGCTCTTCCTAGCATTATGGGGATTTAGAGCTTGTAGGTTTATTTAATTGTTCATAAAAAATACTTTATTTATCGCTCTCCCCAGCAATATTTGGTTTTGGAGCTTGTTGGTTTATTTAATTGTTAATAAATGATAATTTATTTATCGCTCTCCCCAGCGTTATGGGGGTTTAAAGCTTGTCGGTTTATTTAATTGTTTATAAAAAAAAATTTATTTATCGCTCTCCCCAGTGTTTTTGGGGCTTATAGCTGCGCTGATTATTTAATTGTTTATAAAAAATAAATTATTTATCGCTCTCCCCAGCGTTATTTGGGTTTGGAGCTTGTTGGTTTATTTAATTGTTGATAAATGATAATTTATTTATCGCTCTCCCCAGCGATATGGGGGCTTAGAGCTTTCCGGTTTATTTAATTGTTTATAAAAAAATTATATTCATCGCTCTCCTCAGCGTTATGGGGGTTTATTGCTTGTCGGTTTTTTTAATAGTTTATAAAAAAAAATATTTTTCGCTCTCCCCAGCGTTTTGGGGGTTAATAGCTGCACTGATTATTCAATTTTTTATAAATAATATTTTATTTATCGCTCTCCCTAGCGTTATGGGGGTTTAGAGCTTCTCGGTTTATTTAATTATTTATAAAAATAAATTTATTTATCGCTCTCCCTAGCGTTATGGGGGTTTAAAGCTTGTCGGTTTATGTAATTGTTTATAAAAAATTATTTATTTATCGCTCTCCCCAATGTTTTGGGGGCTTATAGCTGCACTGATTATTTAATTGTTTATAAAAAATAGTTTATTTATCGCTGTCCCCAGCGTTATTTGGGTTTGGAGCTTGTTGGTTTATTTAATTGTTGATAAATAATAATTTATTTATCGCTCTCCCCAGCATTATGGGTGCTTAGAGCTTACCGGTTTATTTAATTGTTTATAAAAAAAATTTATTTATCGCTCTCCTCAGCGTTATGGGGGCTTAGAGCTTACCGGTTTATTTAATTGTTTATAAAAATTATTTTCTTATCGCTCTCCCCAGCGTTATGGGGGTTTAGAGCTTTTCGATTTATTTAATTGTTTATAAAAAAAATTTATCCATCGCTCTCCCCAGTGTTATGAGGGTTTAGAGCTTGTCGGCTTATGTAAATGTTTATTAAAAAAAATAATTTATCTATCGCTCTCCCCAGCGTTATGGGGGTTTAGAGCTTGTCAGCTTATGTAAATGTTTATGAAAAAAAATAATTTATTTATCGCTCTTCCCCGCGTTATGGGGGTTTATTGCTTGTCGGTTTTTTTAATAGTTTATAAAAAAAATATATTTATCGCTCTCCTCACCGTTTTGTGGGTTTATAGCTGCGCTGATTATTTAATTTTTTATAAATAATATTTTATTTATCGCTCTCCCCAGCGTTATGGGGGGATATAGCTTTTCGATTTATTTAATTGTTTATAAAAAAAATTTATCCATCGCTCTCCCCAGCGTTATGAGGGTTTAGAGCTTGTCGGCTTATGTAAATGTTTATTAAAAAAAATAATTTATCTATCGCTCTCCCCAGCGTTATGGGGGTTTAGAGCTTGTCAGCTTATGTAAATGTTTATAAAAAAAAATAATTTATTTATCGCTCTTCCCCGCGTTATGGGGGTTTATTGCTTGTCGGCTTATGTAATTGTTAATAAAAAAAATATATATATCGCTCTCCCCAGCCTTTTGGGGGCTTATAGCTGCGCTGATTATTTAATTGTTTATAAAAAATAATTTATTTATCGCTCTCCCCAGCGTTAAGGGGGCTTAGAGCTTTCCGGTTTATTTAATTGTTTATAAAAAATTATTTACTCATCGCTCTCCCCAGCGTTATGGGGTCTTAGAGCTTGTCGGTTTATTTATTTGTTTAAAAAAAAAAATTTATTCATCGCTCTTCCTAGCATTATGGGGATTTAGAGCTTGTAGGTTTATTTAATTGTTCATAAAAAATACTTTATTTATCGCTCTCCCCAGCAATATTTGGTTTTGGAGCTTGTTGGTTTATTTAATTGTTAATAAATGATAATTTATTTATCGCTCTCCCCAGCGTTATGGGGGTTTAGAGCTTCTCGGTTTATTTAATTATTTATAAAAATTAATCTATTTATCGCTCTCCCTAGTGTTATGGGGGTTTAAAGCTTGTCGGTTTATTTAATTGTTTATAAAAATAAATTTATTTATCGCTCTCCCCAGTGTTTTTGGGGCTTATAGCTGCGCTGATTATTTAATTGTTTATAAAAAATAGTTTATTTATCGCTCTCCCCAGCGTTATTTGGGTTTGGAGCTTGTAGGTTTATTTAATTGTTCATAAAAAATACTTTATTTATCGCTCTCCCCAGCAATATTTGGTTTTGGAGCTTTCTGGTTTATTTAGTTGTTTATAAAAAATAATTTATTTATCGCTCTCCTCAGTGTTATGGGGGTTTAAAACTTGTCGGTTTATGTAATTGTTTATAAAAAATTATTTATTTATCGCTCTCCCCAGCGTTACTGGGACTTAGATTTCGGCTGTTTATTTATTTATTTATTTATTCATTATTTATTTGCAACGGTTTCTGTTATTCAGCTTTCAATCTTGCGTTGTAACCGTGATGGTCAATCTGTCTAAATGAAACGGGGGGCACCATGTCTGGAGAGCACCATGTATATGACACGGTTAAATTTACGATGGCGAAATTTCCAGACGGCGAAATTTCCATATTATCAAATGATACATACCCAGTGAGAGGGGTTATTTTTTTCGCCACCCGTGCCCAAATAGACTGACAAGGAGAGGTCACATCCTCCGGGTCACCGATCTTGACGAAACTTTGGGGATCGTTTTCTTATACCAAAAGATGAAGAAATCTACCAATCATCCCGTCGAATGGGCCTTTCATACCTAGTTCCTACATAGCTTATATCGTATTTTTAGCTCTTTTTGGGTTTTTTTGCAAATTTTCAAAAAATTCCTGCTCAAAGCCTATTGCACTTACAAAATTCTGCAACCCCGCATTTTTTTTGTTTTTTCATCTTCTTTTGAGAAAAAATATTTTTAAATCTAATTTTGAAGAAATAGTCCTTGTAAAATTAAGGTAATCAAAAACATTTTTTTACTGTTTTTTTGGTTTTATGAACTTAAACTGTACGTCGTCAGCCTTATCAAAATTATGTCTAAAAATATTTTTTTCTAAAAAATTCATAAAAATCAAAGAAAATGCGGGGTTGCAAAATTCTGTAAGTGCAATAGGCTTTGAGCAGGAATTTTTTGAAAATTGGCACGAATAACCACAAAAGTCGCACAAAGGTTTAAAAGTGTCAAAACAAGTTGATTTTCAAAAAATTCCTGCTCAAAGCCTATTGCACTTACAGAATTCTGCAACCTCACATTTTCTTTGTTTTTTTATGAATTTTTTAGAAAAAATATTTTTAGACATAATTTTGATAAGGCTGACGACTTACAGTTTAAGTTCATAAAACCAAAAAAACAGTAAAAAAATGCTTTTGATTACCTTAATTTTACATTGACTATTTCTTCAAAATTAGATTTGAAAATATTTTTTCTCAAAAGAAGATGAAAAAATAAAGAGAATGCGGGGTTGCAGAATTTTGTAAGTGTAATAGGCTTCGAACAAGAATTTTTTGAAAATTTGTAAAAAAACCCAAAAAGAGCTAAAAATACGATATAAGCTATGTAGGAACTAGGTATAAAAGGCCCATTAGACGGGATGATTGGTAGATTTCTTCATCTTGTGGTATAAGAAAACGATCCCCAAAGTTTCGTCAAGATCGGTGACCCGGAGAGTGTGACCTCTCCTTGTGAGAGATGGGTAAGGGTTATTTTTTTCGCCACCAGTGCTCGAGAGATCGAAACCTGTCGAGAGTTGCACCAGGGTTACTTTTTTCGCGGCCAGTGCTCAAGAGAAAATTATATCATCAGTATGGCAGGGGTTATTTTTTTCACCGCCCGTACTCGAGAGATCGAAATTATATTCTAAGAAAGGCAGGGGATATTTTTTCGCCGCCTGTGCCCGAGAGACCGAGATTCTGTCGAGAAATGGGCAGGGGTTACTTTTTTCGCTGCCTGTGCTCGGGAAACAGAAATTCTGTCGAGAGATAGGCAGAGGTTATTTTTTTCGTGGCCTGTGCTCGAGGGACCGCAGTTCTGTCAAGACAAGGGCAGGAGTCATTTTTTTCCCGGCCTGTGCTCGAGGGACCGAAATTCTGTCGAGACAAGGGCAGGAGTCATTTTTTTTGCTTCTGGTGCTTGAAAGACTCAAATTCTGTCTGCAGATAGGCAGGGGTTATTTTTCCGCGACCCATGCTTGAGAAAATTAAGTTCTGTCGAGACAAGGGCAGGGGTTGTTGTTTTCGCCGCCTGTGCTCGAGAGACCAGAATTCTGTTGAGAGATAGGCAGGGGTTATTTTATTTACCGCTTATCATTGTCGGGTTATTTTTTTCTCCACCCTTGTGTTGAGGGAACGAACATGCGTACGTTTTTCGTCGCTCATGCATGAAGGAGTTATTATTTTTGTCTTATTTGTTATCATCCACAATATCTTCAATACTTCCTTATCCACATCAACATTCCCTGAGCGGTGGAAAGAGTCTATTGTTATTGCTCTCAACAATGTTCCCTCTCCATCTTGCCTGAATGATTTCCGTCCGATCTCCTTGCTTTGTTTTTTGTCAAAAGTACTTGAGAGGCTGGTCATTGACCAGATTGCTTCTTTTGTTGAATCGCAGGGACTGATGGATGGGCACCAAGGAGGTTTTATAGCAGGGCACCGTACACAGACTGCACTTCTGAAACTTACAGACGACATCCAAGAGGGCATAGACAGGAGGCAGGTGACTGCACTGTTGTTCTTTGATTTCAGCAAAGCCTTCGACTCGGTCTCTCACGTATTGGTACTCAAGAAACTACAATCCCATGGCTTTTCGCGCAGGGTTTTGCAATGGATTGCTTCCTATCTGTCAGGCCGCTCGCAGGCAGTGAAAGCTGAGGACCGGAGTTTCACCTCTTTTCGTCCCCTCAATAAGAGTATGCCCCAGGGCTCTGTATTGGGTCCCCTGCTTTTTACTCTGTTTGTCGCTGACATTGCCCTGTGTCTCGGTCCTGGTGTTTGTCATATAAATTTTGCGGATGACCTTCAGATTTACGTGCATGGCCGAGTTGAAGACATACGTACCATTCTGGACAGACTGAGCCGAGGTGCTGAGCATGTTGTGGACTTGGCTGCCACGAATGGGCTGATTTTGAATGCTGGCAAGACTAAGGCCATGATTTTGGGTTCCACGTCTTATGTCAATGACTTTGACAGATTGGGTATTCGCACCATGCAATTTGGAGGGTGCACTGTCCCATTTGTTCCGTCTACACGTAGTCTGGGAGTGGTGCTGGATTCCAAGCTGACCTGAAAAGATCATGTTCGGTATGTCTGTGGCAGAGCTAATGCTCTCATGTACCGTCTTAACCACTTCAGACGCAGCACCACCTTTGAACTGCGGAAGCACCTCACCATTTTATACAAACCCTCATTTATACAAACCCTCCTTTTTCCTATCGTTGACTATTGCTGTCCTGTTTATCAGAATATCTCAGATGAAGAGGACCTGATGCTGCAGCGTGTGCTCAATCGTGGGATCAGATACATATTTGGGATTAGGAAGAGCGATCACGTTATTCCTTTTAGACGTGAGCTTGGCTGTTTTCGAGTGTCAGGTCGTAGAGACTACTTTGCGGCCTGTTTGCTCTATGGAATGCGGAATTCAGGAATTCCGTCTAATTTGGCAAATTTTTTTTATTGAAAAACACAGCTCGCGTCTGAAGAGAGTGGCGAGTCCGCCGGCTTTTGATACATTGATTATTCCCTCCTTCTGCATAGTCTTTGAAACGCTCCTTTCATGTATCAACTGCCTACATTTGAAATAGTTTACCCCCTCATATTCGCCAGGCATCATCATTTGCAACTTTTAAACATCTCATAAAATCACGCACCTTTACTACCGAGGGAGAAGGTTGAGTACTCTGTGCCGCAGAACAACTTGTGCTTAGACTATGTGAGAATTTGTAGTGCTACTAGTGGTCTATTTGCAATGGCTTTTTGCAGGCACAGATCAGATTAAATTTAATTAGATTACCAAAGATTATTATATCTTGATGTATACCTTTATTTTCATTATTTGATTATTATGTTTATTTTATTATTTATTATTTACTATTATTAATTTTGAATCGACTACTTGTTGATCAACTCATGTATTTTGTACAACATAATGTACAATCAATAAATTTATCAAAATCAAAAAATCAAATCACTTAGGACTTCAGAAAAGTTAGCAGGAGTGTGGTTTGACATTTGGTTACGAATAAGAGATGGTAGTCCACGAATAAACTATTCAGTAGTAACTTCTTCGAAAAGAGATTGGTTGTGCTTTTTGGTGTTGTCTTCGTCGACTCCCTCATTTTTAAGTTTTGTAGCAGCTCGTACTATAGCTGAGAGTTTATCGTGAAAATTTAAAACAGATTCGTTCTGTTTCATATAAGAGTCTGAAATAAGGTTAAGGTAATAAAATAGAGATCGTTTTTGAGAAAACGGTCCTGAAGATGTTTTCGTAGTTGGTCAAAAGTGTCAAAGATTTTTCCATCAAAACTTGTTTTAGCCTTGCCAGTCAAGCGAGAAATAACTTCTTGAAGGAAAAGTTCTTTAAGGGTTGGGACTGCGATTGTTGGGTCGAAGCTTTCTACATCTTGCAACCATGGACGTAAGGGTGTAGATTCTGTGTAGAAAGAGATCGCGGCAAGAGTGCTTTGCATCAATGCTGATGCTTGTACGTTCGCGAATGCAGTCCATGATTCGTTTAACGTCGCAGCCATGACGGGCATATTTTCTACCATACGACGGGCCTGATGAAGTTGCGCCACTTTTATTTCGTCACTATTAGAAATTATTAGCCAAAACTGTAAGAGAAAACTTCCTCAAAAGGAATTCACTTTGAATCACTATTCACACAAATCTTTCAACCAAGCAAAATGAATTAAAATTTCTGATCTTTATAAAAATAAAATAAAATTTTCTATTGTAAATTTCTGAATACTGAATTAAATTCTTCTCAAAGAATGCATAGAGAGAAATGGCTAGAAGTCCTCACAAGGGATGTCATTCTATGTCAAGTATCTTTTTAACGGGCAGTGAAAGTAGATAATTATTTATTCTTTGTTTATTAATTTTTTCCATAACTTATTTATCAATACAAAAAAAATGAAAAAAAAATTCGGTTCTAGCAAAGTTTCTTGCGCTTGATCAATATAAAATGAATCATTCTGCAAACTTTTGAAATCGAAGTTTTAATTATTTTCGGTTTACCATTGTCAATCATTTTTACAACACACTGTTTTTCAAGAAAAATTTCGATAAAATACGGCTGACAAGATTTTTCCAAATGTAATCAAAATTTTTATTTGTAACTTGGCAGAAAGTTCCATTACTTGTATATCTAGTGCAAGTATTTCTTCATTTTTAATAATATTGTTTGGTTTAAAAAAAAATAATAATATAAGAACTATCAAAATCAGATCAAAGATATTGTGTTAAAGAAGAACTAAAATAACTTAAATATTGATCTCAAACTTAAACAGTAAACAATATTATTGAAAATGAAGAGACACTTGCACTAGATATACAAGTAATAGAACTTTCTGTCAAATTTCAAATCAAAATTTTGATTACATTTGGAAAAACCTTGTCAGCCGTATTTTATCGAAATTTTGTTTGAAAAACAGTGTTTTGTAAAAATGACTGACAATGGTAAACCGAAAATAATTAAATTTTCGATTTCCAAATTTTGCAGAATGATTCATTTTATTTTGATCAAGCGCAAGAAACTTTGCTGGAACCGAATTTTTTTTTCATTTTTTTTTGTATTGATAAATAAGTTATGAAAAAAATTAATAAAGAAAGAATAAAAAATTATCGACTTTCTTAATACTCATTTTGTCAACACAAGTACCATGTCGCATTCCCTGTATTGTTTTACTTTATGAAGATAGGGAACTTAAATAGATGATAAATATTATAAATTGAGTGTAGTTTAATTTTTATGAAATAATCAAGGTTAAATATGAAATAGATGAAATGACATTGATTTTAAATTATCTAATGTTAATATATAAGTTTGAATTTAATTTTAACGCAGTTACCACAATTATAAAAGAGAATATATTTAGCTTGAGATTAAGGTCTTCCGACAAAATCAAAGATTACAATAACTAACTTACTTACTACCGGAGGCATCCGGGCGAGTTGAGGATCCGGCAAAGGTTTCTACGCTTCCACTGGTGACTAACTAATGGAAAGGATCGATCTTCCACTTTCGAAGATCCTTTCACTCCGGCTTCTCTATCTAGGTGAGCCTGTGAAAACGCTTTGTCGTCCGCATCCAGACTTTCGCCGCGTTCAGGTGTCAAAGACTAGAAGAAAGTTTGAAGTGCGGGCGCGGATGATGAAGAGCTCGGCCTCTCCCTCCTTGCCATGAAGCATGGAGGGGGACATTGATCATTCGACGCCTAATTACGCGGCCTCTCCCCTACTTTTGACGGTGTAATTTGAAGCTTAGTTTGAGGATTAAGGTAGTTCACTCATGCCAGTGGTTCTCAAACTAACCTACAAATATTTATAGCATTTTATTGCTTTCTACTAATAAAACCAGCATCTCTACATTAAAATAGTATCAAGATCTATGTATTATTTATTAAAATCAACTGTCTATCACAAAAATATATTCGAAATAAAAAAGTTAGAAAAGTTTAAGTATGGAAACTCAACTATTTTTGGCTTATTTTTCGGAGGAATTTTTATTTTTCTCAAAAATTAGCACCATATTGCCCTATTTTTTAAATTTGCAAGTTGTTTCTCATAATTCAAAGTATAACATATTGTTTTTTCAGACCTTCATGAGTATTATTCACTTTACAGTTTTCAAAAATCTTAAGTTTTTTCCGCATTTTCTCGGTAACCATGAAAAAGTACCTTGTTTGAACATCAACATCTCGAAAATTAGTACCGCTTTCTATGTTTTTTTTTTGCAGAATTTGATTTAACAAGTCATTAAGAATGTAAATCCACCAAATTTATAAAAATTTGAGACTTTTGGTTTTATGGGTGAACTACCTTAAAGAGGGTTAAAGGGTCGATACATGACATTACAATAACAATAATGAAAATATTTAGAAATTTGGAAATATTTAAATAATCCCTAAAATTTTCAAAAAGCTAGATAAATATATCAGTTTAGGTAAGGACAAGATCTCAATAAAAGACTGCCCCAATGAAATCTATAAGATTACTTGCGATAACTACGACTGTGCAGTTAATTATATGGGTCAAACTAAGGGAGCCCTCAAAGAAAGAATAGCTGAACATCACAGCAAAAACGGTGAAGAAACTATCATTTCACAACATATGCTCCAAGAAGAACACAACTTTGATTGGACACACATCAAAAGTTTAGATACAGAAAGTAATTCATATAAAAGGAGAATCTCAGAAATGGTACACATAAAACTCACAGATAACAACATAAACAAGATGGAAGATATACAGGGATTGAGTAATGTTTACAGTCCTATTATTGGGAAAATAAAAAACATTGGTCATTGAATAAAAATTATGATAAATTCTCATAAAAACTGCAATAAATTAATTTTATTTTTAAATTAAATTTTATGAAAAAAACAACTGATGAAATGTATATTATCTTATACATATTTATTATAATTGAAAAACTACTGTGATGAAATTCTATTTTTTATTCTTAACTTTTAAAACTTAAAAATTTTTTATTTTTTTGTTCAAGATTAACCGCTTCTTTTTCACCATGGAATTGGTCATCCGAGTGACTCACGCCAGAGCTGCCCGGAGCGACCAGTTTCCACCCGCACCAGTAGTGCTGCAACCGTGATGCCGCAACCACGCGTCACGACGAATTCACCCAACTTACCCGAAACTGAGAGACTCCCAGCCAAAACGGCGAGCTCTCTCTTCTCATTTGTATACAGTATGTATAATAAATAGTTAACTAAAGTTCAACATTAAACCTCAGTGTTGTGCTTTTCAACTACCCTCATTTCACTTTCCCACTATCTCGCGATAGCGGTAATTTAATCCTTATATTTAATACAGTCCACTCAGCTTAATTCCAAACATTTGGTCCTAACCGAGCCGGATAAACCACGCAACAAAAAGTGTAGTGCGAGTTTCAGTGAGTGAACCAGTGAAAAAATTAATAAAAATTTATTAATCGTCTTGCACGACAGAGTTCAAGAAAGAAACAACCACAAACAAAGTTTCTGTCGTGTTGCGTCGTCCACGGCAGAATCCTGGAAAAAAACAACCGCAAACAAAGTTTCTGTCATGTTGCGTCGTCCACGGCAGAATCCTAGAAAGAAAAAAAAGAGATCGACTACATGCATTGCGTCGGTATTCGACCGACAGCCATCACCGAACACAAAGACTGATTGAAGCAGTAATATGAGTACAGAAATTGTTTGTAGACAACAAAGTAGTACTAATTGGTTAAATATTTTATCAACTATTTATTTATTTATATACTTCTTAGTATGCTTGAAATTGGATCAACTACTCGCTGCTTGATTAGATCAAAGTGCGACTTTGAATCGAGTGATTTATTCTTATTTTGTATTTTTCTTTACGTATTTTCATTCTTGAACCATCTCCCTCAAACAACAATAAGCATACAATTGAAAAAATAATCTGAAAAATATGAAAATCAAATTAACTACAGAGAATCATTTCTTAATTTGCACAGATGCGAATGAAAAATCATATAATACATATCTGACACATGGTATAATAACAAATCACCGCTATACTTCAGAGTTTTTTTTGGATATTTAAACTTATTATTCTCTTCAGAAAGAATTAAAGATGCCATTTCGGTGCCAATTATTACCAGAAAAATTTTAACAGTATCCAATAACTTTCCATTAATGGCATATAACTAGATAAACCTGGGAATTAAAAAATTTATTCCAATTATCAATAAATTCATCGCTAAAATGATCCTTGAAAAATGAAAGAGAACATTATTCGGTTTTTTCAAATTTAGATCCTGCTAATAATTAATTACAATGCAACTAATATGTAACAACAAAATTGAATGCGTTGAAGATACCTGATGAACTAATTTTGTCGTCACAGGTCAACTGTGTTTGTTTATGTTTTAGTTAAAAAAACACACCAATACAAGAACCTTTTACAGATTCATTAAACTTAATTTGAAACTTTATGTCTGATTGTAAGAAAACCAAACAAACAGACTTCTACATTTTTCAATCCATGCAAGGTCATGTGATAAGCAAGCAAAACTGTAAAATAAATTATTATGTTTAAAACTCATTCAAGATTTTGCTTAGATAGGTATTTAGTTTTAGCAACTTACTTTTGTGAAAAAAACATCGTGTTGCATGTGCACCGCATCATAACCTTAATTGCAATTTTTCTTTTTTTAATAAACTATATGGAACTTGTAATTTACTAAGTCAAAATAGACATTGAAAGTAATTACAGTAAAACCTCCCTAAGTTGACCACCTTTGGTTCCATGCAAAAGTGGTCGAGTTACGGAGGTGGTCAACTTATAGAGGATGTTCGTATTTTATGTATTAAGGAAAAGGAGGGGCTAATCTATAAAACCATTTTAATAAATAACCAATGTTTAATATATATATATATATAATATATTTGATATAAATTTTATTTAAATTACACATTGCTTTAACTATATTAACGCTTTAATCATATTAATTATAGAGTGTGTATGTATTTTACACACGTTTAAAAAAATCTTCAATTTTTTTTGCGTCGATATTTTGGATGAAAATACGGCTTGTTCCAAGTTGGATTCGAGTTGATACAATTTCTCCAGCATTTCAGGTTGATTCACAAGAGCACAACTTATTAATTGTTTGATATTGTCCAAAGCTTCTTTACTTGTTAATATTTTGATCTCTTCAATATCATTTTCGTCACTGGATTGTTTGGCATCTGATAATGTTTTTTCTAATAAATTTGACTCAAAAACTTCATCAGCTGACTTGAACGGATCCTCATGAGTGATAATATCAGAATCAATTTCTAACATTTGATCAGGCGTTAACAGATCTCGCTGTAAATTTTCTGGAAGAGACTCGACCGTATTAAGTAAATTTGCAACACCATTATCTTCATCCACTTCAAGTTCTACACCCGGTCCTGCAAACCCGCATCGCATAAAACATTTGGTAATTGTATTTTCAGTTATTTCTCGCCATGCGCTGGCAACCAACTGGTAAACCAGCTGGTTGACCAGCTGCTTTCATGTTCCAATTTTGGAGCTGCTTTACCAGCTGGTATATTAGCTGCTTCGTATGGCCCGGCTGAACGCACCTTAATATGTATGAAAACAAACTTTGATCACACTTTAACACTTAACTCTTTAGAAAAACAAACTAGTCTGACTCATGTTGCTTAATCGTATACATGAACTACGTATTAAAATACCAATGACTAATAATTATTAATTATGTTATTATTAAAAAATATTAATGGTGAGAAAATCTCAAAATAACACCTTACAATTTAATCTTATTCATAAAAATCTAATTACCATATTATGATTAAACTTGCAGTCACGTGATGACTCTTCGTAATTTAAGACAATACCACGGAGTCTTGCTTGAGCAGCCAACCACTTCCGCTTCGGGGCAGCCTTTATTTTTCGGCCAAGGGGCAGCTCTTTGACCGCTACCTGCGTATCTCCCTGCTTTTTTTTAAACTGATCGATGCAGCCGGTGATATCGAAATAATTTACAAAGTCCTGCACCTCCTCGGGCGCTATCCCTTTTAAATAATCAGATTAATTTTTGGGGTAAATATACGTCGGAAGAATGAGTTTTCGAGGGATTGACTGTCGGGGGTTTTTTCGGGGGTTTGAAGGTTCGGGGGAATGATAGGGAATCGTCTCCAATAGCTTCCGCACGAACGTTTCGTTGTCCAACTTCTTCAAATTTCAACGTGGGGATTTTCCCGCTGTCCTGTTAATTTGCGTCAAAGGCTCGCTGACATAGAAGAGGATGAACTGGTGATCGCCACCCATGTAGCGCTCAGTCACCCGCCAATCCCTAAACTTTGGTATGAGCTTTGCTGAGGCAAATGTAACATTGGAGATGGAGTATCCAAATCCAGGTCTACGGTACGTATACGTGCAGTTATTCGCTGTTCGCAGTTTCCCCTGTTCGCGACTATCAGATTCAGCCCTGCGACCATCTCTAATAGTAACTGTCCTCGACGGTCGCCATGGGTCATTCCCCAATGCTCTCGCGTTAAAATCTTCCGCAACAATCACGTCCCCGGTCATCCCTCTGATCGCGTCTTCTAGAACCGCTACCTTCCTCTCGAAGTCGTCCATCCCGCAGTTCGGGGACAATTATACGCGCACGTATGTTGTACCCACTAGTCAGACCTTCGCAAAATAAGCCCCCAATCCCTTTCCAGTGATCTGGGTTTCCGTCTCTCGCACCTAAAGGGCCGCCATTTTCGATCCACTCACTATGTGCGTAGGTATCGCAACGAGTCTGTATGACTCACTGATGAGTATCAATCCGGCCCCTCCTCTTCTGTCATTGCTACCAGGAGGAAATGGGGCAGCACAGACACATTTGGGTTTGCCTGAATTACACTATCCATTGCGACTCTTATTCCTCCATCCCCTCAGCGCGTTCTGAAACACTGTGCAGAATCCATGTCCGGGATCTTGGGTTGTGTCCCCGAGTCTCGCCTCTGCGCTGAGAAAGCAAGTGGTTTCTGCCATGCATTCCTTCCAACTATGTCCCTCTTTGCCACATTTGTTGCAGCACGTGGCTGGTACCCAGTGGCTCCGCTCCATTTTCCGCCAAGGGCTCGTTTCCAGACAGTCCTCCGCACAGTGCAGTAAAACGTGGTAAGAATGTTCTAAATTCTTGAGCCCCTTTAAGATATTTCATTAATATAATAAAATTGATATCAAACTGTAGGGTTGGTACAAAATTTTCGATCCCCCGTGCTCTTTTTTTGATAAAATGGATTTGTTTGACAGTAGTACACCGAAAGTGAAAAGTAGTTTTACCTTCTTTTAAATTCCTTTTTTTTGATCATTTTAATGATTTTACTGACTGTAAACTGAAAAAATGAGTCAACATTTTTATGAAATATAGCTTTTTCAATGTGTTTATATCCACTGAATCAAAATTCAGAATTAGATAATGAGATTTACAGAGTTTTTAAAGAATAAAATCAAAAATCTAAAACGTGATTTTTACCACTTTTTTCTTTTTTTTTGTTTTGGTCATTTTCATGATTTTAATTAAATGTAAATTGCAAAAAATGTGTTAAAATTTTTAGAAAACAAAGCTTTTTCGTAGCGTTATCTATCAAGTAATAATCCAGAGGGTTTTATATGTTTAATTTGAAAAAAATGAAAAAACCTCAATTTAATCGATTTTTTTTCGATGTTTCAATCACTTTGAATCACGTATAAAGAATTGAAAAAAATCGATTAAATTCAGGTTTTTTCATTTTTTCCAAAATTGACCCTATAAAACCCGCTGTATTATTACTTACAAGGGAGGTCACACCCTCCGGGTCACCGATCTTGACGAAACTTTGGGGATCGTTTTCTTATACCAAAAGATGAAGAAATCTACCAATCATCCCGTCTAATGGGCCTTTTATACCTAGTTCCTACATAGCTTATATCGTATTTTTAGCTCTTTTTGGGTTTTTTTGAGAATTTTCAAAAAATTCCTGTTCGTAGCCTATTGCACTTACAAAATTCTGCAACCCCGCATTTTTTTTTGTTTTTTCATCTTCTTTTGAGAAAAAATATTTTTAAATCTAATTTTGAAGAAATAGTCCATGTAAAATTAAGGTAATCAAAAGCATTTTTTTACTGTTTTTTTGGTTTTATGAACTTAAACTGTAAGTCGTCAGCCTTATCAAAATTATGTCTAAAAATATTTTTTCTAAAAAATTCATAAAAAAATAAAGAAAATGCGGGGTTGCAGAATTCTGTAAGTGCAATAGGCTTTGAGCAGGAATTTTTTGAAAATTGGCACAAATAACCACAAAAGTCGCACTAAAGTGTTAAAAGTGTCAAAACAAGCTGATTTTCAAAAAATTCCTGCTCAAAGCCTATTGCACTTACAGAATTCTGCAACCCCGCATTTTCTTTGTTTTTTTATGAATTTTTTAGAAAAAATATTTTGAGACATAATTTTGATAAGGCTGACGACTTACAGTTTAAGTTCATAAAACCAAAAAAACAGTAAAAAAATGATTTTGATTACCTTAATTTTACATGGACTATTTCTTCAAAATTAGATTTAAAAATATTTTTTCTCAAAAGAAGATGAAAAAACAAAAAAAATGTGGGGTTGCAGAATTTTGTAAGTGCAATAGGCTACGAACAGGAATTTTTTGAAAATTCGCAAAAAAACCCAAAAAGAGCTAAAAATACGATATAAGCTATGTAGGAACTAGGTATAAAAGGCCCATTAGACGGGATGATTGGTAGATTTCTTCATCTTTTGGTATAAGAAAACGATCCCCAAAGTTTCGTCAAGACGGTGACCCGGAGGGTGTGACCTCTCCTTGTTAATGAGGACCTGTAGAAATCAGCGGTATTAGGGGGTGCCACTGGCAATGCACGGCCGGTGAGAATGGCAAAAAAGTTAACTGAAAATGTCAAAAAAATCGGTCAATATGGTTTCATTCCTTGAAATTCGTACTTTCAGAATCCGTTTGAATGAAAATCCTAGCTGATCTTGACTTCAAATAGCGACAAAATAACTTTTTTTAATTTATAAAGTTTTAGACCAAAAATTTGATTTTTTATAAATACAATCATTAACATCAAGCGACGCTCTTGAATTTTTTTTCTACTCAACCACACATTCAAGTCATTTTTTATCAGAAATTTCTCCTCAAGCAAACTCCTATGAATTGTTTTTTCTAATTCGAACTCATTTTTTAACAATATAAGTGTAAGTTTACGATCACTCATGAACACTTAAAAATCGTAAAGTCGTGGATCAATAAAATATTTACGCTCAAAAATAATTATCTGTTTCGTTAAAATATTAATGATAGCTGACAATTGATGCAAAAAATAACAATTAATAAACTTTTTATCATATTTAAGTATAAAAAAATAAGTGCAAATTTATAAATAACCTCAAATTGCAGTTGTTTTCATTACAGACTATATGTATGTATACCGACGCAAAGTTTTTGTAAAACTAAAATAAATTCTTTTTTTTAAGTAAGATCAAGTTCGTCAGTTTTGGTCTTATTTTTTCATAAATTAAGTACGATAAGGGTTTACATAACACATCAGATTTTATTGCTTACATTTGTTATATAGTTCTTGTTGTTCGTATCAGTCATACGGCCACACCGACTACAGAATTGACCGCAGCGCCACGCGTGATCAATTTATGTAACTCGTCACACGCCATTTTTTGTGGTTGATTCGAATCTTGAAATAATTTATTCATTGTATATACACAAATTTCATTGTTCATCTTTTTGTTTCAAAAAATTTACGTGAAAGCTTGAGTTTGTCTTTTCAGTAATAGTAATTTTTTCATCAACTATTTTTTTGAATAATCTAAGTTAGTAGTAATTAACAGGGATACACATTGTTTATTCACATAAAGGTTTTGATGGAAATATAAATTTCTAATGCTCAAGTAAGTCGCATAACAGATTTAGTATTTAACTCAATTTTGGAAACAACCCTATCTCTTAAACATATTTATTTATCAATTGCTTGAATAATTTCTGATTCATCAATTATTTTTGAAGGTTTTTTCGACTAAAAGGAAAAAATTAATTTTTTAAACGACTATTTTAATAATTTTAAAATCTTCTTTTAATTTTTTAAAATCTCATCTTTTTTGTAGTAGTTAATTTTGTTTTTCTTTCACAGTCAATTTTTTTGAAACATGTGACCATGAATTAAACAGATTAAAGGTATGCGCGTTGTGTGGTGAAAAAATCGTCTCAAGGAAGTACCAGTCAGAGTTTTATATCACAGATTATTATGAGAAACTTATTCAAAAGTTATACGTTAACGAAAATTTCAGTAAAAAAGATCTAAAGTTTCCACTAGTAATTTATGGCTCTTGCTGGCTCGCTGTCGATGATCACGCCCATAATGACCCAAAGAAAGAAAAAAAAAAGAGTTCTACCCATTATGCCAAATTTCAAGGATATTTGCTTACATCGACCAAAGAGAAACAATGATTCTACGTGCAACTGTTACATTTGTATAAAAGGTCGATACAAAGGTCACAAGAAAATAAAAAAAGGAAGAGGGCACACTTCTGCCAAATAACTTTGACAATTGCTATTTCAAACGGTTTGAACGGAAATTTGAAAGTTTCTGAACCACTCACCGAGCAAAAACAAATTGTGTTGAAAAATGAGAATTTAAATAAAAAAACGATTTGCACTAGGTGCTTTCAAGAAGTAGGTAGAAGTTTAAATCATCAGTGCTCTTCCAGTAATGCTCGTGAAAACTTGGTTCAAATTTTAAATCAATTGCCAGAACCAAATCAAGACCAAGTGATTTCAGCTTGCTTAAAAAGAAAACTGGATTCGGTATCCTCAGATTTTGATAGTGCCCAAACTTCTACTAGTGACTTGCTTTTGAGTACAAGCGGCCGTCCCACTAGACTTTTAGTAAACTCGAAAAAAATTAAAAAAGTTAATTTTAGTACACAAAATATGAAAAATTTACAAATTAGTACTGGATTGAGTTCAACTCAAATGAAAAAAGTGGGAAGTTTCATAAGAGCAAGTGCTGGTAGAGATTCTGTGCCAAGTGATTTTCAAAAAAGTTTGTCTGAAAATTCAAATATACGTGAAAAGTTTCATCATGAAGGAATTTTTGAATTTGATATTGAAAAAGGGATGAAAGAAAGAAGACCTGTTATTTGGGCGGATGCCGAAGTGTTCGTAGAAGCTGTTTGGGAACATAGACAGATCATTGGACACATTGCCATCAAAGTAATGGCAGATGGTGGATGAGGTTTTTTTAAAGTATGTTTTTCGTTGTTTCCATCAGATTATGCATCCGACCCAATTTATAATAAAAATGAAGAAGGCACTTAAACGCAAAGAAGATTTTCATATTTAAATCCATTTTCAGCTGATAAAATGAAATTAACGAGTGTGAATAAACTTATTCTTCTTTGCATAGTGCCTAAAATAAAAGAAACCTATGAAAACGTAAAAATTCTATTTAATTTAATTAACATTAACAGCATTCCTTTCAAGTTTGTCTCGGATTTTAAGTTGATTTTAATTATCATGGGTCAACAAACAGCTTCCTCAATGTACCCATGTCCCTTTTGTTATATCTCACTTCCAGACTTGAGAGAAGCAAAGAAATGGAATGATTCAAATTTTAACGTTGATTACGATCGAACGGATCATTTACCTGGTGGTGAAAAATGTTTTAAGTTGAAAACTTTTAAAGATGTCAGAGAAGATTATCAGAAATTTGAGTCCCTGCATAAAAATAATAAACACGCCAAAAATTGTTACAGTACAGTTAATCTTCCACTTTTTCATGAGGATGATGATGTCTTAGTCATTGCTGAGTGTGTGATTCCAGAACTACATATTTTGAGTCAAAATTTCTGAAATCGGACAGAAAAACAAAACTTTCGAAATTCGATAGCCTTTGTACGCAAAAGTCAAGTGTTATGCTTTAAAAAAAAGCCAGTTAAATTTTTTTTTTTAAATAATAATTTTTCTAAAAGTTATAAACAATCAAACTTTTAGGTGACTATTTTTTTAAATCGCCATTTCTAGAGAACTATTTAATAAAAGTTTACAAAATTTTAACAACGACTTCACAAATAAGTAAAGAATTGAATGATAAATAAATTAAAAAAAAAAAATTTAATTTGTTTATAAAAAATTAATTTTTTAATAACCAAATGAAAATTTAATAAACTTCTCATATGGGTGGGCCAAAATTTTTTCAACGATATTTTTCTTTAAAGTGTTACCTATAAGTACGTGAAAAAAAATTTTGGTAATATTCACAAGAACAAAAGTTGTGAATTTTTAAAGACCGCAAAACGAGCGCTGCGACGATCGCGGCGAGGTGACGGAGCCACGGCGCACGACGCTACCGCTTCACGCGCGCTCGCATAACTATTTACATTTTCCGATTATTTTCAAAAATTGGGTTTCTTAATGACTGCGTTTTTACTTACCGTAAGTATGCTAATAAAAAATTTACTTTATATTTACATATAAATTTATATTCAAAAATATAAGTTTATTCATTACAAAATTATTTTTCGATTTCTAACTAATTTTGTTTTATTAAATACGAATTTATCACTACATTCTATGAACAAAAAATTGTTTGTGAGCTGAAATAACTTTACACTTTAATTTTTTAGTATTTACTGGTATGTAACAGTGGAATTGGCGTGTCCCTTTAATGGTTTTGGCTTTCGAGAAACGTGGCTCGAGTTTTTTTTTCATTTCTTCATACTCTTTCGTCATGACCATGCCAAAATTAATTTTTTTAAAAAATTTTTCAGCCCATTCAAAAAGAGTTTTTGTAGTTGTAATTTGGATGTTATTTTGTAAGCTTGCTCGATAAGCGTTTCTTTTTACGCATCCACCTATGCCATCACAGGCACCTTTTCCGTGTGAAGTAGCAAAGAAGTGCCATTCAGCTGAAATTTTGAAGTCCGCTCGGTGATGTAATAAATTTAAAAAATTAAATTTATTTTTATACTGCGACCCCGCGCCATCATAAAAATAAAATAGTTTTTTAACGTTTTTGGTACCAAATTTTTTTTTCAAAAAAGAAATCATTTTTGCGTTGTACAAATATACTCCTGTAGCGTCATGATTTTCGACTTCTGACAAAACCACATAATTGATGTTTCTCACAACATTATTTTCTTTGCAATAAATTACATACACATGCAAAGAGGCTTGATCTTTGGACCAGTGTTGTGACTGTATAGCATCTTGTACATGAAATGAATAATTTTCTGAAAAATCCAGAGTAACCAAAAACTCCCCACTCTTCAGTGAATTTTTCAGCTTTTCAAGATACGCTGCTTGTGATTGGGCTATGTAATCATGTTTCAACACAATTGGGAGATCTTCTGCAAGACTTTCCGTAAAAATCTGTATATTTTCAGTTTTACTTAACAGTTGGCACCTTTTAAAAAAAAGAGACAGTATGAAAAAATAATAAAATTAAACAAAAAAATTATTTTTTAGAAATTATATAGTTTACGAAACCTGTCTGTTGTGACCCATTGATTATAAGTGATGCTGTCTATTTCACATTTTTGTAAATTTTCTGTTAAATCTTTGATAACTTGATTCGTTCCGGGACATTTTCGACAATCTACAATCTTGATCTTTTCCTTCATCGCCCTTATCAGTTTCTTTTTTTTCAAAGTTCTGTTTTTCGAATTGAATCGTTTCTTTTTTTTCATAAGCTTGGGTCTTACAGGAAGCACAAATGTAACAACCGAATAACTCTTTTAACTTTGGATCGCAATTTTCCGTTATAAACTTTAAATTTTTTCTGTAACAACTATGACCCTTTTTTTTCAACGGATTACAGCACTTTGGTGGAGGAGTCATAATAAAAACACACAAACTGAGAATAAACAACCGAAAACAACGCTAATCTTGCAGCAATGCAGGCTTCAGAGGCACACGTGTTTTTCTCATTGAACAAAAAAAAACAATCGAATAAAACAATTGAGCTACTATTGTTTAAGCGCGCCATTTTTGCCGCTTAGCCAATGATTTCAAACTTTTAAATAAGGGAGTGAAAGTGTGTTTTTTTCCAAAAAAATGTTTAAGATTTTCGAAATGTTAATTGAAATATTTGCTTAAAAATATATAGTGATAAATTCGTATTTAATAAAACAAAATTAGTTAGAAATCGAAAAATAATTTTGTAATGAATAAACTTATATTTTTGAATATAAATTTATATGTAAATATAAAGTAAATTTTTTATTAGCATACTTACGGTAAGTAAAAACGCAGTCATTAAGAAACCCAATTTTTGAAAATAATCGGAAAATGTAAATAGTTATGCGAGCGCGCGTGAAGCGGTAGCGTCGTGCGCCGTGGCTCCGTCACCTCGCCGCGCTCGTCGCAGCGCTCGTTTTGCGGTCTTTAAAAATTCACAACTTTTGTTCTTGTGAATATTACCAAAATTTTTTTTCACGTACTTCTAGGTAACACTTTAAAGAAAAATATCGTTGAAAAAATTTTGGCCCACCCATATGAGAAGTTTATTAAATTTTCATTTGTTTATTAAAAAATTAATTTTTTATAAACAAATTAAATTTTTTTTTTTTAATTTATTTATCATTCAATTCTCTACTTATTTGTGAAGTCGTTGTTAAAATTTTGTAAACTTTTATTAAATAGTTCTCTAGAAATGGCGATTTAAAAAAATAGTCACCTTAAAGTTTGATTGTTTATAACTTTTAGAAAAATTATTATTTAAAAAAAAAACTTTACTGGCTTTTTTTTAAAGCATAACACTTGACTTTTGCGTACAAAGGCTATCGAATTTCGAAAGTTTTGTTTTTCTGTCCGATTTCAGAATTTTTGACTCTTTATTAGGACTTGTCAATCATTTATTTTGGGACGGCCTTGTATCTCTTGTTGGAAGAGATTTAGCGCTGATTTGGCCAAAAAAATTATATTTAGTATCGAAAATGTACCAAGAAGAAATTTTCGAGGGAAACGTTTGCAGAAAACTTTTAGAAAAAGCTGATAATCTCAATGATCCAGAAATTTTTCAAAATATTGGTTTTTTAAAAATACTACCCTTTATCAAAGCTTTGAAAGCTATGCAAAAAATAGTTCTATGCTGTTTTTCTGTAAAACTTATCACGGCCGATTTAGATAAACATGTATCTGAATTATCGAAAGCTCTGTAATGTATTGAAATTTCTCAGACGCTGAAAATTCACGTTCTCCTTAACCATCTAAATCATAGTCTAAGCTTTTTAAATGAAGATGGCTTAGGACTCTGGTCAGAACAAGCCAGAGAAGCTATACACAGTGAGTTTTTAAAGTATTGGAATAAATACAAAATCAATTCTTTACTGAATCCTCAGTATATAAAAAATTTGAAAAAGTCAGTCATTGAATTTTCTTCAAAGCATATTTAAAAAAAATGTATAATTTTGTTAATTATTTAATTGATTCTATGTAAATATACATATAAAGACTTGTGTTTCCTGTTAATTTCATGAAATTTTTTTTTTTTATGAGTTAATGAATTCTATTATTTAAAAAATTACTATTCCTTAGAATAAAATGATTCGTAAAATATATTTAGCGTTTAATTTATGATCTTATCTAAATGATGTTCATGACTTTAAATTTTTTGAAAAATTTATTGATTGTTTTATGCATTAATTATCAGCTATCGTTAATATTTTAACGAAATAGATAAATATTTTTGAGCGTAAATATTTTATTGATCCATGACTTTACGATTTTTAAGTGTTCATGAGTAATCGTAAACTTACACTTATATTGTTAAAAAATGAGTTCGAATTAGAAAAAACAATTCACAGGAGTTTGCTTGAGGAGAAATTTCTGCTGAAAAATGACTTGAATGTGTGGTTAAGTGGAAAAAAAAATTCAAGAGCGTCGCTTGATGTTAATGATTGTGATTATAAAAAATCAAATTTTTGGTCTAAAACGTTATAAATTGAAAAAAGTTATTTTGTCGCCATTTGAAGTCAAGATCAGCTAGGATTTTCGTTCAAACGGATTCTGAAAGTAAGAATTTCAAGGAATAAAACCGTATTGACCGATTTTTTTGACATTTTCAGTTAACTTTTTTGCCATTCTCACCGCCCGTGAATGGTCTCCTCTCCCAGCAGTTTGGCATGGAGCAGATGTTTGAGTGTGTGTGTATCTCACGGATGTGCACACAAACAAACGTCTGCTCCAAGCCAAACTGCTGGGAGAGGAAGCCATTGCCAGTGGCGCCCCCTAGTGCCGTTGATTTCTACAGGTCCCCATGGATAACAATACATCGAAAAAGCCTTATTTTATAAAAATTTTGACTCATTTTTTCAGTTTACACTCAGTAATATCATTAAAATAATAAAAAAAAGGAATTTAAAAGTGTTAAAACTAC
Source organism: Encarsia formosa (assembly GCA_038277355.1). Classification (NCBI taxonomy): domain Eukaryota; kingdom Metazoa; phylum Arthropoda; class Insecta; order Hymenoptera; family Aphelinidae; genus Encarsia; species Encarsia formosa. Next base: position 45,520,592 of record CM076186.1, on the reverse strand, counting down.
TTTTTACTTTCCATGTACTGCTACCCAACAAATCCGCTTCATCGAAAAAAGTGCACGAGGAATCGAAAATTGGGCACCAACCCTACAGTTTGATATCAATTTTATTAGATTAATGACAAATTTTAAGGGAGCTCAAGAATTTAGAGTATTCTTACCACGTTTTACTGCACTGTGCTCCGGTTCCCTTCTCGATTGAAGGGGCCGGAGGAGCGACGTTTGTCTTCGCACCTGCAGCCCTTGGCTTGGCGTTTCACCTTCTTTCTCAGCTTTACGGTGCACTAGCCCTTGTCATTGCCGTCTTGCTCGATGACATCTTCTATCGATGACTTGCGTTTCCGCTCAGAATCCAGGCTCACAAGGGTCACGCTGGAACCTCCCCGGAAACCCTTTACCGGCATCTCCAACAGTTCCCTGCATTTTCCTGCGTCTTTCCTGTGCTGCCTCTCTCTCATCCTAAGCAGCTCCAACGCCTTAGGGAGCTTCTCCTCGATTGACTTTGGGTAGTTTTCCCTAATACCCTCAGTCGCGTCCTCTATCAGACATTTCAGCTCATGGAAGATCTCTTCCTTTCTCTGGAAAATGACTTCCATGATGCTCTTGAAGGTTTCTTCCGGTCTTAGAATCCAGTTGCCTCTTTTCCGAGCTCCTGCGTTCATTTTGGCCCTGTGTCTTTTCACCGTCATGTCTACATGGTATTGCCCCCCCCCCCTCCAAAATTTATGAGGGTGCCTCGGCCATCTGGACTTTCACTGAATCGGAACCGCTGGGGAGATTGATTACTCCCTGAGGTAGTCTTGTTTTAAGAGTCGTGCTTTCCATATTGGTGTTTTCATTCAGGGTATCCTTCCCCTAGATTGATTTTTCTGTCTGCCTTGGCTGTTTTATTATCCCGGTACCCTCTACAAAGTAGCGAGTGTTCCCTTGTCCGCAACCCGGGGAGGCGCTAGATGAGAGAAACCAACCATAAAACTCCGTACCAAAAACATTACTCTCACATCATTTTTTAAATCATATATTGAATTGATTTAAAAAACTACATCACAATTGATAAAAAAAGATAATAATAAATATAAGTTTTTGTACTTGAATATTATCATAATTGACTAATACTAAAAAATCAATTTTTTTCAAACTTAAGTTTTACTATAAATAAAAATTTACCTAGATTACAGATATTGGGATGATCCTAGTGACGAGTTTAAGGATGGCGAAGGATCCCTACTACCTCTGTGGAAATTCAGTTATGAGAAAACAAAAAAGCATGACGTTACAGATCTTTGTTTCAATAGCAAATACTACGATCTTTTTGCAGTATCCTTTGGTTCAAGTAAACCTTTTTTATCTTCAAAACAGATTTTATTTATTAAAATTTTTATATTATTCTAACATGAAGGTTCCGAGTCGTGCAAGTTTTCTAGTGGCAACATATTTTTTTATGGTTCTAGAAAAAAAAACTTCTTGTATCATTCAAAATTATTACACTGCTAAAATTATAGTACAATAAAACTTGTCTAAGACAGAAAGCCAAGGGATCGGGAAAAATTTTCCAGGAAGGCAACTTTCCGTCTTGAAGTAAGATAAGTGAAAAGTGAGCCAAATAAAAGTTTTGAGTAAAAAATAAATTAGTTTGTCTACTTTTTTTTATTATTTCATACTAAAAGAAACATTAATTTATTTATTTATTTATTCATATATTAAAATAGACAAACTCAATTATTTTTACAACTAGGTATCCCCCTGCTCGCTCCACTCGCCAACCCCCTAATTATAATTGATGACTAAAAAAATTAATCGAAACAACATGTAAGCTCTATGTTTGATAAAATAATAAAAAGACTAAAGTGCTCAAAATCAATGAAAATCAGAAATGAGAGCTCAGTTTCAACTTTACTCACTTATCATAATTACATAGATTCATAACCCTCCCAACCTTACTTAATTTTTCACCTTTAACTATCCAACATATTTGAATCTTAGCCACATTACTGACTTTACTGATTTCACATAGTTCAAGTACTGTACTTAATCCCCAACTCATCTCTCACTCAGTCTACTAACAAACCCTACTCATCCCATTCATTCTGAACCTGACTCATCTTAGATCTCTAGCTGAAACTGCCCATCCTGAAAACTACTCTAGTAATTAGCGAAATAATGAAAAAATCATGATTATTTTCATTTTAATTTTTCAATCTCGTACAATCAAGCCTCGATTTTCAACAAATTTTTTTTACAGATTCTTCATAAGATGAATACTTGAACACATTTATGTGTTGTTTCTTTGACGCAAGTATGGTTGAATATAATATTAATCCAATACTTTGATGCGTTGTTTTCTCAACGCGAAAGTGAAAGGACCTTGCATTTATTTAATACATCAGCGAGATGTTTCTTTATAAGATAAATGTCCGGGATTATTGGACCCTTTTCAAAGGGGGATTTTTGGTTTACGCTAGATTATTACACTAAATCTGCATGAAAATCTATAATTTTTTCACAGGATAATGAAAAAATAAGTCAGGAATAGTGTTCAATAATTTTTTTCATTAATTGTTCATCATAAAACTGTTTAATTTACTATAAACTAACACATAAGTCATGTACACGAAGTTGGCACCACCCAAAAAAGAATTTTCAGAAGTGTCCCCCCGAACCGTCCCCCAGAATGGCACTCCTAAATTTCGCAATTTACGCATGTTTTTCGCATTAAACTCCCGAAACCTTAATTAAAAATTGATCAAAATCACTTTTTTACCGCTGTGGATGGTTAAAATCACTTAATTTCAATTTAATATCACGAAATACTACACTCAACATCAGCTCCTCAGCAGAAGATTGTAAACGAAAAACTCAACTGAGGTTATCTTCACCGGTCCGGCAGTCGAGTGATTTTTCGTAAAAACTACGTTAACTTTGAAAGCTCCGATATAAATATTCTGCATGTTTCAACTCACAAAACTTTTTTTAAACTTTGTAAAGATGATATTCAAGCATTTTTATGCATAAACACCGGTGAAATTATCAAGGTAAACACCAAAAAACCGTAAATAAAAAAAGTGCAACCTAAGGGACAAACGTTAAACTTGAGCTTGTCCGGTTGCCACTGAGGGGACAAGTCTCAAATGTCCCCCTGAGCGGTACCCCTCGATAAATAATGAACAAAGATAAATTCCCCCATCATCGGTGACCTTGGTACTTAGGTTCAAATTGCCTTGATAAATACTCTAGAACTTTCCTCGAAGTCATCCCCGAAGAATTTAGCCCAAATTCTCAGAGATGACCCCCCCCCCCCCAGGTACCCCCGTCATCGGCGACCTGGAGGTCCAGGTCGATAAGTGACTACGGGTTCATGTATTGTCATCCGAACCTAGACCCTCTGCAAAATTTCAGACCTCCAGGTCTTACAGGCTCCAAGTTCTAGAGCTTGGCAGTTTTGAACGTACGACGATGACGAAGAAACATTGTGAGTTAAAGAAAAGCATCTAAAAAAACCAATTTTTTGATTATTTATGACATAAGAGGCTATAAAATCATTAAATAATTAACAATATCCATATTTTATTTCCTTTTATAATCATCTACTTGAAAATAATGTTACGTGTGCCACACATGTAACACACGTGTGGACATAATCCCGGACCTTAAGTAAATGTTGTGTAAAATACAAAATTAAGTAATCTTGCACTACTTACTACTGTGGTATGTGCTTTGATGCTATCCAGAGCTTACATGTGATCAATATGATTAGTTTCATTGACATCTGGTTAGCTGATTTTCGCTTAATACCATTAGCATCTTCATCGATAGGTTTTTTTTTTTTTTTTTTTTTAGAGTTATTATTTGTAACCGTTCACAACTTCTAGTGGTCGTTACATACTTGGCACAATACACATATTCGTTGAAGGGTGCAACTTTTCCCTGTGCCAAAACGAGCAGCGTTGATTTGCGATATCCGAATCTTGTCATCCTACAACCTTACTAATAATGGTATGGTCCGGTACTATGACGTCATCGAACCGGATCAAGGTCGTATGCATTTGGAGTATAGCTAAATGTGTATATAAATAAAAATTTACAAAAATTTAAGTGCTTTCAGTTCCTTCATTTTTGTTTATTCGAAAAAATAAAAATACGTGTTGACTATTTTTTTATGCTCTAACCAGCTAAGCAATAAAATATTAAAAAATTTAAAAAGTTACCAATCCCATTTTGGGGTCTAAAGGGGATCCAATTGAGGGGATCCAATACTTTCGTCGAAGATCCAATTTAGGGGATCCAATTTGGGGGATCAAAAAAGTACGATATTTAACTGTTTTGACCGTGTTTTTAAAAATTTCAAATTTTCGAAGATCCAATTTAGGGGATCCAAACGGAAATATAATATAGGGAGATACTAATTTTCAAAAATCACTTTTCCATGTGTCATCCATTTTTTTTTTTTTTTTTTTCTACTTGGTTCCATTGTTTACAAAATATCTTTAACTTTATTAATGAATTTAATATATAATATATAAGTAAATAAATAAAATATATATAAATTTATAAATTATAAAATAATAATATTTTTAGGATTTTTAAGTTACTAGTACCACTCAGCGCGCTGCAAGCGCGCATAGGAAAAAAACAATAATTGTAACCTCAAAAGGCACTTTTTGAATTTTTTAAAAACTTGTCCACCAATCAGCTCACGAATAAAATCTTACATTGAAAATCTCACCAAAATGGCGATGGCTCTCTTTTATAAAGGGAATAAATTGGCCCTGGTATGATTCTTAAAAAACTTTTTCGCAGAAACCACTACAATATATATATATCAATCGAAAGTTCTTTGAAAAAGGAAATTTTTGGCGCAAACCGTAAATTTTTTTCCCTCAACTGCGCATGCGCGGAGCCAAATAGAGATTTTTTAACTTTTATTAATATCTCATAACCTAAAATAGCTAGAAAAACGCGGTTTGTGGCAAAATTTTCTAGAAAAAAAATGTAGTTCAACCGTATATATAATTTTTAATTTTGACTTAATATGCGCCCGCTAGGCGGCGTTTTATGTAAACAGTCTTGATAAATCGGTCAGGAAAGTTCCTTCAGAGCGGTTAATTTTTGTTAAAATACGTCACATATATTTTTTATAGACCCACACTTTTTTTTTTTTTTTATCGCAAATTTAAGGTAAAAAAATTCGAAAAATGGCTCAATCGGTTTAAATTTGGCGCCAAAAATAATATTAAAAAATATAGGTGAACTACATTTTTTTTATAGAAAATTTTGCCGCAAACCGCATGTCTCTAGCCCTAATAGGTTCTGAGATATGAATTAAAGTTGAAAAATCACTATTTTGGGCTGCGCATGAGCAGTAGTGGGTATAAAAAATTCTGGTTGATGCCAAAAATTTTCTTTTTTTATGCCCTTTCGAATGATATATATATTGTAGGGGTTTTCTCTGGGGGGCCGATTACCCCCCCCCCCCCCTAACCGGCTATACCCTTTGATTCATTACAATGTTTTTATCATCATCGTTGTTATAATAAATTTTACCGTTACCTTACTAAAAAAATGGTTGTCAGACCTTTAGATGACAACATGTCTGAAGCTTTAACTTTTATCATAGATCACACTTTAAATAGTGATGACGAGTGCCAATTTTCTATTTAAAGAATTTTAGATAATTTTACTGGAGAAAGGCCTACTATTCGTAATGTGAAAAACTGTCTAGAAAATTTCTTCGGCAGTGACGTACGAGTAGATAGTAATAATAAAGGTGATTTAATCGTTCGCAAATAATTTAAGAGATAATTTAACAGATCGGTCTGAAACAGAGCAGGAAAATGAAGAAGAATACTATGATAGCACCGACAGCGACATTGATTATCATCCTCCTAGTGAAAGAAAGAAAGAATCATAAAAAAAGTTTATCCCAAGAAATTTTTATTATTATGTAAATAAAATAATGTAAGAATATGTATTTAATAAATTATTTTTTGCTATGAATTATAATAAAACGATCATTTCTCCTTGTTGAATCAAGTACTTTTATAATAAAAAAAAATTATTTTTTCATAAATATTCTAAGAAATTAATTAAATTAAAATTTTGAATAAACTTTTTAAATTTTTTCATTCACATTATAACGAAAATCATTAAGAGGAATTAATTATTTATTAAAAGAGCAGCTGCTACACCCATACTACGCCAAGTCACAGCTGCTTCGTTAATGAGATTTAAAATGAATTATCCTAAAGCGCGGTAGCGCTTGACGGCGATTGAGTTTTTTTTAACAACAATCACAACGAAAAAAACTGCCGTCAAAGCGTACGCTTTATATACTTTGAATTCACGGTTAGAGGTTAGGTTGGTCATGTAAAAAACTATGTTGCGAGGGTTATTACAAGTTTATTATGTACTTCCTACATAGCTGATGATCCCCCGAGTAATTAAAAAAAAAATTGTCACAAAACATTCTCTCGTTATAAAGTTATCGCCGTTTCAATTTTGAAAGTGCCAAAATCATCTCGATAAAAAGTCAGGCGATTTTGGATTTCAGTCGAGAGCATCCGGTTAAACAGGAAAACGTGTATCGCTGTCTCTCTCACTCCCAATGCCCAGCGAGACATTTTGGAAGGAGCGCGCGATGCGGCTGTCTACAGTACTACTGAGTATAGCAGACTAGCACAATTATTATAGCAGCCACTTTAAACCATAATATAACCTATGTTTCTAATCTATTAATCGATTTTTATTATTTAATGTGTAAACATTGGATAAAATTTTTTCTAGAAACATATTTTTGAGTAATCATGCATAACAAAAAATGAATTGGGTCATGTAAAAAAGAATTTCTTGAAATAAGTGTTTTTTTTTTTTTGTGGAAAAAGTAATTTTACTATCACATTTTTTTGGTTTTTTTACTGCGGAGTTGAACTAAGTTTTTATTCAAACGAATACCTATGTATAAATTGAATGAACTGCAAATCCTCTTAAGCATAATACGGATGAGTATTTTCTCCTTTATTTTCTGTGTAATTTATATTTAAGTGCATTAAAAAAAGAGGGCCTATCATAATACTAGATTATACATTTTCAATAAAATTTATCAATGATTTTTATGTTTTCTGAAAATTTTAGTCTTTTTTGTTCTCTGTAAGCAAGCTTAAGTTATATGGTCAAAGTGATTTTAAAGTGCATAATTATTGGTTACAGTGCTAGTTTTTTGAGATAAGAGTTAAGAACTACATGTACAAAAAAAAAATAGATAGTTTCAGGTCTAGATATCCAATGGACTAGTAATTACATTTAGCATGGATTTTCTAGGTACGGATAAACATTTGCTCTATTATTTTCTAAGTTTAATTTACATTAAAGTACCTATGTATTAAAAAAAGAGGGATAATATAGAGGCATAATACTAGATTATACATTTTCAATAAAATTTTATCAATGATTTGTGTTCTGTCTGATAATAAAATTATATTTCAGAAATTTCAATCAGAAAAACTAAGCATATTTAGGTCAGCATAAGTCAATTATTGAAAATTTTAGTCTTTTTTGTTTTCTGTAAGCAAGCTAAAGTTATACAGTCAAAGTTCAAAATTGGTTAGTTTTTTGAGATAAGAATCAAGGAACTGTATGTACAAAAAAAAAAAAAAAATAGATAGTTTCAGGTCTAGACATCCAATGGGCCAGCTGTTATTATAAATTTCTATTTAGCATAGATTTTTTGAGTACGGATGAGCATTCGCTCTATTTTTTTCTATTTGGATTTACAATAAAGTTTTTCCATCTATTATATGCAAAGTGCATTCAAAAGTAGGTGATAAAACAGTAAATTATATATTTTTCAACTTTCAATAAAATTTATCAATGATTTATAAAATTATATTTCAGAAATTTGAATCAGAAGAACAAAGCATATTTAGGTCAGCATAGATCATTTTCAATAAAATTTATCAATGATTTATAAAATTATATTTCAGAAATTTGAATCAGAAGAACTAAGCATATTTAGGTCAGCATAGATCAATTATTGAAAATTTTAGTCTTTTTTGTTTTCTGTAAGCAAGCTAAAGTTTTTCGGTCAAAGTGATTTTAAAGTTCAAAATTGGTTAGTTTTTTGTGATAAGAACCAAGAACTACATGTACAAAAAAAAAAAAAAATAGATAGTTTCAGGTCTAGATATCCAATGGGCCAGCTGTTATTATAAATTTCTATTTAGCATAGATTTTTTGAGTACGGATGAGCATTTGCTCTATTATTTTCTAATTGGATTTACAATAAAGTTTGTCCATCTATTATATGCAAAGTGCATTCAAAAGTAGGTGATAATAACAGTAAATTATATATTTTTCAATTAACCCTTAAAGGCCACACCCAAATCCAGAACTGCCACACTGACAGTTATGTGGGGTCATTCTGACCCCGTGTGGCATTTAAGGGTTAAATTTATTAATGATTTTTATGTGTTCTGGCTGATGATAAAATTATATGTAAGAAATTTTAATTAGAAGAATAATATATATATCTAAGTTAGCATGAATCAATTGATGAAAATTTATATCTTTTTTTTTGTCATTTAAAAATCAGGTTAAAATGTTAAATTAATTTTTTTTTATATGTATGATTATTGATTTACCTAGGACTTAGCTAGTATGAAATTATTAAGAATGTGAAATCATTTGTTCAGATATATTTTTTAAGAATATAAATGATTTATTTATGGAGGTTGGTTTTTTTGAATATGTTGACAAAAAGGAGATACATTTAAATTTACCGAATCTACGCAATGAAATCTAAAAAAAAAAAACTTTTCAAAAAGTACTTTAACGGCGATTAGTTTTTTTAAACGGAGTCCATAAATAAAAAAGTATACGCTGAATATGCTAATATTTTTTTTTGAAAATGAACTAATGAAAGAAGTGAAATCAAAAATTTATTACGGACGACTTCGACTAAAATCACTTATTATTTAAGAATAACTTTCTCTAATCCAAAAACATATTATGTTGAATCACTGTAAATATAAGTAAAATTAACAATTTTTCAAATCAAGTAATTTTCAATATCGATAACCACCATTCGAAATTGACGGAGCTGCTTTAACTTTAACTAAGTTTTTCAAGCCGAAAAAGTAAATTCATAAAAAAGCTATCACCATTTTGTAAATTTAAATTTCAAAAAGTTAGTTACTGCGTATTTAAAGACTTAAAAATCTTTCAAAAAAAATAAAAAGCTCTAAAACTTTAAAATAAATTAATAATAGAACAAAAAAATTAGACTGAGTTTAATTAATGTTATTGTGTATGAGCATACATGCGTGTCATAAACATTTATGCTTTTTACTTTGACCGAAGTTGTTCCTCGAAAACAGCTCCGTCAATTTCGAATGGTGGTTATCGATATTGAAAATTACTTGATTTGAAAAATTGTTAATTTTACGTATATTTACAGTGATTCAACATAATATGTTCTTGGATTAGAGAAAGTTATTCTTAAATAATAAGTGATTTTAGTCGAAGTCGTCCGTAATAAATTTTTGATTTCACTTCTTTCATTAGTTCATTTTCAAAAAAAAATATTAGCATATTCAGCGTATACTTTTTTATTTATGGACTCCGTTTAAAAAAACTAATCGCCGTTAAAGTACTTTTTGAAAAGTAAATTATAATACTGTAGAATTGACCAATATGTACTAAAATCGAATGAAAAATTAACATAAAACTTGAATAATACAAAGTAGTAAACGTAGCAAAGAAAAAAAAAAAAAAAGTGTTGAATTATGTGAATATTCCGACATTATTTATATTATTGTTTGAATACACGCGGTATGAATTTCGTGTGCAAGACTGCTGTGCGCGTGTGTTCTGAAGCTGCTGCTAAAGACCGATGGCTTGGTACTTCTCGCGCTGGTACTCAAGACGAGTCTGGGTGTTACATGGTACGCCTTCCTTTTCGACTTAATCCAGCCAAAAATTTACCCTCAAACAGGCAAGCTGCAGATTCTCTACTACTCTCCAATGAGAGAAAGGCCGCCTTCAACTCAGCTTTCAAGGCTGAGTACTTGAAGTTTATGTCTGATTACCTTAAAATGGGGCATATGAAAGTCATTTTGTTTGACTCAAGTCAAGGCACTTTATCCTCATCACGGTATATACCGCACGTTGCCTTCTCCGAAATTTCAGGTAGTTTTTAACGCCTCATTTAAGACACCTTCGGGTAAGTCACTGTAAGACTGTTTGATGATTGTTCCAAAATGCAATCCGAACCCTGGGTCATTCTTACTCGCTCAAGTTTTTATAAAGGAGGGGTTGCAATTTGGCCGAAATTTGCCCTACGCCAAATCGGCTGAAACTGCAGGATATGGTGTCTTTTTGGATCTGAAAAAACATCCCGTAATTTTTTTTTCGATAAATTCATTAGCCGCGCATGCGCAGAAACACTTGTCTCCCATTTAAAATACATGGGAAACCACAATTTAGGTAGTTTTTCGTTTATTTCTCGAAAACCAGACTAGATCCATCTCTGAAATTTTAGTATGTTATGAAGACATGAAAAACTCAACTTTTCAGGGTGATTCCGTGAAGGGGTAAGGTGGGCCACTCACTTTTCAAGGCCTCTGAAAGACCCGAATTTTTTTTTTTTTTTTTTTCGAAAATTCATAACTCGGCCTCTGATGATCCGATCGGAACCAAGTTTGGCGTAAAATTTTTGTCTTTAGTTGTAATTTTTAGAAAATTTTTTGTCTCTATAGTTTTAAGAAGTTTTACTGCACGTAAATCGTCCATAACCTCAAAATTTTGAATAAAATGTGGTTTTTTGGACTTTTTAATGCCGTTTTAGCTTAAAAGTTGAACAAAATATATATTTTCTGAAAGAACTCAAAAAAATGCATCTTTTCTTTTCTGTGTTCTATATTCGATTTATGCGTTTAAAGTCGATTTAATTCGATTTGAAGGTAAAAAATCGAAACAGTTTGTTAAAAAACCGTTCAAAACTTGAAAATTTGGCGCGTAAACCCCCATTTTTTTTTCTTAAAAAGATGCCTTTTTTGCTCTAGTTTACGTTGATATACATTTTTATACACTTTTATTCAATATTTACTGTGAAAAATTCATAAAATATAGAAAAAATACAAAAAATGTCCCTTTTTTACTCAAAGAATGTAGCCGGGTAAGATAGTCGAATCGGCCCCCACTGCAAACCCTTACAATATATATCATTCGAAAGGGTATAAAAAAAGAAAATTTTTGGTGCAAACCGCAACTCCCTATTCCCTCCCTAGGAGGGCCCTAGGAGGGCCCTAGGAGCTAAAATAGTGATTTTTCAACTTTAATTCATATCTCAGAACCTATAAGAGCTAGAAACATGCGGTTTGCGGAAAAATTTTCTTAAAATAAAATGTAGTTCGTCTATATTTTGTAATATTATTTTTGGCTCCAAATTTAAACCGTTTGTGCCATTTTTTAACCTTAAATTTGCGATTTAAAAAAATCTAAGACAAACACCTCACCAAAAAAATAAATATTAAAAAAAAATTAGATCAGCTTTAGATTTGTTAGATTTGTTAAAATACGTCATATATTTATTTTTTTGGTGAGGTGTTTGTCTTAGATTTTTTTAAATCGCAAAATTAAGGTTAAAAAATGACACAAACGGTTTAAATTTGGAGCAAAAAATTCCTAAGATAAAAGAGAGAACCCAAAAAGAATGCCAGCATTATATTCGTGATGTGATTGGTTGAAGAACAAAATTTAAAATTTGAATTTGAATTTTTAATTTTTATATTACAATTCAATTAAGGATATTCCCTACCAAATAGATCTAGCCCACAGATTTTGTCCAAATTAAATGAACACATAGTTTTTAGTATAAAAATAGCTCAGCTAAAATTTCAAAGCCCTGAGGAGCTTGTGAAAAAAGTTATAAACATTTCAAATTTCACAAATTTGCATGGGTTCTCATGGGAAATTTACTAAAACAGCAAATACTTAATTTCCAGCCCACAGATTTTAATGTAACTACGCACAAAAATCGGAAAAAATCAGACTTTGATCATACTTGTTTCAAAACATTCATTAGGAGCCTGTAGCAATAATTATAAACAATTGATTTTATATTCTTGTAAATATATTCTCATTGGCTCATACAGAGGTTAGAAAGTAGCTGAGCCAATGAGCAGACGACTACTGTAGTCAAATACACATTTGACTTAAGTAGATGGTAGGGAACCTCCTTAAAAAATTTAGAGAATAGATTTGATAAAAAAGAATTATTTAATCAACTGTTAGAAATTATCCGATTAAAATCATGAAAATAAACTATTAGTTTATAAACAAAACCAATGAATTTATAACCACGAAAGTTTAAAGGAAACTGGCACGGATTGTGCTCCGTATTTGGCCCTCCGTTCCCTCGTGCGGCTGGCCAAAGACGAAGGCAAAAAATACCCATGTGGTGCTAAATCTATTCGTCGATCGTCCTACGTCGATGATTTTTTCGACGGTGACGACACTTTAAAAGTCACGCTTGAAGTAAAAAGTCAGCTGATAGCAATTTTAAAAGCTGGAGGCTTAGAATTGAGCAAATGGGCTTTGAATGATCCTAGAATTTGTCCTTTTACCGATAACGAAATTAAACAACTTCAATTCGATACTATCACAACTTTAGTTTGGTTTGGAATTTTTGAAAAGACACTTTCTCGCTAAAAATCAGAATGAACGATTTTCAAAATTGCAGACCCATGAAACGCTCTGTCTTGTCAGACATAGCTCGTCTTTTCGACCAGCTTGGTTGGTACAGTCCGGTTTTGATCACGGCCAAAATTCTTATTCAGGATTTGTGGTTAATCAGCCTCGACTGGGATCAACCACTCCCTGCCCGATTCACAGAGCTATGGGAAAGTTTCAAGTCTTTCAAGAAATTGCCTGATCTTGAGATCATTACCGTACCTAGATAGTTAGGTAGTAAGTCCGATTCTAATACCGAGATTTATGTGTTTACTGACGTATCTGAACGCGCGTACTCTGCAACGGTTCACTTGCGTATCATAATACCCAGCGTAGGTAGCTCCGCAAAATTGTTGCTCGCCAAAACGAAGGTCACGCCAGTGAAAACCCTTAAGGGCCGATTTCATTATGACGAGTATTCGCTAGCGAATGAAAATCTGAGGTCACTCAGCGAGTGAAGTCAAATAGCGAGTAGAGAACGCGAGTAGCAAAAATTGAGGTTATTAACCTATTAATTATATGAAATGGAATTTTCATATAAAAGAACTATTTTTATTTTAAGAAATGTTAGGAAATTTAAATTGTTCATAATTATTTAGTTCACTGTCAATAATTACTAATATACGATTGTATATTATGATAATCTTCTATCTTCTATCTTCTTCTTCTACATTATTATACGCAGCATCCGTATTTTTTGTCCGTCCGTCCATCCGTCCGGGATCAACTTTAAAAATTTGATTACAACGCTCCTAATCATCGGATTCAAATCAAATTTGGTATACGGATATTTTCGAAGATGTATATTATGAATCTAACTTCCATTTTTTTTTCTATTTTTTTTTTTAAATGACAAGCATTTCTATTTCATCGATTTTTGTCATCAGTTTTATTTTAAAAATTTAACATGGCTCTTCCGATACATCCGATTTTTTTTAAATTACGTATATGTATGTTTTCAAGGGTGCTGATTACAAATATCACTTTGAATTTTTAATTTGTCTTAAATAAAGTGCACTTAAATAAGGTGAAATTATAATTCTATCCTAATATATTGGATTTGTACGAAAATTTGTTTTCGATGTCTTTTGAGGGTCAAGATTACGAATCTGATTTTCAATTTTAAATTTGATGACTCTAATAAGGTCTATACTCAAATAAAGTTGATTTGAAATTTTTGCCCCATGCATCTGACTTGTAATAAGTTTTGTGTATTGGGATCTCTAATGCTCCTCATTTTGAATATGACCGTAGATTTTTATTTTACCCTAGATGAAGTTTACTTATATAAGGTAAAATTTTCCTTTGTTCTCAATCTATATTAGAACAATCAGAAATTTCGTATACACCTGTTTTCAAGGGTGCTGATTACAAGTATCACTTTGAACTTTTAATTTGCCTCAAATATTTTTAATTTGCCTCAATATTTAAGTACACTTAAATAAGGTGAAATTATAATTCGCGCCTAATACATTGTATTTGTTCGAAAATTTCTATTCTTTGGCTTTTGAGGGTCCAGATTATGAATCTGAACTTCAATTTGAATCTAATGACTCTTATAAGGTTTAAACTCAAATAAAGTTAATTTGAAATTTTTGCTCCATAAATCAAATCGTAATAAGTTTTTTGTACTGGGATGTCTAAGGTTGCTCATTTTAGGTATGGACGTATCTATATTCGAATAAGCCCAGACATTTGGAAGACTTTTTTTGTTTTTTTCATCAGTAATATGGTTGTAGATTTTTGTTTTAAAATATTTTTGATTAAAGTTATACTCTAAATAAAATTTAATCATTTACGTAATATCATAATATCATAATATATGATATTATTGAATATATTTGTCTATGCGCGAGCGAGCGAAGCGAGCGAGCGTTTTATGCTAGTATCATATAATCTCTACTATTTTATAATATTGATGTATAAAATAAGATTACATCTGATATAGTATATTTTACCAAGAGTTATGTTCTTATTTTAAAATTATTTACAAAATGCACTTTAATGCATTGACAAAAGAAGGTTATTGTTTATCACTATTAGTGAAATAAAAAAGATTCAATTTGAATAAAAAATGATTTTATTGTATACTGACCAATTGATTTTTTTATTTCAGAATTGGTTTTTACAAAATCAAGCCTAAATAGTATATTGTTACAATCTTAGTAAACAACATTTAACCAATACTCTGTTGATAGTGTCGTGTCAGCACCAGCTCCCCTTTTTAAAATTAAAATAATTTTCAGCTAATTCTTAAGTTATTTACAAATTATTCAATTATTAGTTAAATAAGATAAATTAGTAAGTATAAATAAGAGAGAGAGAGAATAAAAAGAAGAAAAAGAGAGAGAGAGAGGAAAAGCGAACAGGAGCTGGGAAAAAGAAGAGAGGGAGAGGACAAAAGAAACGCGTCAGCACGGGACGCCTGGCTGTGTGAAGGAAAAGCCAGTAGCGGACCCCAACAATAGAGCGTCACGGCAAGGAGGCGGCAGGCCATAAACAATCCCCCGCGACCGCCGGTCAGTGACATTGACCCAACGAGGCCTCAAGGAATCGGGTCCCATAATATTTTAGGCGGACTTTACTTGTAGGAGAGGGAGTCCACACATGAGGAATATTATAATAAATTAGGCCAAGGCCAAGCCCTCGTGGAAAAGAGGCCAAATCATTGGTTTTTCCCCCAGATTCGGGCACACATAGGAGGGTCCATGATCCCCTCTACGGGGATGGGTCCTCATGCGTAGGGGTATAAATAGGGCCGCGAACGCGAGCCCGGGAGCTTGGTTAATTCAGTCGCGTACCAGAACTCGTCCCGCGCACATCGTTCCGCGAGGAAGATCTCCACGACCGGACTCACGAGAGTTAGAGATTTCAAGGTCTCGATACCTTTATTAAAAATAAATCGAGATAAACCTGAGTGACTATTTATAGTCTCGTTTTAAGGGCAATTCTGAGTGTACTAATCAGAGCACCTAATTCGCGAGTTTTGGATAAGTGCGAGTTAAAATAAAAATTAGAGTTCCGGTAGTGACGACTATATTTTGAAAGACTTTTAAGGAAACAACAGCCTTTGTGACCGACTAGAGAAAAGTGCCGGGAAGTTCCTTCAGGACTGTGCAGAACCACCGATTCACCACCTCAAGCAGCCCAGCGGGAGTCTTCAGTCTACAACAACGTCACACTCTCTCTCTCTCTCTCTCTGTGAAGTGACCAGAACTTTTATAGAAGTAAGATTATTTTAAGGAAGTAGCGTGTAACGTTTTGTAATGGTTTGGTTTTTTTAAATAAATAGAATTTCAAAGTAGTCTTTCGGGTTTGTAGTTTTGTCAATTAACCCCTCCTCTCAGTTATTCGATTCACCTACCCGGTTATAAAAAAGGGTGAAATTATAATTCGCGTAGATTCAAATTAAGTAAATAGATCTGTCCCGATTTTGGGACATGACAATAGTTATTTTTCTCAACCATTTGATTATTACTTTTTCGTTTGTATTGCTACTCCACTTAATAACTTCTAAATGTAAATAACCATACTTTGAAAAGGTACTGTCAATTATATAAACATAAAGATTTATTTTTTATTATAAGTCCGACAGTTATTTAACTTTAAAAAGTTTTAAGGTTAATCTATAAGTTTAATGCATTGAAATTCATTCACACACACTGCAGCGAGTACTTGCTGCCATGAAAACACAGGGGGCGAATATATTCGCTGCGAATTATTTTTTATGGTATTTTAAGTTCTTGTCACCTTCAGGGCTTATTCGCTAGCGAATACTCGGCATCGTGAAATCGGCCCTTTAGTATTGCACGGTTAGAGATTTGTGGTGCTCTTTTAGGCACAAGACTTATTGATCAGGTTCGTCAAAAACGATGATTCAAATGACTGTAAAAAAAAGTGCGCTGGATAGTGTAAGTCGTCATGGCGGGTGGCAACTAGCCTCTGAAAAAACATTTAATTATTGTTGGTTTATTATATGCTAAAATAATTTTTTTTTTTCTGTTTATGCTAGTTAAACAATTACGAACAAATTGCGTCAAACTACGTATTAAGCAATCCGTATTTGCAGGTTTTTTCTATTTGAATTGAAATATTCATTGTTATTAAATTTGTTTACTAATTATGATATCATCCCCATGATGAGGCGAGAGGAATGTTCGTAAAATATCCGAACTTTGATAGTTTATCTGATTTTTGAATTGATTTGTTCGCATTCGTTTATTTTTATTCTGTTTTTACCGCGAGTAAAAAGAACGTTCGACGTTGCCAAGCGCTGCGTTATTGACATCGTCGTTCACTAACAAACTAACTTTCGAAAAGAATACACGCACCTTTTTTTGACTTGATTAAAAAACTCGGCCGCTAAGCGTCGAGCTTTGATTAAATGAGATATTTGTTCGTTATTGAATTGTTTGTTAATAATTGTGAATAATAAATGTTCTTAAAACTATCCACTCTAAAACGCTCTTTATTTTGATACACTCAATCTACATTCACACTTCAAAATCTTTGAAGAAAGCCGTTCTCGACCCCTTGGCTCTACGAGACGGCTGAATCGCAAACACTTCCATAGCATTTACTACGAATTCTATTAAACATAACTAAAATACCTCAATGTTAACAACAACTGCTGTTCAATCTGAGGGTCAATATCTTGAAGTCAAACTCGCAAGTCGAAACTCACTAGAACGCCCTCTATGCAGCAAAAAGCAAAACTTTTATTTTAATTTTTTTATTATTTTTTTTTTTTATGGACTTGGTGAATGCACTCACGCACCTTCAAGTGTCGAAGACACCCGGTGTGTGGGATTCCTTGATACCCACTAAACACCCATCTCTCTTGCCCCCGTCATCCTGGAACGGCTTCTGTAGAAATGGCGGCTGGAGTTGCAAGCGATAGAGGCCGAGGGAGGAAGCATCGACGCGGACAACATAGTCGGCTTGATGATCCATGCCTCTCACGAGGGCGTCCGTATCAGTCCGCATTCTCGCCTTGTGGTTGTCATTCACATCAAAATAATCTGCAGTCACCCATCAATCTCAAATCTATGGCATGAGCCTTGCTGAGGCAAATGTAACATCGAGGATGAACTATTCGAGTCCAGGTCTGCGGTACGTATGCGTGCGTCCCTTGTTTGCGACTATCAGATTTAGCCTTGCGGACGTTTCTAACAGTAACTGTCCTCGCCGTTTACCGTGGAGCATTCCCCACTCCACCACTCTCACGCTAAAGTCTCCCGTTACTATTACCTCTCCGGTCATCCCTCTTACCACGTCCTCCTGAACGTCCACCTTCCTCTCGAAGTCATCCATCTCGGAGTTCGGGGACAACAGTACGCTCACGTATGTTGTAGTCGCCAATCGAGCCTACGAAAAATCAGCTCCCGGTCCCTTCCCGGTGATCGGGTTCTCCGTCCGTCGCACCCAAATGGCCGCCATTTTCGATCCAATCACTATGAACGCGGGTGTCACATCGGGTGTATACAGGGTGGCCCATTTTCAATGTCCCACCCAAATAACTCGCTTGAAAAGGCCCAAATCAAAAAAAATGTAAAGACCAAAGTTTCATAATTTTTTAAGGCTAGATCAATGGGCCTAAAAGAATTGGGCCCTACGGATCCCTACGATGTAAAAGTATTTATTGAAAAATTTTTTGGGGCTCCATGAGGCCCTGCAGGGCTTACAAGGCTTTCATAAGGCCCATTTCTTTTAAACACGAATTAACTCGGAAAAAACGCATTTTTTGTATTGCACATGCATGGAGAAAGTTTCTTGTCTTAAATTTTTCAACATAATGGGCCCAAAAAAATTGGGCCCGGGGCCTTATAATGGGGCCCTATGGACCTGAAGTCCATTTTTTTGACAATTTATATCCCAAACCACTGACTCCCAAAAATTCTAAGGGCCTTATATGAAAAAATAATGATAATAATAGTTAGGCAAACATATTGAAATATTTCAAGAAGAAACGATCTGTATGGAGAGGATTTAAAGAAATTTTTATTGATAAATAAAGTAATTATTAATAGACTAAAACGTAAGTAAAATTTGAAACTTATTTAAAATAATCAACTCAAAATGCGTTTTTTCCGAGTTAGTTCGTGTTTCAAAGAAATGGACCTTATGAAAGCCTTGTAAGCCCTGCAGGGCCTGATGGGGCCCCAAAAAAATTTTCAAAAAACAATAATAATTGTAAAATTTTTCGCTCTTTCCGATTCCGGGGTCAAAAATAGGGGTACCCATTTGAAGAAACGGACTTTGGGTCCATAGGGCCCAATCTAAGGCCCCGGACCCAATTTTTTTGGGCCCATTTTACTTCCCCCTCCAATCAAAACAACTTTTGTCTCGTGAGTTTTGTACGTACGAGGCTTTAATTTCAAGATAATCGCACCGGACGATTAATTTACTCCACCCTGTATATACAGGGTGAGTCATTTTAATCGATCCACTCGAATAACTCGCTTCGAAAGGCCCAAATTGAAAAAAATGTAGAGATCAAAGTTTCATGATTTTTTGGGGCTGATCAAATAGGCCCAAAAAAATTGGGCCTGATGGCTAGTTTGGGCCCTACGGGTCCTAACATTGTTTTTTTAAATGGGAACCCCTATTTTTGACCACGGATTCGGAAAGAGCGGAAAATTTTACGATTTTTAGGTATTTTTTGAAAAAATTTTTGGGGCACTATGAAGCCCTGCAGGGCTTACAAGGCTTTCATGAGGCCCATTTCTTTTAAACGCGAATTAACCCGAAAATAACGCATTTTTTGTATTGTACATGCATTGGGAAATTTTTTTGGTTTTAAATTTTTGAAAAAATAGGCCCTAAAAAATGGGGCCCAGGGCCTTATTTTGGGCCCTACGGAACCAAAGTCCATTTTTTCAAACGGTAACCCCTATTTTTTACCACGGATTCGGAAAGAGCGGAAAATTTTACGATTTTTAGCTATTTTTCGAAAAAACTTTTGGGCCTTATTGAGGCCCACTAAGCCCCGTTAAAGTCTGTCAACTTTGACAGAATTATTCGTGAAAAATATGCATTTTTTGTGTAGCACGCGTATTGTGAAAGTTCTTTGGTTTGAAATTTTGGAAAAAAATGGGCCCAAAAAGATGGGCCTTATTTTGGGCCCTAAGAATCTCTCTCCTCTCATGTTTTTAGAGGGGAACATCAATTCAATATCCTAGATTCGTAAAAAGCCGGTAAGTTTAAGTTTGGATAGAATCAAAAAATTAATTTTTGGATCTTTTGAGATTCAGAACCGAGTTTAAAAAGCTTTTTAAAATTTTTAAATAAATTTTTTTCTTACAAAAACATTGGGATTAGTGAATTTATCATCGTGAATAATTATTCAAAGTTTGAAATAAATTTTAGTATTTTTTAAAATTCTTAAGCTATCCTAGCTGAAAAAGTCCATATGGAAATCCATGTGGAAATCCATGCAGGAACCCATAACGGAATCCATATGGAACTCCGTATAGAACATTGAAACAGATTTCCATATGGATTTCCATATGGATTTTCAATAGCAATGAATTTTTTTTTCAATAATTTTTTTTTTCAAAGGTTTTTTATTATTTAATAATAATTAAAAAAATTTGGTTAGCATAATTATTTTTATGCTTTTTTCCAAAATAATATTTGTATATATTTTTCTCTTTATCCAATTTTTTTTTTTTTTTTTAATTCAATTCTTTTCATTTTGAATTTATTAATATTTTAAAAATTAATATTTTACAATTTTCATATTTTATTTTGATTATCGATAGTTATTAATAGTTATAAAATTTAATGTGACCAAACAGTATAATTAATTGTGATTTTTTAAAATTTGTATAATTATTTTTTTTAAGGTATGAAAAGATTAAAAAATGTAGCCTTAAGGTGGCTCCCAATAGTTTTCGTGTTTCTCACAAAATTTTTCTAATTTTGCACAGAGCTAGTTTTTGTGTCCCCTACACGTTGGTATTTTACATATTATACCCTAACCGGGGCTAATTTTTGAGATATTTAGCTCAGAAGTTTCAACTCATTGCATGGCACTATATATGATGTATATATAATATATGATGCGTACTCACATGCGTACGCATGTACGCACACGTGCTATTAACGTTCAGTAAATTTTGTTTTTAAAATAAGAACAACTTTATTATTTTTAAAACAGTAAACATGAAGGTAACAGTTATAAACAATAAGTTCAGCAATAAAGAATTTATTTTTCAATTTATGGCGAACTGACCGAATATCCGTGTACCTGAAATTTTTCGAATTAGAAACAAACATGTTATCACTAGTTTGCAATTATCTTAAAATTTTATATATTTTTAATGAAAAAGTTTTTATAATTTTTTCTTTTAATGTTTATATTAAAACTCAACTAAAAAATTTGAAATCCATTTTTGGAATGTCCAAAGTCTGGTACACTAAAACCTCCGATGAGCATGTGCAATCAAGAAAGCACAAAGAAATAACGATCTCAAATTTTTAACTTAAATAAATTGAATATCAATTTATAATTTAGACAAATTTTCCATATTTATACAGTTCCTTTCTTCTTCGACTTAAAAAAAAAAAAAAAAAAAAAAAAAAAAAACTGCCAACACATGGTCGCAAATGATCAGCAGCAGCAGTAATGGCCGAGAACAGGAGAAAGATTCACAATGATCGAGTTCGTGCAGGTTGCAAGCCTGTTGCTTACCATATTACTTTGGTTCACCAGTGACAGCTAACAGATTTTGAAAGAAGAAATACTTTCTGCAACTGGGCTTTAGGTAGAATCGCACAAGATCCTGATTTTTCTAGATATGTTTTATTTTCTGATGAAGCTACGTTTAAAAATGATGGAGAGCTAAACAGACATAATTGCCATTATTGGTCAAATGAAAATCCACATTGGCATAGAAGTGTGGATCATCAAAATCGCTGGAGCGTTATGATATGGTGCGGCATAGTTAATGGCTATTTGGTTAGACCATACTTTTTTAATGCAAATGTCAACAGACATACTTACTAAGAGTTACTCCGAGATCACTTACCAGAGCTGTTAGGAGATGTCAATCTGGCAACTAGACAAAGAATGTGAATACAACAAGACGGAGCTCCATCTCATTATTCACAAATAGTAAGGCAATTTTTAAACCAAAATTATTATGGGAGATGGATTGAACGAGGGGTCCCGTTTGAGTGGCCTCCTCGCTCATCGGATTTGACGTCCCCCGATTTTTATTTATGGGGATATCTAAAAAACACAGTATTACGCCAAACATCCAACAACAAGAGAGGACATGGAGAACCGTATTCGCCAAGCTTGCGTCGCTATACCAAGAGAGACATTACTGAGTACTGAACGAAATTTTCAAAGACGTTTACATTTGTGCCTTGAAGCTCATGGTGGAAACTTTGAACATTTGCGTCATGGTTAGTAAAAATAAATGGTTTCAAGTGTGTGGCAAGGGGACTCACGTTAAATAAGCACCTCATCGTGAGTGGCAAGAGGACTCACGTTAAACAAGCACCCCATCGTGAGTGGCACGGAGACTCACGTTAAACAAGCACCAGATCGTGACTGGCAAGGGGACTAACTTCTAAGGCCCCCGATTCCCTTTTGTCAAGCCTTATCCATCATTAAGCGTTGAAAAACCCTCTCATTGCTCGTGCACTACTAAAAAGCATACGTATCCTGTTATTGCAAGTTATTACTTATCAATAGGCTCTGCGGAGCCTTAGAATGGCCCAAAATTTTTTTCGAAAAATACCTAAAAATCGTAAAATTTTCCTCTCTTTCCAAATAAATGGTCAAAAATAGGGGTTCTCATATGAAACAATGGACTTTGGTTCCGTAGAACCCAAAATAAGGCCCCGGGCCCCATTTTTTAGGGCCTATTTTTTCAAAAATTTAAAACCAAAAAACTTTCCAAATGCATGTACAATACAAAAAATGCGTTATTTTCGAGTTAATTCGCGTTTAAAAGAAATGGGCCTCATGAAAGCCTTATAAGCCCTGCAGGGCCTCATAGGGCACCAAAAAAATTTTCAAAAAATACCTCTAAATCGTAAAATTTTCCGCTCTTTCCGAATCCGTGGTCAAAAATAGGGCATTTAAAAAAACAAAGTTAGGACCCGTAGGGCCCTACGCCAACAGGCCCAATTTTTTGGGCCCATTTGATCAGCCCCAAATAATCAAGAAACTTTGGTCTCTACATTTTTTTCAATTTGGGCCTTTCCAAGCGAGTTATTCGAGTGGATCGATGAAAATGACTCACCCTGTATATAGTTATACTCGGTATGGTCATATAAAATTATTTATCATTAAAAAAAGTCTTGAGCTCAGCTTTCTAATTATATCATTCGAATTCTTATCAAATACTTTTGTTGCCATGAAAGAGTGCTGAACAAAGCCATTTATCATTTTAAATTCAACCCTACAACTAAAAAATTATAAATCGATTTAAACGCAATTTCGCGAGCTGTCACTCTACAGGTTCATCGCAAAAAAAACTCTGTAAAAAAATTTTGATGAAAATCAAGGCTCGTTTGTACGAGCTGGTGAAGTTTGAAAATAATCGTTAGCGATAATGAGTTAGAGTCGAGAATGAATAAAGTCAGTAGGGTTTGTTGGTAGAGTGAGTGAGAGAAGTGCGGGTGATAAAGTACGGTATTTGAACTAACAAGGAAAAGTCCAGACATTTGGGTCACTTTATTGGTTTTTTAGGTAATTTTCAAAAAATCGTGTTCAAAGATGAAAAAAATGCGAGGTCCCGCATCTCTGTAAGTGCAATAGGCTCTGAACACGAATTTTTTGAAAACTAGCTAAAAAATGCTAAAAATTGCTTTTATTTGCACAGCAAACCAGTAGAAGGGTCCATTCAGATCAAATATTAATGGTTTCGTTCATCATTCAGTACCAGACTCAGAGACAAAATCTAAGTTCTGACTGTACTTCACACACACTCTGACTCCAACCATCACACGAGCAAACATCCAATGATCAACCGCTATGCGGACTTACTTTTTTAGCAGGTGTAACAATAATTATAATAATTACGACTAGCCCTAATGGCCTTACACAAGACGACAATGCCTTCCTAGGCCGCACGCTGACTCTCTGTGAGACGTTATTATCTTCCACGCTCCGATCCAATGACAACTGGATCACAGGAAAATCTACACAACTTCTCACTGATAATTTTATCTCACGCACTTTGATAAAGTTATCTAAGAACACAAAAAAGTTAATTGTATATTTGCTCTATGACACACGAGTGATCATGCCAAGCGCCAAAATTAGAGTAATGCTGATCGGTAGATTTCGTCATCACCTGACTTACCGATCCGCATCTGCGTTCCATAACAGTTAGCGCCAAATTCGAACTTTATCCGCGCTAGCTGTTACATTATTCATCAAAAAATTATTTTACTTATGTATCGTGTACAGTTCACAGGGTTCCAGATTATCGAGAATAATAATGTTTTTTATTGTTTATTTTTTACTTTTGATTTTTCCACTAAATTGAGGCTTGCTGGACCTAGACAGGGCCCAAAAATTTTTTTTTTAAATGCCGTAACATCGTAAAATTTTCCGCTCTTTCCGAATCTGGGATGAAAAATAGTGGTTCCCGTTTGAAAAAAAAAGGGGCTTTGGGTCCGTAGGGCCCAATATGAGACCACGAGCCCAATTTTTTGGGCCCATATTATTGGAAATTTTAAACTAAAAAACTTTTACGTTGTATGGGCCATACAAAAAATGCGTTATTTCGAATTTAAGCAGAGTAAAAGAGAAGCAAGCCCTACGCGGCCTCTATAAGGCCCAAAAAAATTTCAAAAAATACCTTAAAATCGTTAAATTTTCCGCTTTTTCTAAATTTGGTAAAAAAAAAATAGGGGTTCCCATTTAAAAAAAAAGGACTTAAGGTCCGTACGGCCCCGGGCCCAAATCCGAAGCCACCATTTTATTTCCCCTTCCAAACCAAACAACTTTTGTCCAAAAAACTTTTTTCCACAAAGCTTCAATTTCGAGATATATGCGCTTTTCGATTAATTTACGCCACCCAGTATATATTCATTTAGCATCTTAATTACCTTTTGCTGCAAAAAAAAAATTGATAAAGGTCGAAAATCGAATTAAAATCGATTAAGGCACAATGTGCTTCCCACCGTATTCTATGTAATTGAAAGTGTTTGCAAAGGCATTACTGTTGCAATAATCATTCAAATTCATGAAAAGAATTAACCTTTAATGATCTGAATCTTTACTAGCAGCCTCCTTTGCCAGTTTATCTGCCCGCTCATTTCCTCTGATTTCACTATGCGATTGGTACCCAGAAAAATTTCACATTTATATCTGTCTGCTCAAAAAAATCATGACTGACTAATTCTCAGAATGTAAAAATTAGCCCTAATTCCTAAATCTAGATTAGAAGTGAGCTTCATGAGTCAGATAATATGATCAAGTCTGGATTTTTAACTCCTATTTTCACTGCATCGAGCAAAGCTTTGCTTTCTGCCTAGAAAATCGACTCTCGTCGATCAATACTTGATTGCACTTATAACCGACGGACTATCAGATTCCCTACTATCAGTGAATCATAAAACGGTTTCTATGAAGAAGAGTATCCAGTAGTACATCAGGATTTTGCGAGCCCAAAAGTTCGCAACCCAGATCAAAATCCATAAAAATCTCAAAAAATAGTACATCATAACCTTTCATGAAAGGTCCATAACTGTTTTCCACAATAATTCTTTCTTGATAATCACTACTTCCTGAAACCCGTTTGATAACTAGGAAAAATTTTATTGTGCATTACCCACCACTCTTCACCATAGTTTCAAAGATTTTTCATGTGCAACTGATGAGACTTCAATAGGCTACTAAACTTATCCACCGCCCTATTTCTATACAAATAAAATTTTTTCCATCCTCTAACCTCAAAATAAGACCTTTGCCCCTTTGTCTTTGGTTCTCGAACAGAAAAAAATATTTCTCAACCTAGTCAGGAAAGATTTTGTTGCCTCCTCGTTGCATGCCTCGCCTTTAGCTTTGCTCGCAAACTCTTTGAAAGCAAAATAAACCCTTGCCCGACCAAGCTGGAAATTTAGTATTATGTCTTTCAACACAAGGATAAGAGATACGTCTTCTCTCTTTTTCAAAAAACTTTGCACGTTCCAGAGCATTACTTTTAAGTCACAAAGAAGTTGGTTGTTTTTATTTTTTACCCTATTTTGCTCACAATTACTTGACATTAATGTGTTCATACACCGAGTTATGTTGAATCTTACTCAAAAAGAGACATAATTTTCATCCCTTTTTTAATTGACGTTAATCATGACTTGATACCTGCCCCTTGAAACACAAAGTGTATTTTCAATAGTAAATTACTGACTTCTTCACGTTTATGAGTTAACGAAATAACTATCTAGCTTGAGTTTTCTCGCGTGTTGCCTACTGACTTCACCGCAATCTCCAACAGTATATGTCTAATCAATATATTTTTTAGCTACGTAATTTTATATTTTCTAGATACGACTAATTTTTAAATTCAGCTCACCTGACGTAAGTTTTGGTTTTTTAAACTTAAGGTGAGACAGAAAGAGGAAAATGAGGCAAGGTTGAGAGCGGAGTTAAAAGTACGAATTTATACCTATTTTACGGTATAAAAAGACGAATTAGGGGTGGGAGCGAAGATGAAATTACAACTATATAATATGGCATGGATTTTTAAAGTACAGATGAGCATTTGCTTCATTATTTTCAAAGTGGATTTAGTTTGTCCATTGTTAAGAGACAGTTAGGCCGGAGCTTAACTGACCTTGAACCGTCTCTTTTTAATTACAGCAGCCCGGGAAAAAGAGGGAAACAAACCGGGGGGCCCGATGACCTTTTGTGCCTGCGCCAGGAGCCGGCCGAAAGTGCTCCATTACTATCTTAAGTTCTTACCTGGTTTGATCGGGATTCATGAATAATCGGTATTCTGGAGTCGTGTTATGTATATAAATCTTTTTATCTCTTTGTTCGGGTACATGGTCTCGTACAAGGTAATCGGGGCGTCTCTCACGCGCCCGCACTTACATATCACAAACTTAATTAATTAACGACACTAAACTTAATTTAGAAAACTGGGGACAACTCTCACTTGTCCCCGTTTTACGCGAACTTGACCTTAAACTACATTACAATTATTTGAGCAGAGGATGACTCTCACTCGTCCCCGCTCGGAACGAACTTACTTACACTCCCAGGTGCCGCTTTTTATTCCCCAACGCATTTGGAACACAGGTGAATTTGGAGGGGACAGAGCACGTTGAATGATCACGTTTTGCGTGATCACGGTTTTAAATTTGTGGAGCAGTAGGTGTCGAAAAGAAATGAGGAAATAAGAAGTAGATAGCGAGAGAGAAGCGGTGCGTCAGCGTCAGCTGACGCGAATCGCGCTTCTCCCCGGTCAAGGAACTCGCAAGTTCAGATTTCACGACTCGCTATATGAGTTATTTAGGTCAGCTTGGGCTTTGGCCGAGCTGAATTAAAAAGAAATGAATGTTCAAAAGTTGTAACGCAACACCATCTATTATGTACGCAAAATGAATTCAAAAGTAGTTCATAACAGTAAATTATGTCTATGAGTTTTATGTGTTCTGGGTAATGATAAAATTATATGAAAGAAATTTTAACAGAAGAACTAAATGTGGGTAATTCCATGGTGCGGGTGGGACATTTGCTAAACTTTGAGATTAACTTAAACATACTTAAAATAGCTAAATATTAGAACTAATAACATTGGTAGATGTAGTTTGACTAAAAGAAGAAATTCCACAGTCAGTAAGGGAATAATTTTGAGTTTTGAAGAAGATAATTTTAAAAAATAGTCCCGTTACGGGTGGGACATACAAATTGAGCATTTTTCATTTTTGGCTCATCACTCTTGAAAATCTGCGAAATATTCTGCTAAAAAAATCTGGAAAAAATAAGGCGTTAAAGTCTGTATCCTAACTTTTGATGTTAAAAATTTTAATTTTTTAATTCAAACCTGATTCTTAGAAAAAATCAATGAAGCCCGTTGCGTGTGGGACATGCTCCGTTGCGGGTGGGTTTTACGCTTCTTTGCTGAAGCAGGTTTAGGATTTTTTTTGGGAGGTTTCTTTTTGGAAACAACTAGCTCAGGATTTTGATCGGACAGCACTTCTTTTCTTACAGCGTGTTCTTTTTTCTTCATGGAATAAAAATGAGTTTTTATGACTAAAGTATTGCTATTTTTTATTTCAAAATAGTGATTTTTTTTCACTTCAGGAATAGCTTTTGGATTACCCAATCTTTTGTCAAATTTAATTTTAAATCTATTAATAGTTTCTTCAGTGACAAGAAAACTTTTAATCCCAGCTAAGTTTTGCTCAGCGTACTCATAGCAGTCTTTGGCATTGTTAATAACAATCTTTCTAGATTTAATTGCAGTCCAAAAACTTTTTTTCAGAGTTGCTCCAATTCCGTCTACAGCACCTTTGCCGTGAGCCATTGCGTTGAAAGCCCATGATAATTTTAAATCATCATCATCATCTGAATAAACTAAGTTAGATAATGTAAATTTATTTTTAAATTGTGAGCCAGCGCCATCACTGAAGACTAAAAGTCATTTCATACTAGGTATGTCCAATTTAAGGTGATTAATTACGACATCGAGGCAGCTTCCAACTGAACATTTATCTTGATCTTTATAATCGAAAAGATCTGAGAGGCTTTGCTTCTTCTCTGATGACCAAGCGCAACCAGTAAAAACAGAGACTTGAGGTTGATTGTAATAAGCTGATTGTGCTTCATCTTGAAATTTAATTTTTAACTTTTCGGAATAATCGACTTGCAGTATTACCAAGTCACAAGGAATATTTTGTCGCACTTCTTCAAAATATCAAGATTGCATTCTATCGATGAAAAAATGATTTTTAAAATGTAATAATTTTTCTTGTAATTTATTTATTACATCTCGTAAGCTTAATTGTGATTTGATCAAACTCAAACGTTTTTCTCCTTTTTTTACTCCCCACTGTAGAAGTTTTACCTTTAAAGAAGCTGATATTTCTGAAGGCAACAATACTCCTACGCTAAGGCAATTCTCGCACTCATTCAACATGCATAGTTCACTATTTATGTTACAGCAAGTTTTTTCTAAAACAGTTTTTGTGTCGGAAGGAAAATCAGGAATATTATTTGATAGACAAGTTATTAAATATTTGAAATTTTTATGATAAATGCACAAACAAACATTGTGAGGCATATCTGAGACAGGTAAAACATGTTCTAGGCGTAACCGGTAAAATAATGTCTTATAAACTTTTGACTCAGGATGAGAATTGCAGAAAAGAGTCCACAGTTCCGAAATAGTCATAGTCATGTACTTAACAGATACATTTTCTCTTTTTCATGTCACAGGATTTTTTATACTTTTTGTGTCCTTTATTCCTGGAGCTTGCCAAGAATGATTTTCACTTGTGTAATAATTTATAACCTCTTCCTTATCACTGTCTGAAATAGTAAAAGATTCGCGTTTCTTAACAATCATTTCTATCTCTTGTGGACTAAACTCATCGAATAATATTTTTCTTGTAACTGCTATTCTTTTGGTAGGATTACTAGGTAGACTTCTTTTTTCTTTTTTCGCAGCTTTTCCGAGAGTTTGATAGCAACCGAAAGAACCTAATATCGCTGCACTGTATCTGTTTTGACTTCACGATCATGGTTAATTTTCTTTTTATTTTTTCGATATATTCTCTTTCTTATTGTTTCACGATTTTGGTTTCGTTTATAAGCATCAATATCATTTTTATAAGATTGTCTTTTTTTTCTCTTCGTAAAGAATCTCTTCTGCGCTCTCGAGCACGGTGGTCCTCGTCGAGTTCAGGATTTTCCTTCAACTTTTTCCGAAATGTTTGTGATCTTTCTTTAGAATTCATTTTAAATATGCAATTGATTTCTAACTAAATATAAAAAATGTTCACCAATGGTCAATTTTTTTTTGTGTTTTTACACTATTAAAATGTAAGCACTCCTTTTACTGCAAGTAATTTTACACTCAGACTTTGTGTCCCACCCGCAACGGAATTTTCTGAAAAGCCTGCAGTAATAAAAATTTTAAAAAAATATGTTGACTTTTCTTGTGTTTTTATTACTTTGTAAAAAAATTTTCAGGTTGACACAGTTTTATGCAAGTATGATATTTAAAAAATACTTTTGAAAAAGTAATATTAACGGCGATTGGTTTTTTTAAAAGGAGTCCAAATAAAAAGTTACACGTTAATTATAATAATCTTTTTTTGAAAATGAATTAATGAAAGAAGTGAAATCAAAAAATTTATTACGGACGACTTGAGGCCGAATTACTTATTATTTAAAAATAATTTTCTCTACTAAAAGATGATAGTAGTATAGCAACACTATGGCGAATGTAAACAAAG
Source organism: Encarsia formosa (assembly GCA_038277355.1). Taxonomy (NCBI): domain Eukaryota; kingdom Metazoa; phylum Arthropoda; class Insecta; order Hymenoptera; family Aphelinidae; genus Encarsia; species Encarsia formosa. The sequence continues at coordinate 45,490,442 of CM076186.1, read as the reverse complement.
ATGATTCACCGCAGCGAGCAGTCTCGCGCGGTGGGGGCGACCGGTTGAGCGGTTGAGGCGGCTGCTCGCGGGTGCTGCGGGAGGGGGTGCTCGGGGCCGTTTGGGAAGGAGGAGGGCTTCCTGGCGCTGCGAGCGGCCTCGCGCGGTGGCGGGGGCCGGTGACGTGGTCGAGGCGGCTGCTCGCGGGTGCTGCGGGAGCCGGTGCTCGGGGCCGCTCGGGGAGCACGAGGAGGACTTTCTGACGACGGCGACGAGGCTGATGCAGCGGAAGCGAAGGTCGCTGAGGCGGCTGCGCTCGGACGTCGCGACTGCTGACTCTGCAGGAGTTGCTGATGCTGCTGAAGCAGTAGGAGGAGGAGGCGTCCGCGGGTGCGTCTCGCTCATCTCGCGTGAGGAGGATGCTGTGGCGCGGGTGCGCGTAGGGAGGGTCCCTGAAGTACCGTTATCATGGCCATACTGCGGGGACTTCTCTTTTCTGTCACTGTCCATGCTGCTGCTGGTGGCTCTTTTGTTGTTGTTGTTATTGTTAGGGCTGCCGCGAGACGAGACGAGGCGAGACTTTTGATAGTCTCGTCTCGAGTCTCGTGAAAAACCAAAATCACCGGTCTCGTCTCGGTCTCGTCTCGGTCTCGTCTCGAGTCTCGACGAGACTAACTTGTAATAGATTCTCCTCAAAAATGAAAAAAATTAGTGGTATCACCCATTTACGATGAAGCTTATTTAATTTACTATAACGAAAAAGATAATTAAGTTGACAAATGTAAGTCTGATTCAAAAAAAGAAATATGTAACGTTAACATTTAACTACTTCCAATAAATTTTTAAAATTAATTCCTTACTTATTTACCATCACTTAATTGTGTTTATCATCAAAAAAATGTTTTTATAAGTCTCGTCGAGACTCTGACCTACTCTCGTCTCGGTCTCGTCTCGGCATCACTTGGTCTCGTCTCGGTCTCGTCTCGGACTTCCGAGACGAGACCGAGACGAGGCCGAGACTCCTCGAGTCTCGCGGCAGCCCTAGTTATTGTTGTTAAATTTTTTTTTTAATTTTTTAATTTTAAGAAATTAAGAATTATTGTTCTAATAATTTAATTAGATATTTATGTTTCTTTGAATATATTTAATTTTTTTTTTTAAAGAGAAGAAAATTTTAAGATACTAGTAAAATTTTTTCAATTTTAATTATTAATTTTCTAAGGTAAGGTGTTTGAAATAAAAACATTAATTTTTTGGAGTCCTTCAATTTTTTTTTTTTCTTTTATTTACCCAATTTATATATTTTTTACAATTATTCTTTAAAAGCAAATTCAAATTTATAAGAACCTAGATACGTTGCATAAAAAGCGTTATTTTCAATATTTTCTAAGATTTTACTCTAAAACTCGTCGTGTTTTGTCATTGCTTCTGATATTTTACGTGGCATGTAGACGCAAAATTCATCATCCATGGTCACAAGAATTTTTTTGCCGTATTTGGTGGTTGTTTTTACGGCTGCTGTTACTCGATGTTTTTGATTGACCACCAGCTGTTTTAAATTTTTTTTCAACAGTTCCGGAGCCTGAGCTATGCTGTTTAAGTTGTTGATTCCGAACGTTTCTGAAGACAATGTGTATCTGAAATGTAGAGTTTTTTACTTTTAGAAAAAATAAAATAAAATAAAATACGAAATAAAATACAATATTCAATTTACTTACGTTTTACATAATTAATCGGTTATGTCGTAGCTGATGTGGTTGTTGTTGTTGTTGTTGTTTTTTTTTTTTTTTTTTTTTTTTTTTTTTTTTTTTTTTTTTTCAGTTGAAGCAGCGATTTGTTTGGCAGGGTAGCTGTGCTCTAACTGGCCTTTTGCTACGTAGCTCAAGCAGCAGAGAATGACCAGACGGTGGAGGGGATGAGAATTTTATTGATTAGTTAGTAAATTCCATCAAACTTATACTATTTTAGAACTGCAATTTTGCAAGTGTTGTAGAAAACAGACACCTTTACAAGAATAATAATTTTTATTATTTGACATTTTTTGACGCACAAATTTTCTTGCTATTTCATCATTTTTTTTTAAATCACTTGAAAAATTATCTAGAAATTTTTGCATGCTTCGGCCTGAAGCCGTGTAAAATAAAAACATAATACAATATTGTCCACAAACATCAGAGTCTTCGTTTTGTAATTGTGTATGGTTCCAATGAAAATATTTACAATTTTTTCTTATTCGTCTTATGTGATCTGGTATGAATGGGGGCATCCTAAAGCTGTCCATGAACCAGGCCTTGTTTGCTTTATTTACAAATATTGCTATCCAATGTGTGCTGGGTTTACTGCTTTTATTTTTAAAAAAAAGTGACTTTAATTGGAACTATTTTATTAAAAAATCGACCTAATTTTTTTATGACTTATTTTAGTATAATATATTTTGGAAATCAAGACTGACTTTCGTCGTACAATTTATAGGTATAAATATTGCAAGCCCCGCAAATGCAGCATTGGCTTTTTACAAAGTCCTGACAACGTGATTTTACAATAAAGACATTTTCGCACTACTACTTTGTAAACAATGTAGGACAACGCCACCGTTACCCGTTAATTGATAATTATCACGTGATTTGTGTTTAATAAAAGATCTTGCAATACAATCATTTTTTTTCAAGTCATCAGAAAAATTATTTAGAAAAGCTTCGAAACCCAATCCGTTAGTCATATAATGTAAAAACATTAAACAATATTGACAACATACGTCGGATGTCTCACTTTGAAATTGTTTAACATTCCATTTTAAATGCTTACAATTTTTTCGCAAAGTTTTAATATGATTGGGTATGAACGAGGGTATACCGTAGCTATCTAGATAATGCCCAAAACCGTGTGAATCTACATGTATAGCAACCCAATGCATACAAGGTTGAGTGTGATTATCAGTGTTAAATACAAAGGCCGTCGGTTTCATCCACACCCATGGAATCCGATCCGCAGGGAACACACCGATAGTATGTGAGGGCATCAGCGACAACTTGTTTAGAATCTGCAGGCTGTTCATTGTAAAATATTACAGGTGAACTTAAAGGGAAATCGTTATATAAGCTTTGAGATTTAGATAACAAGTATGCTTTAATTCGATAGACGTTATTGAAAGCACAAGCAAATTTTAAATAATTATTTTTTACAGCGTGATTTATACAGTACTTATCGCTCCACGGTAGGTTATTAAATGACGGACAGTTCGTATCGTACTCTAAATTAATAACTTCTCTAGTAGTCATTTTATGAAACATTAACCACTTTTCTTTACCCCTAACATAAGTTTTATCGACACTTTTAAAAATATCGCTGAGCGTACGATTGAGCGTTTTCAAAGTCACACTCCCTTCTAAATAATCTATGCCGTGTTGATTTCTTGTCAACCAATTATTCTCTTTACGAACTTCACAAGGTAGCGAATCTACTCGGTGCACAGCGCTAACAATCCAATGCGCGACAAATTCATTTTTTAAAGATAACAAAGCTATTTCTTTAGGCACCAACTTGTTATTTTTATCTTTGAAAAATTGAACATCTGCAATGAGCTCCATTGTAGGACTCTATTTCGTTAAATAACTCATTTTTTTAACGAGACTAACTTTATGTACTTAAAAAGTGACATCTAGTGATTCATCCGCTAAAGTCTACAAGCACCTGCCTCGACGCGTCAATTTCTAAAATATTTTCATATTCCGAATAAACTATACAATTTACTGTTTCGGTCAGAGGATCGTCAAATCTAACATCTATTCTAACGCTACCGTGTTTAATTAAATTCCAATGAGTACACTCGTTTGAAGATAAGTCAGGTGTTAAATCAAAAGCAAAAAGGCAGTAGCCATCAGGGTAAGACTCGCGAGGTATGTTATTACCCTCGTTAAGAAAATGAACACCAGTACCCGAAAATAGAGAGAGATAACAATCTATATACGCGCCGTTTTTTTTGAAATCAGGCTGTAAAGGTTTCGATGGTACCTGTACACCGTCAACATACAGACATAGAAAATTAATGTTAAAATTTTCAAAGTTGAAGGGATTAAGGTGACGATCACCGTTGAAAGCTTTATTATTAACAAAACCTAAAATTATTCTTTTTGGAAGTTGCCCTAAAATGACGTTATCTAAGGTTTTACCGTGAATCTCACTGTGATCGTGATAGATTTTGTTTCTACGCGCGTAAGGGGATACTTACTAGTTGACTTTGAAAGAGCTCTAGCATGAGCCAACAAAATACTAGGACTGATTTTTACACGTCACACTAATAAAGACGCTTCTTCGATATGAACAGAGTAGCATCCTACAGGATCCATAAGACTAAAAGCATCTCTCGATTTTACTAAGCAAACTTTCACTTCGACGCCATTTATTAATAATTTTTCTTGATTGAAGACATCTCCGTGTAAATGGCCAATTAGATCCACAGATTTTTTGTAGTTGAAAAGTTTTCTACGAGCTTCGAGGCCACTGTTTGCTGTTCTTAGGTTATCCATATTTTTAGCTGTATCGTCGTACCAAAGAACGCTTGTCAAATGAGATTTTTTAGCAGCGGGACCGTAGTTGAGTAAAGTTTCTATGTACGCTCTATAAGCGTAAGCATGATTGGGTGGCGAAACAGTTTTTTGATTGAAAAATACATCCACATGGTTAAACAGGGAGTGCATAAAGCTGTTAACAGGTCCAACTTTTTTTGCTTCTTCCTCTGAAGATTCTTTTGGAATTGTACCTCTTAAAGCTACTCTCAAACTCAACATCGTGTGGGTTAAATCAAGATATTCGTCTCCTGTACCAGTGATAACAAACTCTATAGGTGAGTCGTCAGTGAGCGAAGATAATGGTTTATATTGAACGTACTTTGAACTTTCTATAGCTGTCGAGGTTGGAGGAATATCGAATAACAAGAGCTCCGATTTTAAGCACTCGCACGATTGAGTATGTAGAAACGCCATTTCGCTGATTAATCAAAAATATCTCTTGCACTTCTTTTCACAATTTTTTTCTTTTTTTTTCTTTGCTTTATTATTATTTTTTTTTGTACTTCTCTTAAGTGATTTTTTTTTATTTTTGATTTTCTTTTGCGCTTGCAAACAGTCTCAGAGTCGGCTAACAACTGCAAAGCGCTCATGCCACGAGGCCTTTTATAACCTGATCCTTCCATCATCATCATTGCATACAATTTATCTTCGGCTTTACGCTTCAAGTTCATTCCTGACTCAAGTATGCGATTGCGCAGTGACTCTTTTACCGGAGTATTTTGAGTCACGTCGGTCACAACGTTCACACCAGCACGAAAAGCTTCTTTGCCAACGGCTTGAGTACCACTCGATAGTAAAGGCAGAACTCGCCGAAAGATGCCCGCAAGAAAAGATCCTATGCCTCCATGACCTCTTTGATAGGGAGAGCCGATAAAAATATGACCAACACCTTTTCCAGCACCTCCACCATTTTGAAAGATAAAAAATTCGTCGTAGCGCTCCATATCCATTTTTTTTTCAATAGTTTAATCCGTACGCTTGAAATGTAGTGTCACTGCCAACGTACCAAAATCAAATGGTTTTGGTTCACCGTGTTCGTCTCTTATATCGATTTCGATAGTCTCAAAAGAATTAAAAAGTAGATCTAAATACATGGGTGGGGAGAAACTTTTGATTCGAAGACCCCCGTAAGTGTGTTCATCGGCACCCAGAGAGACAACGCGTAGCAATCGAGTTTGCACGTCACCTGTAAAATACGGCTCACAAATGTCTGTGTGAACCATCAACATCGATGGTAGAGAATTTGAAAGATTAGCAGGGCGAATTCCAACAATCGCCTCGTGTGATTCAAATATATCAACACTGTTGAGGTCTAAACCAAGAATAGTTTTTATTCGCGCAGAGAGATTGACTTTATGGTTGAAACCTGCACACTCAGCTTCAGTGCACAGACGTTTAACAGATACATAATCACCGCGTTCAATGCCAAACTCTAGATGATTTTTTGTACAGGCCAAATTATTGAGTTCGTGAATAAAAGTTTTTATATCTTTATAAACGCCCGGCGATACAGTTTAAGTCGAAGACGTAGTTTCTAGATCTTCTTCACCCGTGTCAGAGGTTAAATTAGTTTCATAAGCAGCAGTCAAAGCCTGTGTTTTTTCTGCGCCGAGTAACAAGTAATCTATCGTCGGTTTCTTTCGGTATCGTATGACAGAAACTAATCTCTCATCGCGCTCAAGTGGAATGTGTTGAAAGGTCAATGGAATCCTTATCTCTGTTAAAGCGACTGCCCAGGCACCGTGTAAGCGTATCTGCTGAGGTAGCTGCGTGACGAAGCGAGTTGTAGTATTGTCAGGGTAATAATGCATGCTACTGTTACTGGGAAGAACAATATAAAATTGATCCTTCATTTTAGATTTTTCAATTGACTTGATTTGATCCAAGAGCAAAATTTTTCTGGATAACCACGCCACCGAACAAAAAATTCTTTCAAGCGACCACTGGTTCTAGTTTTTAAAATTTTTTCGACGTCAGAAAAAACCTTTTTTAAATCTTTTTTTACAGGACTAAGCTCTTCCTCGTAGAAAAATCCATCGATTTCTTCATCGGCCAAATCTTTTAGGTGATAAACAGGAGGATAACTAGTCAAGGATATCCGAGAAATCTTGAATAACTCCAAGGTCCAGCCACTCTCGTAACCTTTCACAAAAACGTTTCGAGCTTGACTTACGCGCACCAGGTCGTTCACGTTATATTTAGGAACTCTGACGATGGGGCGTTCGTAACGATGCTTGATGTTTCTACGAGCTTCGGCAGCGTTATCAAGGGTAACAGACGCCGGTGTCATTTTTGTATTGTAGCTGTGTGTTTAGTATGATTATAGGCTTCTACAATGTTAGACAAAACATCTAAATATCTATGCGTGTTTTTATGCGTTAAATATCTGTAAATTCGCTCTTTTATTGATCTTATAAATCTCTCTACGATCGCGGCTTTAACATCGGGACTACGGACAACGCGGTACAATATATTTTTGTTTTTCAGGTCAAGTTGAAACTCGTGATTTACAAACTCTTTACCTTTGTCGAATTGCATGGAAACGGGAACTCGGTTGTTAGACTTTTTGAATATATTATCGAAAGCAAGAATTACGCTTTTTGCAGATTTGTTTTTTATTGGCTCAACCCATGAATATTTACTCACAACGTCTATAACGGTAAAAAGATAAGCGTAATTATTGTTGTAAGATTTTAGGGACCTCATGTCCATCAAATCAATTTCCCATACATCATCCATGTTACGAACGTTGTAATGGCGTCGAGGAAACCGTCTTCTCACCTGCTTATGTAAGTTATAGGTATCTTGACCTTCGAGCCAGCTTAAAACCTTTGGTTTACTATATTGCTTTCGTGGAGAGTGTAAAAGATTGTTTGCACCCACGTATGCCGTGTCGCGAGGTAGGCCGTAATACAAGCTTTGCAGTCGTGTATGCATTTTTTTTATCACTATTTTTATTATTATTATTCTTCTTCTTCTTCTTCTACTGCAAAGGTTGGCAGTTTACTGACTTTGTCTTCTTCTTGTCCTTCCTCTTGATGGCTTTTTTCATTCGAATGAAAAATTTTTCAAATGTAATCTTGCTGACCATGCAGCAGGCCGTTATCATTTCAACTGTTCTTTCATCGGGAGGAGTCTCACCGACTAACAAACGAGAAAATGCTTTTTCGGCAAGCACGCGATCAGCTTGACGGCGGTTGGCCTTTTTATCAGCGTATGCTATATTGTGTTCACGACACGCTTCGTCTAGAGGATTGATGCCTACGTCACCACGATTTAAACGCTCGGACAATTTTGTACGAGGACCGCAAAACTTATAACCTGGTACATGCATTTCAAAAGGCATCAGGTCTACGATAGCATCCAAAGCACTTTTTTCTTCCTCTTCGCTCTCAGGGAGAGTAGCGTTTTCTACAGAAACCTCCATCCTCCCTGGTTATTTAATTTTTGTTTTTTCGGAGTTCCGGTAGCAATTGAATTTTTTTCCAAAGCCTTTTTAGCGTTTCTCTTTGTCACTTTTTTCGAAAGCACTACTTCGGTCTTCGGTAATATCAGCTGGTGAAATCAAATGAGGTCTTTCACCTCCTGAGTTGTAGCCATGAGCCAAAATATCCGAGGAAGGAGAAGAAGTAGCACTGGATGACTGACTATGAGCACTGGAAACGATTCGCTCCCACAGTTGATTATTTCCGATAAACTCGCGCGGTGTGTTCGCCTCTCGAAGAGCAGCAGCAAACTGTTTATGACCTGTAGGTGGAGCGCGTTTTCTGTGTCTCAGAGCATCGCCAACCAATTCGACAATATTAGCCCCCACCACCGAATTTCCGTTTATAGTTACAGCGCCACTCGGGGACCATGTCACGTTACCGGCCCGTTTCCAATGACGCACAAGGTTAGTAGCAGCACTTTTAAAAGTTTTGGGTACTCCGGCGATGATGAAGCTGTCTTCCAAAAAAGTTTTTCTTTTTTTCTCTTCATTTTCATCGGTCGAGGCATCTTGAGCTAAATTATCAGGGGCCGAGACATTTTTTTTTTCCGTCTTGTCGTTAAAAAGAAGAAATCTCTGCAACGCACGACTGTAATCGAGCCACTTTTCTCGATCGTCTTTTCCTCTTTCGGCTGAGTTTAAAATATCGTTCATATGCGCGTCGAGCCTTTCGCTTGGTGTGCCAGGAGTCTGGACTGTTTTGAGGGGACCATCTTTGCCTACTAGCTGTTGTATTCGCTGAAGACTGTCGTATGGTAGGAGAACTAATTTTCGGGCGTGGTCCATTATTTAGCTATGAGAGTTGATAAAACGGTACCGAGAAGAGGTGCCAACAGCGCCGGTAAGAATCCGCCTCCCCGCTGAACGATTAGTTTTTTTTTTCGAGCCAAACTAACCTTGGGCTTGGATAGCGTTCGTAAAGTAGAGGCGTGTTGCCGAAGACGCGTCTTGTGGTTTTTACCCAGTGGTACGTTCCCCACTAAGATATTCAAGGCGCACTCGCAAATACGCTTAATCAATGAAGGATCAGCTTTGCGCAAAACTGCTTTTTTCTGCTCCTCGTTGAGGTGATACAAGGCTCGCAAAATATGTTTTTCTTTTTCGGAAAACGGCGCTCTAGGTTTACGAGCCATCACAGTGACGCGACTGGTACGAGATTTGCTTTGTCACCACCTTTTATATTTTTACGCGGCACGTAAACGTACTGCCACTCGTCGTCGGGGAAAATAGATGTCCGAAATCTGCAGTTTTCCAGAGTATTTTGTTTCAAATCCAGTAGCAGATAGCCGTAGGGCTCAGAAGTAGCGTCCCAGTATGCTTCCTGCAAAAGACGCGGATCTTCAGGACACAGCTGACGCGAGAGATGCGTAATCTGAGCGCGATCGCGGAGATTTCTAAAAACAACGATATACTGCGCGTTCAGCGATATGTCGCGTTGATCTCGGGCTTGATGAAAAATATTCTGAGTGATGAATATTACCGACAAGTTATTGTGGTGACTCCGTTTTGTAAATAAATCGACAATTGCGCCCCCTGTGCTCGATTCGCGCATCAGGTCGTCAGCAATTACGAGTTTTGGCCTAGGGTCGCTTGCATAATCCCCGCTTTGAGGCAACCCCTCGCGAAATTCAATCTCTTCACCGAGTTCGCGATAGCCGTTTTGCCACTCGGCGTAATGCAATATTATTCGTTGAAAGCGAGTGTCGCACATACGATCGAAGAATTTAAAAAATTTTTTCACCAACACAGTTTTTCCACACCCTGTGGGACCACTCAGAATTGACGTAAACGGGTGCTCCCACTGTAAGGTCATCGTTACAACTGACGCGATTTACTCGATTGTCTAAATTCTGCCACCCCACTGGAGAGGGAGACGCCTGCTCGCCAACAGAGCGCCAGCGCCTGATACTCTTTTTGCTTGAGCTTGAGCTCTAGCTCTAGCTCTAGTTCAAGCTCTAGCTCTAAAAACTAGTGTTAAACGTTGATTTCCAAAACGTGAGTCAGAATTTTAAAATTAAAAAAAAACTATATAAGCTCTGTGACGCGCGCCGATTTCATCATTTACATGAATTCTAAAACCGTATAAGCATCGAGAATTCCCAGTGCGTGCTTGATCTGTGGGCCCCATTAATAGTTCGAAGATACGATCCTCAGGCTCATTCACGCAAAACCGGAGTTAGGTTTCTCAGTCGTCATAGTTCACCATCAAGTGACTTCGATCAGTGCTGAAGAGCCGAGTCGAAAAAACTTAGTCCGAAAAAACTGTTCCTAACAATTAAGGTAAGCCTAAGTTTATCAAATAATTACTTTACAATTTTTTTTTATTACAATGTGCTGAAAATAGTTTTTATTTTACTAAGCTATATGTATTTTTGAGTGAGCTTATAATATTTATTTTTCGGTGTGCATCTTGAAATAGTAAACTTGTTTTGAATATTTTGAAATTGAAAATATGTACAAAAAATACAAATCCTGATTTTAATTTTTAGTAGCAATATCTTTTTATTTGACATAATCCCTAAAAATTTTTAAACGTAAAACTTCTTCACCGTAATCTTAATTTAGCTTATACGAGTATACTAACAGATATTACCTGCTCCAAATTGAAAATTGTGAAAATAAAAAAAAATTCAACTTCCACAGTTTAAAATGAAGCAGTTTTCATATATGGTACTTGTCCTCCTCACAATCTCTTGGTCTTTCGCCGACGACAATTACGGCTTCACAGTCGGTCACCTGCGAACCGGCGACGAGTTGTTAGAAACCATCATGGAAGAAGGCACGGGGTCCTCAGAGTACCAAAGCACCTACTTCAGGACCTACACCGGGAAAAATCACGAGGTGATCAGCAGGGTAGTTTGCGAAGACAAAAGCGAGGAACAAACCGAGGCACAGCCCGCCAGGGCAGCCCTCGTTGCGGGGGGTCCCGGTCACACCTTCGTTACCGTCGTATACACCATACCTCAGAATGACATTGGTGTGGACGAAGAAACGAGTGCCAAAGTGGGCAGGTTAAAGTTCGAAATCAAGATTTACGGACATTCTCTGAAAACTCATCACTTCTTGTGAAAAAAATTGGTTTGACTTTTTCATTACTTGAAGTGATATAAATAAACTTGTTTATTGTGATTGCTGGTACTTGTATTGTATTAAATTATTCACTTAGAATCTAAGTGAGGACTTAGTAAATAATCGTTTTTAAGTTGAAGAAAATTGAAGAAAGGAGATTGGTCTTCAAAAAAAGACTTACCCATGGTTTGTAAATACGTTTTTAATCGCTTTATTTTTAGCGAAAAAAAAATTGTAAATTTTTAATGGTTTTTGTAACAAAAATAGAATTAAATCTTTCACTAGTCAATTTAAAAAATTGTAAATTAATAAAATCTATAATTTAAACAAAGCAATGTGAATCAGGTTTTTTTTCTACCGATATTTCATAAAATTACACAATATTAATTTACATAAATCCATATTTTTTGTTTCTTTCTAACTTGTAAGTTTATACCTTGGTTCTTAAAAATAGTCTTTATTTATTTATTTATTTATTTATTTATTTATTTGTTTACTTATTTACTTATTCATATGTAAAGAGCATAAATACCCAATACAACTCAAAAATAAAGTAACAAAATATATTATGAATTCGAAGTTTTTTGTATAAATTTTTATTTACAATTAATTAAAAGTTATGTTTCCGAATCAGCTGAAAAGATTTTCAGATTTTATCTGCAGGAACTTAACTCTAGCTGTGCTTTTGCTCGTTAATTCTTTATAAAATAAAAATTTCAACAAGAGAAAATAAAAATTGAGCACCACATTATTGATATGTCCTACACTAATAAGCGTCGGCAGTAAAAGCATAACAAATGTCAAGAAGATCCGGTGGGCGCTTAATCTATTAGGGCAATTTAGGCAACTCGAAGATTTACTTTCCTCAAGGGATTGGTGCAACAACAACTTTGGGTACCACAAACCTAAGCTCAGTTTTTATTGTGACGCGGTCACACCATAAGCTTGGCCAACGATCCGAAAAGTTCATTGTGAAAAATAAAGCCATTTTAAGGTAAATCGAAATTTTTATTTAACCATGTGACAACAAATAAAATACAATTTTTTATAAAAAAAAAAAAAAAAAAAAAAATTCTGAATTAAAATAATTAATTGATTTAAATGATATTTATACTAAAACCAATGTTATAAAGTATTTGAAAATAAATAATTGTACTAAACCTAAAATAAAATTCAGTTGGGAAATTTTTTGATATACTCAAAAATATATTAAAGTTCGTATTTAAAAAATGTTTATAAATATTTGTTAAATAAAGCCATTGATAAATCGCTGAATGATTCGAGATTTAAAAAAAATTTTGACTGCACCAAAGACAATATATAGAATCGATCATTGATTTCCAAAATATATTATACTAAAATAAGTCATAAAAAAATTAGGTCGATTTTTTAATAAAATAGTTCCAATTAACGTAACTTTTTTTTAAAATAAAAGCAGTAAACCCAGCACACATTGGATAGCAATATTTGTAAATAAAGCAAACAAGGCCTGGTTCATGGACAGCTTTAGGATGCCCCCATTCATACCAGATCACATAAGACGAATAAGAAAAAATTGTAAATATTTTCATTGGAACCATACGCAATTACAAAGCGAAGACTCTGATGTTTGTGGACAATATTGTTTTTATTTTACACGGCTTCAGGCCGAGGCATGCAAAAATTTCTAGATAATTTTTCAAGTGATTTAAAAAAAAATGATGAAATAGCAAGAAAATTTGTGCGTCAAAAAATGTCAAATAATAAAAATTATTATTCTGGTAAAGGTGTCTGTTTTCTGCAACACTTGCAAAATTGCAGTTCTAAAATATTATAAGTTTGATGGAATTTGCTAACTAATCAATAAAATTCTCATCCCCTCCACCGTCGGGTCATTCTCTGCTGCTTGAGCTACGTAGCAAAAGGCCAGTTAGAGCACAGCTACCCTGCCAAACAAATCGCTGCTTCAACTTAAAAAAAAAAAAAAAAAAAAAAAAAAAAACAACAACAACAACCACATCAGCTACGACAAAACCGATTAATTATTGTAAAACGTACCGTCAGACGGGGCTACTTTCACATCGTGGGGCTACTTTGAACACAAAAAAAAAAAAATTTAATAACTGCCCTTTTTAATAATTTTATGATTTATGCTTAGGGTAAAAATTTTTCCCACTACAGGGATATCTATAAAACGTGATTTCACCGGTTTTTTTGGTCTGCTTGTTTATTTTCCGTTTTGACGGCAGAAAAGTAATTTCATGTTTTTAACATGCAAAAAGTATTTCGTATTAAAGTCTTATGATTCAGTATTTAAAACTGAATAATTCAATACAATTGTATTTTTTATAACTTCTTTAAGGTCAAAACTAAGTGAGGGAACATTAGTTTTGTTGAATTTCTACGATTCTATAGTGCAAGATTTTTTTGAAATAAAAAACTTATTTCTTAGCAAAAACGGGGCTACTTTGAACACAGTCACGGGGCTACTTTGCCCACTTCAAAATATACCTACTGAAATTGAAAAAAAAAATGAACTGTGGTAATTTTACATAATTTAAAGTTTAATATCACTATTTTTTTAAGTAAAACGTCATTTTTAGTCATTTTAATTTTAGATGGTAAGAAATTATCAAAAACACAAGAAGAAGATCGATAAAAAAACAAGATCTTATGCAAACTATTCAAAAAACGATCTTTCTGAGTGCCTAACATTGATTGAAAGAGGACAAATGAAAATAGCAGATGCTTCCAGGTATTTCAATATACCTAGACATACAATATCAAATAAGCTCAATGGTCTACATAGAAATAGTTTTGGTCACCCCACCGTTTTTAGTCCTGAAGAAGAAACTTCATTTGCTAATCACTGCATGGCTCTATGTGACAACAATTTTCCTATTACCAAGGATGACTTAAGATTCATAATTCAAGATTATTTAAATAGAAATAATCAAAAGATTGAGTTTTTTAAAGATAATTTACCTGGAACTGATTGGGTAAACAAATTTTTAGAAAGAAATGACAACTTGAGGAACAGATTAGCTGCTAACATAAGCAGGAGCCGTGCAGCTGTGACTGAAGATTCTATTCGAGATTACATGGATAATTTAGCTGAAGTACTTGAAGGTGTTCCAGCAAAAAACATAGTAAATTATGATGAAACAAACTTCAGTGACAACCCAGGCCAAAAGCGTGTTTTAATGAAACGTGGCACAAAGTACCCCCAACTCATTAAAAACTCTAGCAAAAGTGCTATAAGTGTTATGTTTGCAGGGAATGCTGCCGGAGAGCTGTATCCTCCTTATGTAGTTTACAAATCAAAACAAATGTGGGATTTGTGGACTGAACGAGGTCCACCAGGAACCAGATACAGTAATACGGACAGTGGATGGTTTGAGACAATGTCTTTCACAGATTGGTTTAAGACCACTCCTCTTCCTAAACTAAGAAGATTGGAGGGGAAAAAAGTCTTGATTGGTGATAATCTCTCATCACATATTTCACCAGAAGTGTTATTGTTGTGCAGGGAACATAACATACACTTTGTCTGTTTACCACCAAACAGTACACATCTGACACAGCCACTGGATGTGGCTTTTTTTGCACCTTTGAAAAAAGCATGGAGGAAAATGCTTTCTCAATATAAAGACAGTGATCAAGAAAAAAATCAAACAACCTTGCAAAAACAACATTTCCCTGAGTTACTTGCAAAAATTCTTGATTAAATTAAAAATAAAAATCAAAATTTAAAATCTGGGTCTTCAACGTGTGACATTTTTCCTTTGTCAGTTGACGAACTTTTAAAAAAGTTTCCCAAAGATAACAACTTGTAGTATGTTGGTCCAGCTTTTATTGAATATTTAGATGCAAAAAGACAAGAATGTTCAACTAGTAAATCAACCAGAAAAAGAAAAATTACTGTAGCTCCTGGGAAAAGTATTTCTCATGAATTGACGGTGGAGGAGATAAAAAGCTTAAGTAAGCCTAGCGCTTCTAGTTCTTGCTTACCTCCAAAAAAAAATGAAAAAAAGTAATAAAAGTGTGCATGTTTCTGAATTTGAGAGTGAAGATGATGATACTGCTGATTTTGAGGAGTCTGAGAGCTCGAGTTCCGAAGAAGTTAATAATAATCAGCCTCCTCAAATTAAAAAGTGTGTTATTGGAGCTTTTGTGGCATTCACTCATGAAGATCAAGCCCTGGTGAAATAAAAAAATTTCAAGAAGTGGTGCCTATATTGCATCAATGCAAAAATCTGGTGTCCTTTATTGGAAATGGTCTGCTAAAGAAGATATAAGCCACTACGAGTGGTCAAGCGTTATAAAGAATATAAAATCTCCTAAAGCTGTAAGTAGTAGAAATTTTAGTGTTCCTGATGTTGATAAATATTGGAAAATAAATTAATTAATTACACATGATAAAAAAAATTAAATTAATGTTTGTATCATAATCAATAATAAAGTTAAAATGAATTTTAAAAATTGTAAAAATTGTAAAATTGTAAATTAAAAGACTAAATAATATAATAAATACCCCATTTTTGTAAAAAAAGGTTTTTTTTAATTATATTTACAAGAATTAATTGCTAATATACCATTTTTATACGATTGAATGTGGTTTTAGTACTTAAATTTCATTTTGTTCAAAGTAGCCCCATGGTGTCCAAAGCAGCCCCGCAAACTTCAAAGCAGTGTAATACCTACAAAATTAATGAATTTCACACTCAAAAGTATACCAATCGAAAGCTTAGAGTCTAAAATTTCGATTTGTTAACCTCAAAACTTGATCGGGTATTCTTAATATAGTTTTAAATGAAAAAGAAACTTATGGTGTCATAAAACTGTTCAAAGTAGCCCCGTCTGACGGTAAGTAAATTGAATATTGTATTTTATTTCGTATTTTATTTTATTTTATTTTTTCTAAAAGTAAAAAACTCTACATTTCAGATACACAATGTCTTCAGAAACGTTCGGAATCAACAACTTAAACAGCATAGCTCAGGCTCCGGAACTGTCGAAAAAAAATTTAAAACAACTGGTGGTCAATCAAAAACATCGAGTAACAGCAGCCGTAAAAACAACCACCAAATACGGCAAAAAAATTCTTGTGACCATGGATGATGAATTTTGCGTCTACATGCCACAAAAAATATCAGAAGCAATGACAAAACACGACGAGTTTTGGAGTAAAATCTTAGAAAATATTGAAAATAACGCTTTTTATGCAACGTATCTAGGTTCTTATAAATTTGAATTTGCTTTCAAAGAATAATTGTAAAAAGTATATAAATTGGGTCAGTAAAAGAAAAAAAAAAAAAAATTGAAGGACTCCAAAAAATTAATATTTTTATTTCAAACACCTTACCTTAGAAAATAAATAATTGAAATTGAAAAAATTTTACTAGTATCTTAAAATTTTCTTCTCTTTTTAAAAAAAAAATTAAATAGGGTAAGTGAGGGCGTTTGTACGAATGCGTATGTTAGTACGAACAAAAATGATTTTGTTATTTTGATAGAGTAATTATTTAGTTAGATATTTAGAAAAAAATATTTTAAATGTATTATTGTTAAGTAAATAATTTTGTCACATCACTTTTTAAAAATATTGATTTAATTGAAAATAAAAAATCAATTTCATGTTCAAAATTCGTACTACCGCACGCATTCGGTCTTTTTCGCGTTGTTGCGGCTGATAGTACGAGAATCATAACCTCCATTTCAACAGTTCTTTTAATGCGTGGCCGCGTGGGTAGGTACCTACCTACTGCAATAAATCACCATGAGCACTGAAAAAATTATAGTAAAAAAAAAACGTCTTTGCTATTCACAAGAAGATTTGAAAGTTGCCTTAAATGAAGTGAATATTATAGGAAAAAGTTTAAATTCGGTGGCCACAAAATATGGAATTCCCGAAGCAACTTTACGTTAAAAAAAAAAAGGGTCTCAGACCAATAGATAGCAAACCCGGATTTAAGCAAGTATTATCGAAAGAGCAAGAGCAGGAGCTCGAAGATTGGATTTTCTATTGCTCTCAGAACGGAAAACCAGTAGTAAAATCATATTTATTAAATAGTGTACAAGCATTTATTGAAAATTCCAAAAAACCCATCCCTTTTACGAATAATCGGCCAGGTAAAGATTGGTATAATGGTTTTCGAAAACGTCACCCGATAGTTGTTTCAAGGTTTGCTGAGAATCTTAACTTACGAAGATCCTCAGTAAGTAAAGAATTATTTGTGGAGTGGTTCAAAGAGACTAATGAGTATTTACAATCGACAAATTTAATAAATGTTGGGCCGGATAGGATTTTCAACTCGGATGAAACGCCCTTGTCTCTAAACCCAACGCCTGAAAAAGTCTTGGCTAAAAAAGGGGCAAAAAATGTTCCTTTGATAGTTGGAAACAACGAAAAAGAAAACGTCACAGCTTTGGTAACTGCTAGTGCAGCAGGGGTGATTGCACCAACCTTTATATTATTTAAAGGCAAACTTTTACCAGAAAATGCTGCAGAATTTGCTCCAGACGATTTTTCTTTTGGATGCTCTGAGAATGGGTACATGAAGTGCAACAACTTCTATGAGCACATGGCAAACGTCTTCATTCCATGGGTAAATGAAAAAAAAAAATTAAAAAACCTGTTCTGTTTTATATGGATGGGCATGTGTCCCATTTAACCATGGAGCTGAGTGATTTATGTGAAGCTAATGAGATAGTTTTGATTTCTCTTCCACCCAATACTACACATATCATGCAGCCATTAGATGTAGCTTTCTTCAAACCTTTGAAAGTGGCTTGGCTCAAGCAAGTAACTCAATTTTTAAGTAAAATGTATCTTCCAGGATTACTAAAACACCAAGTAGCTCCAGTGTTGAAAGATACCCTTTTGTCGATGGATGTAATAAAAATCTTAAAGAATGGCTTTAGGAAATGTGGGCTATATCCATTTTCATTAGAATCTATTGACATGTCTAAAATTATTGGTGAGACAGTCATTGAAAGTGAAAGTAGTCAATCTAATTGTGTAAATCAAGAAAGCGATGGAGTTTCATCTTCTGAAAGTATATTGCAAATATTTAAAATACAAAGTGTATCTGCTGGTATTCATCTTATTGAGAAAGAGCTGAGTCCTGATGAAGTTGTAGCTTATCGGCTAAAAAACTTTGAAAACTTATTGGGTGAGGTAAAAATTGGTGAATTTCAAAAGAATAGTGGTAGAATTTGGCATGGATTGAAAGCCGATGAAAATCTCTATGAAATCTGGTTTGGATTAAAATCTTCAAGTACTTCCTCAACTTTTTCACAGGTCAGTTTTAATGTTTAAATACTATAAAACAACATATTTTATGTAAATGCTACATTTTACTTATTGAATACACAAAATAATAGGTAGATGAATCAGCAACTTCTTCTATTTTCTGTGAGTCTTCAGATGATCTACTAAAAGTAAATAATGATGCCACACAAGAGCAAGCATGCTTAAGGTAGGACCGCACCTACGGCTCTAGTCAAGATGCATTTTCGGTTAAACATTTGACTAGCATCACGCGTATATAGATATAGAAATGCATTAGCAGCAGAAGCTTTTTTAACCTAAAACACATATTTTTGTTTTTTATTAATACTTAGAGGAACCGAATGTATGATTTAATTAATTATATGTGATTCTTGTGCATTCTAGTTAAACTGACAAATTTTCTGAAAACCTGATCACATGTAATTATGTAAAAATTGTATAAAAAATGTGCTCTCCCATAAGACTACGGGTTGAATCGACGCGATGTTAATATTGAATTACTCAAAAATGAAAAACCCCCAGGTTCTGAAAATTTAGTGGCATCATTTTTTAATATTTATCTTCGACTTCCTAAGGTTTTAGATTTTTAACACATTCTAGTTTGTGCGGTCCTACCTTAAAGATATTAGGGGTCA